>CM053620.1:19558021-19575772 GCA_028646535.1 Procyon lotor
AGAGAGAGAGAGAGAGAGATCACAAGTACGCGGGGGGTGGGGGGGAGTAAGCAGGATCCCTGCTGAGCAGAGAGCCCCATGCGGGGCTTGATCCCAGAACCCTGAGATCATGACCTGAGCCGAAGGCAGAGGCTTTAATCCACTGAGCCACCCAGGTGCTCCTCTATTTTTTTTCAAAATTTACTTAAAGAAAAAACAAACCAGATTTTCACATTAAAATCATCAAAGCTATCATTCATCTCTAGGGCCATTCTGAGACCTGGAAATGGGAATTAACTCTTGGTCCTTTATTCCCTCTATACCCTCACCCTGCAAGGAGGGAACCAGGTTGCATACTGGGGCTTTAAGCGACAGTGGAGTTTTGAGTGAGAAACTAGTTCTGGAGGGTAAGGAGGGGCTGGAAGCACAAAATCATGTTCCCTATATTCATCACTTTATATCATTCTCTGGTAGAGACATACTTACTAAAGTACAGAAATAAAAGTAATTTTTTAACAGTTTTAGATGGATATATTGCTCGGAGAATATGTTACAGAGGAAGTTTATCCTGTTGGTAAAGACACCTCTGAGAAAGGGATGGGTGAGCTTACTCTGAAAAGCACAGATTAACTCAAAGTGAAGTGGTGTTTAGGATGGGACTCAGTCCAAGCGGAGAACCAAGTTTGTGCAAAGGCACTGTGGCAAGAAACAGCACACAAGGGACTATAAACTGGAAAACAGAGAATGATGGGAAGTCTGGAGCACGATGCACCTAAGCAAAGGTATCTGCGCAGGACCAGTAAAAACTGAAGAGCCTTCTCCTTGGAAGGTTAGCCACCCAAAGTCAAGTGGCTGATGGAGGCTTTAAAGGAAGATTTGATGCCAAAACCCGAACTTCTTCTAACATAGCACCTTGCCTCTCAACAGATGTCATCTCCTGAATAAGGTTGCCATTGTTCTATTTATAAAATAGATGAGTTAGTAAGTGCCAATATTAAACCGGACAATTAAAAAGAAAAAAAAAATCTTTTGGAGGTTAAGAGCAAATTACTAAAATTGCCTTTCACTGAAATAGGAAAACATCAGGGCCACTTCTCTCACTATTTGCCTGTGGCCCATCTGTTGCATGAGAGAGTCCCTCTCTGGGTTTCACAGGCTGAGAAGTGACATTTGCATGAATTCAGACTTTTTCAGGCAGAGCCTGACAGATGCAAACTGGGTTTGTGTGATTGCTGGGGAGCTCCGTGAGGAGGATGACTGATGGGAATGAGCTGCCCAGAATAATCAGAGCAGAAGGAGGGTTTGCAAAGGGCTGAACAAGCTCCGCAAAGCTCAGGCCATTGCCTCTGAGAGTTGAAACCTCTAAAGAAAGGAGTTTCGCATATTGATTTCCTCATTCGTCTGCCTAGTGGCCTGGATTGCTAATTACGGGTTGGTGTCCTAGTCTCAGGCAAGACATATGCTAAAGATCTAAATAGCAAATTTGCCCTTACCCCATACACACACACACACACACACACACACACACACACACACACACACACACACTTACATATGCACAAAAGGTGTCAGCTCTTAAAACAGATTATTTTATTCTATATGCTTTATTAGACTTTTTATTTACTTCTAAGCTTTTGTAACTATGTTCTAGAAGTTTTTGCAATTGCAATTTTATCAGCGTCCCTGTCTGCAGGGTAACCACTATACTAAATTTGCTGTTTATCATTCCTAACCATGTACAAACATATTACTGGTATTTTGATTGCTTTTAACTTTATAGAGCATTACAGAGCATTATGCTACCTCTTTATGCATAGCATTATAAGGACTTATCACCCATGTTTTATTCATTTTTACTGCTTAATAGTATTTCTAAATATATAATGATTCAATTATAAACTTGCTGTTGGTGAAGACAGAAGTTTCACATCTTTTATCTTTATCAATTTTTTTTCCTAAAATCCAAATTTTATATTACTGTTGCCACAATAGTTACATTCATTTAGTATTTGGACAGATACCATTTTTTCAAACGCGTTATTGGAATCTTCCTGTGTACTCTGCAAGATAGTTGTCTCTTAATACAAAATAGTTGGGCATTTTAAAAAATCAGGTAATTTCTGGCTCTAATTAATGATATATTCTAATTATGCTTATAATCGCTTTTATATTTGGACTTAACATACCTAACACTGGAAATTTTTATTATTCTTTGCCTTTACTTTTTATTCCTGGATATTTTATGTTGACTTAAAAACTCAGTATTTTTCAGGGCGCCTGGGTGGCTCAGTGGGTTAAAGCCTCTGCCTTTGGCTCAGGTCATAATCTCAGGGTCCTGGGATCCAGCCCAGCATAGGGCTCTCTGCTCAGCAGGAAGCCTGCTTCCTCCTCTCTCTGCCTGTCTCTCTTCCTACTTAGATCTCTCTCTCTCTCTCTCTCTCTCTCTCTCTCTCTCTCTGTCAAGTAAATAAATAAAATCTTAAAAAATTCAGTAATTTTCTGTTTTTTTAAATTAGCCAACATATAGTACATCATTAGTTGTTGATGCAGTGTTCAGTGATTCATTAGTTGCATATAACACCCAGTGTCCATGCCCTCCTTAATGCCTATCACCCAGTGACCCCATCCCCACACCCACCTCCTTTTCACAACCCTCAGTTTGTTTCCTGGAGTTGAGTCCCTCATGGATTGGCTCCCTCTCTGATTAAACTCTAAAAGTAAAGTTTGAATCTCTATGCCTTAGAGAAAAACTTACATTAAAAAATACACTCATTTACAAATCTTTCCCACAAACCTAGCCATTTCTATGCTTAACTGAAACAAAACATAAATGTCACCATGTTTGTGGCACCAGGAGATCACTGAGTTGTTATTTCTAGTGAGAGCTTTAGTTTAACTTTTACTAAAACATAAGAAACATTAGAGTATTTAGCTCTGCTTGGCTTCTTGATAACTTCTCTGGCTTCCTTCAGGTTCCCTTTATTCCTGTTTAAGTGCATCATTTAATATTCTTTTAGAATGGATTTCTGGATGGATCTCTTTTACATGACTCTGAAAATCCATGTATCTTTCAAAATTAAGGGCAAATAAACTAGCTGGTGTGTAGCTTATTTTTCTTTATTTTTCTGAAGATATTATTCTGTTATTTTCTAGTATTTATTATGAGAGCAGAAAAAGGCTAACTTCATTTTTTGTTACACCTGTCATCTTGTATATAATCCCTACAGGACCTGCTCCTGAGAAAGGTCACAGAATGTCAGAACATTGCCTAACTGGTCCTTGAACTAGTTTGAGTTAGCCGATAGGAATGCAGAACCCCTAACTGTCACAGTATGCAAACCCCGCCTTTTGCCCGTCAATTCAGACCAGAGTAATAGGCTAGTTCAATTGGTTACTATAGGGTAAATTGTGATTCAACTGGCCACCTGCGTGTGGACCTACATGACTATGCAACTTTCCACGTGTGTTACAATCTCAATGGCCACCTGTATGTGGACCGACAATGACTATGCAACTTTCTGTGTGACCACTAGCCCTTATAAAACTGTTATGCCCTTTGACCTAGGGGTCCAAGTCCCTACCCCGCTGTGTTGGATATACTTGGGCCCAAGCTCGAGCTTGCGAATAAACGCTCATGCTTTTGCTTCGGTATCGGCTCCTCGGTGGTCTCTCGGATTCAAAATCAGCAGCATTACAATTACTTTTGAGAAGTTTGTTGCCAGTCTACTTAACTTGACTCTCTTAGCATCTACCCCTCCTTTTCTGTAGACTTTAAGATTTTCACTGATCTGTACTTTCACTAGGATGTGTCTAAGGTATGATTTATTCTTATTTATGACACACTGTATTTGCCTCTGCACCAAGGACCAATGCCTTCTTTCAATTATGGAAATACAAACTTAAATCTCCCCTTAAATGTTTTTCTATACCCTTCCCTCCAATTGCTTGTTCTTTTTTTTTTTTTTTTTACTGGTCACGGAGGCCTTTTTATTCTGCACACTCCAATTGCTTGTTCTGAAACACCTGCCAGATAGGCTTGAAAATCATAATCTGTTCTCCATCACTACAAACTTCTCATTTTTTTTAATTTTATTTTATTTTTAATATTTTTTATTTATTTATTTGACAGAGAGAGAGAGAGAGAGATCACAACTAGGCAGAGAGGCAGGCAGAGAGAGAGGAGGAAGCAGGCTCCTTGCTGAGCAGAGAGCCCGATGCGGGGGTTCAATCCCAGGACCCTGAGATCATGACCTGAGCCAAAGGCAGAGGCTTTAACCCACTGGGCCACCCAAGCGCCCCCTATTTTTATTTTAAATATTTCTTTGCCTCTTTGAGTTCTGGATGAATTCCTTATTGCTCCATTTAAAATCACTAATTTTCTCACTCACTATTCAGTTCAGAATTAATGGTTACACACATATATTACTCTCAATTACATGTATATTATATATACCGTATATAATACATACACAATACTTTCTAAGAATTCTAATGATGGGTCCCTGCCCACCCTCCAACTTTTGCTCTTCCAGCTTCATTTCTGCTTTTTATTTCATCTAAGACATTGAACTTGTTTATGGGTAGGGTCTCTCTATTCCTCTAGTTGAACTAATTGTACTTACCTTCTTTCTCTGAGTCTTCAGCCGACTACCAAGTCCATAATAAAGATTAAATAATATTGTTCTACCAATTTTAATAATTGTCTCTATTCATAGAGCATTTTTAATAAAGGTAGAGGTCTTCCACTAACGGACTCATTCATTTAATATTCTTATTTTCATCTGCTTATTTTTATAGCCATTCATAACCTATCACACCAAGAGTCTATCCATACTAGTGAGACAGATGACAGCAATGCATCTTTAGTTTACTTGTTCTTTCCACTCAGATCCTTGACTTCATGGCTACCTGTCAGTAATCTACCTAATGTTTCTCAGCCTCAGTTTCTTTATGAATGTTATGGAAATAGAAATACCTTCTTCACAATTCCTGTGAGAAATAAAAATGATTTTTAAAACTGCCCCTAACATAAGACAAACCCATATAATACTGATTCTTTACTTTCACATTCTTATTTTTTTCTATTTTACTTAGGATCTATATTCAGGACCAAAGAAGAAGTTACGGAAATATCAGGTTATTGACCTAAATCAACATTTCGATATATTTAACAGAATACTTGAGGTTGCTGCCAAATTCTTATTGTTTTTATGAGTCGTGAGTTATTCCAGAAACATGAAGAATGAGATCTTTATATGTACTTCGCGTAAGCATCTGTATGAGTGGGAAGCTGAGAAAGGGGGAAGGAGGAAATGAGTCTTCCAATCAAGTCGTTCCTTATAGCAACATTAGTGAGGGGGGAAACATCTAATTTTGATACACTGTTTAAATACCCTGCTGAAATTTGCAAACCTGGGAGATAAGGCCCAACATTCATTCAATAATTCACTTAGCAAATATTTCTTGGGCACCTTCTATGTGCCAAGCATTTCTTTCTATGCTGGAAATATAAAAGTAAACAAAACCATTTGTTATCATAAATATAAAAGCTGCTTATTCACCTCCTAATTGCCATCAAGTACTCTTCTACAGAAGGAAATCCCCAGGGTTTTTGTGGAAAACAAGTACAATGTTAAATAGTAGTTTGTTCTCAGATAATACATGTTTAGGCAACATCAGTAAGAGCATATGGTCTGTCTAAAGGCAAACTTCTCCTCACAGTCTTCCTGGCCTTATCACATATAAAATAGCAGGTTACATTTCTGGCACTATATTTAGTCATATTTTAAAACAAACTAGGACATCCTCAGGGTAGGAAGTGTTTTGATAGCCATGGGCTCTAAGAATATTTCATGGATCGAGCTAAATTTATCCTGGATAAAAGTGGACTTAGCTGTCATGTGAAAGCAGTTTTGAAAATCTTGAAGATACAGTAAAAGAAGGATTAGAAATAATCTATGTGCTTCTGGAGAACATGATTAAAATTAACATCTGTCAGTATCAATACCTTCAGGATAAAATGCAAAATATTACTTTAGTACAGTGATTCTCAAAGTGTTGTCCTTGGACCAAGAGCATCAGCATCAATCAGAGATTTGTTAAAAATGTAAATTCTGAATTTACCGAATCAGAATTTCTGGAGTTAAATCCCAGCAATATGTATTCTAACAAGCTCTACAGGGCTTATTTCCTTTTAAAAATTTTTCCAGCTTTACTGAGATGTAACTGACATATTAACATTATGTCAAGGGGATGTACAAGGGGATGATTTGATTCATGTATATATTGCAAAGTAATTACCTCAGTAAGATCAATTAACACATCCATCACCTCACATAGTGTTTGTTGTGGTGGTTATTGGTGGTGAGAACATGTAATATGTATTCTCTTAGCAACTTGCAAGTAATTTATACAGTTAACTTTAGTCACCACGGTCTGCATTAGATCCCCAGAATTTATTCATCTTGTAAATGAAAATTCGTACCTTTGACTAACATATCTTCATTCCCTCCACCTCCCACACCCTGAGGCCCTGGTAACCACCAATCTACTGTTTCTGAGTTCCCCTTTTTTAGATTCCTCATGTCAGTGAGATCATATAGTATTTGTGTTTCTTTGTCTGACTTATTTCACTTAACACAATGCCCTCAAAGTTCATCCATGTTGTCAAAAGTGGCAGGATTTCCTTCTTTCTTACAGCTGAATAATATTCCTGTGTATCATAGTTTTATGTTTGTTTCTTTATCCACTCATCAAAAGATGAACACTTCATTGTTTCCATGCCTCAGCTGTTATGAGTAATGCTACAGTGTCTATCCCTCCAAGTGTTTGATGTCTATTACTACTACTACTACCTTAGCATGAATTTAGGGCAAACTTATCCATTTCTCCAGACTGATCTCTTTTTTCTTCAGCACATGTGCTTGTGTTTTAGCTTCACTGTACTTCTACATAAGTTTTCAAAATTCCAGGTCTGTGTATATGATATTAACCCTTTTTGGATCTCACTTCGCAATCTTCCTTTCTTTTTTTTTTTTTTAAAGATTTTATTTATTTGAGAGAGAGATAAAGTGAGAAGATGAGAGGAGCAAAGGTCAGAGAGAGAAGCAGACTCCCCATGGAGCTGGGAGCCCGATGTGGGACTCGATCCCGGGACTCCAGGATCATGACCTGGGCCGAAGGCAGTTGCTTAACCAACTGAGCCACCCAGGCGCCCGCAATCTTCCTTTCTTGACAAATTTCTATTCAATCTTTAAAACTTAACTTCTTTGTTCTTTCAGTAGCTCCTAGTCAGAGTTTTTTATACTTTCTGGACTTCTGAAGCCTTTTTATTTAACAACATTAGGTAATTACATGTTTGCTTATTTAGACAAGCAACCAGGTAAATGGTAATACCTGGATTTCTGATTATTACATACTCATGAGTACAGATGCTTTAACTGCATCTCTAGAGTGGTCCATCAAATGAGTGTTCCAAGTGACTCTTAACTGTCTGATGATTTTGGGAAATTTCCACTAAGTACTGTGGAGGATCTCACAGAAAGGAAAAGTACAGTCAATATGGTTAAGTGACAAACAACTCTTCATAATAGTCCAGAGCCTTCATTCATGAGATTTTAGGCTAAGATAAAAACAAAAAGAAGGCTTAAGGAAAAAATTTCCCAGAAAAATCTAAAGCCAGCAGCACATCTAATTGGTTTATTTCTGAGCCGTATCACAAAGTTCAGTACAGAATGATAACAATAATCCAGAATATTAAGAAAAAGTTGAAAATGCTTAAAATAATATCTTTCCATGATCCTCAGAGGGGAAAAGAAAAAAAATCAGAATATTTTCTGAGCCATAAATTTGCTAGGTATTTATACAGAATATAATTCAGCAGGAATCAAGTTTATTCTAATAGGTAATAATGATAGCTTAAATTTATTAAGTATTTGAGACAAGTATTTGAGAACAGAGGACTCCTTGGGAAACAATCTCAGGAAGGCATAAAAAGAGAGTGTAAAAGCCAACACAGGGTATATTAATGAGAAAGAAATTGCTGAGGGAGACTTGAGTTCAGGTCCACTGGGGACCTCTGCAAGACCTTTTTCACATTTGACTCAACAGAGAGGCAAAACGGGATCCTTAATCATGAATTCTATCAAGTTGCTAGTTGAAGACTGCTCCTCAGAGCCAATCATTTTTCCGCAACAGAGAAAGACCTCAGCAGAGAATGCATATGACTATGTTCCAGAACAGCAAGGGCCAAGAGTATGTGGATGAGATTTACCAGCTTCTACTACAGTCATAGCTATGATGATCACGAATGCATATTTTTACAAACATTACCTAATACACCCTTTTCGAGAACTCTATGAGTTAAGCATTGTTATTACTGCCTCATTTTACAGATGAGAAAATTGAAGCAAAAGGTGGTTTAATAATTGCCCCCAGCAACAACTGGAAAGAGTGGAACCAACTCAGCAAATTGACCTCAGAATTCTCATTTTCAAAATCCACCTGGGAATTGTTATCAACCCACCCGGCTAAGCATCTAAGATCAATGAAGTTAATGAAATCTTGATCTTTCCCATCCCTATGTAAATATGTCTGGTCCTAGTAATGGGCCATTTTCTCCTGGAGCCCTTGCCTAATTACAACTGTCAGTTTTTCATGATCACCAAATATTCTCATGACAGTCAGTCGAAGTGTCTTCCGACACTCACCTCCACCAATACTTTTCTACCTGCTAGATTTTACTCCTACTATTGTTTTCTCTTTTCAAAATAATTGCATTATCTCCTTTGGCTTACATGTTTCAAACAATCGGTATTATTTGACACCTCATCTTCTTTTCTCCTAGGCACCACTACTTACAGAGCCCACTTTCTCGCAGGTGAAGCTGACAGTTATTCTCTTTGTTATTTTTCAGCTGACTTAGACTTTCAATGAGAACACATCAAAGCAGTACATCTAAGACCATCAATGGCAAAGATAAAGGTGAAATTAAGCATGAAAGACTTGGTAACAAAGCAAAACAAACGTCTTCCTAGATTCTGTAGCCATTTAAAGTCCATGATGAATGTTTTAATAATTTTTTCTATCTTAGATTTTTCCAGCTCCTATTTGACTATGATATATTCTGCTAGAGAAATACACACTTGAAGTGGTTCAATAATTTACTGAACTGACAGGTTAATACTACGAGACAATGGGTTGATTCAGTCAAACCTTTGGTTAGTGACCACTCAAATCAATGAAATAAAGAAATTTGTAAACACCGTCAAGGACAAAGTGATTAGTTGTGTTTCCCCGAAAGGCTTCATCAAAATATTCTGAGAATCCAAGAAACAGGAAACAAGGGTGCTATATATCCTATCTATGACCTTGGTTTTTTATTTCTCTGGTACAATCTTCATAGGATGGCTTTCAATTAACTACTTGGACCACATTTCATATTTATACAAAAAATTCTTGAATCTAATATATTTTATTTCTCAATGAAAACTGCTGTCAGTACACCTGCCTCAATTTTTTTATTCCCAAACCTCCTTTGTTTTATATTTCATTACCTACAGAAACCTTAACTCTGCTTAGCCTGAATTTTAAGGAAAAAAAATCCATAAAACATGTGTTATTGACAATCTTTTTGTTGTTTTATCTATATTTACCACCCACACTTCTATCAAGACCCACACTAACTTTCCTAATATTTTACATAAATTCCCCATCTTAAAAAAAACAAACCAAAAACAGTAGTGATATCAACTAGAGATATCGAGTTCCAATGAGATGCTATTTATATTCTATTGTGTGAAAAGACAAGGATAAGAAGACTTAGACTGCTTGCTTTGAATATACTGCTCTACAACTATAAAACAAATTTCATTATTTAATTAATTCTTTGGATTATTTTATGCACTTATTCAACAAATATTTGTTCACTCTTTATCACTTTCCAAATATTTTGTTAGTCACTTAGGACAAGATCATGAGTAAAAGCAAACAGTGTCCTGGCTTCATGAAGTTCATTGCCAATAAAGTAGACAAACATTAATTAAGTAATCAAAGCAAGAAGTTCTCAATTTCCAAGCCTATTAGCATTAAAAATTGAATTACTGGGGGGCTATGAGCATGTATTCAACAGGAATTCTAGAAAGTCAGGAAAATCTTGGTGCATTTAGGAAAATGATAGAGTAGTTGAGATTTAAAGGATGAAAAAGCATTAGACGAAGATGGGAAAAGACAACTCCAGTGGAAGGAAACAGGTTTAAACATACCATGAAGCAGCAAGATAATGGAAAGTTCTCAGGGATTGAAGGAAGCCAGGATGGTTATTGTGAAGAAAGTAAGAAGAGGCATTGCCAACGGTAAGGCTGGGGCATATGTAGAACCTAGACCAAACGTAACTCTCAAGGCTACTTTTAAGGGTTTTACCTTAGTTCTGATAATAAAGGGAAGAAATCTAAGCATTTTAAGAATGACATGATTACATCTTTGCATAAGAAAGGTCAAATATGAAAATGATTGGAGAGGGTCACGGGTAGATGCAGGTGAATTGGCTAGGAAGTGACTGAGATTTTTCACCAAATTCATAGGATTCAGACAATTATATGAGATGACAAAGATTTGGGCAAAGTCCTAGGTACATCACAAAAGATGAATGTTACCTGTTTCTAGCATTGTTATTATCAAAAATAAAGCAATGAATCTATTTTGTGCAAAGCTTTTTTAAAAACACATTTTACAGATTTTTCTCAACTGACAAACTAGTAATGTTTTTAATTAAAAATGCCTAATTGGGAAAATTAAATGAAGAGAATTTAAATTTATCTAAATTTAAAAACAACTGCTATGCTACAAGATATATTTGATATATCATATTCCTGTCTTTTTTGAGGTTCTTCTTTTATCTTCTTATAACCTTATGGTCACACTGTTTGCACTGTACCAAAAAAAAAAAAATCTAAAAAATGTCATGAACATTTAATTCCCTGTCACATTAAACATTTTATTTTTTAATATCTTCTCCTATTGACCATCTACTTTAAAGTGTATAATGTCTTTTTGAATTTTATTCATGAACATATTTTAGTGCAGTGAAGAAATGGTACAACATCCCAGTGTTCTTCCAGAGGGAGGGCAACTACACCTGGGGGAAAACAGGGGAATTAGAGAAACGTGGAGATGTTCCAAATGTGCATTTTCTTAATAATTAGCACATCACACACCTAGTTAGCATCTCATAAATAATCATAAAGTATATATTTAATGAATCATTTTACTTTGCACTGTCAGAGGTTAACAGGAAAGCAAAATGGTTTGCTTATCTTAAAAATGAGATGCAGTTGTTCTTCGGGTATACTATGACTAAAAAAATAATGAAATGCAGCAAATAAACATCCATCACGCTAGTTTTAAAAACACTGATAGCAATAGATACATACGTATACATATCTGTCACATCTTTCAAAACACCCTATATTTATATATGTTAAAAAATAGCTATCTATATACATTTATGTTGTGACAAGCATATGAATATGCATGCATACTGTGATTGTACATTTCATTTTGAATCTAAGCCTTTCTGTCAAACTCTTGTCCCAAGTTGCATTTTGATGGTATACATTTTTCCCTTTCTCTACCCTATTCGGAAAAGGACTTATAAAACCAGGGACCATCAGTATTTTTACCTTCAAACTACCTTGTTAGGCTACTCTTCTATTTTTCCTTATCTTAAAATATTTCATTTGTTAGGTTAATTTTTGAAAAATCACCTATTTTATCCATGTAAAATGTACTTCACAACTGTGTTAAAATGACAATTTAGGATTTTTTGTGATCCTGAAAGATGACAGGGCAGTACTCTTGCTGGTCTCGCCTAGGCTTATTTATGTCTATTTAGCCAGCTTAGCTAGAGTAGGATGGTCTGAGATGGCCTTACTCAACATGATCTCAGCTGGGAGACTGACTGGGATTAATGTGTTTCCCTTTCCACATGGTCTTTCATTCTAGTCTTATCCACAGTCATGCTGAAGAGAGAGAAAGCCTCAGATGCAGGGCATCCTCAGATCTATGTTAGATATATGGCACAAAATAGTGAGGAAAAACAAGCAGGGCCCCTATAATATTGGAGTTTATAATTTAATAGGGAGGGTTGTGCAAAATATAGAATCACACAAGTATGAAAATACAATTTTGATAAATTTCTATAAAATAAGTGCAAGGTGTGTTGTGACCAATGTGCAGAAGAATGAAGACCATCTTTAAACTGAGTAAATGAAATGAAATATGGAGGAAAAATACCTAAAACATATACCAAGTACTGTTCTAAATGTTTTTCTAAATGTTTTACATATTTTTTTCATTTAAACTCCATAAAACTCCCCAGGAATATAGTAAATGTTTTCACTCCCTCTTTCTTTCACTCTTGCTTTCTCTCTCTCTCTCTCTCTCTCTCTCTCTCTCTCTCACACACACACACACACACACACACGAGACCAATACAACAAGGTAATTTAAAACTTGCCAAACATCATATAGTTATTAATTATGTGTCACTCCACAGTCTGTATTTTTCACTGATAGCAAAATACCTTTAAAAGTAGAAAACTGAAGCAGATAGAACAAGATTTCTCAGTAATGGCCCCATTAATATTTTGGTTGGATTATTTTTGTTGCGGGAGGCTGCCCTGTGCACTGTAGAATGTTTAGTAGCATCCTTAGGCTTTACCCACTAGATGCCTCCCTTCTTCAGTTGTGACCAAAAATGTCCTTGATTTGGGGGGAGGAGGTCAAATCCTTCCCAATGGAGGATCACTGATACAGAAGGACTTTAAGGTTTTTCTTTTTTTCCTGCTGAAAGTGGCTCAATATATAAATTAATTAATGTATATATTAGTGTTCCCTATGAAAGAAAGAAAACAACCACTTATTACCCATTTTTTCTTCTAAATTCTCTTATCCCAAGCCTAATCACTATGAGGCATACAAAAGGCCTAGGTCAGGTTTTACGTTAGATGTTGTGAGGAAAGCTATGTCATTATATCTGTAATTAAAGATGATCCACTATTGGAACTCAAACCTAAAGTAAGGGAGCTGGATGTTTATTTTCAGTTCAATTTTAAACATGATGCAAATTTCTTTCAAAAACATTTGTTTTAGTATTCCATTGTATGTATATACCACATCTTCTTTATCCATTCATCTGTTGATGGAGATCTAGGTTTTTCCACAGTTTGGCTATTGTGGACATTGCTCCTCTAAACATTTGGATGCACATGTCCCTTTGGATAACTACATTTGTATCTACCCAGTAGAGCAATTGCTGAGTTGTAGGGTAACTCTATTTTCAACTTTTTGAGAAACCTCCATACTGTTTTCCAGAGTGGCTGCTCCAGCTTTCATTCCCACCCACAGTGTAGGAGGGTTCCCCTTTCTCTGCATCCTTGCCAACACACCTGTCATTTCCTGACTGGTTAATTTTAGCCATTCTGACTGGTGTGAGGTGGTATCTTACTATGCAGCCATTAAAAAAAAAAAAAAAAAAAAAAAAACAAACAAAGAGGCAGATGCAGTACAAAGAAGGGCCACATGTACCCCAGTGTTCTATAGCAGCAATGGCCACAATCACCAAACTGTGGAAAGAACCAAAATGTCCTTCAACAGATGAATGGATAAAGAAGATATGGTCCATATATATCATGGAATATTATGCCTCCATCAGAAAGGATGAATATCCAAATTTTGTATCAACATAGACGGGATTGGAAGAGATTATGTGGAGTGAAATAAGTCAAGCAGAGAGCCAATTATCTTATAGTCTCACTTACATGTGGAGCATAAGGAAAAACATGGAGGGCATCGTGAGAAGGAAGGGACGGGTGAATGGGGGGAAATCAGAGGGGGCGATGAACCATAAGAGACAGTGGACTCTGAGCAACAAACTGAGGGTTTTGGAGGGTAGGAGGTGGAGGGTTGGTGGGTATTGAGGAGGGCACATATTGCATGGAGCACTGGGTGTGGTGCATGAACAATTGATCTTGTAACACTGAAAAAATAAAGTAAACATATTCGGGAAAAATAAAAGAAAAAACAAAAACTAAACTATTGATAAGCTAATAAAAAAAAACGAAGTCTTGCCATTTGCAAGGACATAGATGGAACTAGAGTGTATTATGCTGAGCACAATAAGTCAATCAGAGAAAGACAATTAACATATGATCCCTCTGATATGAGGCATCTGAGAGGCAGGGTGGGGGTTCTTGTGGGGAAAGGAGGGAAAAATGAAACAAGATGGGACCAGGGAGGGAGACAAATCATAAGGGACTCATAATCTCAGGTAAAAGACTGAGGGTTGCTGGAGGTTGGGAGGGGAGGGATGGGACAGCTTGGTGATGGACACGGGGGAAGGTATGTGGTATGGTGAGTGCTGTAAATTGCTTAAGACTGATGATTCACAGACCTGTACCCCTGAAACAAATAATGCATTATATGTTAATTTAAAAAAAATATGTTTTTATGTATTTTTTGGAATGCTGGAAAATACAGTGAATTATCCTAAGTCCTAATTCCCAATCCATCAGAAGAGAACCAGAAAACTATTGACTATGACACATTCAAGGTTGTCATCTAGTGGTGACCAGCAAGCTACAGACTTGTGACTCAAAAATAATGACTACATTATCATTATTTTTGATATCATTTTGATATCAATTTTTGATCATTGATATCAATCATTGATATCATTTTGATAATATTTTAAATAATGACTTCTTTCTCCTCTTTATAAATTTGTTTTAAATCTGTTATATAATTATTTAATACTTGTTATATAATTATTTATATAATTATATAACATCTTTTATATAATTATTTAATATTTCTTTTGAGGAAAAACATGATGAATTATTCGTCTCGGTATATTTCCTCCTGCAAAACAATACTTTTCTCATTTAAAAAAAAGTAGTTAAGGAATTCTAATTCCAAGATAGTTTATATTTAATGAAAATCTTCAACATTTATCATTCTTATTTAGATAATGGGAAGTAATAACATGCCTTCCTGAAAACAGAAGATTCAACATAATCACATTACATTAGTTAGAGATCATAGAAGATAAATTTTAGCATATGTCAATGTTGCACACCACCCAAGCATATTTCATTAGATGTTGTCAAAGGCACAGAAAACTGCCAATCATAGTAACAACTAACTTCTTCTAAAAGCCATTCAACTGAGTTTAATTATGATTAAGTATATTTGAACTGAAGGAACATTTAATACACAAATGCCTCCTGGCAATCTGTTTAGAGTCTGTGGTGAATAGTTTCTGCTCAATAGAAGAAATATTTTTATGTATTCCAAAAAATAAAATAAAGTAAAATAAGGAATTCTGGTTATATTCAGTAAGTGAATTTTGGTTTTTCTTGGCAGAAAAATAGCAAATGGAAATGCCCAGTTATGACAGGGCAAGCAAATTAGTAGCACTATCATTCACCTTACATCAGGAACCTCAAAGACAGCCTAGATTCGTCTATACAGTTCTTGTCCACCAATGCAAAAAGTTAACTAACATAAACTAAAAATCACAAATTCCATGCATGTTGCTTATGATCCACTTTATTCTTTCTACTCTTGATCCCACTGTTTAGATCATCAATAATTTTCCTTAGGGCTTCTTTTAACAAAATAACTGGGTTTTTCTGTCCTCTAAATTCTCCCTTTTCCTTCCTTAATTCATGTTCCCCAATAGAAAAGGGAAATCTGAACATGGTTTTACTCTGTAGAGTGTGTCTTCACATGTGCCCTGCACACGTTCATCACAGCTAAGGAGGTGCTTCTGAGATATTCAGTGGGAGTTTTTGTGATGTGGCGATGTGGTGTGGGCAAAAAATGACCAATTGCGGAGGCAAAGTTTAACAATCTCCCCTAGCCCAATATCAGTCACAGCAGCTCCATTCTCCGTTCTCCATCAAGGATTCCTTTAGGCAAATGGTTCTACAGCAAGCAGTCTTCACCATTATCATCAACAGCAGCAGCAGTATAAGAAATAAAGCTCAAAGTTCACACTACTCTGACGCCCAACTGATTTCCAGTCTCCCTCTCTCTCTCTCTTCCCCCTTCCTCGTTCTCTCTTTTTATGTCTCTATTTCTCTTTCTATCTCATCATATTCTTGTTTTCAGTGCATATTTCCTAATATTCTAGCTGCTGTCCATTTGGTACTTCATTTTCAAGGAATTTAGAATTCCCTAAATAGAAACTAATATTTCTTGAATCTATACCCTGGAAGCTATTATTCCCATTATGTGTAATTAATAAACACCCGCATTATGTGTAATTAATAAACACCCGCATTATGTGTAATTAATAAACACCTCCAGTTGGCTCTTATATATACCTTTGAAGCTTGCTAACCATGAAGTTGTCACCTTGAGTTAAGATGACTTTCCTTATCCATGTAGATAAAGTTAATCACTTATCCCTTCTATTGCCTTGCTTAAAAAAAAACCAATGTGCCTAATACATACTCATTGTTTTTTCTTTAGATATTCATTTATGGTAAACAACCTGTTAAGATATTATTTTAGGTCTTTATTTGCTTGTCTAGTCTGGCTCAATGACTCTGTTGAAGTAAGTCAAAAAGTAAATATTTCATTTGTTCTAGAAAATATGTTGTTTCAGACCTCCAAGATTCCAAATACCTATCTTCTTTATCCTTGACCACTGTACAAGCTCAAGAGCATGGGAAAAGACCAATCCAGGAATCAATCAATGTTATACTCCCTGCTCCCAAGTGATGACATTCAATTAGAGCCTCACTTCTATGTCAGAAAGTTTGAGAGATGCTTGCTGGACACAATGTACTTATAAATTGCTGGCTTTATCAAAAAGGATATTTTATTACTTTGGTAACTGCTTAACACTACTATATTCCCAAGTAGCTGAAATAATAATATATTGTAATCATCAAAAAACCCAATATACTATGATTGATATAAGGGAGAAACAATTGTTCTATAGCCTCTCATATTGGATGAGTTGCACTGTAATCAGTGCTATTATTAAACATCATGATAGGGAAATTTGGGTTCTTCTGTATTTTTCTTTATCTCTATATCCCCTCTTCCCTCACCCCAATTTTGGGATCATGCACAGCTTGGATTAGAGAAACGTTTGTATTAGATTCATGCCATAATAAAAGGCCAGATATTAAAAAAAAAAAAAGGTTAATTTTTAAGGAAACTGAAGAAACTATAGAAACTTCTTAACTCTACCAATGGTAGAGTTAACCATAAATTAACCACTTAACCAACAAACTCTACCAGATGGAAGAAAGTGACTGAAAATAACCCACAGCAGAGGGGTGAGTTGGGGGAAACCAAGAAGCAGGTCTATGTTGGGTGGAGTAGGAAAGAACTGGGAAAAACAAGAGAGGCAGCCCTGGCAAAAGGGAATTTGTAAGCATCAGGTAAGTTGGTGTCCAGATAGTCCCAATGGGGATCCAAAGAGAGAAGAACCTTTGTGCATCATATTCTGAATTTCGTGTCTCTGCATTATTATCTAATAATTGCGTTTTCCTCCTGGCAACAGATTGCACCTTCTAACTACTGCATATTTAAACAGTTTCAGAAAATATGTCAATGGAAAATATAATTATAATGGTCCAAAACTAAAACCATGTTTTTCAAAGAATATACTCACACTCCTTCCTAAGTTTATAGGAAATTCAATAAAACATTCAAATTTTCAGAAATGTATATGTCTCCATATTACATTTCCTTATC
>CM053620.1:19576272-19603209 GCA_028646535.1 Procyon lotor
AAAAAAAAAAAGAAAGAAATGTGAACTTGAGAGAGCTGATTATACTGGCAGTTTCTACAGAATTTATCAGACCACACTTGTTGGTGTCTCCCTCATTCCAGGTTAACATTTTTCATTGGTATTCAGTTTGCATTTAGGGCTTCTCATCCCTGTATTGAACTTAGTTACTCACACACAATACCATGTTGAAGATCACAGAAAAAAAAAAATCTGTCTCTTTCACACTAATTCATTGTCCTGAGGCTGAATGCACCTTACTTTATCTCCATCTTCTTCTCCCACCAGGCTGAGAGTACCTTCATTAAACTTGCTCATCCCTCTGCAATTCTCTTCCTCCAGGATTGATTTTGAGACACATTATTATGGATTGAATAGGTTTGTACTAAAAGTACTATCTTTGTCAAGACACATTCTGAAAAGCTTTCTACGACAAACCATGAAAAACAAGAGTAGACAGAACAATTAATGAAGAGAACCCAAATACTGAACTGCACAAAACAATTTTATGCTTCCATTTCTTTTCCAATGTGTCTTCATTTATATTTCAATACTTTGCCACAGCTTAATTTTAGAGAATTTATTTTCATGTCAGAACCCTTTGAGATGGACCTAAACAAAAGTAAATTAAAATGAAGACTGCTGCCGCCATGCAGCTGTACATATAGATTTTAAATTTGATGGGAATTTAAAGGCATTTCTTCCTCATCATTCTTAATGGAACCTAGAATTAACAGTCAGCAAAGTTTTCTAAATTCAGTTATGCATCCTATCCACCAGTTTTTGCTTTGCTCTTTTTCTTCATGGTAGGATTGGAAATACTGGAGCCAGGCATACGTTCTCTGACCAACTTTGTGAAGGTGGCAGGTTACTTGACCTCTTTAAGCCCCAATTTTTCTGCTTTACAACTCTTAAATGGTGCGAATCATAGCTATCTTTTGGTTATTGTGTGGTTGCAGTAAGACATACGCAACAAAACTCATATGAATGATAACTGTGTAGATATTCAATTGCTACAATTAGGCACTGTAAAGACAAAATGGCCAAGAAGCAATTTGAGAATATTCCCCACATAAAGCAGAAATGGATAAGCTACTATTTGAGACAAACATGCAGAGGAACCATAATGAAAAAGAAACATGTGGTGTTATAAATCTAGAAGTATGTGTATGTCAAAGGAGTCAGAGTAGAGATCATGATAGCTAAGTACAACAAAGTCACTGTGAGCTCATTATTGTAGAAATATTTACCATAACAATCAGGTGCTTAATTAATGGATTAAAAAAAGAACCCTAGATGAATAGAGAAAACAGAAATCCAAAGGTACAACAAGGCAAAAGGTGACTAAAAATTAGGATTGGTTTCTTTTAGTTGTTTCCTGGGCCTCACTTTATGAAATGAGTTCTCTACATAAGTGAGCAGTAAGTCTGTCTGTCTACTGAAGTGGCCTGACCACAAAATGGTGTGTTCCCTGAAAGCACCAAGGACTGGATTTTATTTCTTACAGTGAAGCATTTTGGAAATGTTTGCTCTGATACCTTCAGGAGAAAATTCACATATTTTATTTTATTTTAGAAACTTATAGAAACCTTCCAGGTTAGGTGAGTCCCCTGGGGAAATGCAGTTGTAATGGAAATGTTCTTGTGCATCTGTCTTTGCAAATATTTGTTTTTGTGGTTTATGATGTGTTTGGTGTTCCCAGGCTATATGAAGTCAAATTATAATTTGAAATGTGTTTCCACTAAAAAAATTGTCCCTAAGTTAAAATAAATTATCAGAAACTTGCTTATGTGAAACTGCAATTTTCTCTATTCCTGTTCATCACTGGACATTGATCTATACTTCCCAGTTCAAAGAGGGTAGAGGAGACAGGGAGAAACATGTATCTTGCACCTACACTGAAACTGATGTTTCACCAAATGTTCTTCATGAATTTATTAATTTAATTCTTCTACAGAAATTTTGAGAACAAAAATTTTCACCAATTCATAGAAGGAAAGGCAAATTGAGAATCAGGGAGGTTAAATAATAGGAGCATTGGAGGAGCTGTGGTTGACATTTTAAATTAAGTATATCTAAACTGAGGAGTTATATTAACTCAACCAACATCAACAAACCTTTGAAAAGAATGTTATGAAGACAATAAAACAGTACTTATGAAGAAGCCTTGACTTCAAGAGGATTTTACTCTACTAGAGAAAATAATTTCTCTTTTTCTGAGTTTTGAGAAACCCAACTGAAATTTGAAATGTAATCCATAAAAATATTTCTTCTGTATAATAAATTAAGAATGTACAAATATAAAGTTTTCTTTTGATATATATTCTAGACATTGATTTACGGTGTCATTTTATGTGATACTATGTTTGGCAAAGTATAAGAATATATGTATGGGCCACCTATGTGACTCAGTTGTTAAGCATCTGCTTTCAGCTCTAGTCATGATCCCAGGGTCCTGGGATGGAGCCTGAATCAGGCTCGCTGCTCAGCAGGAAGCCTGCTTCTCCCTCTCCCACTCCCCCTGCTTGTGCTCCCTCTCTCACTGTGTCTCTGTCAAATAAGTAAATAAAATCTTTAAAAAAAAAAAAAAAGAATATATGTACATATGTATACACAGATGATTATTTTCTCTCTATATGTAAATGTACATGAATGTATATGTAAATATATATGAATATGCACACACACACATGAAGTATAAAACTTTAGGCTCATTTGATGTATCTGATATCAGCTACTGAGTCTTCCTCATGTAAGTGTTCTTTTATATCATTTTACTGACAGTCAACAAAGAGATCAGGGACAGGAAATAGCAATATATTCGCACTACATTTTCAACAACTACATTCTTCTTGTTTCCCTAAAAGTGCAATGAGGAGCTAGGCCAACAGTGCACAGCCCCTCATATGCGACTTAATGTACGAACTCTGCCCGTCTGATACCAAGTTCACCATCACCTCCCCAAGGCCAATTCCTTCTCATGCCTTCCTTAATCCCTTTATTGACATCTACACTTTCAGAGTCACTTAGACTCAGAGAAACATATTGTACATTATGAAGAACAGAGAAATCTCATATTAAAATTAAGCTTCTCAATGTCCACAATAGCCAAACTATGGAAAGACCCTAGATGCCCATCAACACATGAATGGATAAAGAAGAGGTGGTATATAGATACAATGGAATACTATGCAGCCATCAAGAGAAATGAAATCTGGCCATTTGCAACGACGTGGATGGAACTGGAGGGTATTATGCTAAGCAAAATAAGTCAGTCAGAAAAAGACAATTACCACATGATCTCTCTGATATGAAGAATTTGAGAGGCAAGGCAGGAGTTTGGGGGGGGTGGGGGAGAGAAATGAAACAGGAAGGGATGGGGAGGGAGACAAACCATAAGAGACTCCTAGACTCATAAGACGAACTAAGGGTGGCTGGGAGGTGGAGGGGTAGGGATGGGGTGGCTGGGTTGTGGACACTGGGGAGGGTATGTGCTCTGTTAAGTGCTGTGAAATGTGTAAGTCTGACGATTCACAGACATGTATCCTGGGGCAAATAATACATTATGTGTTAATAAAAAAGAAAAAATAAAAAAATAAAATTAAGCTTCTGTCCACCTATACGTTCACTACTACAGGTTTTTATCATATTCCAGGTGAAATGCAATTACTTGAACTCCTGAGTTGCATGATTAATTGTAGTAACAAATGGTCTAATAACAGAATGGAAGCAAAGGGAATGAAAAGAAACAAGGTTAAATAAGTGTACCAAGTATAAGACATGTTTTAAAGATTCTTTACTAAATACAAATAGAAAAATATATGAATATTAGAATAAGGAAAATATGGTTCACTTCCAAAATGGACTTCAGTGCCTCTGTACATTGTTCACAATACTTTTCTTGAATTACACGTTCCCACACTTGCATCTGCTTTTCCAGCTCTACCTAAATGTTCCTTCTGATTAAGACTTTTGTTTAGTGAGAATAAAATATTATTATTTTGTTGTAGACATATTTTAGACACTATGCCAGATAGTATAAATAATATATACATATACATTACACATACACCTATTACATTTATGCATATATAGAGACATTTTTGATTGTCATAATTGATGGGGAGGTGTTACTGGCATCTAGTGGTTAAAGATTGGGGTGTCAAGAGTGCTATAAAATATCTTGAAATGGTGCACATTAGTGGCTGAGCAAACAACTCTTGATTTCAGCTAGGGTCATGATCTTGGGGTCAAGCAATGGAGCATGGAGTCTGCTTGAGGTTCTCTCCCTCTCTGTCTGCCCCTCCCTCCACTCTCATGTTCTCTCTCTCTAAAATAAAACAAATAAAATCTTTTTTTAAAGGCTGCTGATTAAAAAAAATTCTTCCAATGTACAGGGCAGTCGTTCACAATGAATAATCATCCAGCTCTAAATACTAATAGTGCTAAGGATGAAAAAAACTGGTTTATACTCTATATGTTTATGATACATACTTTTTCTTTAGAATACTTCAAAATAACAGGACACATTCATTCACTCTTTATAATACTGCACTCTTAGTAGATACATATGATGACTGCTTGGACAAATGTGATGGTTCTTCACTTTGGGGGAATCACTTCTGTTAATGGAATACATTTCATATATGCATACATCATGAGAGAAGGGAGAATTACAGATTTCGTTAGAAAGTAACTCATATGTGCTTACTTCTGTAATGGTGTCCAAATTTTGTGGGAAGTGAAAATCCTTCTACTAGGGAAGCCATCAGCTTCCCCCCATGAAATGACTAATGATCTAAAGTTCCTGGATGTTCTCTGTTTAAGCAATCTGTGAAAATCACGTGGGGATTAGATTAGTAAGATCCTTCATAGATACAGCTATGGCTCTAGAGAAAAGGGGTCCATGTCATATGCCTTTAGGCATCTTGAAGAACAATATATCAAGAACAACTTAATCACAGTTTTATGCTTTTGATTCAGTTTTTTAGAATATTAATATTAGTTAGAAGTGATAGTGATTATAGATTCAGAAACTGAAAGTAAATATATAATGCTTTTGGGGTTTTTTTAATTTTTTTTCTTTAAAGATTTAATTTATTTATTTGACAGAGAGAGATCACAAGTAGGCAGAGAGGCAGGCAGAGAGAGAGGGGGAAGCAGGCTCCCTGCTGAGCAGAGAGCTCAATGTGGGGCTCGACCCCAGGACCTTGAGATCACGACCCAAGCCGAAGGCAGAGGCTTTAACGCACTAACTAAGCCACCCAGGTGCCCCAAGTAAATATATAATGTTAAGACAAATGAGAACAATAGACACAATTTATACTAATAAAAACATTTTGGAAGTATTAGCTCTACTTTATTAAAAAGCAAACATAATTTAGAGAGGTTAAACAACAGATGATAATGGTAAAGTCAAGCTCTCACTCTCTGACTACTCTTTTCAGCTCAAAAGCTGAGTTTGTTCTAGAGCATCAGAGATCATTTCTTAGGGAAAGTGTCCTTCTGTTTCAGTCCTCAAAGACTGAGGAGTAATAGGAGTTAGCGCAACTGGTATTTACGTGCTTGCGTGTTACATATTCATCCCCTAATCTACTCTTCATAGTAATCCTAAGAGATGGTTATTATTATCTTCCTAGAATGAAAATTCCCTAAAGATAGGCTTTTGCCTTGGTGACCACTCTATCCAAAGTGACTTTCAGGTGACCAGCATACAGCAGAAGCTTAGTTAGATATATCTTGAGTGAATAAAGGGCTGGAGACACACAAGGACTAAAGAAATTTATCAAGTTGAAAAAAAAGGAAATTTTAATCCATATTTGAATGTATAAACCATATGGGAAACAATGCTCAGTGGAAAATAAAATAGAAATTGTATCAGTTAACTCTTGTTATATAACCAATAGCTCAAGAGCTTAATGGCTTAAAAAAAGTTTATTTAGTTTTCATTTTTGTGGAGTAGCAATGTGGACTATGCTCACCTATACTGTTCTTATGTAGTGTTCCTGCAAATTTCAAGTAGCTGGCTTTGCTAGTCTTGGCTGGGATAACCTACTGGACTCAATTTATCAAAATGTCCCCAGTAGAGTATTCTATTGTTTAAAACAAGTAATAAGACCAGACCTGACTCAAGAGGTGAAGAAACACACTTCACCTCTTAATAGGAGAAGCTTCAAAGTCACAGAGCAAAAGGGAATAAATACAGAGAGAACGATGATTGGGCCATTTTTAAAAATAATCTACCATAGAAGAACATAGTGAAACAGTCCATGTTCCCTTTTTTGTGGATAATGGTTTATTACATCAAGCCCAGTGTTATCTACTTGGTTATTTGAAACACAAGATGGAAGACTCCATCTTCTGAAAGAGTATGAAAACTTTCTTTTAAATTTCTATTCATGGATTAGCTATATTCAAAGAGTTGGTATAAATAGGTCTTGGTCAAGAGCCAGAAATGGTCTCCATAATCGGAAAAGCTGCAAGAAGCAGGTCAGATTTCAGAAGTACTGACTGCAAAAGCTCAATTATTTAAATCAAAAACCCAATGCACATGATCAAATAAGTAGTTGACAGTATTTGATCTGGAGCACAGGGAACCATCTGCTCTTCTATAAACTAAAGTTTAGTAATAAATTCAAGCAACCATGTGCAGATTTAAAATTCAAATGCAGGCTACATTATCTGGCCTTAATTCTAATGCAACTCAGAATCTTAATTTCTAAAGAACACTGCATTATCTGCATAGGTTGGGGCGGCGGAGGGGGGAACTCATTAAGAGGGTTTTCATTGATTCCCCCACCCTCCAGATCTAAATTTTGCCTTCTGTTGTGGAAAAAAAAAAAACAACCAACAAAAAAACAAAAAACATGATGCCCCATATCCAGCTGAAAGGGGCAAACTGTGAAAACAAGTGAGTGCTTTGCTATTTGTCACCACTTAGGAGATTACGAGTATCTCTGATGGCTGGGAGGGAAGAGTTCCTCTCTTTGCCTCTCTCTCTTCCTTTTACCTCTGTCTCTCCCCTTCCACTTCCCTGACGAATGCATTAAGCAGATATATTTTGTTATGGCATTTGCTTTTAAGAAAGTAACAATAATTTCCCTATTTCCTTGAAGTATTACTATACTTACTTAGAAAAGGAAAACAAATTAACAAAAAAATAAAAAAAAAAAAAACAACTAATGCATCTCCTTTGTATTGTCTTGCCACAATATTTTAAAACCCTAAATTGGTGTTGTAAAAGTTTATCTTAGTGGATTGATAAGCCTCAAAAAATAATTCTGTTCAGTGTAAATCTCTGATAGAATAACAACTTAAAAATGAAGATTTTTTTTTTTAAAGATTCCATTTATTTGACAGAGAGAAACACAGCGAGAGAAGGAACACAAGCAGAGGGAATGGTAGGGGGAGAAGCAGGCTTCCTGCCTAGCAGGGAGCCCCATGCGGGGCTCAATCCTAGGACCCTAGGATCATCACCTGAGCCGAAGGCAGACGCCTAAAACTGAGCCACCTAGGCACCCCAAAAATGAAGATATTTTTAATTTAAAAGGAAGTTGAGTGGAATATATTTTTTGATATTTGTATTAACGCAATAAAATTTTAATTTCTGAAAATTTGGGGTGAAAAAGGGGAAACACATTTGAAGTGAGAAAATGTATGTTAAAATTAAAGATAGGAGAAGTATGTGAATATTAAAGTTAATTAAAACTTCCATGTTTGGAACAATCACAATAACATATTTTTCATTTTTTTAATATTTTGAGTTGAGTAAGTTGTAAAATTTTAAAGGAAACCTCCTAAAGCCTGTTTAATTTTTTTTGTCAAAAGACAGGTAATTCCACTCTTCTCATATCTTAGTAGGGGGTAAATGATGACATTGTGTAGGAATAAAACAATTTGGGGATTTAAAAGCTAGAGCTAGTCAGACTTACAAAGTTCATGCATTTCAAAATTCTTCCCATAAAAAATGAGGGTCAGATTTCCAGGCTAGGCTCTGTGGTCTGATTAACATCATTCTAAAACTCTCAGTTTCAGAAAACATGACCAAAACTGTGACCAGAAGACACTCAGGAGCATGCATGTTGGGCATACCACTGACATCTGCCCATAACATCTTTTTTACGCAAACAGCCATTGGTTTCACAAAAATATTGTTTCACAGATGCAACATGGGAAGAAAAAGTTTTCCTTGACTTTCCTAGCGTCCCTGGCTGGGTCTAAAAAATAAAACTGATAAGGACAGATTAACAGAAGAAAAGAATACAAAATTAGAAGGAAGGGAAAAACAAAGGGAGATAAATCAGTGGGGAGAAAAACCATCAAAGACCATGGACTCTGGGAATTAAAGTGAGGGTTTTAGAGGGAAAGAGGTAGGCAGATGAGTTGGCCCAGTGATGGGTATTAAGGAGGGCACGTATTGCATAGAGCCCTGGGTGTTATATGCAAACAATGAATCTTGGAACACTACATCAAAAACTAATGATGTACTGTATGGTGACTAACGTAACAATTAATAAAAAAGAAAAGAATACAAAAGTATTTATGTTTACGTACATGACAAGAGCCTTCACAAGCAAATGAAGACTGGAAGAAACAGACTTGAATATTTTTAGAGTGAGCAATCCTAGAGGAATAGGATAGGTTACAGAGTATGAGGTGATCATAATAAACTGGAGAAACTCAGTAAGTCCTGTTTGTTAGGATTCTTCTGGGCATTACTTTGTCTTGGGAGATGAGGATGTTCCTTTCCTCTGGGGATAGAGAGGACACCTCTCTTGGGAGACTTTTATGACCCATTTCAGGGGAAAATGGTGACAAGATCAAAGTGACCCTCCTGAGTATATCACGTATTTGATTCTAACATAAGGAAAATTTAGACAGATTTCAAATACTTCTCAGCTTTCCTGTAATAGCAGAAAGAGTACAGTTTAAGGTAATTAGAACCAATGCTATTAGAAGATATTGCATATCGTTCCAATAATGGAGGGATTATACTGAAGCTGTGCACACATGGGTACGAGGTATTCTGCCTGGATCTCAGCCACGATGTAACTCCTTGCTAAGACTCTAGGAGCAACTGATAATGTTGGGATTCTCCTGATTATCATTCCAGATAATGCTGAGTTTCTTCCTTATTCCCTCTGTCCCATCGAATTTTACTCTAAAGGCAATAATTATGCCAATGGTGAAAATCATTAATAATGTTATAGCCATTCTCCAATTATCCTAGATTGGCAAAATGATTTCCTCCTGGGTGACCAAAACTCATTACTGAAATTCATACAATAACCACTTTTTTTTTTTTAAGATTTTGTTTATTTATTTCAGAGAGAGTGAGAGAGAGAGAGCACAGGTGGGGGGTAGGGGAGTGGGCAGAAGCAGAGCCAGAGGGACAAATAGACTCCCCACTGAGCAAGAAGCCCCACACATGGCTGCATCCCAGACCCCTGGGACCACGACCTGAGATGAAGGCAGATGCTTAACCAACTGAGCCACCAAGGTGCCCCCATATAATAACTGGTTTTAATACTTTCTTTAAAAGAAGTCATTCATAGAAATTCAGGTAAACATTGTTCTTTGCCTTACCTTCAATACCATGTCCAGAAATGCAGTAACTTAATGCTGTAAGGACTTTAACTGAGTTGTGAATTACGTATTTTGAATCAAGGTTATTCTTATGTCAGTTTCACATAAATTTAGGATAAACTATAAAAAAAAAAAAAGCCTGGGGGCTATTCAGAAATTTTGATTTTATGGCCACAAGTTATTTCATTATATATTAACTAATGAAACTGTTTTATTTGTCATCAAAGTATATTTCAAGTGTGGCTAAATAATAATGAGTTTAACTCACCTTTAGCTGATGGAAACAAGAAAAGGATGAAGGAGAAAAACGAGAAGGAAGAGAAAGAGAAAGAGTAAAGTAAAAGATGAATTTTGCATGTTAAGTTTTTCCCCTTCATATTTTCTGACCCTAATTCCCTTCATCCCAATCCCCCAACTCTACGTCTCAAGCTATTTTAATTTTTTGATAGTGCATATATTTATATATCCTCTAAAGTAGAGGGTATACATCATATTAATTAAATAACTAACAAAAGATAATTTGACAGGTATTCAATTGGAAATAATATAATTGCTACGTGGGACACATTATTCAGTGGTGAGGTTTAAGAACTGAACAATTCTATGACACTAACACACACACACAAGATTGCCGTGCAATTATCAAATATCGCTTATGGGGAGCAGTAGGCAAAAGATGAAGAATAGGCATGAGAGACCCAAAAGTTCACAAATTCAAATGGGGTATTAGTGAGAAAGCATAGCCATGGCAATGTGAGCACACCAACTTCAACTTGCAACTGCTTATGCACGTCTAATCCAGAAGCTACTGCAGAAGCATAAACCGTTTATGTATGTGACCTAAAAATCCACAGTTGAGAAAGGATGGCTTTATTTGAATAGTTTCAAAGACAATAGAATTAGAAATAAAGCACATACACCGTAACACCTTTCGTCTTAGGTGGATTTTAGAATGCCACATTTACTGCATATAATCAAATAACTCATTTGCTTAACACCAGTCTGTCTTTCTCAGTGGCTATTGCTTTTGGAGCCATTTCCACATAGGCTTCAACTAGATTCATGTGCAGGCAACCTGCATGCTGGCCCCATTTGCCTGTCACTCCCTGCCCCTTCCTTTGTGAAGGCTGATGTGTGGGGCCTAGGGAAACCCAAGGTACTCCCACAAACATAAAAATGAGAAGGGGCCTGACGACTCAGACATGTACCCTGGGGCAAATAATACATTATATGTTAATAAAAATTAAAAAAAAAAAAAAAACTGAGAAGCGGGGGTGGAGGGAATGTCCTGTGGTTGGATCACTGGCAGATGGAAGACAAAGGCTGGTATATTCATTCTTCCCCTCTTTCCCAGAGACTAAACCATGAGGTCCAGTAACCAGCTGTACTTAGTGGACCATCTTTATTACACAAACTTGTGTTGGCTTTTCCTCTTTCCTTCTATCATTAGCCATATTCCTGCTTCCTGATATAGAACTGTATGTCTTTTTACAACATCACCTATTGGGCTGCCTGGATGGTTTTAAGCACTTGCTTAAGTGGCCAGCTCTTGGTTTTGGCTCAGGTCATGATCTCAGGGTTCTGGGATGGAGCCTTGCATGGGGCTCTCTGCTCCGCGGGGAGTCTGCTTCTCCCCCTGCCCCTCCCCCTGCTCACGTTCTCTCTCCTACTCTCTCTTGCCCTAATTAATAAATCAAGTCTTTTAAAAAAAATAAGATCTTATCTAGTATTTCTTAATTCACATGCAGCTACTTGTGCCTTGTTCAGCTTTTTGGACACCTAAGAATTCTGTTTACAATTAAGAAAACACTTAAAACGTGTAATAGATTTGTGAAACAATGGAATTCATTACTACAATTCATTACTACAATTGGAGATGACTTTCATCAAGGATAACTGAAGTGGTGTAAGTTAAAAAAAGTATTCATAAACCTATTCTCTATGAAACCATTCAGTGGCCTTATCTATCAATCCAGACTAGAGCTTCAATCTCAAAGATAAATAATTGTTTACCATTTCTCCCTATTTCTTCCAAAAGCATCACATATATTCCATTCTAGGTCTGGAACAAAACATTATATTTTTCATGTTTGGCAATACTATAAATATTCATAACCACACATCTGTCAAAAAAGCACCACCAAAAGTGTTTAAGCTGCAGACAAGGAACAATTCCTTGAGTGGTCCTTGAAGAAATCACACTACACGTTTTATCCAATTGTTCTAGCATTTAAGCTAAAATTCCTGACCTTCAATAAGTAAATAGCCTCTGCCTAATGAAGAATATTCAGAGAAGAACAAAAACATTCATCTTTGCAAAACTAAAAATGTTATTTTGCCTCTTAGGAACTGTTCCTGACAGCACAGTCATTTTGATCTTGCTTTATTATAATTCAGATTTTCGTTTTGTTTTCAAATTACTTTTAAATGTCAAGTATTTTTTGTTGTTGGGTTGTTTATCTTTCTTTGTTTCCCCAATTTTGTTGTTGTTGTTGTTGTTTTTTACATTTAGCAAAAATGTTTTGTTGTAAAAGCTTTCCTACCTAGTCCAAGGGATCCCGAAGTGTTAGAAAGAGTTGTCACAGAATGGATAAATGTCCTGTTTCCAATCCACCTTCATCACAAAGAACGGTGACCTACATTTTGAAGTTTGGATTATGTGGCCATGTCAGCATATAGGCAACAAGAATTCTGAATTGGAATGACAGACACCACCCCACCCCTAAAAAAAAAATGGGCAACCTAAATTTTTTTTTTATTAACAATACTACTAGGTCTATCACCTGACCTTATTCTAAGACTTTTGTTTTATGATTTATTTTTCTGTACTAACCAATCAGAGACAATTTTCATACAATGTCAAAACTGAAAGAGCCTTGGAAATCAACCAATCCAAAGAAAGCAACTAAGGCCTTGAGAGAGAAAACAGATTGCCCATGGGCTCACGGCTAGGTAGTTTCATTCTCAAATATAAGAAATGTTTCTACTGAAACATCTGGAGCTTCCTTTCATGGTATTTAAATTACATGTCTGCAACCAGGACTCTCGAATCACAATCTTGAAGCCAAACATGATTTGTAAAGAGCTCATGATTACAAGATCAAAAAGACTACATTAATAGGACATCAGCTCATTAATTTGTACCTTCATTTCTGCCCTCCTGCAATTTAAAAATAGCTCCACTGATTATGGCAAGGTTTTCTTCCTTTTGGAGGAAAAAAAAGGGCAAGCATAATTGAATTTTTCAATGTTATCTTTGATGAACACTTAGAAGCTCAACGCCAAATCTTATCTGGGAAAATTTTAAATTCATCTGTACAAATGTGGAGAAGAACACAGATCTGAGGAAGAATGTGGACTGAATGAGCTGCTATATATTTCAAAGTTACCGTCTAGAAGTTATTTCAGGGCAAATGTGAACAGATATTTTGACATTTTACTTTTCTTTTTGGCTTCCCTGGGCTTCTCTGGTCTTAGTGAGCACTCAGAAATATTCTAAACAAATGCATGCGAGTATCTGAAATTCTAGATATTGGTAAGTGAATCTGTTCTTCAGGTTATGTGGATAGCTCTCTCTCAGTAATCTTTTTTTCAGCTTTTTTTTTTTTTTTTTTTTTTTTACGTAGGGAGCACTGGAAGAAAATTTCTAACAGTTTCATGGTAAGACAACTTTTGTGTGCTGTTTTTTAATATAAACTGAATTGCTTTGCTTATAAGGAACATCCTGAGAGAACTCTCCTCTGTGGAGTTTACTTCCTTCTTATCATCTTGTTATTCTTTTTTCCTGACGAATTTTTTCCTATGCCAGAGCCATTGCAATTGCAGTTTTCTCTGCCTAAAAAGTCCTTCCACCTGTCCCATTTTATGGCTGGCTTTTTCTTTTCTGTCATGGCCTTTCTCAAATGCCACTTATACCTGGAGGTCACGGCTGATTTCCCACATAAAGGGAATCCACAATCCGTAGCCTCATCACTTTCTCAAGAGGAAAAGTGGTGGTCTTGCAGCCTTTCCACAGTTTACTTGTATCATATGTATTATGATTGCCTTACATTTTGCCTTGCTTACTACAATATTTCTAATGTCTAGACCACTGTCTTACACAAAAATGTGGGTTAAATAAATGCAAGAATATACTGGATCAATTTCTAGAGGACTCTGCTCCAGAAGAATTGGAGTAGGGTGGCGTCCAGCCTTTCACTTGTAGGGCATAGAAAAAAGTTTAGAAGGAGGAAAGAGCTTTTCTTTTCTTTTCTTTTTAAAGATTTTATTTATTTATTTGACACAGAGAGAGGGATCACGAGTAGAGAGGCAAGCAGAGAGAGAAAGGAGGAAGCAGGCTCCTCGCTGAGCAGAGAGCCCGATGCAGGGCTCGATTCCAGGACCCTGAGACCATGACCTGAACCGAAGGCAGAGGCTTTAACCCACTGAGCCACCCAGGCGCCCCAGAAAGAGTGTTTCTTACCTTTATGTTCAAGGACACTCTAAAATGCTCTATTAAAATAATAAAAATACTGTAATACTCTAGAATATTCAATAAGCAATAGCAACATAGGAAGTTACCATTTATTGATTAGTTACTAGCATGACTGGTACTATTGAACCAATAGTATTGGTACCAAACCAATACTATTGATTGTATTTTAAACATGTTAACTCAATTTAAGAAAAAAACAAAACTATGAAATAGATATTATTATTCCTATTTTATAGATGGAGATATTGACATACCTAGTGCTAAAGTACTTTGGACACTCCTTGTTGAATGTCCTTTAGGTGGCAAAGCTCTAGAATCCATATGCTTATCTACTTTATCACTATGTTCCTCTTAACTATGACATAAACATAACAACAACAACAAAAAAGGAAATAAGACTGTGTAATCAGAACCAATAAATAACATGATTTTCTTAGGCTTTGTAATGTTTCCAGTTTTCTATTGACATAATGTAAGCTCAGAGTGAAGAAACCACAGAGAAGATAGCTGTATTCTAGAACTTCACCAACAGAGCTGTTGTCACCTCTAGGTCAAGAAGGAAAGCTAGAAGGAGAGGCTAATACATCTTTAAGTGGAGAGTTAATGCAGTCTGACTACCTTGAGGTGTGGGGGCAGGGAGTAAATATTGATCAGAGGACCAGCCAGCCTACAGTGATCTCACAGGAAGCGAGACAGCAGAATAAATACCCTCTCCTGAAGGCGATTACATAAAAGTCAGACTATGAAACTAGGGTTTGCACCAAAGTGATTCACTAACAAAATGCTCCTAGGAGAAACCAGTAATCAAGTGGAGAGAAGAAGTCAAACAAGGGTACAATTTAAGGGAACAGCCCAGCTTCAACATGAACCGTATGGAAGCATGGTTATAAATCATGCCTTAGAATTTATGCTGTCGCAAAGCCAAAAGAATTGGGCTTTCTACAAATGCATTAGTCAATCATTAGTTAGGGGCCAAATATAAATATACACATTCTTAAGCATTTCCTGCTTCTCTGTACATATGATTGTATTAATTTGCCAGGGCTGCCCCAACAAAATACCACAGATGGGGTGATTGACACAATAAAAATTAATATTCTCATGTTCTAAAGGCTAGAAGTCCCAGACTAAGAAGTTGACAGATCTGGTTTCTTCCAAGCTCTCTCTCTTTGGCTTACAAGGGGTTGCCTTCTTGCTTTGTGCTCACGTGACTTTGATCTGTGTGTCAGCATCCCTGGTGGTGTATCTTTGTGTGTCCAAATTTCCTCTTCTTATAAGGACACCATTCAGATTGAGTTGGGGCCAAATCTAATGGCTTCATTTTAACTTAATCACCTATTTAAAGGCCCTGCATGCAGAAACTGTCCCATTCTGAGGTACTGGGGGTGAGAGCTTCAACATATACATTTGGAGATCATAATTCAACCCATAACATTTGTTTAAGAGGTTCTATTGGCTTTAAGATAGTCCAAAATAAGTGAATATGTTGGCCTTTAAATGCGAAAGCATGCATAAACTAGAGATAGACGTGCAAAGAGTGCAAGGATATATGCATAACTGAGCATAGACCTATATTTAAGTATCTGCTATACTTTAATGCCATTTTACCACTTACTTTCCAGAATTAGGGAAGAATCCACAGGTTGAAAGCACCATCCCCAACAAGACTACCATCACATCAGACCTCAGCCACAAGTTCTGGTGTTCCCACGTTACTCACAGAGCAGGGAGGGGGGGTGGGCGCAGGGTGGTGGTTCCACTACCCTTATGTTTGGTAATTAATCAGAAAGACGCAAAGTCAGAAAACATTCTACTTATGATTACAGTTTTACAACAAGGGTACAAACAAGGAATAGCCAAAAAAAGAGATGTACAGTGAGAGGTCTCGAAGAGTCCTACATATGCAGCTACCAAATCTCCTCCTTACAGAGTCAGGACTCCTCACCTTCCATGCACAATGATGTGCTCACTCACCAGGAAGCTCACCCAAACTTTGGATGTTCAGTGCTTTCATTAGTCTTTCATTACACAGGCATCATTTATTGCATCACTGGCCACATGACTGAACTCAATCTTTACTCCTCTGAGCCTCCATGGAGGTCAGGAGGTTGGACTGATATCACCTGACTCAAAGACAGCCAACCTCCAACTTGACTATGTAGGGGTCTACTTATCTAGGGGCTCACTATGAGCTTCCTTGTTAACTTAAACCCAAGAGTGGTCCCAGGGTCTCATCGTGAATAATAAAGATACTCTTAAGAAAAGTCCAAGATTTTAGAAGTTGCTTTTTAGGGTCCCAGGACAAAAAACAGACAATTTTTTTGTAATAAAGCAGTAATCCAACATCATCTTCCTACCTTCATCTTATCTTCTACCAAGGCTCTCCAATGGGTCAAACAGGAAGCCAGATGAATGTCCTAGAGAGAGAACAAAAGACAGAGAATGAAGATGGCATTTTTTTCTTTTAAAGAAAGAAGAGGAAGCTCAAAATTTAAATCATCTAGTAGGACTAGAAAAGATGACTAGTAGGAAGGCAGTAGAAAATTCAAGAAAGATGACACAAACTCCCCACTAATTACCCAGGAGTTTTTTGATACATTATTTAGCTGATCCCATTTTCAGAAGATGAACTTCAGACTGAAAGACATATACTTCTTTTGACTTCAAAGGTTTGGTACCCATGGAGTCATGATTTGCACTCAGCCACTAGTATTAACAAGAACTACCTACACATTAGGAATTTAGATACTGGCATTATTATGGTTGCTAGGCTACACAATTGGGACCCAAAAGGAAAATCCAGAGTTTACTGTGATAGTTAACAACACAATTTAAAATATGTATGTACCTTTAACTGCTCCCAAACCTCCAAAGTCAGATCACCTCTCAAAGAATTTTAAGGTAATGCTCAGCTAATACTATCTGATTTTACCCCCAAAACTCAGAAGACTTCACCCTGTATGAAGTCCTTAGGGGTGGAGGAAGGATGGCAGTAATGTCATTTTAACTAAAATGACAATTGTTATACATAGTTCTGATTGAGTTAATGATGAAACAATCTGAATGATATTCCTATGATTCTAATGAGACTTTATGTTCTCAATTATAAGGAAACTCTTTCAACATCTTAACACAGTGTCCAGCACTTAGTTGGTGCTAAATTAGCTATGTGCTGGATAAATGAAAGTTTCCTTATTCTGCCCACAGACAATGTGATTTAATCCTCTGAGCATCATTTTCTTTTCAGTAATTGGAGAAGCATCGTACTTTCTTTAAAGCTTTGTTACAAGGATTAAATAAAGTCATGTATATGAAAATTCTTTGCAAATTGTCGAGGGCTATAACAAAACGAAGATTAACATAGAACTCTGCTCAAAATATATTTCTGAGAAGTGACCACTGAAAGTCAGAGTACCCTCTCTTTCCCCTTACCCTCATTGCTTTCCCTGTTGTTCTTTTTCATACCATTACTCCAGTTGTCTACCAAAGCTCACTCTAATATGAGTCAGTCACAAGAACAGTATTCTAGAGTCAACAACTTCTCTTACGTGTCCCCAAACCTATACTCCCTATACCTCAGGACATTTGGTTGCCACTTGTCAGGAATGATTTCAATTTAGAGAAAAACCTAAGAAACAGTTGATCATATTTTGTATAACAATCTTAATTACCCAAAATAATAGGAATATAAGACTATGAAGTCTAAAGTCAGACTATTCTTATTGTTACTAGCTATGTGGCATTAGACAAAAGATTTCACACCTTGACATGGTTTCCTAACTGTAAAATTGTGAAGATAATTCTACTGACTATATAGAACTGGTTGGAGAATAAAATATTTCAGTAAAGCACTTAACATGTAGGTGACTGACACAGAGCTCTCAATAACATAGTAATACTAGCAATAATAGACAGTTGTCACATTTTATTTGTGTTCTATCCTCACTTTGATTTTTATCTCTTTGGGATGACAAAGCATCTTTGGTTGACTGAACTTGAATCAGGTTCATCAAACTTTTTCTAGGCCCATCTGCGCATTTCCTTGCAGAATCCATTTTTAGCAAGAACCTTGTCGCATCATTTTTAGCAAGAATCCCCCCCCAACTCCCTGCCTTGATATCCGATCCTCTTCCACATCTAATCAAAATTCCTCAGTCCCCACCTTTTCTATTTGATCACCTTGGCTTGCTTTCAGCAGGAATCCTGTTAGGTCCTTTCAACCAAATTTCTAGACTTAATATTTTCTCTTAGCAATTTTTCATCCACCAATGCCCCTGCTCCTTGGCTATGCATTCCCACTGTCCTTGTTATATTCAAAATGCAGACCAAGTATACTAGGGTCTCCTTTCCCCTGTTGCAATAGTCCTGAAAAAAAATTTGCCTTCACAGACTTAATTAACATCTATATGGCTGTGGTTTTCTTTATAGGGGAATGGAATATAGAGTGACACTATCCAAAAGGGGTTTGCTGTTATTTGTGTACTTGTTGGTTTGGTTTGATTTTGCTAAGGCAACATGTATTCTGAACAAAAACAATAAAATTATAAATTACAAGTTATACTACCTAACCATAATATAAAATTAATTTAAAATAATATACAGTAAATTGTTTAAGAGTAAAACCAGTGGGGTAGAATAGTGGATATCTGCAACTTGCAGAAGTCCCAAAATGGACTCATATTACTTATCCTATTTAAAATAAGCTTCACATATCTATTATAAAAATAGCTTTCTTCAGTGAAACTTTCGTGGAACATTTTACAGTTTCAAATACAAAGGCTACCAATAGAATGTTTAGAGTCCAAATAAGTACAAGTTGGAGGGGAAACACACCTAACTGAATGAACTATTCTTGTATGTTCTTCAGGAGTCCCTTTCATCAACAGAGACTATTAGAATTGAACAAAGGACAATAATATAATGTGTGCATAATCCAAAGACCCTATGTAGAATATGAAATTCAGCTAACTGAATTCTGGGTATGCATGGGAGGACTCCAGAGATGGTTGGCAGGTAGCTTATTATCTTGCTACCTATTTAGAAGTCCAAGCTAATGGTGCATACCACTTTAATGAGTAAATGAAAACCTATATAAAATAAATGGTCCATCAAATGGGAAAAGAAGATATATTAACAGGTATTAATGTATTCTTAGTATTGAATGAACCCAGTCCCATGTATATTCTTACAGTTTCTTGGAAACTCCCACAGGGAGCCAACTTTCTTCCATCATTCATTTTAACCTCTATGTGGTGATAATCCATCATTCTGAAAGCAACCATCTGAAAAGACTGCAATAACCTCTTATAAAGTCTTGCCTATCATCCATTTAAATGATTAAGTTTGATACTGCTGATGATTGAACTGAAAAGAATTGAAAGGAAATAAATTTAAATTTGCTAAATGGTTAGTTTTAAAAAATCTGCCACATATTGACATTTGAATTGAAATGAATTAAATGGAACAATATATTTTATCATGTGTTTATCAAAATTATAAATCTCAAACCAGTTCTGCAAAATCAATACAATCATCCCCATTTAAAAAGGAGAAAATTGAGATTTAAAAGGAATTGGCCAAGGTCATACAGAAATAAAAGGTTGATCTAGTATTCCAATGCGAATCCATGTCTGGTTAGACTCCTAATATTTACCTATTTCCATTTTACAACTAGAAATGAGCAAATCATTAATTATTTCTTTTATATTTTATCAAAGAGTTGCCCCACTATGAGCTGAACTCTGTGCTAAGGATTTTATATGCATTTTCTCATCCCTTAGTTTTTTCACAGCTTTTCTTTTTTTTAAGATTTATTTATTTGAGGGAAGCCTGGGTGGCTCAGTTGGTTAAGCAGCTGCCTTCAGCTCAGGTCATGATCCCAGGGTCCTGGGATCGAGTCCCCCATCGGGATCCTTACTCAGCAGGGAGCCTGCTTCTCCCTCTGCCTCTGCCTGCCTCTCTGCCTGCTTGTGCTCTCTCTCTCTCTCTCTCTCTCTCTCTGTCAAATAAATAAATAAAATCTTTAAAAAAAAATTTAGTTATTTGAGAGATTGAGAGAGAGAGCACATGAAGGGGGCAAGGGGCAGAGGCAGAGGGAGAGAATGCCAGGATGATTCCCCGATAAATGGGCAGCCCAAACTGGGGCTTGATCCCAGGACCCTGATACCATGACCTGAGCTGAAATCAAGAGGCAGACACTGAACAGACTGTGCCACCCAGCTGCCATCACAGTTACCTTTATGGTAGGTTATTTTGTATATCCAAAGAGAAGTGAGAAAGATAGATAGTGTCTTTATAGCCCTATCTGAAGAATGAATGAAGGAATAGATAATATAGTTGAAGCCCTTAAGTCTACTTAATTTAACTATAAGTTCAGTGTAACTTGGAGATAAAAGTAACATTTTAAGTTGTTCTATAGTGTTAATTATATCTTAATAGTGTTGGTATTTAGCTGAGTGACTTCAGCAGCCCAGAACCAGGGACAAGAAAAATAGACCATATTTGAGTGGAATCATTACGATGACAAATATGATCATCCAGTAGCTGCATATATTTTGCAAAATGTAAACCTTAATCCTAAAACTAGTTTAATTTTAATCTATCCCTCAACACGCACTTACATGCTCCTCCCCCTAACATGTAGTTTCTACACTAACATTCATTTCCAGTAGAAGAGACACAACTGTCACCTTCCACACTTTCCAGATCCTCTTCTGTCTGGCCTATCATTTCTCTTACTCTTTAGTAATATTGTTTTCTTTGGAAACACATCCCAGTCTTGATTATGTTTTCCTGGTCGGTGTTCCCCTAGCATCTTACTTCTAGTACAGGCTTTACTCTACTGTTTACTAGTCTTCATTTAATGGTCTGTATTTCCCTCTGATACATAAACCAACTGAGGGCAGAGATGGTAGCTAGTTGATTATTCTGAGCCCAGTCACTGAAAATATTAAAAACTTATTAAATTACATTGATGGTGTTATTACAGTCTATAAAACAAATATAGTGCCAGCTTTATTTAAAGCTCCATACATATTTGTTGCCAATATCCCTGGAGTTTTTTCTGTGGGGTATTAAGGAGCACAATTTCACTATGTCTAAATTATCCTATTCTCCCCTAGACCCCCACAAAGAAATGCAGCCTTATCATTACCTTGATTTTAACCAAGTGAGATCTGTGTCAGACTTCTGACCTATAGAGCTGTAAGATAATTTTTGTTTTGGCTTATGCTTCTAAGTATGTTGTAATTTGTTATGGCAGCAATAGAAAACTAATATGTGATCATAATTTTTATTATATTTTTTATGTCTTTTTTTTTTTTTTAAGATTTAATGCATTTATTTGAGAGAGAAACAGTACGCCTAAGAGAGCACAAGGTGAGTGGAGGGGCAGAGGGAGAGGGAGAAGCAGACTCCCTGTTGGTCAAGGAGCTCCACACAGGGCTCAATCCCAGTAGCCCAGGATTATGACTTCAGCTGAAGGCAGATGCTTAACTGAGGTCCCAGGTGCCACTTGTCTTTTTTAATCTATCACAGTATCAGAATCTTGAAAGCAATTGTGAGACATATGCCTTGCTTCTACAGTAACCAAATGTAGATGTTAATGTCTGATTGTAAGGTGAAAGGAAATGTGTATGTTGTCTGATTCAATATTAATACTTAAATCTCAGGTGAAACATCCTTTAATTCAAATGTTTGAGAATATCTCCAGGGGCTTCTGGGTAGCTCAGTCGGTTAAGCCTCTGATTCTTGATTTCAGCTCAATTCATGATCTCAGGGTTGTGAGACCAAGCTCCACATTAGCTTCCACACTGAGCATGAAGCCTGCTTAAGATTCTTTCTCTCCCTCTCTCTCTGCCCTTCCTCCCAGTTCACGTGCATGTTCTCTAAGAAAGAGAGAGAGAGAAATATCTCTAGTAGTTGGGAATCCATTATATACATTATATTCAGTATTTGGGTGTCCACTATCTACTGAGGCAATAACCATTCAAGTTGTGGGTACCTGCCTATCAGGAAGGAACCACAGATCAATATAAAGAGAATTTTCTACTTCCTCTCACTGGTAAATGTTTTTGCTATTAAATAAATTTCCTCAAAATTTTTGCTATAAAGGATAAAATAAGTTATTTTTCATCACTTTGCTCTGGAAACTGCTTTCTCCATGCGTCCTGTCTCTAGTTGAACTGTAATCTTTGGTTAGTTGCTACTTATGTGTCACAGGTTCAAAGCCTTCCCTATCCTGCTAAAGCACCTTCAGGTATTTTCCATTTGGGTCCTACTGGTTTTGTACTAGTATAATTTTAGGGCAATTCTGCTGAAAAAAGATTTTTTGTGAGAACAAATGATCAAAAACTGATTTTGTGGGGCGCCTGGGTGGCTCAGTCGTTAAGCGGCTGCCTTCGGCTCAGGTCATGATCCCAGAGTCCTGGGATCGAGCCCCGCATCAGGCTCCCTGCTCGGCAGGAAGCCTTCTTCTCCCACTACCATTCCCTCTGCTTGTGTTCCCTCTCTCGCTGTGTTTCTCTCTGTCAAATAAATAAAAAAATCTTTAAAAAAAAAAACACCCCGATTTTGTCTTATTTGATAACAGGCAGTACATATCATGAATTTTGAGAAATAGGAGGGAAGCTTCTTCAGCAGGGTCATAAGGATCTTAGAGTGAAAATGAAACCCATGCTGGGGGTGCCTGGGTGGCTCAGTCAGTTAAGCATTTCACTCTTGGTTTTTGCTCAAGTTATGATCATGAGATTGAGACTCATATGGGGCTCCATGCTCGGCGGGGAGTATGCTTGAGATTCTCTCTCTCCTTGTGCCCCTTCTGCTTATTCGCTCTTTCTCTAAATAAGTAAATCTTGAAGGAAAACAAAATAAAACCATGCCATTGGTCAGAGGCAGCAAAACCAGCTACATGATGATTGGAGTGAGCCAGATACCGCCACTGGTGGCATGAAGAAGGCAGGCAGCAAGAAAAGAAAAGCAGCAGAACTTAGGATATACTTTGATAACATAGCACACAAAAGTTGCTGATGGATTCGATGTGCTGTGTGAAGTATAAAAAGATAGCAGCAATATTTTCATTGACATTATGAGGTTTATTGCAAGAGTTTTCTCAATTAACTTGCGGAAGTGACTAGCGAATTAAGTGGGTTTGGGAGATGCACGGAAGAGAGGAAGTACAGAGAAGCAAGAGTTGAAAACATTTAATGATTTTAAATTTAACAAAAGAAGATAAATAGTGTGATAGCTGGTGGGACATGAAGAATATAGATATTATTTTTCACTTCAGATTGAAGAAATTATAGCTCCTTTACATACCACTGAGAATTACCTAATCAAGGGGGTGGGGGTGAAAATGATGATGGAAAGAATGGCAGGTCCATCGCTGGAGTGAAGTATTTATGTACTTAACTAGTAAATGGAGTTTGTATTTAAGTGACGGGGTTGGACTCAGGACAATGAGGATCTTATTCACCATAATGGGGGAAAAAAAGAAAGACAAACAGGGTTTACTAATACACATGCACAGGGTTAGCAGGTGTGGTTGCCAAAATTAGTGGAAGTTATCTTCCAGTTACTTGAATTTTCACAGGGAAATAGGAACCCAAGTCATACATTGAAAGTGAAGAGTGAAGGTTGAGCAAAGAAGACAGAATGTGAAATCATTATTTTGGATGACAGAATAATGAACAAATCAGAAAAAGGGCTCAAAACAGCCCACGTGAGGCTGGGATCAGAAACTTAAAAAGTAAACAGTCAGCACTGTGTGTTGCTTGAGTCTTCTTCAGCCATGAAGTTGCAGGTGTGCAACTGAGATTTTGAAGCAACCATGGTGATATTTCATTATGTCAAGAAAGGATGATGAAGGGAAGTGCAGCAGAACCATTTTAGGGGTTTTTACCGAGATACAACAAAACTTGGCACCAAATGGCTTCCATCAATATTTGCATGAACTTACCCCCTTTTCTATTTCCACTGAAGTTGGCTTTTTCAGGTCCCTAATCTGTCAGAACCTTGCTCACAGTGACTGGTGGTTATAGATGCAAAAGTAGATGAAGGAATCCTCCTCAGAATTACTGACTCTTAGGCCCCATTTACTTTCTTCGTTAACATATTTAATTTTTAAAAAAGATTTTATTTATTTATTTGACAGCGCACACAGGCAGGGGGAGCTTTCTGTAGAGCTGTAGAGCTTTCTGTAGAGCACAAAGCCAGACTCTGAGCTTCATCCCAGGACCCTGGGATTATGACCTGAGCTGAAGGCAGATGCTTAACCACCTGAGCCACCCAGACACCTCAACATATTTACTTTTAAAATAGATTTTTTCATGTATCTGATGCAAAAATCAAAACTACAACAATGGTAGAGTAAAAACAAACTCATCCCCTTGTCTTACCTCCCATCCAATCCAGAAACATTTAAACCAGTCATGTAATAATTCACATATATAAATTATTATTTGATTGATGTTTTTGGTTTAACAGAAATTCATTTTATATCAGTGCAGATTCTGATCGTATAATTGAATGAAAATCACAGTTCTGAAAGCATTTAATATTAATTCCAGTTTAGTCAAAGATCATCTTTTCTGATTACCATCGGAAAGTCTCTTCCTTCCTGTTCAGTTGTCTTGTGTGTGTGTGTGTGTGTGTGTGTGTATATACACGTACTTTGTGTATATATATATACAATATAAAATATAGAGAGTAATTAAAACTGTATATATTAAAAATAAAAAATTTATGTATATTTATACACCTATTTATTAGTATTTACTTGAAGGAAGGTAAGGGAGGAAAATATTTAGTTCTTTTTCTTTTCCTGATACACTTCCTTTTACACAAAATATTCCATACATTATTTCATACTCGAGGGAGGATGGTTCTCCATTATTTATATTCCATCACACTGGTATATATAACCAAAAGTGAGTTTGGTCTATTGTTCTTAGAAGCCCTTATAAAAAGTGTTCACATTTCCAGAGGCAAAGAAAAGTTAACTCTTAGAAAAAAATTTTGTGAATCTTTTGGTTTTTTTTTTAAAGATCTTATTTATTTGAGAGAGAGAGAGAGATCACCGAGGCAGAGGGGGAAGCAGGCTCCCCACTGAGCAGAGAGCCTGATGTGGCTCAATCCTGGGACCCTGAGATCATGACCTGAGCCAAAGGCAGAGGCTTAAACTAAGCTACCCAGGCACCCCAAATTCTGTGAATCTTAACAGAAAATGTTGATCTGGATTTTTATGCACCTTTTCTACTTCAACGATATTTTTACCTAAGTCACTTATTTAGAAAAATTGCTTGCCACCATTTGACTTTCACTCTTCAGGTAAAGCATGTATGAAAATTTTTAAAAATTTCTATATTCTTCTGTAATTGTTTAAATGAAATTCACATACATAAAATTAACCATTTTTAAATGAGCAATTTGGTGCAATCATTTATTCTTACTGAGCACTTAAGCTAGGCTGTGTGCTATGTAAGGGGCATTAAGTAGGGCTAGCATTGATATTCAAAACATTGGGTCCACTTATTGTCAAAAAAAAACATTTTATCTAGGAGCATTTTCTGATCCATTTGCCCCTCTATGCAATCCATCATCCTCTATATTCCAAAAGAATTTTATTCATCCTTCTTAAAATACTGTATTATTAGGAATGTGTATACTTTACATATTTTGTGCCATTAAATGGACCTGAAATAAGAAAGACTGTCATTTGTTTTTCTACCTGGATATAAAGAGAGTTTGTGTTCAGTAAATGTGTTTTAAATTTGAATAGTGAATTCCACACGGAGGGTCTAGCAAAATAAAAGACAGAACTATAATAAAACTGAAAAGTGCCTGAGCTGGTAACTCCAGGGGGTGCCTTTCAGGTGGTATAGACTATGGATACATTAATGCCAAGCTAATCAAGTTTGGTGAAGAAATTCATGCTAGTTCTCTATTACCAATTCACAATATGATAAGTACAAAAATTAAGGCTAAGCATGTAGAATAATATATTAAATCTAATGATGAAAAAAGGACCTGTATCTTACATCTTAATTCATTTTTCTAATAATTTATTTCATTATGCTCCTATATTTTGATCCACAAAAATAAATAGGAGGCAAAAAAAAAAAATCTAGTAGTCCCTGTGTTTTAGAATCACTGTAAGGGGGCACCTGGGCGGCTCAGTCAGTTAAGCGTCTGCCTTTGGCTCAGGTCATGATCCTAGGGTCCTGGGATCGAGCCCCAGGTCAGGCTCCCTGCTCAGCGGGCAGTTTGCTTCTCTCTGTACCCCTGCCTCTCTACCCTGCTCATGCCCTCTCTCTCACATAAATAAATGTAATCTTTTTAAAAAATAGAATCATTGTAATGGAGGGAAGGCAGTGTTTGAGAAGGGATGATTAGTGTCAGGCGGTCTTTGGAGCATTACTCTTCATGGCACAAGAGGAACAGGTAAAGTACTAGGCTGAGTCCTTAGGTTTCAAAGGTCATCAATGTCTAATAGGTTTATGCTCCACTGCATTAGTTAGGAGAATTCACAGAAAATGTTGAGGTAGGGGTAAAATGAAAAACCTTGTAATTACAAGGACTCCTCTGTTGGTTGTAGAGAGGGGAATCACTGGAGGTAAGAGAGCGTTATAGGAAATCAAACATGGTATTGATAGACTAACATTCCAGCATTTGTATCTGGACCCAGACATTCTTTTCAACCCCATTTCTTCCCACCTCTTCCTTTCCATTCCAGCTCTACCATCTCTTCCCATGGCACAGTTCCTCAAGCTTGACCCTATGAAAGAGCATTCTATGCCATCAGGCATAGAAATTTCATTGCTGTTTGAAAAACCACTGAATTATCTATCTGTGAAATCTGACCCCAACTCTACCATTCTCTGGAT
>CM053620.1:19610490-19629383 GCA_028646535.1 Procyon lotor
AACCCACAAGTTGTGTCAAATGGCTTAAAATGAAAAAATCCAGATAATATCAACATGATTAATTTTTTTAGTATTATTGAATTGTAGCAAGACATAGCAACTATACTAATCATTTTCCTAACCTACAAATATGAAGAAAACAAAATCAATTCTAGAGGACACTATTGAGAGGCACTATAAATGTATTCAAAATGCTACTCTCTCTAAAGAAGTTTCCCAAAGAGTGACTTTAAAGGCTAGCCATATCTGAAACAAAACAAGTGTGTCATTCCAGTTCTTTTCTCCCAATTTTACAATTCATATAAATGTAATTCTTCTGCATATTGAGTGTCTTCAAGCTAGTCAATCCTCAGGCTAGAACCATTTCAAGTTAAATACTAAAATGAAACAAAGGTGGTTAATCTAGTCAAAAAAATTTCTACCTCATAAAGGACGTCATCTTAAAAAGAATGTAATTGATTCTTACCAACCTCTGATATAGCTATTAAAATAGTTTCATAAATACACGAGAACTTGTCTGCAATGATACACAATAAAAGCTTAGCAATGACTATAACTTAGCAATGGCCATAACTTAGCAATGGCTGTAACTTGGTAATTATAGCAATGGCTATAATTCCAAAGTGGTATTTGGAATGGTAGACAGCAGGAAATTATGAATGCACTTCTATACATTTAGAAGATTCAGAATTTTAAAATACTTTCCAACAGTTAAGAGTCTTTTATGATTTTCCTGTCTATTTTCATCTTATCTTTCCTTCCCTTTCCCTATGTTCATCCATTTTGTCTTTTAAATTCCACGTCTGAGTGAAATCATATGCTATTCATTTTAGGGGAGGTGCATCAGGGAGGAAGGAGCAACTGGATAATGGGCATTAAGGAGGGCCCATGATGGAATGAACTTTGGGTGTTATTTGCAACTGACGAATCACTAAACTCCATCCCCAGAAACTAAGAACACAGTATGTGTTAACTAAATAGAATTTAAATAAAAACTGTTTAAATTAAAAAATAAATACAATATTTTATAATTTGAAATGATTATTTTTATGACAACATGATTTAATGCAGTGAAGTCGGTAGGTAATACTGACTCTTGACCAACCCCCATCAATTCCGTGAACATGACCATTAAAGACAGGTTCCAATGTTGCAGACTATGTCAAGACTGCACAGTTTATAACTTGTTTTTGGGAATATGTTTTGTTTATTGGTCTGTTCCATTAAACTGAGAAGCTGTCTTTAGTTGAATTAAATTCAACAGCTAAGGTTGAGCACGTGTCATGTTCCCAATCTTAGGCTGGGCCTTGCTTCAACGGGGAATCCTGAGTAAAACAGACAAGGTCTGTGTTCTGGAGAGCTGGGCTATAATACAAATGGCAATTGTAAGAGAATGTAGAGGGTGCTACGGAAACATACAGGAAAGAGATTTCATCTCATCTAGAGGTCACAGAAGCCCTCTTGAATACTTAAACTGTGACTTCAAGATTAATTGTTGCTAGCCAGGTGAAGAGACAACGCTGCTGGTAGAAGGAAGCACACGGACAGATTCCTGGTAGAAATGAGAATACCATGTTTAATTAGCTGGAAGGAGGCTCCGATGGACTTGAGACATAGCTAGTGGCCCAAGTTTTGTCTGAAGATGTAACGGCAATCCAGCTTGTCTTAAGAGTTAACTTGCTTCGAGTTAACACACTCCTTACTCACTGACCTAAGGCCCTTGAGCTGTAATAGAACTTACTTTCTTTGAGATTGGCAGACTCCTGGCTTTGAGGTGTGAAGGACAGAACTTTACCAGGCCATCGAAGACCAAGTCTGTTTGAAGCCACTGTGGCCTTCTAAGGAGACCAGCATTTTTTTTTTTTTAAGATGTGTTTATTTAGGGGCACCTGGGTGGCTCAGTGGGCTAAAGCCTCTGCCTTCAGCTCAGGTCATGGTCTCAGGGTCCTGGGATCGAGCCCCGCATCGGGCTCTCTGCTCAGCGGGGAGCCTGTTTCCCCATCTCTCTCTGCCTGCTTGTGATCTCTCTCTCTCTCTCTCTCTCTCTGTCAAATAAATAAATAAAATCTTAAAAAAAAAAAAAAGATGTGTTTATTTATTTTAGAGAGACACAGAGAGTTTGAGAGAGAGGGAGAGAAGGCATCAGGGAGCAGAAGGAGGGGAGGAAGAGAGGGAGGGAGGGAGGGAGAGAGAGAGAGAGAGAGAGAGAGAAACCCAAGCAGACTCCATGCTGAGTGTAGAGCTCGGCTCGGGGCTCAATTTCACGACCAATGAGACCACTGTCTGGGCTGATACCAAGAGTCAGATGCTCCACCAACTGCACCACCCACATGCCCCTGGCCCAGCAATTTTATTTTTTGCATGATATTTTTCTTTTTAGGTCATACTAGGACTTACCAACATCACTTTGTGTATCTGCAGACCCTGCCCTCTTTGCAGAAAGAACAGAATTACCCAGCACATCACAAAACAAGAATCAATGCCCTCACACAGCCCCCAGCAGTGACATAACTTAAGTAGCTGGCAACATTGAGTCTGCACGTAATCAAGATATGGTCCAGACCACTGATCTCCCTTTGCAATTAACTATCCTAAACCCATTTAAAAACCTTCGGGCCTGGCAGAAATATCAAGAGTTTGACTTTGGGATGAGGGTCCACCTTTTCCCCAGGCTACTGATGTCCAATTCCTTCCCAATCCAAACCCCTCTCTGGAGTAATGATCTTTTGTGTGATGGGCAGCCCAACTTGGATTCCGTAACAAAGAACAGGGCAGAGGCCAGGAGTTAGGCGAGAATAAGATATACCAAGAGATTTAGATTTGAGACTGTTGGAACTGCCAAATAATTTTAAGTAGAGATACAATGTACCAAATCCACTTTGTAAAAGCTCTCTTGAGGCAACAAGTATGTCCTCACTTCCTAGGTCCAGGTGAAGCATAATGCCAGACATATATGAAATATTCAATTCATCGTGTTGTAAGGATACTGGCTTTCATGCAGAAAAGTGTAAAGAGTGAAAACACCTCAAGCCTTTGTCAAACCTAGAAAAGTTAATGCTTTGAAAGTATCAAATATTACTTCTCTGAAAAGAACATCTCTGAAATTCTCAAGATTATACCATCTAATTGGGGACAGTTTAAACTTCATTTCAAAATTACTGCTGATTTTCAATTTTATGTTTTATCTTTTCCTCCTGATATTCTTTTCAATTTGTTTTTGTAGAGCAGGAATGAGCAAACTGTGGCCCATAGGACAAATCTGGCTGATCCCTTCTCTTAGCCTGTGAGCTAAGACTGTTTCTTACATTTTTAATTAATCGGAAAAACAGGGTCACCTGGGTGGCTCAGTGGGTTAGAGCCTCTGCCTTCGGCTCAGGTCATCATCTCAGGGTCCTGGGATCCAGCCCCGCATCGGGCTCTCTGCTCAGCAGGGAGCCTGCTTCCCCCTCTCTCTCTGCCTGCCTCTCTGCCTACTTGTGATCTCTCTCCTCTCAGTCAAATAAATAAGTAAAAATCTTAAAAAAAAAAAAAAAACAAGTTATTTTCATATGTGAAAACTGCATGAAATTCAAATTTTGTTTTCACTTGTCAGAGTTTACTGAAACACAACAATACCCATTCCTCTGCATATTATCTCCGGTGCTTTCATGCCGTAAAGTCGGTGCCCAGTAGCTGCTACAGTTTGTCTGTTCAAAGGGACTACAATATCTACTAACCGGCTTGACACAGAGAAAAGCACAGTGGCCTCTGTTGCAGATTCTGCTACAGTTAAGTCATTGAGGGAGTACAGCTTTATTCTCTTAGGTATATGTCCCTGGAAACACTTTTTTTTATTTTGCATTTTAAAAATTCATTGCCTTTTAATGAGAAGACATCTTCCCCAAGACCTGTTTCTTCCTTTCAATGACCTTCAATGTAGGGTTTTCACATTCAATAAAACCAACACTTAAAATTCTCAGTGTCCTGTTTTCCTTCAGTTTATTCTTTAAAGCCTCCTTCAGGATGAGGTGGAGAACAAAACTGCCAGTCCTAGGGGCACCTGGGTGGCTCAGTGGGTTAAGGCCTCTGCCTTCAGCTCAAGTCATGCATGATCTCAGGGTCCGGGGATCAAGCCCGCATCGGGCTCTCTGCTCAGCAGGGAGCCTGCTTCCTCCTCTCTCTCTGCCTGCCTCTCTGCCTATTTGTGATCTCTCTCTCTCTGTCAAATAAGTAAATAAAATCTTTAAAAAAAAAAAAACCAAGGGGCGCCTGGGTGGCTCAGTCATTAAGAGGCTGCCTTCGGCTCAGGTCATGATCCCAGGGTCCTGGGATCAAGCCCCGCATCGGGCTCTCTGCTCTGCAGGAAGCCTGCTTCTCCCGCTACCATTCCCTCTGCTTGTGTTCCCTCTCTTGCTGTGTTTCTCTCTGTCAAATAAATAAAATCTTTAAAAAAAAAAAAAAAAACTGCCAGTCCTGAATGCCACCAGCATTAAGCTAAGTGTCACCTTCACTGAAGGATCCTGAACTATCAAGGGTCTGTTTGCTTCTGGTTTCTTGTGTCTAGACTTTGAAGTCCCTACCAGATATCAGTCCAGGAAAGTGTGAATAAAAGAGCGCAGATCCAAAAGCATCCTGAGAGAAAAGCTCTGAGAGGATTGTCTGTGCTAATAAAAGGACCATGGTCACTGCTGTCACCAATGCCATGGGCTGCTTCTGGTGTTCCATAAAGGACATGCAAGCATTCATGCTTCAAATCGAGTATTTTCAAAAGAATTCTGTGAGGCTAAAAGTAGAGGACATACCCCTCTCTCCTTCACTAAAATGCTTTCAATGCTTCCATTCATATTCAACTGTGTTTTCCATGGTGAGTTCACAGTTAAGCAGGCAAAAGGGATAAACAAACAGAAAAGTCCTTCAGACACTGGATATGTCATTCATTACTAAAACCCAATCCTGGACAAGGGTTGTATAGCAAGGCAGTAAATATTAAGCAATGGCCTTGAGTCTCACTGGAATTGTCCTCAAGATCTTCTGGCATCCTGGAGGTGGGTTAAAGGAGACTTTCCCCCAAATTCTCTAGATCCAGAGAAAAGAAACCTGCTCAAAGTGGCCACAAGCCCGACCTCTCCTGCAAGCTGGTTTGTGGTCTGGCTGGAGCGCGGATTCCCACAAGATGCAAGGAAGAATGCATTGGGACCAGGGACCCAAAGCAATGCACAGTTCATGGCCCTGCTGCCAGTGGCCCCTTTTAAGATCCCTTAGTCCCTACAATAATTTCTAAATGAGGAAGAAGCTTCTTTTATTGTTCTCCCTGAAATATCGTTCCTGTTGGTGTTGTTTAGAATAACACTGCCTGTTTTAACAATGTTTACATCTCATGTGACAGAAAACAGATTCCGAATTTTGACAGAAAATAAATAAGGTCAGTGTTTGTTGATACCTTGTGCTAGAGATACCAACACATGCATACAAACTGTGAGAAGATTCAGCATAAAATAATTTGTCTTTTCAATGAGCAGCTGTAACTATGTGAGCTCAGTGATGCCATGTTATTTGTTTCCCGATATTTATTTTCTTTGATAGTATATTGCCTTATTTATAAGAGGGAGAAAGAATGTTTGAAATTAATTGCATGCATATATACTAATGACATTTTATTTCTTTTGCCGAGCAAATTTAGCTTTCTCAAATACAATGGTAATTATGACAATATCCAGGATCATCTGAAAGCCAGTATCAAAAAGCATCATTTTAACAGTATTATTGCTATTATTAGTGCCACATACTTTCTTATGCTTTATGCTTATACTTGCCCTATATTGCCTTTAGGTAATATTCTTATTTCAGTGTGTATCAGAACCCTAAACTAACTTCCAATTTGTTGTTACCATCAGCATCTCCTTTCCTTCTGTGCAAAACCTTGTAAAATCTTACAATGTGACTTGCAAAATTTTAGGTTTTACTGATGCCATACTGTCTGAACCTCATGGAAATATGAATATGGGTATTCCAAACTAAACTATTCCAAACCCAACTAGGAAGTATACATTCTGAATAAGTCTAATAAGAAAAAGGGAAAACAGCCTTGGGTTTTACCATATTTTAACAAGGACTTAAACTCTTATTAGAGTTCTCCCCACCCCAAATCCATATAGCATTTGTGTGGGGCATAGGTAAGTTTATTAATGTCATTTTCCCATTTAATCAATGAATTTATTCTGGGATGTCTCTCATCGTCATTTAGTGAAACTTTGTGTAACATTTATCATGATATAGTGACATCAAGTCCATCACATGGTCTGTCCCTCCCATGTGTCTAATGCATACAAATCAAAGGAACATAATGTTGCATAAACATTTCCTACTAAAGGAAAAATAGAAAGTACAGATAATGAGTGATCATTATTGGAAGGATGTTCTATGTAACAGAAGACGGCACATATGATGTCCCAAGGTTAACTGTGACATTTCTGAACATGGGCAATTGTAGAAGAGAAAACCTAACGAGAGTAAACTTAATTTTAGTGTCTTATTGCATCAGTAAGGGATGACGAGAATAGCTCAACCTATTCTTCAGAAATGTATGGCTCTGTATGAGCAAAGCTACAAAATGCATGAATGAATCTCTGTTATGCTTGATATTTCTAACCAGGGAGTATCATCTGTACCCAAGAAGCATTCTTGCAGAAAGAATTAGAGTACTAAAATAGGAAATTTTTCCTTTCTTAATGTATCCCATATAAGGCCTTGCAAGTTTGCTTTGTCTTGTTTTTTACCCAAATTGCACAAGTTGCTTGAATCTCTGCTGGGCTATCCCTACGGAAGAATTCCCTAGCCACTGCTCTACAACTACCGGTCAAAGAGCACTCAGCATCACTCACCCTGATGGTAGAGGCCACGCTGCTTTTCAAGAGCTCCAAAGAAAAATAAAAAGCTCTCTTGAGGAGTATTACTGTGGCTTGTTTTGGGTGACTTCAGAAAGCAGAATGAGGCCCCACAGAAGTTATAACAGAAGTTATAAAGTTAAAATAGTTTAGGACCAAAGGGGAGAGGTTTCTGTCCAAGGAACCTTTTTTATTTCAGTCTTACTTGCCTAACAATCCCCAGGCCGTCTCATACTTCAATCAAGGTTTCTACCAAATACTTAGTAAACTTCTTCACCCCCACTTATTTTTCCCTCTGATTGAACTAAAATAAAGTACACATTGAAATTTTATGCCTTAGAGCTTCTATGCCCACCAGGCTGAAAGACTATTTAATAGTTTTAGCAAGAAGTTAAATGTATCTAATAAGAGACCTTAGTAATATTGACCAAAAAAAAGAGAGAGAGAGAGAAAGACAGAACTTTTTTACCTTCTCCATACTGCCAGAAGGCCAACCATCCCAAACCAACTCTCTTGAAATCCTTTGCCTCAAATCCTTTTTTGGAAAGTGAAGTAAACAAATAATAAGTGAATATGTCAACTTCTGAAATCCCATAATATTTCCATCTGTGAAGAAAACAAAATTAAATGGTCTCTCTATGCACAGACTGAGAATATTATTAAACTATCTGGCTGATACCATCTATAGAGAGAGAGAGAGAGACGGCAATGGAAGGAACTGTGGATTTGGGGTTTAGATTGTTTTATATTATTTTCTAGCTTTGCTTTTTAATCTCATGGGTTCTGCGTAGCCTACTTAATCTCTCAAAATCTTTACAGGGTAGCTATGCTAATTAAGTAAAATAATAAATACAAATTGCTTGGCAATAAATAGATGCTTGTTTTTCCCTTTTAATAAACACACACATACACAATTCGATGTAGTCATAAAACATTCATATAGGTTATTGTAAGCACCAAACTGAAAAACTGTAACCATGCTGAGAATACGGAAAGCAGAAAATACACACCAAAATATAGAGGTTGGTGTAATCTACAAATTTATCCTTAAAAAAATTAGAATGGGGTGCCTGGGTACTCAGTGGGTTAAAGCCCCTGCCTTCGGCTCAGGTCATGATCTCAGGGTCCTGGGATCGAGCCCTGCATCGGGCTCTCTGCTCAGCAGGGAGCCAGCTTCCTCCTCTCTCTCTCTGCCTGCCTCTCTGCCTACTTATGATCTCTCTTCTCTCTGTCAAATAAATAAACAAAATAAAAAAAAAATAAAATTGCAAAATGTTTAAAAAAAATTAGAATATAACTTACATATAAGTGGACAGGTCTATGTACATCTTAACAGATTTCACATGTGTCTATAATCATCTATTTAGTAACAAATAAAAATGAAAAAAATATTCCTGGGGCACCTGGGTGATGCAGTAGGTAGAGCATCCAACTTGCATTCAGCTCAGGTCGTGATCTCAGCATCATGAGATCGAGCCTCTCATTGGGCTCTACTCTCAGCAAAGAGTCTGCTTGGGTTTCTCTCTCCCTCTGCCCCTTCCCACACCTCCCCTCTCTCTAAAATAAATAAATAAAACCTAAAAAAAAAAATGCCCACAAGCCCAAGAGACTCCGTTCCAAACCAATCCACCAGGTACAGTGCCCCTCACCCTTCAGAGGTAACGAATATTCTGACTTGTAGTATCATCAATTCTGTCTAGTCTTGAAAAATCCTACAAATGGAATCAAAAGGACATGTGCTCTTATGTGCACATTTTTTTGTTATGCTTACTGTCTGTGAAGTTCATTTATGTTATGTATATTAGTGTTTTTTTCTCTTACTGCTGAACAGTAAAATTACTATTTTGATCAAAATACATACTTGACTGTCTGGGGGGAATAACTTAAAGTGTGGATAGGCTTCCCACAGGCTCCTTTCTATACTTCCTTCCAGCCCTCAGAGGAGTCTGTTTCTGTTCAATCCTCTCTACTATTTTATCCCAGTAAGCGTAAGGTTTTACTTTCTATAGCTCCTATTACCAGGAACACCTCTCTCCCTGTATATGTTTTAGCACATTAAGCTCCATCAATTTCCAAATGAAAACACCTATTTTTATTCTCTTGATTATCTACCTCAATTCCTCTCCCACTCTACTGTTTATTATTTATCACAACGGCTTTATTGCCTGACATCATAAACAATTCTGAATTAAGTCTGAAGTACAAGCATCATACAAAACAAATCTGCTGTATTATGATCTGTCATAAAATGACACTTATGCCAAGGCTAAGAAGACTATGGCAGTTGGTAATGGAAATGGGCAAAATCTACAAATTTAACCAAGTGATATTAGAGCACAGCTCACCAGTAATGAGTCCTTTCTTAACACCCATTTTTTCCCCAAATTCAACCTGAGAATCTCAGAAAAGTCTTGCTCCTGGGTTTTTTTTTTTTTTTTTAATGTTTCAGATAAACTCTCTAAACAAGTTATTTTAATTGGAGAACATCACCCTAAGGAACATTTAAACCACACTGAGGAGATACAAACCCAGAACTTGCCATTCCCAGAGGAAGTTGCAATTAATTTATTTTCCACCTGGAGGCATCTGCTTAGCATGTCCAGAAGAAAATCTCTTCCAATGAGAGCGTAAACCCTAGGAAATTGACCATCTGAACACCACTGAACTTTCTTCTTAAATATTTTTCATCTTTTATTCTGGACACATCTTCCAGTTTAAAGAGGAATATCAGGTTAATAGATTTTAATAGCTGTCTTACTCTGCTGGTATGTATAATGAGCAGGAGAAAGACAATGTACCACGAACTAACTGATCGATTTTATGTCACTAGGGAGCTTCACAACCCTGAAGTCATGATTTTCTTCTCTGTTCGCTGCCATTAACCTATAGATAGCAGAACAGAGGTAAATTTGTAAAACTTCAAAGATGTTTTCACTTATTCAGGAGAAGGGAAATAATTTTCTTAGATTTTCTTGAAATCTTTTCTATAGCCAATAATCATTTCATCAGATATTACTTCCAGGAAAAACAACAACAAAACAGCCTAGGTAATTAAGTAATAATAGCTACCATTTACTGAGCAATTACTAAATGTCAAAATCTATGCTCTGTAGTGTGTAAACATTAATGTGTTAAATTTTCATTATAATCTTGTGAACTGTCAAACTACATTTTCCCCTAGAAGGAAGGGATTCAAAGCTCAAAAATGTTAAGCAAAGTATCCAACATCACAAGAGCATGTAAATAATGAATGTCAGAGACAGGACTCAAATCTTTGCCCGTTTTGTTTTGTCTTTTTTCTTGTTTTCAAAAGTTCTTTCCAATGTCATGCAAGCTGTTACTTTTTTGAGGTAGGTCAGAAAGAGCGAACGATATTTTCCCATTAAAACAACCATGGGGATTATTAAAAGATAAACTGAGTTGTATAAAAACTTTTAAGGCTTTATTTGAGCAAAAAACAATTGGAATCGGGCAGTATCCAATCTGGAAAACAGAAAGGAGCTCCAAGAAGCTGTATAAGATGAAAGACTTTTATAGACAGAAGGGAGTGGGAACAAGGACATTATACTAGCAAAAAAATGGGTTGGTTATCACAAGGTTAATTTCCTTTAAGGGTTGTCAGCAGTCTATCAAGCAGATTACCTAACCAGTGCTGAGCAGGTAATTCCTGATTGACTAGTCTAAGATTCCATTTCTGGGAGAGCCGAAACTGTAATTCAGTTAAGTCTGGGTTTTGCGACATGGGGCGATGCACAAGACACTTCATTTTGGGCCTGTTATGTTTTTAGTAGGAATTAGTTAAGACTCTAGTGAATAAGCAACTGGAAATTAATTGTCCTCTTTTATATCACTGAAGCAGAGAAATTATAACAGTGTTAACATACTGATGAATTTTTTTTAAGACTAATTGATCACTGCTTCCTTAGAGTTAAAGCCTATCTAACTGGACCCATATCTCATGCAAAATTTTTAAACACAAATTACTGAGGTCCTACGATACATTTACATATAAGAAACATTTTTTGAAGGATTTTATATAAATGTGTCAAAGTTCTGAGGATCTTTAGAATACACAGAAGAGAAAAAGAAAGAAAGTAACAGGAATGAAAATCAAATAAAGAGAAAAGAAAAGAAAGGCAAGAAAAAAAAAGCAGAAGAAAAGAGTGAGGTACTCAAAACGATAATTTTCCTTTGTTCTCATTGTCACTTAGACTACCCACTTTGTTTTTTCCATGTTTCTTTTTGCTGTTTTTTGGACTGTGTTTTTCCAAGGACTGGCCACATTTCCTCTGAGTTTTCATATGTAGTTTGCCCAACCTCCAATCTGTTTCATTTCCTTCCTTTAAATCGTACTTTATACAGAGTTCTTTCTAGTTCGATATTTAGTTTCACCATTTCTAAACTAGAAATGTGCATTTCCAATACTAAATACCCCAATACTCAATTATCATCTGAACCCTGATTTCCATTTCCTAATCTACTCTTTCTCTGAGACTATTACTCACTTGTCCTAGAAAGGTGAAACTTGTGACACATACATTGTTGGTCTAGTCTTGTTTTTAAATTAGAGCGTGTTTCTTCCAATAGTTTAAGAGCATGAAGGTGCAACTTGCAAGATAAGAACAGTGACATTTTATAAAGGTTGACAGATTTATTCCAGATCAGTCAATATAGCAGGGGGCTTCGCTGGGATTTGAATCCAGGCCTTACTGTCTCAAAACCTGAAGAAGAGGGAAAGATCTAGCCTAGATCTTTTGCTGCCAGCACAATCCTCAAAGATTAGTTTAAAAATTCAGAAAAAACATCATCTGTTTATGTTTCCAAGTACCTAATTAGATTCTTTTTAGTAAGAGAATGGGGCCACCCAGTTCTCTTAATCTTATTCAAGAGGAAACCATGGAGCATAAGGATGTATTCTGAGCACACCTCTACTGCAACCCAGGCTATACTACATTACAATAAATACATCTATTTCCACTATTAAAAATATAATGAGATGTTTCAAAGCATGGTCTTTGGCACCATCTCCATATCTCCCATCCTTAGCACAGGTCCTAGAATATAGTGTTTATTAAATGTTGGTTATATGGAGGGGACTAACTAACAAGTGAATGGATGCAGAGTTGAATTGTTTTTTTTTCAAAATTCAAGATCTCATGATGTAATCATAGACTACAAGGATCAAACTGGACAGTTACTGTGATCATCACTCTCATCTTTCAAGAACCCAAGCATACCTTTCTTCAGCCTCAGGTCAATGCCTATTACTTTACCAGTTTTCCAGACCTTTGGGAAATGCTGATATATTTCTCCTTGTTTAGCCTTTAACTCCTTCCAGTCCACTGTCCTCACTGGATCCAGATTTAACCCCGTAAAGCACACTGAGACTGATCTACTCATGTCCTTTCCATAGCTCACAATATTCAAAATAAATTTAAACTCCTTAAGAAAGACTTCAAGGCCCTCAATAAACTCCAACCTGCTTTCCTCTCCAGCCTTCTTGATAGTTCTATTACTTATTCTGTGCTAAGCTAACATGAACTACTGACTATTCTCTGGATGGTCAGTCTTGCCGTAGGCTTCTACAAAAACTGGTCCCTCATTCAGCAATGACCATCATGTCCCATCTTTACCTGAGTTATTTCTATGCTAACTTCAAATTGTAGTTGAATTTTCTCCTACCCGGAAAGGCTTTCTCCTTGCTGTGTATAAATTAGTGCACATCACTGTCAGGTAACTTCCCTTCCACCATAGTGCTCACTAGTGCTTTATTTATCTATTCCTAACCCAATCCTCATCTGAATACTTGGAAGGCAGAGACAATTTTATAATTTTTAGCTTACAACACTTAACACATAGTAGGTACTCAATAAATGGAGATATGATAAGAAATAAAACATGACAAAGCTACGAAGGTCCCAATAGCACATCAAGAGCTGAGTCTCATTCCCTTGTCTCTAATTCTTGACTCCCTCCTGAGAATGTAACTGAAGGCTCAGTTGGAAATTTGCTCTCTGCTTTGAATTTTCAGTGTTCAATTCACTGACTGCTTTTCTTCCTTCCAATACCTATCCCTTGGGCCTTTATAAAAATGCCTGCTGTGCTCTATCCTCTCCTCAACCCAACGTGGGCAGAAATCCTGAGAGCAAAACAACAGCTCACCTGCCACACATCACTGCAACCCTTGTACACTGCTCTAGAAAAGGGCTACTTACTTCCTAGGATCTCAGGGAATGGAGTTTGTTAGCAATGACTCTGGGTACTTACCTATGTATACACAGAGCAAAGAAGGAGGACATCTAATGCCTTAAACAGACTGAAAGAGCTGCTCAATTAGAAATTTTAATTTTTATCTAGATTGATGGCTATGTGAAAGATATACTTGAAACTCATTAGTAGGAACAGCTACCATTTATTAAGTACATATTAAGCATTAATCCCTAAATTAAGAACTTTCTTTGCAGCAGCTTATTAAATTCTCACTTCTTACCTATGAAGGCGATGCTATTATGCCAACACTGCAGGTAAGAAAGTAAAACTCTGAGAGCTTAAGAAACTTGCCTAATGTCCCATAGCTAGAAGGGACAGAACTGGGGTTTGGATATATGTTGTACCAGAATCCTTGCTCTGATAACTACGTAATGCTACTGTGTTTATCAAAGTACAGGGAAGGCAGCCAGATACAAGTTTTGTCTGCCTTGGTTTGTGGCTGGACTGACAATTATTTGCTCAAAATCATTCACCTGATTGGAGATGTTGAGGAAAAATGTTAACAGGAGCATAAAGTGAAAGTAAGACATAATTTTTATATTCTAGCAGAGAATGTTGGACGGTGAGAGAAAGAGTAGCTATATTTAAATGAATTAGTTAACATCAAACTTTAAAGAGTGTTAATGACACACAATTTTAAGATACTTCAGTCATTTAAGGTCATTAAGTCACACACACACACACACACACACACACACACACACACAAATATAAGGGGGAGAGAGACACTATACATGGGAGATGGAAGATAGGTATCTTCCAGAAAAGTAATCAAGATAACAAAAAGGAGGGGGCACCTGGGTGGCTCAGTCAGTTAAGCATCTGCTTTAGCTCAGGTCAGGATCCCAGGGTCCTGGGATGGAGCCCTGTGTAGGGTTCCCTGCTCAGCTGGGAGTCTGCCTGCTTCTCCCTTTCTGTCCTGCAGCTCATGCCTCTCCACTCTGCTTATGCTCTCTTGCACACACTCTATTTCCCTTAAATTAAAAAGAAAAGAAAAGAAAAAGATAACCGAAAGAAATAGTGGTGCCTGGGTGGTCAAGTCAGTTGAGCATCTGACCCTTGATTTTGGCTCAGGTCATGATCTCGGGGGCCTGAAATTGAGCCCTGTGCCTTATGAGCCCTGTGTCTGGCTCCTTGCTCAGTGGTGAGTCTAACTGAGATTCTCTCTCTCCTCTCCTCCCCCTGCTCACACACACACTCTCTCTGAAATGAATATATAAATCTTAAAAAAAAAAAAAAAAGATAACTAAAGGAATGTACTCACCCCTTGGCAAATATTTCTGTACTCTCCAATCAAGGAAAATAAGAAATCCCACTGCTATCTGGGGGCAACTTTCAGGTACTTGACATAACTGATAAACTATAATTCACTTGCATACTGAACTTCTACCCATCTGATGTGCTCAGTGTCTCCATGTCTACATTTAGAGTCTGCCCATATCTAAAACACGTTAAGTAAATGTTCCACAGAAATTTCTCCTTGCTTCCTCCAAATTTCAGAGACTACCTGTAAAGAAATATGTGTTTGTGGGGCACCTGGATGGCTCAGTCGTTAAGCATCTGCCTTCAGCTCAGGTCATGATCCCAGGGTCCTGGGATTGAGCCCCACATCGGGCTCTCTGCTCCAGAGGAAGCCTGCTTCTCCCACTACCATTCCCTCTGCTTGTGTTCCCTCTCTCGCTGTGTCTCTCTGTCAAATAAATAAAATCTTTAAAAAAAAAAAAAAAACAAAGAGGGCGCCTGGGTGGCTCAGTCGTTAAGCGTCTGCCTTCGGCTCAGGTCATGATCCCAGGGTCCTGGGATCGAGCCCCGCATCGGGCTCCTTGCTCGGCAGGAAGCCTGCTTCTCCCGCTACCATTCCCTCTGCTTGTGTTCCCTCTCTCGCTATGTTTCTCTCTGTCAAGTAAATAAAATCTTTAAAAAAAAAAAAAAAGAAATATGTGTTTGTTCATCCACTGCTACACACATAATCACTTTTGTTGGAAATAAAATTATAACACTGTTTATATTTTAGTAAGGTACATAAAACTAGATAAAACAGGGAGTACAAGTCAGTCTTTGGTCATTAATTAATAATAAGACCTGACCCACTACTGCCTTTTATTTGTACATCAAAAGGAAAATTCGGGGGAAGAAATTATCTTTACTTATATTTGGTTAGTACTTGCTATACCTCATAAAGACCAAGTTAGCCATCTTGTCTACCCCCAATCCCCATGCCTGGTGGGGTCTCCCAATTGGCCAAATGGGAGGCACTGTCCTCAAGGGGAAAATGATGGGGGCAGGAACAAAGAGATGTGCAATGACCACAGGTCACAGTGAACAAGGGGAGATAAAAGGGGCCGTGTGGGCTGGTTTAAGCCCAGCTGGAGTTATGCAGAAGAGTGGTGGGTTGAAGGATTGTGGCTGGTGGCTCACTTGGTTGACAATCAGGTGTGTCAGAAAGTGGCAGTTGTTGGCAATCAGGTGTGTCAGACTTGGAGAGAAGCTCTTTCCGAGCATGCCCATTTCTCCAAGCCCTAGGCAGCACAGTCTGCATCCAGCCAAGAAAGAAAGGCTTCACACCATCTTTTGTCACTCAGGGGCCTCCCTCCCAGGGCTCTGAAGCTGGAAGGCACACCAGAGGACACTATTCCCAACCTTCCAGAGAAGCAGGGAACATGGGCAGCTGTGAGAGTGTTGAGGAAGGAAAGCGTGGAGGAGCTAGCAGAAACTAGCTGCATAAAGGTCACCTTGAGCCGCGAATCCATGCTGCCCTACTGCATGGCCAGATGCAACTGCACAGTGGGCACATTTAATACCTCCACGGGGGACCGCAGAAACCACTGCACAAGAGAATTCGTTATATTACAGAACATACTGATGTCTGAGAACAAATTTAACCAGATCAAAAGAGATGTGATCCATTTGCACGGCCATGTCCTAATGGTGACTATGGGCACCAAGTCCTATCACGTCCGGCCCTAGCCTTGTACTACCTGATGTCATGCTGCTCACCGGTGAGCTGACAGCTAAGAAGAATAGGCCAGACATGGACGGGACATCCAGGCAAGAGGCCACGAGTGTAATAGAGTAAGACTGAGAGCTAATAAGGTTGCCTCCACAAACAAACAAATGTTTGTAAAACATTGGTCCATGATATGAAAAGCAGCAGTCCTGCCTGAAGTTTGCCCACCGGCCGTTCTTTGTACCTTTCAAGGAGGCCTCATTCAGACACAACAAGTCTTTTGGTCAATTGGAAAAGGAGCTTGGTTACCTCTGACATCATAGGTGGAGGGTTACTGTAATACTCAGGCCATTCTAGCGGGAGACACAGCAGGCACTCCCGTATTTGAGACAGAGGCCAAAAGCCCAGGAGTGTGATACTGCAGAGATTCCAGAAGACAAGGCCAAGGAGCTTGGGCAGAACACCTACAGGCTAGTCCTGCATAGCCTTTGATGTGCTCTTAGGCTCACCTGGAAAATGAACTGCGTTTGGAAGGGTTCAGGACCACATAAGCCACCACTTTGAGGTCTTGCTGCATTGGAGAGGCTCTTAGCACTGCTCCGAAACATCCTCGCCCCTAAAGGCTGAATTTTGGATATTCCTTAGATGTTAGTTCCTTTCATCTCATAGGCAGTGTTGTAGAATCCTAGACAACATCCTGACCATCCAGTCTATTTCTGAATACTTACTACCAAAACCTGAACAGTCTGATGTGTTGTAGGGCATTTTTTTAAAAACTATTATAAAGCCCTTCCTTTGATCCAGAAACAGTGTGATGTGAATACATCAATGGCAATGAATATGCCTGTGCATGTGTGCATGATTTTTTAGTTACCATCAAAATTAGGCACTTCCCTTGACCAGCAGTTTCACATAAAGGAATCTACTCCAAAGTAATACTAACACAACTGTATAAAGTGTCTGACAATATTGACTGGTGAATTAGAACTATTCTGAAAAAACTGGAATGCCTCTTCGTGTGTGTGTGTGTGTGTGTGTGTGTGTGTGTGTGTGTGTGTAGGAGACTGTTTCTGTAGAGGGAATTCCTGCATTAAGCAGGAGACTGCACTTGATCTCAAAGATTCTTCTCATTATAAGCCCATGAGCTGTTCAGCTCCAGAGGGTGGAGGGCAGCCTTTTCTAGTCCCACTTTCTTCTCTGCTTCACTTGTTTTTCTTCCCTTTCTGTCCAGGCTATCGAGTTTCATGGGGAAAGAATATGAAGACCAAGTCAGCATCAAGAGTTCCCTGGGTTCCTGGGGTGTTTGGGGCCACATCTTTTGGTAATGCTAGGGGGTAGAAACCAAACATGCAGACCCAGGGTAGATAAGCACAGAACTAGCAGGATCAGCTTTTATGCATCCAGGAGCAGACAGACTAGCACGGCCGGGCAAGGCTCTTCCTACTCACCCCCTGTCTTACTGTGCTTGTATCAAGCACAGCTAACACATTCTTGTCCTCTGAGGGTACTTCCAGCCTGTCAACAGAAATTTCTGGTCTCTCTCCACTGAGCAACATGTGTGTGGTGACTGCAAGAGATGATCACCACCAGCATGCTTATTGTAGAAATAGCTCAAGGTCCTGTAAGGAACTCCTTGTCTCAGTCTTGCAGTTAAAGGTCCCATAGTGGGACCCCTCATCTGAACCTTGCAGAACAAGGCTTATACGAGTGAACAGAATGGAAGCCATGGGGTTTCCCAACCCAATACTGAAACTCCAAGAAAAAAGAGGGAAAAGTCAGAAGTCCCAAGAAACACTCCCATTACCATGAGACTGGTGAAGACAAGTGGACCCTAACACCATTCTTCTGCTGGTCCTTATCTTTCTCTGAAGCCATTAGGAGTGAGAGAAAGGAAAAACTCTAGAATACCCATGGGCAGAGGACACAGATCTTTATCCCAGAGCAACAGCAGCCTTAGCCCTCTGTGAAGGAGTTCAGGTTATCTCAAAAATTTGTGGGTGCTTAACCACAACTAGTTCAACTTCTTCAAGTAAGAGACTCAGATGGATTCGAATTTCAAAGCCCACTCAACTAAACAAACTAATCCTAGCTTCTGTAACAAGAAACTGGGAAGACTGACTCTTTCCTGAAGCTCAAAGCCCCCTCCACTCCACCCCATACTTAAGTCCCTGATCATGGTAATTTAGACCCAGCAGGATGGGTTCTGCAAAGTCTGCTGTGTTGCACGTGATGCAGAGATAGACATTGTGTCTGAGGCTATGGTGGAGAGCAGCATGAAGACCCTCATGTGGACAGCAGTGTGTGGTGAGGGGACTGGCCATCACTGGTACCATGATATCCGAGACCATCAAAAAATGGAGTCAGAGCACAGGACCTAGGCTGATCCCAACTTAAATCCTCCTAATTTTAAATATATGTAAATAAATCAGTATTTGTAGAAAAAGGACAACTGGTGGGTGCCTAGGTGGCTCAGTTGGTTAAGCGACTGCCTTCAGCTCAGATCATGATCCCAGAGTCCTGGGATCAAGTCCTGTATTGGGCTCCCACCTCCACGAGTAGTCGGCTTCTCCCTCCGACCTTCTCCCCTCTCATGCTCTCTTTTAAAAAAAAAAGAAAGAAAGAAAGAAAGAAAGAAAGAAAGAAAGAAAGAAAGAAAGAAAGAAAGAAAGAAAAGAAAAGAAAAGAAAAGAAAAGAAAAGAAAAGAAAAGAAAAGAAAAGAAAAGAAAAGAAAAGAAAAGAAAAGAAAAGAAAAGAAAAGAAAAGAAAAGAAAAGAAAAGAAAAGAAAAGAAAAGAAAAGAAAAGAAAGAAAAA
>CM053620.1:19629883-19744775 GCA_028646535.1 Procyon lotor
AGTCATTATTTTTAATTCTTGATCCTCAGATTTAAGATACTATTTTCATGCATGTTGAATTTATTCAGATTGTTCAGTTTAGTACAAGAAATGTTTTAAAAGATTTTAGTTCTCAAAAACAATAAAATAAAAAGGTAAAAGAGCTTTGATATCCAGCTTTGAAAAGAGTTAAAGAACATTATAGTAAAAGGAAGAAGGCATTAAGAATGTGTGTGAATGTAGATAGGGAATATATATAATCTTTTATCTTCCATGGAAAAGGGTTGTTTATTCTCCAATGTCTTTTATTGTTTTCACCCGTATCATATGATTCTAGTTCTGCAGCCAAGAATTGAGTTAGGGGTGCCTGTGTGGCTCAGTTGGTTATGCATCTGCCTTTGGCTCAGGTTATGATCCCTGGGTCCTGGGTCCGAGTCTGGAATAGGGCTCTCTGCTCAGCAGGGAGCCTGCTTCTCCCTTTCCCTCTGCCTGCCACTCTGCCTACTTGTGCTCTCTCTATAGAGAAAATGAATTTAAAAAAAAAAATCAAAAAAAAAAAAAAAGAATTGAGTTAATGACTATAATAAGAGGCACACCAGTCTAATGAAAAAAGGACATTGTGATCACATAGATCTTATTTTGAATGCTGTTTTAGGGACTGAGTTGTTATTGTAGGCACTTCTGAGCTTCAATTTTTCCCATCCACAAAACGGGCATGGTAATATCTGAAACACAGGGTTCTTGTGATATTAGAAAAAAAAAATTCTCTAGGTACCTGGGTGGCTAAGTGGATTAAGCATCAGGCTTTTGATTTCAACTCACATCATTATTTCAGGATCCTGACATGGAACCCCGCATAGGGCTCTGTGCTCAATGGAGAGTCTGCCTGAGATCTTTTCCCTCTCCTGCCCCTCCCTGGATTCATGCATACAGGTGCTCTCTAATAAATAAATCTTTAAAAAGTATTTCTCTCCATTTTTCAAATCTCCTCATTATTTCACTTGGTACAGTTCAACCCCTTACCAAAGCTTACAAGCTATCACATCACCCATCCTAGCGTTCACAGTGGTTCAAGCAGTCTTCTTTGTGAGTCTCACACGCCACTACATTCGCATCTAACACCTTTGTACTGCTGCTTCCCCCTGCTCACAACCTTTTTCTTTTTTAATTTTTATTAACATATAATGTATTATTTGCCCCAGGGTACATGTCTGTGAATCGTCAGGCTTACACATTTCACAGCACTTACCATAGCACATACCCTCCCCAATGTCCACAACCCAGCCACCCTATCCCTACCCACCCCCCCGCCTCCCAGCCACCCTTAGTTCGTTTCGTGAGTCTAGGAGTCTCTTATGGTTTGCCTCCCTCCCCATCCCTTCCTGTTTCATTTCTCTCCCCCACCCCCCCAAACTCCCACCTTGCTTCTCAAATTCTTCTTATCAGAGAGATCATTGCTCAAACCTTCTTTCTGGAGATTTACATAAGACTAGCCACTTACTACAACTGGCATTCCTGCTCTCCTCTTCAGATACATCTTCCAATTCCAATTCCATAAATTAATGATTCCTGGCCCATCATGCTTTTCCTTATTTACTGTCCATATACTATTTTTCAGAGTGACTACCTAAATCTCTAGATTATAAACTCTGTGAGAGAAGGGACTTCGCCTATCTCTTTCACTCTCTGTCCTCAGAGTCCGAATATAATAGATACTTCATATGTTTTGGTCAAGTGAATCATTAAAGTTCCCAGCACATAGTTCAGATGATCACAGATACAGAATAAATATTAGTTTCCTCTCTTCTATTTAAATTTTGTGACTGCATAATAATGTCTTTATAATTCTACAGTTACAATGTAGATGACTTACATATATATATATGTGTGTGTGCATATATATATATATATATATATATATATGAGAGAGAGAGGACCTATATATATTAAGACTATAAGAAAACAAAATCAAAATGAGAGGACACACGCACACACACCCTACAGACCTAAGAACATAATGCAGGTCTTGAGCAGATTGCTGATTATTTAGAGCACATTTTAACTCCCTGAGTGTCCTCAGTCCACTTAATGCTAACATTAAACATTTGGGAAAGATAATCTCTAAAATCTATATATACCTTTCCTTTGTAAAGCCTATCCCATGTTTGCTCAAAGAGGAAATCAAGCCAAATAAAGCAATTTAAATATACATTGTGATCATCAATATATCTACTTTGCAATCTGGAGATTCTGTACAGTTAGAGGGACCACTCTCTGATTTAAAAAGAATAATAATCACCTTTATAGGGTCTTTTGTCCCTACTTTCCCATTCATATACATGAATGTTGGGTTACTTCCTCAACACAGGACTGAGTTTATTGTTGTTGTTTTCTATCTGCCTTACATCTCTGCCTTCTGTGCATTCTTTCCACCTTACTTCCTGTATATTCTGGGCTATCAGCTCTGAAACACAGCCTCCTTGCCCCAAATCAGAGATTAGAGGGTCTCCTCTTCCTAAATGAAATGAGTAGCCCAGAACTAGGCACATCACTCAAACCAGATGACAATCATGGAGTGAGTTTATTTCATTAAATTAATCACTAAAATTCACACTTTTCATGAAAATTTTAATGGATTATTTTTTAGGGCAGCTTTAGGTTCACAGTAAAATTGTGAAGATAGAAGTTTTCCCACATACCACCTACCCGGACATATACACATAACCTCCCCATTACTAATACCCACTGCCACAAATTACAACTGAAGCTATGTTGGCACAACATTGCTGAAACTCCATAGCTTATGTCGGTATATACTCTTGGTGGCTTGGGCAAATGTGTAATCACATGTATCAACCATTAATAATAATAGAGAGTAGTTTCACCACCTTAAAAATCCTCTGTGCTTTGCCTACCCTTTCCTCCCTCCCTCCTAACATACCCCTGGCAATTACTGATCTTTTTACTGTCCCCACAGTCCTGCCTTTTCCAGAATGTCATACAGGTGGAATCAAACATGATGTAGTGTTTTCAGATTAGCTTCTGTCACTTAGTAATATGCATTTAAGGTTCCTCCCTGTCTTTCCTGGTTTGATAGCTCATTTCTTTTTGGTGCTTACATAATATTTGATTATCTGCCTGTATACAATTTACTTATCCCTTTAGCTGAAGGATTTTGGTTGCTTCTAAGTGTTTTGACGTCTACCATTAATTTTGGAGAAAATCTTAGTCATTATTGCTTCAAATATTTCTTCTGTTTCTTTCTTCCTTCTCTTCTAGTATTCCCATGATGTGTATTTAGTATATTTTGCAATTTTCCCACTATTCTTGGATATTCTATTGTTTATTTGGGTTTTTTGTTTGTTTGTTTTGCTTGTGTTTTTTTTTTTTTTTTCCTCTTTGCTTTCAGTTTTGGAGGGTTCTATTTCAGTATCTTCAAGCTCAGAGATTCTTTCCTCATCCTAGTCTATTAATAAGACCATCAATGACTCTCTTCATTTCTATTACAGTGTTTTTTATCTCTACAATTTCAAGTTATTTCTGAGAATTTCTGTCTCTCTGTTTGCATTTCCCACCTGTTACTGCATTCTATGTACTTTACCCACTAGAGCCCTTCACGTATTAATCACAGGAATTTTAAATTCCTGGTCTGATAATTCTAACATTCACGCCATTTCTGAGTCTGGTTGTAAAGCCTCTTCTCTTCCTTCAAACTGTATATTTTTCCTTTTAGGATGCCTTGTAGTTTTTTGTTTTTGTTTTGTTCTTGACAGGCACACAAGATGAACTAGGCTAGAGGTAGTTCCTTTCTCCCTCATGAAAGGGCGGATGGGGCAGGAGCTGGGTATTTTTATTCCCATAGCTCAGCTCAGGCTCTGATAAAGCTTCAGGAGATTAGTCTCTGATTAAATAGTTTCCCCAAAGGAAGGAACTTGTTAATAAGAACAGAATTATCTGAGCTATTTCAGAATGGCTCCTTTTCCTCTCTCTCTAACTGAGACACAAGGGGATTTTTCTCTGTTTATTCACCGTTGAGAACCTGAGAGAGCTCCAGTAGGTAAAACTCACAAAAGTGTGGTGGCCCTCCAATGACTAGGTCCCTCTGGAGTTTTTATCTCTCAAACTTGTACACAAAGTCCCTCGCAATTTGTCAGTGACATGTCAGGTTCTCCTACCTTGCCAATGGTTCCCCGGGAGGTTTCCATTTGTGGATTTCCACTGTGTAAGTTGCCATTCTCTGTACATGCCTCCCTGCCTCTCTAATTTTGGAGGTAGAGATTTTCCTCGTGCTATGGACTAAATGTTCACGTCCCCCAGTGTGATGGTATTGTGAGGAGCCTTTGGGAGGTAATTAGGGTGGAGCCTTCAGGAATGGGATGAGAGTCCTTACAGGTGTCGTGACTGAGCTTGCTGCCCCTCTCTGCTCTCTGCCGTCTGAGGAAGGAGGTGCTAAGACAGTTGTGCACAAACCTGGAAGAGGCCTCTTACTTGAACACAACCTTGCTGGCACTCTGATCTTGAGCTCCAGCCTTCACAACTGTGAGAAATGAATTTCTGCTGTTTATAAGCCAACAGTCTATAATAGTTATAGCAACCCTAACCATCCAGGGCATTCTCTGACCTCATTTCTCTTATGGATCTAAGAACAGTTGGTGATTTTTCCGTTTGCCCAGTTTTTCTAACCTGTTGTTAGAACAGAGTGGTAATTTCTAAGTCTCACAGGCTAGACCAGAAATTCCAAGTCCTGACAATTTACATAAAAATTTATTCTACATATTTGGAGGAAATATTACATTAATATCCAGAGGAATCATTACATTGATTAAGAAGGTTGGCTTGCCTTTTAATTCCCAAAGGAAATAGATAGATGTGTCTTCTCTAACCCTGCCTCGACCATATACTTACATATGGGATGATGACTGAGCAAGAGAGTTTCACAGGTTTTCCTTCATTAAATGAACTCTAAGGTTATTCACCTGGTACTCCAACATAGAGAAAACTGCCTGAGCACAGAGTCAACCCAGAGTAAAGCAGGTCTAAGCAATGGAAGGAATAGTTTTCTGAACAAATTATTTGAACCCTCGGGTTCACCCAGTTGTGAAGATGAGGACAAATCTGTATTTCTTGGTTCAATAAGCCAGTAAAGTCCTACCCACCCCCAATTTCTTTCAACACAATCTAATTAGAATTGCATATCTCTCATTAGCAGTGAGAAAAATCTTGACCCACATAACCCTGTTTTCTTCCACTCTATGGTATTACTCTGGACCCATTCACCACTTTGGAGGATATAATGGTGGCTTTCTAAATGTACATTAACTAGAGTAATTTTTATATTGGCTGTTTGGTGTTTTATTTAATCTCTTTGCTATGGCTTAATGAGTGGAGAAATGTTCATATGTTCCCAAAGATGTATCCTGACCCTTTTCTAAATAAGCAAAGGTACGTTGCCCTAGATTCACCTACATGCCTTTCAAACTTGAAAACAATATGACAAAACACACGGGGCCTGGGTTATAAGGCTTATTAGCATTCTCTTAATTCTCCAAATTCCAGCTTTTCTTATCACAAAGGGCTCTGTTGTAAAATAGGATTCTATTTTGTATGATGCCCTTCATTTTTCTTTTTTAACCATAAAAGCTACATTTTGTATTTATTCATTCATTTATTCCCTCTACAAGTATTTGTGAATATCAACTATGAATGAAGAATTATGGTGGAAGCCAGGTGGAAAATAAAAACATGTATGGTAATTATTAAAAATATATACTCGTATATATTTGGCAGTTCTTCAATTTTACCAAAGACTCCCCAGAATGGAATCCAGGTTTCTGATTCCTCTTACAATGCTCCTTTTAAAATAAAACTTACCTCTTTTATACAGCAACACTGATTTCTCCCCCCACTTAGTTAGATGGGGGGAAAAAATCTACATTCTTAGGTCTAGAAATAAATAAAAATTGCTCAAACATCATTTTGTCCAAAGAGAAGAGTCGTAATTCTTTCCAGTGTGCACAAAATATCACAAGAAGAAACAAAATATCACCCTCATTTACTTGTACTCAGCCATGAAAGCACGTATCCCTCATCAAAGAAAGCATTTAAAAATTAAGCTTCTCTTTAAAATACCCATTTTACTAATTGAGAAGAGAATTGGCAACAACATTTTGACAATAATAGCATTGTGGGCCTTAATCAACTTTTTTAATGTTTTTTTTTTTTTTTAAAGATTTTATTTATTTGACAGAGAGAAAGATCAAAGCAGGCAGAGAGGCAGGCAGAGAGAGAGGGGGAAGCAGGCTCCCTGCTGAGCAGAGAGCCCGATGTGGGGCTCTATCCCAGGACCCTGAGATCATGACCTGAGCAGAAGGCAGAGGCTTTAACCCACTGAGCCACCCAGGCGCCCCTAATCAACTTTTTTAAGAAAAGTGCCAAAATGGCTTGCTTTCTGTGACACCCAAACACACATTAGAGAAAAACATGGGCTAAATACGGAGAGACCTTGGACTCTACCTCCAATCTGCACCTGACCTGCTTTGTGACCTTTTGCAAATCCTCAGTTTCTGGGCCTGAGTTCAATGAGTCCAAGCATCTTATTTTTAAATGTGCAAAGGATAACATTTTATGTTCTGTTAAAATGAGGAAGTCTGCTCACTTAAACTCAATACCAAAAAAGTCAAATGGAAATCCATACTGATGGCTGTTACCATTACCCAAGTAAGCAAGAGATTTAACCATTTATTCATTCATACTATTTTCATTCGTTCAGCCCACTCGTGTATTTCATTTCTTTTGGATTAAAAGACTTTTTTTTCTGTAAAGGGCGGATAATAAGTATCTTACTCTCTGCAGGCTGTTTACTCTCTGTCACAATGACTCAGCTGTGTCTTGTAACAGCAATATAATGCAATACATTGTAGACGATACACAAATAGATGTGGTTGTGTTACACTAATTTATTTACAAATATAGGGGCAGAGCCCTATTTGCCCAAGAGCCACAGGGCTGATCCCTGCTTTAAACAAACAAACAAAACATATAATTTAAATTGAGCCACAGCCACCACAGTAATACTTTTACATGATTTCTCTGTTTCTCGCGCCCAAAACTCCATTCACTCAATGTGCTGTATATAGCAGACAGACACAAATTCCACATTCTTAAAGATTTTAAATATCCGTGTAGAAAGAAATTCAACAAATTAATATAAAACAGGTAAATTAAATGAAGCCAAATAAAACAGAGTAAAGGCATGTAAAGCGTTGGGGTACTATTTCCGAAGGATTAGTCCTGAAGTTCTCTATGATATGGTGACATCTAGGCAGAGACCTAAATGAAGTAAGGGCATGCTACAAACAGGCAGATGATGCAAGTGTTTCAGAAGAAGAAAGAGGAAGTGGGAAAACAGTTAAGGCCCTAGAATGGGCGTGTGTTTGGCCTGTTAGAGGAGCAATCAGGACATTCATGTGAGAAAATATGTATCAGCAAGGTAGCCCAAGGAGAAGTTACCTGCTCCTATCTTCCCTCAACAATAATTTGACATCTATCCACGCAAAAAAAAATCCACTTTAGGGTCCAGATAGGAGATGCTGAAATCCCAGTGGTGTCTGAGATCTAGGAGAGCCACTTTGAGAAAACAAGTTCAAACCCAGGCTGTAGACTGGCCCAGGCCACAGACGCAGACCTAGGAAACAGTTGCTCACCCCTGAGGCTAGCCTAGCCCCATCTGACTTTAGTCCTGTCCGGAGCATCGGACACCAAGGGATCAGGGAGGAGCAAGGCCCACCTATGCCTCCGGTAACAGACACACGGACTTTGGTCCGAGCTGTGGACCCTGAAGCGGCTCAGGAAGGGCTCCAGCCTCTCACCAAGTCTTACAGGCCCTGGAGGTGAGCCCGCCAAACTCAGTCCAAGGGTAGGTTCTGAAAGCACTTTGTAATTGCACTCCAGCCTGCCCCAGCCGCAGTCACTGAACAGTCCTGACAATGCAGGGACCTGGCAGGACGCATTAGTGTCCACACCACTGAATATCCTGCAAGAGCCCTGTTTGGACTTGGCTCCAGCTCTGTGCACGTGTGTGTGTGCAGACATACATGCACCCACCCCCAGCTGTGCAGTCCCTGAGCAGTCCAGTCTGCCCACGGACCTGGTGGGAGGCCGCCCACCTGTGCCTCTAAAGCCCAGTCTACAGACCTCTGGCTTTGTTATGGACCCTGAAACAGCCCAGGGACTGGGGTCCAGGGCCTTACAACTATATTCCAGGGCCAGTCCTGTGCACCAAGGGACCCACAAAATGACCATGATGAAGCCCTCCCAGTTGATGAAGCAACTTGACAGGAGCCACACCTATCCACACACCAAGCCTGACCTCTGAGGATCCAACCAGAGGCCCTAAAGTGGACCTTTGTCCCGGTGGCACCTTACTGAGACAGGTACTAGAGGCAGTCCCAACCGCCCAGAGACCAGGCAGGATCCACACCCACCTAGGCCTCTGATAATTAAGCCTGTCAACTGTGAACATTACTGCAGACACAGTGACAGTTTCATTACACAGCACCACTGTGATTCCTGAGGTACTACATCTGCCTGCAGAACTGACAGGAGTGATATATTTTTTTAATGTGGTCATAAAAGTGGAATATTATACAGTCATAAAAAAGGAAACTGCTTTTTGTGACAACATGGATGGACTTTTTTTTTTTTTTTAAAGATTTTATTTATTTATTTGACACAGAGAGAGATCACAAGCAGGCAGAGAGGCAGGCAGAGAGAGAAGGGGAAGCAGGCTCCCTGCTGAGCAGAAAACCTGATGCAGGACTCAATCCCAGGACCCTGAGACCATGACCTGAGCCGAAGGCAGAGGCTATAACCCACTGAGCCACCCAGGGGCCCAACATGGATGGCCTTTAAGGACATTACGGTAAGTGAAATAAGTCAGAGAAAAAAATTATTGCATGATATCACTTTAAACGTGCAGAACTCATAGAAACAAAGAACAGAATGGTGGCTTCCAGGGGTTGGGAGGCAGGGGATATAGGGAGATGTTGGTCAAACTTCTAGTTACAAGATGATTAATTTCTGGGAATCTACGACGCAACGTGGTTATTATAGTTAACGATACTGTACATATTACATATTTGAAAGTTGTTAAAAGACTGGATGTTAAAGGTTATCACACAAAAAATAACTATTTGAGGTGATGGAGATGTTAACTAATTTTTTTTTTTTTAAAGATTTTTTTATTTATTAGACAGAGAGAAACACAGCGAGAGAAGGAACACAAGCAGAGGGAATGGTAGCGGGAGAAGCAGGCTTCCTGCCGAGCAAGGAGCCCGATGTGGGGCTCGATCCCCGGACCCTGGGATCATGACCCGAGCCGAAGGCAGACGCTTAACGACTGAGCCACCCAGGCGCCCCAGATGTTAACTAATCTTAACTGTGATAATCATCTGGCAGCACATACACGTGTCAAATCATAAATGTGCACAATATTACAAGTCAATTATGCCTCAATAAGTCTAGAGGGAAAAGAAAATTAAGGTGACCAGGGCAACAAAGCAAGCACATAGTTTGATGGAGATGAGGTCAGTGTCAGCCCATCACCAAAACAGGTAAAGCCATGTAAATCACTGTGAGGAGTTGGGATTCTATTCTGAGTGAGGTGGGAAGCCAGTAGAGGGATAAAAAGAAGAGTCATATGATTTCACTTATATTTAAAAATAAAAAATCACTCTGGCAGGTATAATGTACATTAGGGAGAACGCAGAGTGATCAGTTACATCTATTGAATAATTCAGGCAACAAATTATAATTAACATGGACTGTGATGACAGTCGGAAAAAGGGTAACAAAAATTAGATTTCACATTAGATATTGTTACCTCACACTAACAGACACCAAAAATGAGGGGCACCTGGGTGGCCCAGTGGGTTAAGCCTCTGCCTTGAGCTCAGATCATGATCTTAGTGTCCTGAGACTGAGCCCCACATTGGGTCTCTGCTCGGCAGGGAGCCTGCTTCCCCCTCTCTCTCTCTGCCTGCCTCTCTGCCTACTTGTGATCGCTCTCTGTGTCAAACAAATAAAATCTTTAAAAAAAAAAAAAAAAGATACCAAAAATGAATCAGGTCCTAAGTAACGTTTCCAACTGAAAACATCCTTATAAGGATCCATAGTACTCTTAGCTCCAAAGTCTCATAGACAAATATGCTCTAAATTAACTCCCTCAATCACGTGTATATCCAAATTCAGATAAATGGTAAAAAAAAAAAAAAAAAAAAAAATTTAGGAAGATGCATTGTTCTCAAACCAACTTGTGCCCACAATTTTCTTCCCTGGTCGAGCAATAATTCTCCTGTTTTCTGTAGGATTAATTGCTTGTTTTTGTCCATTACTTCTTGGGGAATAAGATATCTAAAGAAATGTAGAAATACTATTAAGCAAACAGAGTAGGAAGATCAATTAAAGGAAGAGTTTATAGATATGAAACACCCATATGTACAAATACTCTATCAGCTGCTCCAATACCATTCACCTTGAAGCTGGGGTCCAGCCTGAAGACATTCCTGCTCTAGGGTGACAAAGATATGCAGAGTCCACCAGTATCTCCCTCCCTAATCTAGTAAGTTCACACCTTGCAATTTAGCCCAGTACCCCCCCAGAATACATTAATCCAGTATTAGGATGGGAAGAAACCGAAAGTCAGAGACAACAGTTGGGCAAGTGAAGATCCAGACCAGAGCCCAGATGTCTGATCAAAGCTCAGCACCCAACTCATCACAACAACACATTGGCTGACCCACAGGACAGCCTGGTTTCTAAATTCCCTTTGACTACAGAGTTGCTAAACTCACTAATTTAGTCAACGTTAAGTGTCCAGTATATGAACACGCTATACTGCTCATATTTACCTCAATAATTTTCAAAATATTGTTTTAGAAATATCTCATGGGGAGCCTGGGTGACTCAACTGGGTAAGCAGCTGCCTTCGGCTCAGGTCATGATCCCAGGCTCCTAGGAACCAGCCCTGCATCAGGCTCCCTGGTCAGTGGAGAGCCTGCTCTACCCCCTCCCTCTGCCTGCTGCTCCCCTCCTTATGCTATCTCTCTCTGTCAAATAAACATATAAAATCTTTAAAAAAAAAAAAGAGAAATGTCTCATAATTTGTATAAAAAAATTTACCAATTTTTATGAAATGAAGAGCAAGTTTTACCTCAAACTTGGAGTAAATAGACCTCAGTCCTCAAATGGTAGAACTCTGAGGTGTGTTTCATACTGTCTTTCAGAGTTTCCCAGCTGGACTGAGCCCCAGTTGTCCACACTGGTAATCTGCCTGCTAATACACATTCTATTGGCTCTCTTTATTTCCCTGATTTCTCCATTTTCCTACACGTGCTTCCTGGGACCACCATGCAAATAAGCTTTAAATTTATATCCTTTCCCCAGTCTGATTCTGGGAGATCCTAACTTAAGACATGGCTGATACGCAACTCTAGTGTTCATTTAATATGTTGCTAAATGTGGCCCCACCTTTATTCCCTATAGCATATTCTTAGGCTCTTGGACCCACACAGTTTGGAGAAGTCTTCAATAATTTAATGGTAAGGAGTTTGGATGCTGAAGTCATACACAGTGAAGCACTAGCTAAAGCTCCTCCATGTATTATTGCATGACTTTGGCAAAGTCAGTATTTTTTTTTATCTTTTAATTAATTTTTATTAGTAATATATAATGTATTATTTGTTTCAGGGGTACAGGTTGTGATTTATCAGTCTTACATAATACGTAGTGCTCATCACAACACATAAACCTGCCAACGTCCATTACACAGCCAACCCATTCCCCTGTACCCCATCCCCTTCCCCTCCCCCAACCCTCAGTTTGTTTCCTAAGATTAAGCATCCTGAATCCCTTATGGTCTGTCTCCCTCTCTGGTTTCGTCTTGTTTCATTTTTTCCCTCTCTTCCCCTATGATCCTCTGCCTTGATTCTTAAATTCTGCAAGGTAGGAGTCATAATCTATCCCTTCATTGTATTTAACCATATATTTTTTCTTTAAAATTTTGGAAAGCAGTTTCTTCTAACAGACCAATAAACACCCAAAATCTAGTGTATGGTTCTGTTCTATTCACCTATCTGATCATACTCTTTTCTCCTCCACCTGCCCCCGCCCCAGGTTTTAGGTCTCTTCTGACTTGTTTAGTGTATCTCTGGGGTCACTGTTGCCTTTTTAGTATTTTGTTCTCTCATTCTTCTATTCTTCTTTGGACAGAATGACAAGATGTAAAACTCACCTCAAAAAAGAGAACAAAAGGCAGCACTGACTGCCAGGGACCTAATCAGTGCAGACATTAGCAAGACGTCAGAACTAGAGTTCAGAATAACGAGTATAAAGTCAGTATTTCTTACATCGTGGTTTCTTCATCTAATCTATACACTAACAATTTTTCTACCTCACTTATTCTCATTTTAACTCAGAAATCACCAGGTAACTTAGACCTTACAGCTTTCTCCATCATGTCTTCCTTATTAAAATATTAACTACACACCAACCTATCTTGACATGTTTACACAGCACATGCCTTTTATTTATGTTGAACTTTTGCCTGTTTCTGGGTAGAAAGATTTCCTCCAAAGTCATCATCATAACTCAAACAGGGAAACATAAAGGCATCGGCATTACTCAGGAGAATGTCTTAGTTCAGGATAATGTATATTTTCTTTTGCTAAAATCACTAGTCCATTTTTTAATACTGAGGATGGACATTATGAACATCATGTTAAACTCACTTGAGCACTTAAGTTTTATAAAATCATGCCATTCCTACAAGGCAGGTATTGTTTCCATTATTAGTTGTGAAAATTCAAACTCAGTGTTGTAACGAAGATTTAGTTTCACAGGTAATAAATGTCAGAGCCAATATTTGAAAACTGGTCTGTTTTGGCACTAAAGCCAGAACTACTTAAAATAAACTGTTGAGGATTCCATTGGACATGATATATATTTCTTTTTTTTTTTTTTTTAAGTTTTATTTACTTATTTAACATAGAAAGAGAGATCACAAGTAGGCAGAGAGAGAGAGAGAGAAGCAGGCTCCCTGCCGAGCAGAGAGCCTGATGTGGGGCTCTATCCCAGGACCCTGAGATCATGACCCGAGCCGAAGGCAGGGGCTTTAACCCACTGAGCCACCCAGGCGCTCCTGGACATGATATATATTTCAACTCAAGTCACCTTTCTCATTTTCTACTTTTACCTAATACGAATTGTGACCCACAAATCAACCAAAAACAAATGATACATAGCAAATGGTCAACAAAGAGTAGCGTTCATTACTACTATTATTACAGTAATTATTAGTGAAGTATATTTTGAATTCTGGAGCCTTATTCAAATGCTATTTACTTCTATTTCTATTTCAAGAAATAATCCTATATCTAGTTTCAGAAATCCAGTACATAGACACATATCTGGTATTAAAATACACTCTTGTGTATTTTGCACTTGAAATCTATGTCTAATCAAGTATCTCATGGGGAGCCTGAGTGACTCAACTGGGTGAGCAGCTGCCTTTGGCTCAGGTCATGATCCAGGCTCCTGGGATCCAGCCCTGCATCAGGCTCTCTGCTCAGTGGAGAGCCTGCTTTTCCCTCTCCCTCTGACTGCTGCTCTCCTCCTTATGCTATCTCTCTCTGTCAAATAAACATATAAAATCTTTAAAAAAAAAAAAAGAGAGAGAGAGAGAAATGTCTCATAATTTGTATAAAAAATTTACTTAGTTTGATTTTTGTTTAAATTAAGCTTCATGCTTTATTATACTGGAACAGTCACCGTACCCAAAAGCTTATTGTTTATTATGCACCAACTTGTTTAGGAATGGCTGTTTCAGTTCAATGTCATCATTAAATTTCTTGCCAGAATTCACTGCTCATTGTATATATATTTTACTTTATAGTTTCCGAGTCTGATTATCGGTTTTGTCCAGAAGCTCTGCAGGTTATTTAATATGTTCTGATGCTACTTTTCCCTTAAAATACAGTAGTGTATGCTTTTTGTAAACAAAACCAAAACTGTTCAGTATCCACCAATAATGCTTAATATAAGACAAAGGCTCAATAGATTAATCAATGAATATGTAATACGGGCCTTTGGATTTCAGACTAGTTAGTGAAAAAGCCTGGAAAACTCTGGGGTGCTTACACATTCCTCAAAAAACTCAAAACTCTTTCCTCAAACAACTCAAAACCCCAGTATCTCCAAAATATCATTTGTGGTCCTTCTGATACCTGTCTTATCAAATCTCTGAGCTGGAAAGAAAAAGAGTTCTAAAATTGGATGTACTTACTTCATGATCTTCCAAACCATTAATTTATGACTAATAACCAATCAAAAACAATAAAAGGAATATACATTTCTTTTAACAAGCCTTTGTAATTCTCCCTCAAAGGGGAGAATTCATTATCAAATTATGCTTACTTGTTTTTCATATGCATTTTATTATTTACCTTGAGAAAATGAATCTTCTCATTTTAATAATCCTCACTTTTTTCTCAAATTTGCCTAGCATATTTTAAAGAAACTTGATCACCATCTACTGAATTAGGGTAAAAAGAAAGAAAGAAAAAAGCGCGCGCACACACACACACACACACAAAATAATTTTTTTTTCCTAATTTCTATGAAGCCTTCTCTCAAATTCAAAGCTAAATCATAAACTATTGACTTGATACTGAAAAATGTTCCCCTAAGGAGAGTAAGTTCCTTGTATAATCAAATTGGACAGACATGGAAACATTAATTCTTATATATCACTATGTGATGGATTATAGTGACAAAAATATGCATGATTTAGGTGTTATAAAAATAAGAAATCCAAAAATTTATCATCTGAGTTATAATGCACCCCACATCAGAACAAGTCTTTTTGAATGTAAATGACTAGCAAAATGCATTAGGTATAATATACTTAAACAAATATATATTATTCTCAACCAAGTTTCTCAAAGATACAAATTTAGGGTTCTATAGAGAGGAGAAAAGTGTTAAAATAGAGATGCATGTTTATCATATTAAAATACAACATCGGACTTTGGAAAGTTTAAGGATTTTATTCTTTTCATTGTGCTTTGTTTTTTTCATGAAATATTCCATTTCTAGTGGCAGTTCCAGAGTACATTTAAAACTTTTAAGACATAGCAAGAAAACCCAAAGAAAAGGCCTTTCAATTCTTACCACAATTTTGTAAAGCACAGACCAACTTTTAAGTATTTTTAAAAGAAAGAGTTGGAATCATTTAAAAGTTAAGCTTGTATATTTACTTAAAGTCAACCCTTACGAAGAACATTGAAGATTCTTTGGTTATAAGATAAACATGCATTCCCTAAGCAAAGAAATCATATAGAGAAATAAGGACTGGCAAATATTAAATATTTTAAGGGGTAGAGAAATCTTGTTTTTAAAATATGACATAGAGGGAATTGTGTTTAAATGACATTACATTTTCCAACAAAAATGAAGTTAGTTTATATTTTCTTAGTATTCCATTTTAAAAAGACGCTGCTTTTGGTGCATTTTCAACACACTGAATGATTCATAATTGTCCACATCTCAGCTGTGTCAGAAAAATAATGGAGGAAGTGGAAACTTTTAGTTCTGGAATTGAACAAACTCTTTGAAATCTTCACTTTCCTTTTCGTTTTTCTCTTCCTCCCAACCTCTTTTTTTTTTTTTTTTTTTTTTTTTAGTAGAGGGCAGGGCCTTGAGTGTAGTGCAGAGTACTGTTATCTTCCTACAACTTTTTGGTCTGGGATGTGCTGCATAATAAAATTTACCCAGGTCACCTCCCAGGGGAAAGTGACATTTAATCCCTTGCTAGCATTATGAGCAAATGCTATCAGCGAAGTACTCATCAGAATACAACTTTATTTCTTTGTAAAAGATTCTGCACTACTATATACGAAATGCATCTCAACTCTCTCTGAGAAATACTCCTTCTACAATACTCAGGGAGGGGGGTCAAGCAGGTGATCCTCCCTGATTTGCACTGACTTTAGAAAACAATCAGAAAATCACCCCTAGGGGCACTTGGGTGGCTCAGTGGGTTAAAGCCTCTGCCTTCAGCTCATGTCATAATCTCAGGGTCCTGGGATCGAGCCCCACATCGGGCTCTCTGCTCAGCAGGGAGTTTGCTTCCCTCTCTCTCTCTGCCTGCCTCTCTGCCTGCTTGTGTGCTCTCTCTCTGTCAAATAAATAAATAAAAATATTTTTAAAAAAAAGAAAGAAAATCACCCCTAGAGAATCTGCTACTTGTAAGTCCATTCATGTGAACACATACCATCTCAGCTGTGTGTCATTTTATAGTCCTAACAGAAACTTGATAAATTGAACAGACTGTTTAATCATTCCTATGAGTCTAGTACTGTTCTAGAAGCTATTTATGATATAAAACAATGCCTTTTCTTCTCACCTGGGAATGGCTTACAGTCTAAACTTACCTGACAATAGACATGTTATTCATCTAAGTACTGGATAGGAACAGTTATTTACTGATAATAATTCATGAGGTATGGTGGCTATATTTCACAATAACAAAGTCGATGAAATAGTCTTAAAAGTATTCTATCTTCGGTGACTTGATACATATAAAAGGTTTTTATAAGAAAATGCAAATTCGATTTCATTACTAGATATATATATATATAGAAAGAGATATCTCTATATATATAATGAAATACCTTTTCATGGGAGAAAGTGCAATTCCTTACAAGTGAGACTCTCTTTGAAAATACAGAGCACAATTTTGTACTGATGATTCACAATTCAAAAAGGGCAGACAAATCAGACAGACATCTAGAGATTAGTTATCTGGTTAAGAAATGAGAAAAAGAAAAAAAAAAAAAAAAAAAAAAAAAAAGAAATGAGAAAAAGTTAGGAGGAAGACCAAAACTGGAGAATGAAGAGACAGAGAAAAGAACAGCGCAAGGTTGGTCATGAAAGGCACCATCAGGTTAAAGGGTCCCCAAAACCAGTGTGGGCATCTGGATGTGCCTCTGGGGTACGCCCTCATTAAAGGACCTGTTAATCTTATTGCTGGCGGTTCTGTCACCTCTCGACCCATTTAGGACTTCCTCTGCTGTAGACAGCCACCTTAATCAAAGTCATACATACCATAAAAGAGCAGTGTGGGAATATTTTGGCCCAATGTGGTGCAATTCTGAAGGGCCATTCTAGCTCTGAAACTTGCTGTGGGTTTGGCCACAGCTGCTATGACAAGTGCATGACAGCTTGACCTTTCCCTCTTTCCATTCCTGCTCCTTCCCCTTCCCTTCCATGGGTATGGGTCCCAGGTTATTCCTTAGCATAAACTTGCCTGCTAAATTTCATCCCAGAGCTAGCTTTCCCGGGAACCCACTTGGGACACCATGAGGACTAGAATAAAAGACATTTGGCAAAAATGTAAAATAAACTCTGCTTGTTTAGCTGAATCCTTAATAAGACCAAGTTCTTAAAAATAAGAAAGATTATAGGTAAGGAAGGGAATGCAGTAGGTTGCTGAAGTTATCTACTCTTTTAAGATTATAGGTAAAGACAGGGATGTAATAGGTTGCTAAAGATAATTTTTCTTTTAAGTCACCTTAAACTTTGGGAGAGAACATAGCTTGAAAATTAGCTTCTCACTTCCTTTAATTGTTCAGCTACTTCCCGAAATAGCTTAGTACATCTTCTGAAAAGTCATAGGTAAACCTAAATTACATTTATTTTTAAATCACTATGGAATTTAAACAGTCTTTTTGGCTTCCCAGATCTTAGAAAAGTAACAGTTTACTTCATATCTGATTGTGTCATGCTGGAGCAATTAACTTTGTGTTTTAGAAAGAAGATCCTGCATCTAAGTGTATATTCCTGTCCTTGTGCTTATTTTTTGGGGTAGTATGGGAAAAATTAAAAAAAAAATCATAATCCTGAAAATAAGGGAAAGACCCTTATTTATGTAAAGTCTTTTGTAAAGTAAAGTCTTTCACTATGTGTATATTTACCAAATTTCTGTTACTATTCTATTCTTCCTTTATAAGGTTAATTAAAATTAAATAGCTTACATAAATTACCAATTAACTCCCTAGACCAAGGATGAAAATCACTTTTTCATATCATCTGAAAATTTTTATTCACTTGTCATAGCGGGTGTTCTACTGAGAAGAATTCTGAATTTATACCTGAGCTCACTTACTTATCTATTTTTTTTAAAAAGAAAACCTCATAGTAGTATTCAGGGCTATGTTGGATTTGACTTGTATAGACTTAAAAGAACCAATCATCACATAATTAGGAATTGTGTGAAGTGGTCGTTAAGCATAAACATTATTAAAAAATTAAAGAATATAAACAATTATACTACAAAGATAAAAAGTATGAAAATTTACTACATCCTAAATATTTTACGACACATTAATAATCTCTAGGCTTTTGAATTTACATCTATTGTATCTGTATAGTGGAAATTTGTGTCCCAAATGTCACGGTGCAATTCTTTCCATTACCACATTTGGTAATGCCACACCAGAGCTTGAAATTGTCCATAAGAGGATTATGCATAGTTAGCCCAGAAACCAGCAAATGCAGCAAACCAGAGGTCCTCCCCAACCAGCCTGCCCAACCCCTACCCAGCCCAGAGCCCTGATGTTAAACCTTTCCCAAAACTCCTCTTTACAGTGATTACTGTGGGACATTCTGTATGTGCTGAACTCATATTAAACCCTTTAATCCTCAACCAGCCCTGATGTAGCTACTACTCCTACTTTATTTTGCAGATGAGGAACCTAGGGCAAGGTGTTTAACCTCTGCCTTCCTGTGGTCCACCCTGAATCAGAATGTGGGCAAAGCTGACTTTACAGAGTGCCTCAGGACACTTCACTCTGCTTCACACATGGCAGTTGAGGATGCAGTCTGCCTGGGAAGGAGAAGTGAAGAGCAGCCTGAGCCACACTGTGGCTGTGCACCTTAGTCTAGGTGACTGGCAATGCTTCCGGAGGACTGCACCCGTATCATCTGACTCTCATACACTTCACTCTCCTCATCTGAAAAATGTCTACAGCAATCATCTCTACTGATGTCGAAGTGAGGCTGAGATGAGATAAATGCAACAGAGTCTGATATATACCAAGCCCCCTCATCCTGGATGTGTTTTCATTGTATTTTACACATACTATGAAAACTGCCATTTTATTTGACTCTCGCAATTTTTTTAAAAAGATTTTATTTATTTATGTGATATATATAGAGAGAGAGATCACAAGCAGGCAGAGAGGCAGGCAGAGAGAGAGGGAAGCAAACTCCCTGCTGAGCAGAGAGCCCGATGTGGGGCTCGATCCCAGGACCCTGAGATCATGACCTGAGCTGAAAGCAGAGGCTTTAACCCACTGAGCCACCTAGGTGCCCCCTGACTCTAGCAATTTTACAGGAGTGATGGTTTTCTTGCAAAGTCAGTAAGTTAGAGTAAGAGTGAAATGCTAAAGAAGGATGAGAAATATAGCAGACGTCACACAGAACAGGTAGGTTAGGAAAGAGAACACGATGGGGAAAATAATGAGTGTTAAAGAGACAATACGTATCAGGGAGAAAATAGAGACCCCAAACGAAGCAAAGAGAAAAATGAAGAAGGAGCACAGGACACTTTATTGAATCTGCATAATCTTAATGTGGATAATGGTATTATTAACAAATTTCAAGCTTACGTCTAACCAGGGTAGATAATTTAGTTTTCCTATCACATCCACTATTTTAATGACCCGGCCTGGATACCCTTCTAATGTATTTGTATGTGTTTGCTAAGACAGGCAAGGATTTTGGAATGCATAAACTTTATTTTTTGTCTGTGCAAATCTTTATCACCCTCAGTACTTTCTACAAAATAGAACTCAATAAAAGTTGAAGTTAAATATTCAAGTTTGAAACATTTAAATAAATATGCCACATGTCTTGTGAATTTTCCATAACAAGGAAAATTTTAAAAGATCATATATTCTCATTAGCCCTCAAATCCATTTTATGCTGATTTAAAGTTGATGACTGTTTCACAAAAACGGCATGCTGAAAAAATAATCGCCATTATATGGCATATGATTCAAAATTAGTTTTTATTGTAAATCTTTGCCCTAAGAGATAATCTTCTCTTCCGCAACTGAAGACAAGGGATGGCGGGAATACTTGCTGCACTTCTAAATCAGTCTTCTCCTAAAGATCAATTCTACCCAAATTAATTTAGGTCCTTTGGCACATTTTTACTAAACATCACATTATTGAAAATGTAAAATATGCCAAGCCAGCTACTGAGAAGGAAAGTATTTCAGTATGAGTTGCACTTAAGCTTTTATTGGTACATAATTATGAAATATATGATAAATTAAAAGGCATAAATATAAGCATAATTATTGCATAACCTTTACTGTAGATGGACATGAGGTTTTTTAGAAGTCCAGAGAAGAATATGATTATTAATTATTCAGATAAAAGTCACAGACATGGGAGACCTGGGTGGCTCAGTGGGTTAAAGCCTCTGCCTTCAGCTCGGGTCATGATCTTGGGGTCCTGGGATGGAGCCCTGCATCCGGCTCTCTGCTCAGCAGGGAGTCTGCTTCCCACCCCCCTTCTCTGCCTGCTTATGATCTCCCTCTCGGTCAAATAAAGAATTAAAATCTCAAAAAAAAAAAAAAAAAACACAAAGTCACAGACATATTCCAAATAGGAGGAAACCCTTAAGTTCTGCATCAGAAGGCAGCATGCTCCTCACCACTATGCTGCTAGGTTGTGCTTGAAACTTCCACCTGACAGAGATAGCAGGGGACATATGTACAATGCAAAGAGTTTGGACCAGGAATTCACCAGTAGGCTTTTCCTTGAGTATTGTCAAATGGCTTCTGTTTGCATTTTAACAATTGGTGTTCTGGCTTAAGAACTTATTTTCATCATAATTAAATTTTCAGAGAATTGTTATTTAAGTCATTTCTGGCATACAAGACCCTATGCTAGATGCAAAAGATTAAATGGCACACTCATTCATTCAACAACAGCAAAAATAAAAATAAAACACAAGCATATACATTGAATCTACATCTGAAACTATGCAAAGTTCTGGGAATACAACAGGAGAAACACAGCCCCCTTCCTTTAGAGTTAAGTAAATCGAGATCCTTCTATCAACAGAAGGCCATGTAACTCAGTGGAAACAGCATGTCCAATGGGATTAGACATATCTGCCTTTTATCCTGGAATTCTTCTATTGAGGTTGTAGTTTAAATCAGACAAACTTGCCAAACTGGTCCCTCATCTTTAAAACTGATGCTATATCTAACTCATTGGATGGTCATGAGAATCAATTAAGATACTTTGAGACTCTGGCATTGTGTCTAACACATTAAGCATGGAGTCAATATAATTATTGATAATCTTCTCATCATAAGCTGTATAGCATTCCCACCAGTATTATTATAAATATCTTTTGCATCAATATATGCTATTCATAAATCCTCATATTAAAGATATTAGTCTCCATAGAATTTTCTTTTGAATATTAATATATCATTTTTTAACTTCCCCCTGTACCTAGATTAAGGCATTTTCTTAAGATGCAGGGAAATAAAATCCCTTCTGAATATATGATTGTTCTTACATTACTGAACAGCAAACTTTATTTAAATATAATGGTATGACATTCTGTAATAATTTAAATGACAAGAAACATAGATTATAACCCATTTAGCAACTTATGGATAGATACTATTTGAGAGGAAGGTGGCAATCACTATTTGGTAAACGGAAAAATATTTTAAAGGTGCCAAAAATCTAGCCAAGTCTAAAGACCTATTTTTACCCAGTTGGGAAGGTTAAACTATAATTGAGAGGACAGAAGGATACTGAAGAAATTAATATGCATGTATATCTTCTATGTATTAAGCGTGATGCTAAGCACTTACAAATTAGGTATCTAGGATAGTAAAGATATAAGGTACATTATATTGCCTTTAATTTGTCATGAAAAAAAAAATGAGGGAATAGGCACCTGACCATGAGTTTTTAAAAACCCATATGACATTTGCCCCACATAACATGACTGGTTAGCAAAACCGTATTTTAAACCTAAGTTCATTGGTCAAGCATTTTTTTTTTTCTTTTGGGAAGATAATTGCTCTAGAAGCAAGCACCAAGTTTTGGGTAGGACAAGGCTAAATAAACAAACCTAATGTTGCTGTATGACTATATTTCTACTGCCTTAAATGTAGCCTGAAGTCCTAATAACCACAGATGCAACTTCCATTCAAAACATGGAAGGATAATTAAAAATGAAAGCTTAAGTCTGGAAAGTACTTTTCATGTTTGCTAGTGGGCTGAATTATTGCTTATTTTTTTTCTAGTTATGCAATTTGTGAAATTTTATTTTTATTTATTTATTTTTAGAAACTAATTACAGATCAACTAACATCTGTTGAACTTCGGAGACTTGCATTTTCTCCTATGGCTGACAGAACGTGTATCAAGTTTTATATGATATAATAACCAATGTAAAATGCATAAGGCCAATTTGAGCCTTTTTTCTAATGAGTCAGATCTAAAAGGGCCAAAACTTTAATTGGAGAGGAGGAGAGCTTTGGTTGCTATGCTTGTTATTGTTCAATATTTCTGGATGACTAAGAAAGGTGCAGCAAAGCTTATCTATTAAGCAGTCCTGAGAAAGCTAGTCTCACATTCAATTCCTCTCCCTTCAATTCTAATTGTTAATTCATGTGTAAATACTAATCCACCTCAAGAAGTGGCAATGAATGTTATCCGATATAATGTGCATGATGTGTGGTGAACTAAAGCTCTGTAATATGTTCAAAGATCAACCGTGGCTTTGTGTATTAGTGCATTCCCGTCCTCTATTAAGAGAAAAGAAAAACAGCTAAGGTTGGGCTGTATGGTACATTAGCTGCTCATAATTTGTGCTGATATCTTTCTGTCAGCATTATTTCCTTTGGTTTATCACTTGCAGCAAACAGATTAGTAAACACCATTAGCTTGAGTCTAGTAACTAAAGTCAAATTAACTTTGACCGGAGAAATAACCACACAAGAGATCATTTGCCACTAATAGGATCTGAATGTTCTACTGAATAGAAAAGCTCTGGTTATAATTGCTGAAGGATGCTGTACCAAGTATTTAAAACAAAACAAAAAAAATGATTTCTAGGACTCAGCATTATTTCATGAAAATTGTGCACATCTTTGTTGTAAGAAATCAATTTGATATTAGAGTAGAAAGAGGGGAGTCTAAGCTCGGGAAATAGATGCTTGGGTTGGCACTTGATATTTGGGGACAGTGGTAGCAATATCTGTAGTGAGGTTAAGGTCCCATGTGAATCTATACATAAGCAGGAAGATCAAGGAGTCAGTCACACTTCTTTATAGTTGACTTTCCAAGATGGACAAGCAATCCAAAACCTTTCTTTCATATTCATGTTCTAATGTGCAATGTCTATTTCATCAGATGTATCTAAAAAACCCTACAACTTCACTTTGTATTACTAAGAATTCATCATCTCCAAAATACAATATCCAAAACAGTATATGGAATACTTCCAAAAGTCTATTGTACAGTACGTTTTTAAGCAAAAACTGGACCACAAGGAAAATACTTTCTTTTATGTTCCCAGAAACAGCATTTATTTAGTTATACTGTTGTGTGGAAACTTCTTACAGAGCCGAGGCTAAAGAAAAAGATGGAGCTTCCAGATAAATGATAAGCTATTAATAATTTTATAGCTAATGTTTAATTAAATGCTTCTAGCTTGAGAGTTAGTCTTATTCAGTAATGCTACTTTAAGGATAAATTTTTCAACCTTGATAATATTAGTTGTTTATGAGGAGTGAAAGCCTTTAGAATGAATCCCATTATTTGTCCTTTGGGCTTTAGAGATAAAATTAAATCTTCCCAAAACTCCATTTTTTTCTCAAACAAACGTCTGAAAGACTTTTTACATTCAAAATGGAAAACTCACTGTGCATTCTGATTTAATGGGAATACATTCATTCTTTCCGCTAACACTTATCCTTGAGATAACAATTCAAAATGATTGCACCTCTTACCTTGAAAAATATTACTTGATGAGTCCATAGATATGAATTTTCAGGAAATTTAGATAGAAGATCAAAGGCAGGGTTGATCTTTTGTTAATCCTTTACACTAACAATTGTTGGAAAGAGGGTGGTAGAGGTGATGCTACCTTAGTAGATTTTCATCATCAGGTTGTCCAGATAAAGTACAAAACAGCATACTAGTTCTGAAAGAGCTACTAGATCTGCTACACCTAAGTCCTAGGAAGCCAAAAACATAGACATAGAAAATTCAAGAATAGCATTTTCTACCTAAAATATACTCAATTTAGAATAAAATCCAAATGTGTCTATCACTCGGGGATGATAAAAGCATTACCTACTATCCCAACTTCCATTACCCCCATTCAGAGCATAATAAACATGAGAGTCAATAAATATATCGTCATTTAAGTAGAGATACTTTGTCTTAAAATTTACATTCAAATCATAACAGGTTGCTTGCTAAAATCAAGTATTACATACAAAACCTAAGCCAACAGATTTAGTATCTCCAGAGATTATAGCTGAGAAATCTACATTTCAATCATCTCTTTAGGTGACTTGTACTCATTAAAGATTGAGGTCCACTGGGATAAAAAAAAAAAAAAATTGAAAAAGAAAATTTGGACTTTCCCATAACTAGTTCTTAGCTTATTGGAGGCTCTTCCCACTCTCTTTGGCCATTACAAGAAAGGACCTCTACATTATTCATGCACCAGCCAACCACATGCAGTTGTGGGAGTTCATTTGTTTTCACTCATTCTTGTTTCCTGACAAACATACTCAAGGTTTCACATTTTCCCAAGTACTGCTTTAGCTGTACCACACAAATTTTGATGTGGAGTGCTTTCCTTGTTATTAAATTCTAAGTATTGTGCGATGCTTCTGACTGCTTGATATGTAATTCAAAATGCAGTTGCAAACAGAAACCATTTTCAAATAGTGGCTAGAAATAACTGGAATAATGCTCTTGTGATAGCACTTCAAGTATACTGGAGTTTAAATAAGGTTTTGGCTATTGTTTGAAATTCCAAAGACTAATCCACCCATAATTTTTGTGAAAAAAAAATGTTATAAGTTAAAAAAAAAAAAACAAACAAGTACTTGTAAAAATAAATTCTTGTAATATACAAAGATTTTTAATTTGAGGCCTGTTTATACTGGTGATGACTACTTTTTTTTTTTTTTAAGATTTTATTTATTTATTTGACAGAGAGGAGAGAGATCACAAGTAGGCAGAGAGGCAGGCAGAGAGAGAAAGGGGAAGCAGGCTCCCTGCTGAGCAGAGAGCCCAACGTGGGGCTCAATCCCAGGACCCTGAGATCATGACCTGAGCCGAAGGCAGAGGCTTTAACTCACTGAGCCACCCAGGCACCCCGATAACTACTTGAATAATATAAAACCATACACTATTACAGATCTAAGAACATTGAAGATGTTGATTCTAGCCTTTCTATGTATATTTTTCTTTTATTTATATGTGTATTTTTCTTCAGATAGCTATATAGAGATATCTTAACAGAAATAGTACTCAGACCCTCCTGTTTTCCTCTTTGCCCACGGTCTTGGCTTGCTAAACCAACACAGTAATTCCCAAAATTAAGTGGGCAGTAATCATAACTCAGTGGACCTTAACCTTCAGAGGTTATTTTTTAAAGACTGAGGCAGGCTAATAAGTGGAAGTGAAGACATATTTGAGCAGAGAATCTGCTCTCAACTCTGGACTTACCATGTTCTCATTGTGGTTCCTTAAGAGAAGAGAATAGAACTTCGTGGAACTAGGTGAGAAATTCTCCAGAGTAATGAGCTACTGATAATGAGATAATCACCTTTTCAAGATTTCTTCTAGTTAATACATTTATAATCTTTTAAATTAGTGACACCTCAATTACCTAATCCACAAATGGCAAATCAAAACATCGAGCCATTTGCTGGTTCTATTAGGTGACTCTCAGAGTCTAAACTGCTTCTACACTCCAAACCCTATAGAGTTTTTTGCACTCCAAATTCAAGAAAGGAAAATACAGATTGTTCTTTGGTCACAGAACTGACCATGCACCCATCAGAACTGGTTAATGCCCACTTCTCATCAGAATACAGATTTCTGAGAGCCAATCTGACACAGTCCCATCTGATTCAAAGTCAGCCATTGAGAGCTACAAGGTAGTCATCAATTCTGTCATTACACAAAGTTGCTATTTCTGAAGTTTCGTAATACCTTCACTTCTGATTCCCCTAATCCTCTATGAGACTATCAGTGTGTAGTTTCAAAAAGATTATTCCTTATTAGTTCATTGTCCTTTTGCACTAGAAGTAAAAAAATTCAGTTTTTCAGTTCAAATGTCGAATGGTGACTTTTCTTTGATGATACCAAAACTGCATTAACTATATGGGCCTCTATATTTTAAGGGTGACCAACCATATTTGTTTATTCACTGTAGCAAATGGAGTGTATTTTTGTTACAGTAACCATTAAAAAGGGAAATCTAAATAAAACATTTGTGTACATGTGTCCTTGGGTGGCTCAGTCGTTAAGCATCTGTCTAGGGCCCAGTTCACCATCCCAAGGCCCCCTGCTCAGAGGGAAGCCTGCTTCTCCCTCTCTCACTCCCCTCTGCTTTTTTTCCCTCCCTTGCTGTGTCTCTCTGTCAAATAAATAAATAATATCTTTAAAAAAAAAAAAAAAAGGCCATGTGCATATGCACACTCACACAAGAACACTCAGGTCCTGTTGTCATAAAATGAAGCTCCTTCTCCAATTAAAACCAAATATTAGAGCCAAATGTTTAACAAGTAAATGAGAGGACGTGAATACCAGGTTAATATGCCCCAGAGTTAAAGCTATAAATATCAGTTTTAAAACTCGGTTCTACTCAGGAGCAATAGAAGAAAAAAGAAAAAAAAAAGGTCCAGAGTAATATTTTCCTTGACAATCATTTATTTCTTTTTAGTGGCTAAACCACAATTTTCTGCTGGGAATTCTTTTCTTTGGGAAATGTATTTTCTAATAGAAAATCTCAAGGCCTATATCATCAGTTAAATATACAGATTGAGAGACAGGAGGCATAACCAATCTGTATTTAAACTTTTGTCCATCATACTGAGTACTTGATATTTACCAAGGGCATGGTTACATGAAGAACACGTGCATGGCTTCTGGAAAGAACAATAATTATCTGTGGGTAGTGATATGCAAGAGAATAGAAGGGAAACTTAAAATTTCCACTGGAAAGAGTTTGTCTTTCCATAAATTATTTATATGCTACTTCTGAGATATTTGCATACACTATAATCAAGAAGCTTATATTATAGCTATTGAGGACCACAAACCATTTATGGCTATTTTTTTTTAAAGATTTTATTTACTTATTCATAAGAGACAGAGATAAAGAGGGAGAAGCAGACTCCCTGCTCTGTGGGACTCAATCTCAAGATCCTGGGATCATGATCTGAGCCAAATGCAGATGCTTAACCGACTGAGACACCCAGGAGCCCCCATTTATGGCTAATTGTACAAAAGAAATCTAGGGACAAAAAAATGGAGATCCAGCGTAGAATATAATCTTAGATTAATTATTCCATAAACATCTACTTTTATATTGGACTTTGGTGGAAAATAGAGTATTTAGCAACTGTACAACTTTATACTGTCCTAATAAAATGAAAATTAAAACAAATCTTCAAAATGAATAAATAATTACATTTATTGTCTACTGGAGATAAAAATGAACTTCTGGCTATATTTTCAATGCATCTTTACAACCACCCAGAATGTAATTCTTGGAATTTCCATTATATAAATAAAAAGAGAGAGGGAGAAAAAGAAAAATAAGTCTGATCAGTATCTTAGAGATAAAGGAAATACTGACATCAATAAAAAGGCTAGAGAAAGGAACTCTAAAAATCATGTCTTTCATTAAAACAATGATAATATGGACATAAAAGATCAGAATCAATTTTTTTAGAATTCAGAAAGTTTAAACTAAAGGTTTAAAAATCCAAGGAGTACTTATTAAAAAGGGGAAAAAAAAAACACACTAAGTCTCAGTGCAAACAGTGAGCTTCGTGACCTTTTATCCAGTCTTCTGTGTCTCCCCTTCAAACTACTGGGTAGTCGTGAAAACCAAAATCCTGCAACTAGGATGACAACAGCCACTGAAGGCTCTATGCAAGCAATAATTAAAGGCTAAAGTGGATTTAAGTGGTGGTCTCCAAGGCTTCATATTAAAACTATGTCTCCATATACACATAGAACCTCTGGCAAAGACTGGAAGATACATTGGTTCAAGATTTCTGAGGAAATCTCTGTCAAACTGAATTAAGTGAGCAAAGACTTTATTGGTCATACATGACAAAGAATATACTTTGAAAAATTAGTTCTGAAAAGACAGCAAACAAATAACCAATAACAAAGGTAAGCATCAACAATAAGAAACTATGGGAAAGTCAGAGAGCCTAATTCCCAAGGTTGTTATCTTTTCGTATCTAAAATGTCCAGTTTTTAACAACAAATTAAGAGACGAATTTTAAAACAAAAAAATTATGATGTGTATGCAGGGAAAAAAGCAGTCTGTAAAACTGTCCTTAGGAATATCTAGATGACAGGCATGCCAAACAAACATTTTAAATCAGCTATTCTAAATGTGGTCAAAGAAGCAAAAGAAAATATGAAAATGATGTATTCCTAGATATAGAAAACAAATGTAGAGAATTGAACTTATAAAAAAAGACCAAGTGGAAATTCTGAAGTTGAAATGTACAATGATTGTAATGAGAAAAAAAATCACTAGACAGGTTTAATAACAAATTTGAGCAGACAGAAGAATTAATCAGTGAAATTAAGATAGAGAATATTTCACATGAGAAACAAAGAAAAATACTTTAAGATGAAAGTATAAAGAAAACATATCAAAACAACGGGAGGCAGCTAAGCAGTGTTTTTAGAGAAGTTTGAAGCCATAAATGCCCATATTTAAAAAAAAGATTTTAATAACCTGGGCTTCCCTCTTAAAAACAAATCTAAAAAAAAGAGCAAGCTAAAGCTGAATCAAGTGGTAAGAAAGAATTTTAAATATTCAATCAGAAACAAATTAGAGAATAGGAAAACAATAAAGAAATTCAATGAATCCAATACAGGTTCCTGAAAACAACAAGAACAAAACTGACAAACATTAAGTGAGACTAAAAAAAAAGAGAGAAGACTGGAATGATTAAAATTAAAAATGGAAGAATGAAATTATTAATGACCTTGCATAATTACTTATTATATATGTTATATATAAAACATATATAAAGAGAATACTATGAATAATATCTATCAGTAAATTAGATCAATCTAGATGAAGTGGACAAATTTCTACAAAGACACATGTTACTGAGATGGTTCAATAATAGAGAATCTGAATCCACGGCTAACATGTGGAATTTGAATTAGTAATCAAAGACTTCCCATAAAGAAAAGCCAAGGACATGAGGGTTTCCTATTTAAATCTACTAGAGGCAAAAATAAGAATTAACAGCTAGGCTTCATAAACCATTTCAAAAATTAGAAGATAAGGGAATACTCTGTAACTCACTCTATGAGGCCAGAACTACCCTCATCCAAAAACCAAAGACATCCCAAAGAAGAAAATAACAAATCAATATTCCTTATGAATATAAACACAAATATATTCAACAAAATATAAGCAGATTAAATCCAGCAATATATAAAAAAATTACACTCCATTACCAAATGGGATTTATATCAGGAATGCAAGGCTTGAGCTACATAGAGAAATCAACCAGTATAATATTATACACCTACTGAGAGAAAAAAGGATAAAAACACATGGTTACTGAAATAGATGCACAAAAATGATTTGACAAAATCCAACAACTCTTTGGGATATAAGAAAACCAACAAACTAGAAAAATATTCTTCAGCATGACAAAGAAAGACATCTACAAAAGTCACAGGTAAAATCATACTACAAGCTGAATGACTAAAAGCTTTCCCCCTAAGATCAGGAGCAAGACAAGAAAGTTCATAATCGGGGCGCCTGGGTGGCTCAGTCGTTAAGCGCCTGCCTTCGGCTCAGGTCACGATCCCAGCGTCCTGGGATCGAGCCCCGCATCGGGCTCCCTGCACAGGCAGGAAGCCTGCTTCTCCCGCTACCATTCCCTCTGCTTGTGTTCCCTCTCTCGCTGTGTTTCTCTCTGTCAAATAAATAAAATCTTTAAAAAAAAATAAAGTTCATAATCCCCATTTTTATTCAACAGCATAATGGAAGTAATTAGACAAGTAAAATAAACAAAGGTATCCAGCGAAATGGAAAAAGCAAAAATATTTCTTTTATGCAGATGACACTGTCTTGCATACAGAAAATTTTTAGGAATATACACACCTACAAACACATAAACCCACACACACGCATGCTATTAGAGCTAATGAACAAGTTCGTCAAGGTGGCAGGATACACGTGATCAAAAAACAAAAATCAATTTTATTTCTATTCACTAGCAGTGAAGAATCTCTAAATAAAATTAAGAAAACAACTTCATTTACAATAACATAAAAATACTTAGGGAAAGGTTTAACAGAAGAGATGCAAGACAGGTACACTTAAATCTGCAAAAGAAAAAAAATGAAAGAAATTAACGAAGAGTTAAAAAAAAAAAAAAAAAGGTATTCCCTCATCATGAATTACAAGATGCAATGTTGTTAAGATGAAAATATTCCCCCAATTGATCTACATATTAAATGTTATTCCTACCAGAATTCTAGCATTCTAGAATTATTTTGGTAAGAATTAATTAACTGATCATAACATTGATAGGAAAATACAAGGAACCTAGAGTAACTAGAACAATCTTTTTTAAAAATTACAAAGTTGGAGAATGTAGACTTTTTTATTTCAAAGATTACTGAAAAGTCATGGTAATATATACTATGTCACAATGTTTTAAGAATAGACATATCAATCTATGGAATGTTATTAGAGTCGAGAAATAAATCCTCGTATTTATGGTTAACTGATGTTTGATAAAGGTGCCAAGACCATTCAATGAAAAATGAGTGGTTATTTCAAGGAATGATGCTGGAACAACTGGATAGCCATATGCAAAAGAAGAAAGTTGGGAAATTAATTCACACATGTAAAGATTACCTAAATTGATCAAAGATAAGGAATAACAAATTATAAGAATTTTGGAACAAAACAGAAATCTTCATGAATTCAAATTAGATGTGAATTCTTAGATGTGACACGGGAAGTGCAAGCAACCAAAAATAAAAAATAACTTCTACTTCATCAAAATGAAAGCTTTTGTTCCTCAAACACTAGCAAGAAAATGAAAAAAATTACCCACAGAATGGAGAAAATATATGAAAAATCACATATGTGTTAAGATCTAGTATCCAGAATACATAAAGAACTCTTACAACTCAAAAATAATTACTCAATTTAAACAATTATCAAATACTAGGAATGGACTTTTCTTCAAAGAATATATACAAATAGCCCAAAACCAATAAAAAGATATTCAACATTATTAGCTATTAGGTCACTGCAAATCAAAAAGTGATACCATGTTACACCCACTAAATATCTAGCATCAAAAATACAACCAAGAAAAAACATTTCTGAGAATGGGGAGAAACTGGCATAAGTTTAAATGACTGGTTAGCATGGAAAATGGTAAAGCTGCTTTGAAAAACAACTTGACAGTTCTATTTCTTTCTTTCTTTCTTTCTTTCTTTCTTTCTTTCTTTCTTTCTTTCTTTCTTTCTTTCTTTCTTTCTTCCTTTCTTTTTTAAAGATTTTATTTATTTGACAGAAACATAGCAAGAGAGGGAACACAAGCAGAGAGAATGGTAGTGGGAGAAGCAGGCTTCCTGCAGGGCAGAGAGCCCAATGCAGGGCTCATTCTCAGGACCCTGGGATCATGACCTGAGCTGAAGGCAGAGGCTTAACGACTGAGCTACCCAGGCGCCCCTAGGTCTTTAAAAAGTCAGACATTGGGGCGCCTGGGTGGCTCAGCGGGTTAAAGCCTCTGCCTTCAGCTCAGGTCATGATCTCAGGGTCCCGGGATCGAGCCCCACATCGGGCTCTCTGCTCAGCAGGGAGCCTGCTTCCCCCTCTCTCTCTGCCTGCCTCTCTGCCTACTTGTGATTTCTCTCTCTCTGTCAAATAAATAAATAAATAAATAAATCTTTAAAAAAAAAAAAGAGTCCTGACTCCTAGAGTGGATAGCTCCACTGCCCACACCCCGAAAAAAAAAAAAAGTTAGACATTGAATTACCCTACGAGCCAGCAATTCATTTGTGTATAAGCCCAAGAGTACATAAAAAGAGGTAAAAGATCTTTGACAGACATAGGACATATGATTTTAGGTACAGGGCTCTTTATAAATTTGATTATTTAACTGAAGGATTAGGAGAAATGCCCTTAAGGAGAATTTATGGCACTTTACATAGACAAGCAAGAAAACTAAATCCATAAAATATCACAAACTGAAGCCCCTTGTGATTATTTAATTGAAATACTTAACTTTGTACAATAAACAAACCATATTCTCACAGATTTATTGGAAGAGATAAATTTCTTACAAAGTACACTACTTTTTATTGATTCTATTTTTGGCCAAGTTAAGATCAGACAAAAAAAGAATGCTATAGGGTAAAGATTTTAGAATATACATCAACTGCATACTTAACCATATATGCCTGATCTATTGTTTTAAGATGATTATTTATGTGTACTCATTTAGCTCTAATACTGACCAAAATGGCTTTAAAGTGCCCTTCAACTTCAATAAACTTTAGACAGGTTATCTTCCTGATTATATCCCTGACATCGCCTTTCTTACAACTTTTGCTTTCAAAAACATGATTTTAAATTCTTTCTCTGCCTCCTTGAGATGTAAATCTACAACTCAGTCGAAGTCTTTCTCAAGGACATAGGAACCACCCCTCTGAAATGTAATCAAGAAATAAAGCATTCCTATCTCCTAGTCTCTGTGGAAGGACAGAAGCCTAACTTCAATAAGCATCAATTAGTAAAAATATACACCTAATCATAGTGACCAACCTTATCCTTAACATCCTCCAGTACTTTCCCATTAGCTCACCCCATGGTTTAAAAATCCTGCTTTTTGTTTCAGCACAATTGAGTTCAAATGTCTCCTCAAATGCAGTAGTCTAGAACAATGTCTTCCTTGTCATCTTTAACAACTGTCTGATGCAATTTCTCTTGGACAATATGAACACCCATCTATAGAAATAAGATGGAAACCCAGAGATAATCACATGAAACAAGAAAGTGTGTGTCAATGTAAAAAATATTTTCTGGAAGAATGAAATAAAATACATGTAAATTTTCTGAAAAGATGACTAGTGCTAACCAATTTATCATTCAAGGTACATAAAAGCAAGGGATATCTTAAGAGATAGGAATAGGCTGGCCCACAGGTCCTAGAAAATCAACACAGTCAAGGTAGAAATGACTGAATGCAACATCAGGCAGAAATGCACTTTCAGCAATGCCATTTTTAGAAACCACAGCAAGATGGAAAGGTCAGTATTTTAAGGCCTGGACACAAAGTGTCAAGATTTTCATATATGCTCGTACCAAGGGGAACGAAATTAGGAGGTCTGAAGCATGTTCATTAATGTCACAGACATAAAGAAAAATAGCCACCAAAAAATCAATTCTATTTAAGAGGAACTTTTCAGGAAGCATGATCATTTCCCTGATAAATCATTCCCTATTCTTCACCATTTTATAATTTTTAGCACAGATCATACACATAATTTGTTAGATTTGTTTGTGTATTTCATGTATCTTTGTAACTATTATAAAGTTACTTTATGGAGAAATTCTCATGTGTTCTGTGCTAGTATATAGAAACAGAACTGATTTGTGTATACTGACACTGTGTCTTACAACTTTGATATCCTTACTATTTATAAAAATTTGCCACAGATTCCTTGAGATTTTCTATGAAAAACATCATATCCTCTGTGCATAGTTTTAATTTTTTACTTTTCAATCTTTATTATTTTACTGAATTGTCTGAGATTTCTTGTACTATGTGCTGCTGTTACATTTGTAATTTGACAGATGGGGCCCACACTTGTATCAACTCTATGAGACAAAAGAGGGAGAAATGGAGATTCTTTTCACATACTTCAGTCCGTAGGGACATTAGGTCAGCGCTTCTGGCCAGAAAGACTGGTTTTCTCTTAGAGTTTCAGTTATCTGCTCCCTGTGCCACAGCTCTGGGCTGGGGTCTCTCTTCAGAGCACAGGTAGGAGAGATGAGAGAAGGATAAAATAAAAAAACCCAGAAATTTCTTTCACCTTCTCCATCTTTCAGGGACCCACTTTTCTAGCCTTCTGGCAATAAATATGGAGATTTTGTTCAGAATTATTGATGTCCATATTCCCTAATATTCCTGGATCTGCTGTCCAAAGTCTAAAGAAGGGTTGACAGAAATACGTATCAGTGGGGCGCCTGGGTGGCTCAGTCCTTAAGCGTCTGCCTTCGGCTCAGGTCGTGATCCCAGGGTCCTGGGATCGAGCCCCGCATCAGGCTCCCTGCCCAGCGAGAAGCCTGCTTCTCCCACTACCATTCCCTCTGCTTGTGTTCCCTCTCTCGCTGTGTTTCTCTCTGTCAAACAAATAAAATCTTTAAAAATAAAAAAAAAAAAGAAATACTTATCAGTAAGAAGGGGAAGGAAACTTTCTCTGTATGTGTCCCTTCTCCAAATTTCTACTTTCCTCCAAAATATGCTGCTTCACAATTCTTCAGTAGTTGTGTTTTATCCAGCAATTTTAGTTGTTATCAGTAGAGGAAATGGGCTATAATGAGCTTATTCCATTTTGCCTAGAACCAGAAGAGTTAAAGATTTTAAGAAAAAAAAAATACATCTAAGTAAAAGATTTGTGAATTCTAGATAAATTCTGCGAGGAAATAAAGAGAAAACATTGCTCAATCCCTTATATGAAGCTAGTAAGCTAGTAAGTCTTAGAAAGCAAGATCAGAAAGGAGCATCATTTAAAAGAAAATCTCGAGTCCAAACTAAATCATGCACCTAGATGCTTATATTTAAAAGTAACTTAAACAATAGATGAGTGTAATCATTAAAAATATGAGGATCCATACTTAGTGAATGGAATGTATCTTTAAAATAGACATGTGAATAAGTACACAGTACAAAGCTTAAAAATAGCATTTTTGATAGATTTATATGCTAGACATAGATATCAATATGTAAAATATATGCATATAAATAATACAAAACATCAAGCTATTAACAGCAGTTTTTCTGAGTGGAAGAATTTTGGTAATTTTGTGCTTTTTTTTTTAACTCTTTTTTGCTAATTTTCAATGTCTCTAGATTTATTGTATAAAAGAAAGACAAATGTATTTAATATATTGGTCTATTAAATGTGTTTAAAAAAATTTTAAAGCACCTAACAATCTTCTAAAACAGGGTGAAGGTGCAAAATGTGTTCCTATGCTTTTGAATTTTAAAGAGAGCACCATTAATACTAATAACTTGATCCCCATACACCAGATTTTGAATGATTAATGAAACAAACGATTTATTTTAGAATAATTATGTGCATTTTGAATATGTTCTTTTACTGAGGCTTTTCTTCATTACACAGGGTTTTCAGAAATCAGGTAGAGGGTCGCTTAGCATTAATGGTGTCAAAATTCAGAAGGACCCAGGTTAAAAAAGTGCATCTTTCACTTTCTCTCTGTTATTAGACTTGCTTCATATTCTTGTCAATGACTGCCATACACTCTGAGCCAAACAGCTTCTCTTGGCAATCCATTAGTTTTTTGAACAAGATTTGGCAGCTGTGGAAGTTCCCGAAAATGCAACTGGAAGGTAGGTGTGAGGTAAAGACTTACTCTTCATTGCATATTCCTTGAATCTTCCCATTTTTGTGCAGTGCACTTATTTTACCTATTTAAAATTAGATTTAAAGTAACAACAAACTGATGGGGGTAGAGAGAGGGATAGAGAAAGGAAAACAAAGAGCCAATGGCCATAATCTGGTAACTAACTGTGTGGCCACATAAACATGAGAGTAACTTCGAGAAAGGAGAAGCAAATAGCAGAATAGACAAAAGTTGTGAATGGTAAGAAGTGGAAATAGTAAACACTAGCTTGGAAATTGGAGTGGTTACTTCTACTGTTCCATGTACCTACACATGCGCACACATTTATATTATTATGCAAAGATAATATTTTCTATTTCATAGGGTCTTACCTGTAAAATGAGCTAATTCATGCAAATGTGGGCTGTATCGTAGGTAATATTCAAATGTTAGCTATCGTTACTCTTTATTCCGAGCACGTATTAAGCATAGTAAATGAAAAATTCTGCTCCTATTGTCTTACTTCATGTAGAGTTGCTACTGTATATATATATACATGCGTGTGTGTGTGCGTGTGCGTGTGTGTGTGTGTGTGTGTATTGCTGCCTTATAACCAGGAGCAGTAATTTTAAGCATCTGCCCTTCTATTTTTCTACGGTGGTGTCTTGATTATAGTACTTCTTTCTATGATCAACACTCATAAAGATCTCTTAAATATAGTTTCTTTTCTTCAGAAGAAGCACTGCTTTTTTCCTTTTAATCTTTATTTATTGTAAGCATGGAGGCTGACATGGGGCTTGAACTCACGACCCTAAAATCAAGAGTTAGGAGTTCAACTGACTGTCCCACTAAGGTGCTACCTGTTTTTTTTAACATCTTAATTTTATTTTTTCAGTGTTATAAGATTTCTTGCTTATGCACCACACCCAGTGCTCCAAGCAATACGTGCCCTCTTTAATACCCACCACCAGGCTCACCCATGCCCCTACCCCTCTCCCTTCCAAAATGCTCAGTTTGTTTCTCAGAGTCCAGTCTCTCATGCTTCATCTCCCCCTCCAATTTACCCCAATTCACTTTTCCTTTCCTTCTCATAATGTCCTACATGTTATTCCTTATGCTCCACAAGTGAAGCCATATGATAATTGACAAAGAAGTAAAAAAAAAGAAAATTGACAAAGAAGTCATACAAATGGCTAACAGACACATGAAAAAATGTTTATCATCATTAGCCTTCAGGGAAATTCAAATCAAAACCACATTGAGATATCACCTTACACCAGTTAGAATGGACAACATTAACAGGACAGGAAACAACAAGTGTTGGAGAGATGTGGAAAAAGGGGAACCTTCACACTGTTGGTGGAAATGCAAGTTGGTGCAGCGACTTTGGAAAACAGTGTGGAGATTCCTCAAAAAATTAAAAAATAGAGCTACCCTATGACCCTGCAATTGCACTACTGGGTATTTACTCCCCAAATACAAATGTAATGAAAAGAAGAACCATATGTACCCCAATGTTCATAGCAGCAATGGCCACAATCATTAAACTGTGCAAAGAGCCAAGATGCCCTTCAATAGATGAATGGATACTTATTTGTTTTTTAAATGATCTCTACGGCCAATGTGGGGCTCAAACTCATGACCCAGAGATCAAGAACCACACACCCTACCAACTGAGCCAGACAGGCATGCCAGCACTTCCCTCTTTTTAAGGTGTTCTACAACTCTCCACCCCAAGAAAATGCTTTATGCGACAATAAAATTACCCTTTTCAGTGCAATAAACCTAAATATATTTCAGATGTGTCCCACAGCATAACCCTGTTAACCCTAACCTTGTACACGTATTTTAGAAATATTTTTAAAATTAATATATAATGTATTATTTGCCCCAGGGGTCTGTGAATCATTGCGCTTACACATTTCATAGTATTCACCATAGCACATACCCTCCCAATATTCTTTTTTTTTTTTTTAAGAGATCTATTTATTTTAGAGAGAGAACAAACGGGGAAGGGCAGAGGGAAGGGAGAGAAAACCTCCTAAAGACTCCCCACTGAGTGAGGAGGCCCAACCTGAGCCAAAAACCAAAAGTCAGTCGCCTAACCAACTGAGCCACCCAGGTACCCCAGAAATATACTATATATTTAAATAAACCTAAAATTATTTCTCTGTGCTTTAGTTTCAAATATGAAAAAACGGTAATGCTAATAGTAATGCTCACAAAAACCATAATTAGAAATACCCAATTGTCCTTGAAACTCTTTGAAATACTTTTGTTTTCACCGATTCATAATCATTTTAACATGGCTAAGTGAAAGAATATCATGATACTATATACTAAAAATAAGACATTCACATTCCTATGATATATTAAAATAAGCAGTTATAAGGGAAAATAAGTTGTTAATTAGTGTCTGTTTACACAGGGAAATTAAGAGATAATTTTTCCTCATTTTTCATTTTCTCTATTATATATCACATATAATATATACTTGCATAATAAAATATATTTTAAAATATATTTCCAGTTACACATTGGCCAAAAGTTTTAAGACAAATTATAACTTGGGGCACCTGGGTGACTCAGTGGGTTAAAGCCTCTGCCTTCGGCTCAGGTCATGATCTCAGGGTCCTGGGATCGAGCCCTGCATCGGTCTCTCTGCTCAGGGGAGAGCCTGCTTCTTCCTCTCTCTCTGCCTGCCTCTCTGCCTGCTTGTGATCTTTCTCTCTCTGTGTCAAATAAAAAAATTTTTAAAAATCTTTTTAAAAAATGACAAATTATAACTTGAAACATATATACCCACTACATAGGAAAGACCTACTACATTCACTATTGTTTTTGTTGTGATTTACTCAATGCAAAATTCCTATTAGATTTGACTATGGCTTCCAAACAAACAAATCATTTTTTATTTTAGTTTTCCCCAAAAATGTAAAGAACACTTTTTACTAATTTTAAGTCCATTAAAATGACTGCTATTGTAGAGAGAAAGTAAGATCCTTAGGATGTTTCATATGGGTACTGGGAGAACATCGACAGATCATTAAGCCGTCTGTTCAAATTTGTTAAATGTGAGTTTGTACATAGCAGAACTATTATAAAATCAAAATCCCCTCAGATTCCCTGGGATTTAAACTTTTTTTTGCAGGCAGTCTAGTTTTGACTGATTGACGGAATCAAAAACCTTAAAGAACAGGACAAATGTCTTACTCTCATCAAATCCCAGAATTCTGACATTGTGTGAGTCACATAGTAGGTCTTTGTTATATTGGTAACTCTTTCAGATTTCCACTAATAGTAGTTATGCAATAATTAAGTCAAAGCATTAAGTTCACAACATAGCTAACTAGACTCTAGAAATATAATGAGAATTTAAAAGAATGTTTGCTGATAGAAATATTTTGGACCAAGCTTGACTTCGAAATGACAAAAACACACACACTAGATCATTAAAAGCTTTAATACATACTTCCAAAGAAAGCATCACTTAAAATACTATTAATTTATGAGTGCTCATTATATGTTGCTTTAAGATCTGGATGTGATATACTTGAGTAGGGGCAGAGGTTTACATTTAATAAAAAGGAGGTTATCAATTTTATTTAAAAAATATCCCAAATTCCATAAAAGTAGAAACCTTGAATGAAATATATTGATTTTTGTCCTCTATAGAGTATAAAATATATGCTGCATTCAGCAACAGAAATACGTAAGTATTTCTTATTACAGTTTTATTAGACTAAATTTATTTACTGGGATTACTAAGAATTTTTCAAGGTACTTCCATAAAATTAAACAGTTTAATCTTTGAAAGTTGAAGTATGAAGACTAAGGTTGCTGTATTAACCATGATTATTCCTATTAGGAAACTGGTTTAAAACTATTATTAAAAAACAAAGCAAAGTTTGATAACTGAAGAATCAATGTAACATATACTTAAAATGTGTTCTGGAGCCAGTTAGCCTTGACTCTCCAAACTCTAGGTACCTATGTGAATAATGGTAGCTTTTTAAAAATATCCAAAGGGATGACTACCTTTAAAGTATCTGTCTACCACACCTTCCATTTGAAAACCTGAAGAACTTATGAGTCCTTTAGCTTCCAGTCAACAACCAACAACAATATATACATACATTATTACATAATGAATGCACATCATCAAAGAACAACAACTTATTTACTTTTCCTTTAAAGTATGCTGTTACCATTTGGATTCTGCATCTCGATGGCTCTGTCTCTGATGCTATGTCTCATGGGCATCATTTAAAGCGACAAGCCTAAAAATTATGGCTCTCCTTCTGTCTATTCCTGTAACAGCTAAAGAATCCCACATCTGTTCCCCAGTTCTGCTTGATTAATAAAGATGTGCAAAATAGGACTTAACTTCTCCCACTCAATTGGGAAAGAAAAACGGGGTGCTCAGGAATACTAAACAAATTACGGATAAAGCAAAAATTTTTTTCATGAGCTCAGTGCCAAGAGGAATTAAACCATATGGATAGCCTCTAATTTTGGTGGCATATCATTTTGCTAGATCCTTTTCTCCTCAATTTTGGAGTTGAAAAGAGGTATTATTTTGCTAAATTTACAAAGATATAAAGATATAAATGGGTTCTAGACCTGTGTCTGCCAACAATCTGCAGTAAGGCAATTACACCATCATTCTGTTTGGCTTTAAATTATAGCCATCACACAGAAAATCACTCATATGTTTCCTTTTCTATAGCTTCTATGGTAACAATCCTGAATTTACTCAAGTAGTATTGAGTATGATTTGGGGAAAGAAACAATGAAAATGCAAAGGGGAAATATATTTACTTTATATTAATTCAAACAGTAGTGATCGAGTACCTTCTATTTCAGAATTAAATAGAGGAAACACCTTTGGAAATGTTATTTTATTTGCTACATAATATTAGATTTTATGGATATCTCTAAATTTATTTCAATAATGCCACACATTTGAACTGTTAGGTTAATTCATTTTTTTAAACTTCTATACAAAACAGCAAAGAACATCCTAAAACAAAACGCACCTATGCTCATTTCTCAAGGATAAATTCCTAGAAGTGAAATTTGTGTCAGGCAGTATGCAAATTTTTAAGACATTGGCACTTCCGTACTCTGCTGGTAAGAAAGCAATTTGATTCAATTTTCATTGAGATACATTTGACAATATGTATACAATTTCTTCCACCTTTCACCATAATCTATCTTTCTGTATATATGTCACATTTTGCGATTTAAACGAAGTATAGAGATCTAGGTCACCTCACATTTGGGAAAAAAAATTACTTTTGTAATTTATGCCAAAGCAGTGAAAACTTCATGAATATGTGGTTAATGAAATAGACTCTTCATCTTTCTTGACTGTTCAGTCAAGAAAGTTTTTTACAATTACACCAAGTTACAATTTGGTGTAATTACAATTACACCAAGTGCACCAACCGTCTAAAATTAGTGGAGGATCTGTCAACATTAGGATGATTAGGGGTTGTGTATATTCTAAGTTCAAACAGACATCTGAAACACCTGCTGTCAAAAGACTGACAGCCAGATATAGTGGATAAAACATAGGGCCTAATGTCACCATTAGTGAGGATGGGATTTTACTGTTCTTCTAGGATTAGTAATTTTGTTCTGTTTGTAAACTAGTAAAACCATGTCTGTAAATAACTCAAATTCTACTTTATACAGCTAAAATCTATTATATCCCATTTCAAATTCCTACTATATAATTAATGAAGTAGGAAGAGTAGTGAGTGTTCCTAAGAGTTTTCCAAAAATAGTTTTTCCAGGTTACTGAAAAGCACAATAAAATCTTAATGAAGTAGATTATCATTGGTATGCATAGCACATATTTTAAAGTTTTCAACACAGCATGTTATCAAATAGAAAACTAAACACAGATTTCTGTAAATTAGACATTAGTTCAATGAAAAAAGTTAGAAGAATCTAACTCTGCTTTCTGAAAATAAATAATGTATATTGTTTTCTAGTATCAACCAACAGGATTGGTATTATTTATCATTTCAAACTTTCTAGAGAACTGAAGCAATAAAAATTCTCTATTTTTTTTTTGTTTTGTTTTCCAGGTGAGCAATATCATATGCAGTGGTACTAGACTGCCAATTCATGATGTTCTAAATTCAAACCCCATAATTTAAACCTTGGATCTCTAGCTACCAGGTTCTTTAGTCTTTGAGTAATGGAAATCTAAATTCATCTGTACAAAACTGTCAATATTCATGTAATCTCATTTAGGACTGGATGGCATGTTTGCTAAACTAAGGACTAAGACTTGGTTTATGTTAAGATGGACTGTCTTTGTGAGATTCAATTTCTATTAAAATACAAGTGTATAAATATCTAAATTTGAAACTTAAAACTCAGAACAGCAAATTGATTAAATTTAATTGTAATGTCTTTATAAAGTATCCACCTCTTAAATATGCTCTGCATTCTATTGTTTGGGGAGATTCTGGTTATATACATATAAAATTCTATTATGTATATTATATATATATATATTAAACATATAATTGTATCCTATGATGCATATTATACATACATACTTACATATTCAGGTATATTTTAGGTTCAGCATTTGAAAACTAACCAATGTAAGACCACTTTAAAAGAATAAAACAAAAATATTTTATTTATAAAATCACTTGCTACCAGCAAGACAATTATGTCCCTTCTCACCATTCCTTTTCTATATCATACGAAAACTTTTACTAATACAATAAGAAGAGGAAATTGAAGGTATGGAAATAGAGAAGGAAGAAATAAAACCTTCACAGATGACATGATGGTCTATGTAATAATCCAAAAATTCAACAAAAAGCATTCCTTTAACATACGGGCAACTATACCAAGATTTCAGGATACAAGAATGATATATGAAAGTCAATCATTTTCTCTATATACCAGCAATCAACAAGTAAATTCACAATTAAAAAATACAATTTACATTAGCACCCAAGAAACAAAATACTTAGATACAAATTTGTCAAAATATATTAGATGTAAATGATAAAAACCTCAAAACTCTGAAAAAAGTTATCAGGAAGAACTAAATCAATGGAGAGATAGTACATGTTCATGGACAGGAAAACTCAGTACTGTCAGGATGCCATTTCTTCCCAACTTGATTTGTAGAGTCAACAAAATCCCAGTCAAAAGCCTAACAAGTTACTGTACATATCAACAAACTAACTGTAAAGTTAATATGGAGAGGCAGAAAGATCCACGATGGACAGCATACACTACAGAAAAAGAACAAAGGACTGATGGTCTCTGACGTTAAGACTACTTACAGAGTTACAGTCATCAAGACAATATGGTATTTGTGAGAGAATAGACAAAAAGATCAGTGTAACAGAACAGAGATCCAGGAAGAACCCCACATAGTCAACTGATCTTTGGCAAAAGAACATAGGCAATACAATGGAGAAAAGATAGTCTGTTCGACAAATGGTGCTGGGACAAATAAATATCCACATGCAAAATAATGTCTCTAAACATCTTGCACCTTTCATAAAAAATTAACCAAAACAGAACACAAACCTAAATGTAAAATTCAGAACTATAAAAACCCTAGAAGCATTTGACAAAGCATTTGACAAAGAACAGCATCCCTTCCTGATCAAAACTCTTCACAGCATAGGCATAGAGGGCACATTCCTCAACATCATCAAGGCCATCTATGAAAAACCCAAAGCGAGTATTATTCTCAATGGGGAAAAGCTCTCAGCATTTCCCCTGAGATCAGGAACACAGCAGGGATGCCCACTATCTCCACTGCTATTCAACATAGTGCTAGAAGTCCTAGCCTCAGCAATCAGACAACAAAAAGAAATCAAAGGCAACCAGATTGGCAAAGAAGAAGTCAAACTCACTCTTTGCAGATTAAGAACTATTATCCAATTTATACAAAGAACCCTTAAAACGGAACGAGAAGAAGACATAACTGATTTTAAAATGAGAAAAGACCTGGGGGGGATGGGGAACCAGTCACTTTATCAGAGAAGATATAAAGAGAACAATAATCACAATGAAAAAAACGTTTGACATCATATACCATTGGGAAATGCAAATTAAAGCAATGTGATAACCCCTATACTCCTAATAGAATAGCCAAATCCAAAATATTGACAACAAAAAGTCTTGGTGACATTTGGGAAAAATAAGAACACTCATATATTGGTTGTGGGAATACAAATGGTACAGCCATTTTGAAAAACAATTTACTAGTTTCTCCTGAAACTAAGCATGCTTATACTGTAAGACCTAGCAGTCAAGCTCCCTGGTATTTAGCCAAGTGAGGTGAAAACATATATCCAAATATAAACCTGCATGTGGATGTTATAACAGTTTTATTCATAAATCCAAAACTTGGAAGTTATCTAGATGTCCTTCGTTAGGTGAATGGATAAATAAACTATGATATATCCAGACAATGGAATATTATTCTGTGAAATAAAGAAAGGAAAGCAAAAAGAAAGGAAAGCAAGAAAGAAAGGAGAAAAAAGATATCAAGCCATGAAAGACATGGAGGAAAGTGCAATGCACACCATTATGTGAAAAAAAGCCAGTCTAAAAGGGCTACATTCTATATGATTCCAACTATATGACATCTTGGAAAAGGTAAAACTATGGAGACAGCAAAGTGTTTAGTGGTTGCTAAGAAAGAAGGACCTCGTCAAACTAGGTCCTTCGTATTCATGATAGGTGGAGCACAAAGGATTTTTAGGACATTGAAAAAACTGTATGATAGTATAATAGTGTATACACATCAGTATGCATCTGTCAAGACCATAAAATGTACAACACCAAGAGTGAACTCCAATGTAAACTATGCCCTTTGAATGATAATCATGTGTCAAAGTAGGTTCATCAATTTTAACGAATCTACCACCCTGGGAGGCCACAGTATCTATCACAGAATCTACCACACTTTGGAGGCAAAGGAAGTTGTGTTGAGTGTGGGGCCAGGGGTTATACGGGATCTTTGTATTTTCTGATGAATTTTGTCCTGAATTTAAAATTGCTTCTAAAAATAAAATCTAAGTAAAAGGGATTGGGGTAAGTGGAGGATTAAGGCCAAAAATAAAATGAAACAAAACTATCGTTTCCTAAGTAAATAGGTATCATAAAAAAATCATATCAAAGCAAGACTAGAAAGTACCATCTCCACCTTTTATTTTTCAAGTTGTCTCCACACCCAGCATAAAACCCAATGAGGGCCTGAACTCACAACACTGACATCAAGACTTGAGCTGAGATGAAATATTAGATGGTTAAATGACTGAGCCACCCAGGCGCCCCCATCTCTTAGCTTAAAAAAGCTCAGCTAATGTATTTTATCTTTTAAATGTTTTGTTTAAAAGTTGATAGAATTTACAAAAATTGTATAAATATTTTCCTTTTACAAGGTGTTCTAAAACTCGAGTTTCACAGCATGCTTAGAGTTTCACTATTATTTCACCTCACTCCAGAGCAAAACCAATACTTAACAATTCCATCCATAAAGTTCTAAAGTCCAAACTATATAATAAGCATTTTTAATCTAAAAACAATAGTCACTTGAAAAAAAAAATAAACAACAGTTGGAAAAAATCATTTCACTTTTAAAAACCACAATTTCTGATGATATTTGTATGCCTGGAAGGCTCCAGGTAACTTCTCAAATCCTAAAACCAAATCAGACATCAACCTCATTAATGGCTTCACACAGATTTCTGACATTTTATTTTTATTGGTGTCATTAATCACAACAATGATAGAAAATATAAATTGTTCAAGATATGACATCATTAAAGTACTAAACCTGATTTAATGCTGAAGCAAATAATTATCTAAAGCTAGTAGTGCACGCAGTATTAGAAAGATACCAGGTTTTGCTGCGTTTCCCTTAAAAATATAAAACAGGGAGTGCCTGGGTGGCTCAGTAGGCCTCTTCCTTTCTATCAGGTTGTGATCTCAGGGTCCTGGGATCAAGCCCCACATTGTTCTCTCTGCTCAGTAGGGAGCCTGCTTCCCCCTCTCTCTCTGCCTGCCTCTCTGCCTACTTGTGATCTCTCTGTCAAATAAATAATAAAATCTTTAAATATATATTATGTGTGTATATATATATATATATATATATATATATATATATATATATAGTTGCCATGGTTCACTATTTTTATTAAAAAATCCTACTCTTAATACCATATTTGCTTTATTATTGGATAAAAGTTTGTAAATGAACTTTTGAAACCTATCAAGTGGTGGTTAGAAGATACATTATTTTTTAGGTAGGAAGTATGTATGTACTTAGGTAGGAGGTATGAAAGTAATTGAAAATGACACAAAGAAAGAAAAGATATCCAATGCTCATGGATTAGGAGAAGAAATATAATTAAAATGTCCATATTACCCAAAATAATCTATAAACTCAATGCAATCCATATCAAAATATCAATAGCGTTTTTCATAAAATCTAGAATAATCCTAAAATTTGTAGGAAACCACAAAATGGCCAAAGAAATCTTGGAAAAGAAGAATAAAAGTGGAGGTATCATAATCACATTTCAAGATATACTACAAAGCTGTAATAATCAAAACTGTACCATTCCAGCACAAAAACAGACACACAGACCAATAGAACAGAAAGCCCAGAAATAAATTCATGATTATATGGTCAAGTAAACTACAACAAAGGAGGCACAAATACCGGATGGGAAAAATCTCTCCAACAAACTGTGTTGGAAAAACTGGACAGCCACATGAAAAAAATATAAAACTGGACCACTTTCTTATGCCATACCCAAAAATTAACTCAAAATATATTAAAGATCTAAATGTGAAACCTGAAGCTACAAAATCATAGGACAGAGCAAGGCAGTAATGTCTCTTATATCAGCCATAACAGTATTTTTCTAGATATGTCTCCTGAGGCCAGGAAACAAAAAGCAAAAATAAACTACTGGGACTCCATCAAAATAAAAAACTTCTGCAAAGCAAAGGAAACAATCCACAAAACTAAGCTACAACTACTGAATGAGAAAAGATGTTTGCAAATGACACATCAGATAAGGAGTTATTAACTAAATTACATAAAGAACTTATACAACTCAACACCAAAACAATAAAAAATCCTATTTAAAAAATGGGCACAGGACAGCAACAGACATTTCTCTAAGGAAATTGTAAAGATAGCCAACAGATGAATGAAAAAATGCTCAAGATGCCTGGGTGGCTCAGTCAGTTAAGCATACAACTCTTGATTTGGGCCCAGGTCTTGATCTCAGGGTCTTGAGTTCACATCCCACGGTGGGCTCAACACTACTGTGGAGTCCACATAATAAGTAAATAAATACATACATAAAAAATAATTTTTAAAAAGATTCTAAACATCATTCATCACCAGGGAAATGCAAATCAAAATCACCATGATATACTACCTCACACCTCTCAAAATGGCTAAAATCAAAAACACAAGAGACAAGGGGCGCCTGGGTGGCTCAGTTGTTAAGCATCTGCCTTCGGCCCAGGTCATGATCCCAGCGTCCTGGGATCGAGCCCCACATCGGGCTCCTTGCTTGGCAGGAAGCCTGCTTCTCCCCCTTCCATCCCCTCTGCTTGTGTTCCCTCTCTCGCTGTGTTTCTCTCTGTCAAATAAATAGCATCTTTAAAAAAAAAAAAAAAAAAAACAAGAGACAAGCATCAGCGAAGATGTGGAGAAAAAGGAAACCTTGTGCACCATTGTTGGGAATGCAAACTGGTGCATCCACTGTGGAAAACAGTATAGAAGGTTCCTCAAAAAATTAAAACTGGAATTATCATATGATCCAGTAATTCCACTACTGGGTATTTACCCGAAGAATAGGAAAATACTTATTCAACAAGATATATCCACCTCTATGTTTAATGCAGCATTATTTACAATAGCCAAATTATGGGAGCAATTCAAGGGGTCAATGATATCAGTAACAGATGAATGGATTAAAAACGTGTGTGTGTGTGTGTGTGTGTGTGTGTAATAGAATATTACCCATTTAAAAAAAGAATGAAATCTTGTCATATGCAAGAACATGGATGGATCCAGAGAACAAAATGCTAGATGAAAAAAGTCAATTAGAGAAAGGTAAATACCATGTGATTGCACTCATATATGGAACCTAAGAAATAAACAAACAAGCAAAAAACAAAAGAGACAATAAAAAAACAAAACCCAGACTCTTACTGAACAAACTAGTGGTTATCAGAAAGGAGGGAAGTAAGGAGGAAGGATGAAATAGGTAAAGGGGATTAAAAGTTAACTTGTCTTGATGAGCAGTGAGTACTATATAAAACTATTGAATCACTATATTGTACTCCTGAAACTAATATAACTGTATGTTAATTATATTGGAATCAAATAAATGTTACTTTAAGTATTATTTATATTCACTGGTCTCACATTGGATCTTTTAGCTTGCAACTGTACCAAGTGTTTATTTTTCTTATTATTTATAGTTTCTTAGAGCAAATGCACTGATTTGCTAAATACTGTGCCATATACTTGTATTTTTTTCAACTACTGAATCCAGCTCCTTCTAGGGTCTTTAAATCTAATAAAGTTAATAACATAATACAGAGAGACAAAGACATCTTGATCCCCAAGGCATAAAACAAAGTCATCATTAAAATCATAAAAGAATAAAAATCTGAGTCACTCTTTTCTAATATAAAAGCATCCACTGCTCCTGTAATAAAACAATATAAATTTTTCTTCCACAACCTGCAAATAGATGAAATAGTAAAAAGTTTGAAAATGTCCTGTGACTTTGAAATTAAAAATTATCCTTCTATAAAAATTAAGCTTGGTTGTAAAATAGAGTTTAGCTTGTTAAAAGACCCAGAAAAACCCCCAAAGCTTCATCTTAAGGAGCAGAGAACTACCAGGGGTTTGTAGCTCCCTGGCCAACAGGTGCCTTTATCATTAGTTAATGCTTTTGCTATTCATGTAGGGCACAGAAAAAGCCAAGTCTGATTACCTCTGCTATGTTTGGAGTCTGATTTTAAGTGACCACTTTTCATTGTGAGTTTATGAAATCTTTAAGAGAAGCTGTGAAGGAATACAATAAATTTGAGAAATAAAGCTGTCTCAAGCACCCTGTAGATCCCAGTGGATATAATTTCACAGAACTGAGTTACTGCTCAGGACAGCCAAGATATTCTTAATGCTCCTATCTATAGCCCAAGATTCTCTGATTTACAGTACTGGAGGGAATAAAGTCTTGTGGTTAATACAATGAGGAAGCAACAAAAGCTACTCACAAAATCTGTGATTTAGTTAATAAAGTGCTGTTTGACTTCCTGAGTCTCTCAGAAACTTTTATCACAGATGTGGGCCTATTATTTCAATGATTCAAATAGCACTGAATGTCAGATGAAATCAAATCAAAGCAAACTATGAAAGAAAAGAAATGAGAAAAGAAGGGAAAAGAATAGGGGGGGGAAAAAAAAAAACCCTGCCAGGAAAAAAAGGAAGCTTTGTTGATTCCATTGGATACTCTCAGAAGTCTGGAAGCATAAACAACTGAAAATTCTTACTTTTAGTCAGAGTTCACATAACTTTACTAGAAACCAGAAACTTTTTGCAACCTAAAACTCTTAAGCTATTAATTACTAAAAATACAACAAAATACTCAATTATTAGTAATTGATTTTTTAATTAAATCTTCTTGCCTGTATACTCCATTATCTTGTAGAAAGCCAATATGCTCCTAGAGATTGGGTTTGACTGCAAATCCAAAGACTCGTTTGTCTTTATTTTTGTAACTTAATTGTGTTGCTTCCCTTTACTTCTCTATGTTGCACAGTAACATATTCTGTCTTCAAGGACAAGCATAATTCATTCTTTTTCCAGAGAGACTTTGTCTTTCCATAATCTGGCATAATAAAGATGGTGGAACTCTCTAAAGACCCTAGCTTCTCATAATCTCTGTCACTTATCAGCCCTATTCAGAACCTCTTGCTCTGGTATGTATGCACTCTGCTATGTCATCTATTTACCATCTATAGACACTTACACTTACTGTCTACCCTGCGCCCCTTCTTTTTATCCAGCCCATTGTTACTCTGGACTGCTGGCTTCTCGTGCCCTTAAAGAATTCACTGGTCATTCTGATGACATGCCCAGCAGTGGCACTTTGAGCATTTCTCACCTACTCTAGCTTAGAATCAAATCTACTAACAGCCCTGGCAGAAGTCCCTGAGGAGTTTGTCCTGTCCTAGAATAGACCCTAAATGACTCTTTTTGGTTAATTAAATACCAACTGATTGAATTAATTTCATACTTCCAATTTCTCCTTGGAAATGAAAATAACTTGACTCTTCCCAACAGCAGAAGGAATAGAAGGCCTAGTTGTGATAATGTTATTTCAATAACAATCTTTACCAAGGAGCACTTGGGTGACTCAGTCAGTTAAGTGTCTCCCTTCAGCTCAGGTCATGATGCCAGGGTCCTGGGATGGAGCCCTGAGTCGGGCTCCCTGCTCAGCAGGGAGCCTCACTGTCCCTCTCCCTCTGCCACTCCCCTTGCTTGTGCTCATTCTTGCTTTCTCTCAAATAAATAAATCATCTTCACTTCAAGAAATAGTTAATTTTTTAACAAGTTTTAATTCACTTTATTTTTCTCATGTGAAACTATGTGGTGGCCACACCTGGAACCTGGGTCCTCTTTGCAGAGACTCTGGTGTGGGTCTTTCCAACAGAGTCAGTCAATTCTTCACAGGGAGACTTGATGAATAAAGACTCTTTCCAGAAGTCAGGGGTAAGACAGCTGCAGGTCTTGGAATGTGTACATTCGAGGCATCAAAAGTGGCCTTGACAAAGCTGCCCAAGGTGGCAATGAAAGCTTTGTCTAAGGGGTAGTTATAGTCAATACCAGCCATCACCATAGCCTCTTGGGCACAGGGGCTGACACAATGCTGGTGCTTTCGGGGCAGAGGTGAGGGATACCAGCACAGAGCCACAGTGGCCAAAAATAATTGAAAAACCTTCTCTGATGAAAGTTACCTAATGATCACCTCATCTTATTTACTCTGGTTCCCAAGAAGCCTAAAGAAAATTAAAGGAATAACTCTTAATTTGTACTTTATAAATATGTGCTTTAAGAAACCTGTCTGACTTCACCGGTTTTTTTTTATTTTCATTCTACGATGGCACCAATTATAAGATATGTAATGACTTAATATAAATATTTTCAGAAGAATATTAAACGTACATATCAATTACAATGTTCATCCATATCTCAGACATTAGAAAAATGCTACACCTTAAGATAAAATAAATTCTTAGTATTTTTCATGGTAAATTATTATTTTTTGGCGTTTGTTTTTAAATCACCTTAGATCAGGGCGCCTGAGTGGTTCAGCGGGTTAAAACCTCTGCCTTCAGCTCAGGTCATGATCTCAGGGTCCTGGGATCAAGCCCCACATCGGGCTCTCTGCTCAGTGGGGAGCTGCCTCTCTCTGCCTGCCTCTCTGCCTACTTGTGATCTCTCTGTGTCAAATAAATCAATAAAAACCTTAAAAAAAAAAATCACTGTAGATCTTTGTACCATGAGATGGTGATGAACAAAAGGAAAAGAAAGAAAAACAGAGAATCTTAACCAAAATCCCAGAGAGGGAAGTGTCACATTTCCTCTTCTACATCTGGCACTATCAACCCATGTATTACAGAAAATTTTAAAAATATTTAGCTTGTCAGAAGATCAAGTTGTTTTTTATTTACACATTAGCCCTTACAGAGAGGAAAAGGAAACATGTCTCTTTATCCAAAATGAATGGTTGGACAACTGTTAAAATTCACAATATAAAGGAAAAACCTAAAGAAAAGGAAACATGTCTCTTTATCATAAAGGAATGGTTGGACAATTGTCAAAATTCACAATATAAAGGGAAAACATAAAGGTCAAAATCATTAATAATGATGCAGATACAACATGAATATAATGGTGAGGATTAATAGGATTTTTATATGATTAAAATTATTAATCATACCTTTTAAGTACTTTTTAAATGAATTGAATTTCAAAAATTAAAGTTTATTATAATTACTTTTGTTAATTCAATCTCTAAATAAAATGTCATTTTAGTTTTATTTTTAATTCACTTTCCTAACTTAACATTGCTTAACATAGTGGTTCAAACTCATCCCATGAACAATTTTAATGAAGATAGAATATACTGAGCCCTATTTGTAAGTTGAACAGCTTAAACAGTTTAATGGATTTCAAATACTATTTAAGAAAAAATTAATTAGGAACTAAGAATATTAAGCATAATTTAAAATGCTTGACATGTAATAAAACTACATTTCTGTATCATGTTATAGATAATAAAGTAAAAATATTTCTAAATTAATACAAATATTTAAGCTTTTCTTTTTCACTTAATTGCCTGAAGTCATTGGAACACTGCTCATTTTTACACTATTCTAATTCCCTTACAAGATGTAGACTTAATACCATAATCTCTCCCATCTACCACAAATACAGAAAAATGACAAAGTATGTGAAAGTACATGTAAGTCCAAATCGTTAGGGATAGTAAAAGAGGGAACCTTTGGAGGACTGTAAACTATAAAAGCTTAGAGATGGAAAGAAGACAAACATACAAAGACTGGAATGCCACCAAAAGCAGTTCACAGCTGGATCAAGAGGGACCTAAGAAGCAAGCAAGCAAGCAAAAAAACAATGTTTTCCCTCTTCACTTTTCCCTTTACTCTCTTATTTACTCCTACATTCCTTTTCCTCTTACTCCATGGGTAGGGCAAAAACCATTTTTGGTAGGTAGAATTTTGTTCCCCCCAAACATTTCAAGCCCTAGTTTGTGCATATGAAAAGATTTAACATGTGTGAATGTGTTACCTTATATGGCAAAGATACTTTGCAGATGCAGTTAAGGTTACTAATCAGTTGACCTTAAGTTAAAGAGATAATCCTAGATCACATGACAGGCTAAATGTAATCCAATGAGTTTTAACAGCAGAGGCAGAAGAAGAGGTCAGGGGATGTAAGGAAGGAGGAAACCTGAAGGGGATATGATGTGCTTACTGGTTTTTGAGGATGGAAGGGGCCACAGGAGAAAGATGTGGGAACCTCTAGTAGATTGGCTGCCAATCTACAAGGAACCAGGGATCTGAGACCTAAAACTGCAAGTGAATGGATTCTGTCCACAGTCTGAAAGAGGAAATAGATTCTTCCGCAGGCCTATAGATAAGAGCTCAGCCTAGTGGACACCTTGATTCCTGCCTGTGAGACCCTGAGCTGAGCCTCCTCAAACATGGACCTACAGAAACGTGAAGTGATAAATGGGCATTATCTGAAGCCACCAAGGTTGTGGTAATTTGTTATGCAGCTGTAGAAAATACGCATCATAAAGAAAAACTTCCATCTCACCCCAAATACTCAAATATGTGTGTTTTTTCTTTAGGCTAATGACAGAGTTACTATTTTTGCCTGGATCTATGTTTTGAATTCCACCTTATCTTTCCTAGAAACCCTGATTGCTCTTCTCATCCCAACTTCTTCCAAACCCTTGGCCATTTCATCCGCATACGAACATTAACACAAGCCTTCGATTTTAACTGTTCTCCACTCCTAACACACCCTTCCTTTCACTGTTCTATTTCATCTTTCATTTAGAGTGTGTTCTTTATTCCAGATAGTTTGATTTCAGAGCCATATATCAAACTCTCTACTGGGTAGCTCTCTTTGAGTGTCCTATAGCCAGCTCTAACTCAGCAGCTTCAAAACAGAACTCACCTATTCCTGCTGCCTTTTAATCTCCGTGAGGGGCACCAACAGCCATCCAATTGATCAAACAAAATCCTGCAGATCACAGTTCGGTCTTCATCCCCCAAATCTAATACCTTCTCATCCTCTGTTGATTACCTACTCTGGAAAACTGACAGCCTTCGTTTCTTTCCACATCTTCTGGCACAATTCTCATGCACACCAGCCCCATTTATTTTTGATTAAACTGCACTCCAAACTCCTCTACCTTCCAAAATCTCGTCCTCCTCTAAAACTTTCACCATATCGGATCTGAAGGGAATTTCCCAAATCCGGCATTTGATCATGGTACATGTGAGCGCTTATTTAATACCCCAAAATGTTCTAAATGTTTGATGCGCTTTCATATATTTAATTCTTACTACATTGCTTTACAGGAGAGGAAACAGAAGCCGGAAGAGGGCAACTTCCTCAGATCAAATGCCAGTTGGAGTTAGAGTCAGGTGTCAAATATCAGCAACCACACTGTAGGTTTACCATTAATTAAATTGCCATTAATTAAACTGCCCTCTATTTGCCCATCACAGTGCCCTGAGTCATACCACAAATTTTTCAACATTTTCATTTCACAGATTTTTTTTAAAAAAGAGTTATTTAACCTCCCAAAACTAGTTTGTAGACAAATAGTGATTAGAGCTCAAGTTAGCACTCACTATCTCATTTGAACAAGACAACAAACTTGATTAGGTATGTAAGAGAGAAGAAAATGAGTTATCAAGGAGCTCACCTGGTTTGAAAAGTGTCCCATTACTAGGTAACAGTACGGCTAAGAAACAAACCTGTTTCCCAAACTCTATACCACATTTATTATTACTTGTAATTATGTCACAAATATCTATAGAGCACTTGTTAGGAACAAAATATTAAGGGAGGGTGCTGGAAAAAATAAAACTGGTGATATAGACCAATACTGTTTTTTCCTTTACTTGTAGTGCTTATTTTTGGTAAGGGAAGGCAACTTTGAACAAATACTTTAATAGTTAATGATTTAATTATATTTAATTGAATTCTAAATGAGAAAGAAGACCATGACCTGGCCTGAGAAGTTTTCTTAGAGACAATGACATTTTAAATAAGCTCTTAAGGATGGGAAGGAGAATTCTGATCATAGCTCTGGAATGTTTCATTTAATCTAAATGCTGCTAACGTCTGCATTGACTGAACATCCAGTGTGACTGCTGATCAGAGTCAGTGTCTACATAATCTCAAGTCAGAGACATAAAATGTCAGTCAATTCAGGGCACTGAGTAGAGCATCTTAATAACTAAATTCTACTGCATTGGTGAAAGAGTATTTTCCAAATGTCTGCTCTCAGATCATTACTGTTCAAATAAACCTGGAGCTGCTAAATAATTATGAGGTGTGGACCTTGTCTGCAAGGCACTTTTTCACTCTTGGTGGAGATAAGATGAACACAGGTCAAACAATTTAGGAACAATCTCTCAGTCTGCAAGCACTGGGATTTAAATAGTATTGTACCAGACAGCCTTCATTCAAATATGCCACTTTTCCTTGGCTGAATATTTTCCTACACCAACTAGTTGATTTCTGGTCCTTTACTAACTGCATTTTCTTTTACACAGGCATCTACCTTTTCCTCGTGGGCTCCATCCCACTGCTGCTCATTACCTGTCAGTGGCTCCCAGCGACCTGAAGGGAAAACTCAGCCTGGTTGAAGCCTGTCATCTGAGAAACTTTCTCATCTCTTACCAGTTTTATTTAATCTCTAAAGAACTCTAGCTTTCGTGCAACCAGTGGAGTAACAGTTGTTCATTTACTCACAAGGTCGTGCATTCAATTGCTGGGCAGCTCAGACCTCTTTTTTCACTCTTATTTCTTTGAGCCTCAGCTATCATAAGACCATACAACAGTGGCTCTCATAAAGTTCTTTTCTGTTTATTCCCATTTTCAATTAGACCTTTGACAAAAATATACATCATTTAGGTTCTGCTCCTCAATTTATATTGGGTAGCAGTCCATAAACCATGTGAAATTTATTGACTAAATATACATTAAATCTTTCTCCCTCCACTATTTCCCACTTTAAAAAAAGCTTTTTTCCTAGAGTGAAAAATAGGTACATAAATGAACTGAACAAGATGAGTTTCAAATAAGCCATCGAATGCAAAGGTTTGCAACCTAATACCAGGTTGCAAAAACAAAAAAGTGTAACTTTTTTTTTTTTTATAGATTTGAAGATGGTGAATTTTTTTTCTCCCTATTTTTGAGCTTAAAATTAACCTATGAAATTGCCTAAATAGAGTATACCAACCTCAGCCTACATATCATGTCACTGGGAAAGGCTTTTCTAAGCCCCATAGACTTGCTTATGTTTTTAATGTTCCCCAATAGCACTCTTTTTTTCACATCTCAACGTCCACTATCCATTATTTTAATTTTTATTACATGCGTATCCTCTGTGCCAGATTAACTCCATAGGACAATCATAACATTTGTCTATAATTTCTTTATATCCAGTCCTATCAGAGTCTAGCACCTAACACAGGCTCATTATGTGTTTGATGAATGAATAACAAAGAACTGGAACTTACCATGGTTTACAAGGAAGAACCTACCAGGCGTGAAAGCTAAGTTCTATTTTGGGAGCAAAACATGAAAACAAAGAAAGGGGAAAAAAATAAAAGAATTTGGTCATGTCATTTTCCACTTCTACATCTAAAATTGTATAATTCTTAAAATGAAGACACTGGAAGAGAGAGGAACTTTTCTTGCAACTGTACACTTCTTCCCTCTGTTGTTTTGTATAGGGCTTCTTGGTTCTTATCTACAGAAAGCTTGAAAAAAAATAAAGTGAAAATATCTGTTTAGTATTTTCTACTGTTTCTGCACAAGTAGAAGAAATATCTCATTAAGCTCATTGGAAAATTTTCAAGACATCATGGGGGAACTTAAGATTCCAAAATTGTCCCCATTAAACTTCAGGCTCTCTCTAAATTACATAAATCTGAACATAACCTAGAGAGAAAATAGAAAAAAGAGAAAACTACACTCCATATTTTAATATATGACTGAGCTTAACATAATTTGAAACTTTAGGTATACCACTATTAAATTTTAAATTAAAATGATTTACTTTTTGGAGTTCTGCACCATATCACTCTAAGAAATAGATTTGCTTCTCTGGCTTTTAAGAATGACAGTAATTAAAACATTTGTTTTTGTAATATATCTTTTGTTAATGTAAAAATGCTCCCTTTGGAGTTGTGAATACATTATATTGTACATTCTACAGTTGCTATGGGAATCACCAAAATGTCATTTTCCTTTTGTTTATCTCAACATTCTGAATTAATGTGCATATCTCACAAGTTGATATATCCATATCCACCTTTATTCAATATTTTCTAAGAGAAAGAATGGATAATTCATGTAAGAGATATAAAGAGTGGAAATGTATTAAAAATCAAAAACCAACAATGTATTATCATTATTAAATATAATAGTCTTGTAAGAGAAAGGTCTTATGTACTTTCCCAAGGGGAACCAGAATGATTATATTTTCCAGCATTAAAAAAATGATATTAAATGATGGACAGATGGGAAAGTCTTGGGCCAGAGGTCATTTATTGTGACCTTTTTTAAGATTGGCTGCAAATCCATCAAACTCTACAGTTGTAGAGCTGCTAATGAGTTCCTAATTAGGAATTAGTCAGCCATATTAATAATATGTAATATTCCCCAAGCTTGTCAACAGGGAGAAAAAAATTCACTATCCTGAATGCTAGTCTTACTGATGTCCGTCCAGATAAGTGACCTTTACTATAGTAGATACATTTTCTTTTTTTACAAGGTGGTTCCACTTCCTAAAATTTTAAGGAAACGATGGGCCTTGAAAAGCCTAAAATAAATGAATCTGAAAACACATGCAAATACTTACAGCTCTTAAAATGTTTTCATGCCAGTAAAAGTTTCCTTTCTAAATTTATCCCCTTTTAATTAGTTTATTTTGAATTCTTTCAAAAGATACCTAATGCCATTGTTAAATGTAAGTATGTGTATGTATGTATATTTAACTAGGAAAAGGCAAAGAAAGGTTATTTTGTTTTTTGTGAAAACCATTTCATTTTCAAATCAGGAGGTTATATGGGGTAAAGATATCTCCTTTGGCATTGGAATGTATGCATTCCTCAAAAATGAAACGAACATCAATAGCAATGTTTAACATTAATGCTAAATTCAGTGTTCAAGTAAGTTAGAAAACAGAGAAATTTTTGTATTGTTCCTTAGGATAAGGACATAAAAATGTTGCAAATTATGATCCATAATCACTCTTCTTACTTTTCCCCAGGTAGAATATTCTGCATATCCTCTCTGAACAACTGAATCATTAAAATTTAAATTAGACCAACACATAGATGGCCAAAAAGTTTTGGAAACATGAAATCACAAAGTGGCTTCTCAATTGATTTTATAAATGACAAGATATCCCAGCATAAAATAGCAAAGTTAAGAAGGCAGATAAGGAGAGGAAGGCAGTTAAGGAGAGGAAGGAAGGACATTGACTTTGTATCTATCTAACAACCAGAAGAAACTTGGTGTGTACCTTGGTTTTGTTTGGTTGTTGGCTCAAAAAACAAAGAAACACAAGTATCAAGGGGTGTGTGTCTTGGAATGTCCAACACATTTCAATTATTAAAGGGGACAGTACTCAATACTCAGGAAAACCTACAGAGACTATTACATTCTTTGATCAACTTTGAAAAACATTGTTCTCCAAAGGATTAATTTTGTAAGCTTATTTTTCCCAATTTTTGAGTACTCACCCATACTCTATCTTGAAATATGTTTTATAATGAAAAATAAATCCTTAATACTATCACACATATGCATAATTTTTCACTAATCCTAGTCAAAGTATTTCTGTGTATTGTTGTTTTAAAGGTTTTCTTTATGACTACCCAGTAAGTAAGCCTTTAATTTCAGGCTTTTCCAAGGAAGTTTATAATCAGAAGTACAATGCAAGAAATATCTAGCCATAGAACTGTATATATTTAAAGCAAGTCAATGTAAAGCAAGCTTACAGGGCTTAGCAAATATCAGATGTTAAGTAAGTGAAAGTATAATTCACTTATATTCACTCAATCAAAATGAGTTCCTTATTTAAAAAAAACAAAACAAAACAAAACAAAACTAAGAGCCCAGACATGAAGAGTAAATGCGTATATTAGCAGGAGGAGAATCTGAAGGACTTCCCAATCTAATTATGAGCCTGGTAATTAAATATTCCCCCTTCTACCCTTACATGACAGAGACTTTAAGATTCCATGAACTTCAGGAACTAAAGCCTAAGATTCTCCAACTATTTTTTGGGGAATTTAGGTCTACTTGGGACCATCCAGTATCTGTTGGTTTTGTTATAGCCATGGAGGCCATTTTAGGGTCTACACAGATTTTTCACTCCCTGTTTTGCTTTATGATCTTTTGACACACGATAAAGATGGACTGACCACATCATTTGACTCTGCAGACAGAAAGTGGCTCCTCTCCATACTATTGAATTTTCATTTAAAGAGGTTAAATAGTATGAATTTGGATACCACACTTAGACATAAGCTCAGAGAGAACTAGGTCTAAAATTCTTTGCTTTACTAGAGAATTTTGGAAATTTTTCTTTCACTTTTCTCAAAAATAAAATGAGAATGAGGACAGTCATGCTCCAAGTGGCTGGCCCATAGTGAGGGCCCAACATAGGTATAAAAATATAGTAACATTATTAGTGCCATTCCTCTTTCAAGTTTACCTTTTCTTTTTGAGTGTCTCCAATTGCAGACTCTAAATTTCAAGCTTCAACTTTGGCTTCTATTCCTTATTCAATTTATTTTAAATTTTCTTTGGATTCTAATCTTTTATCAACATTGGAAATGTCTGTTCTCCTTTTGCTCCATAGCCATATACTCCTAGGGCAAGCCCCGCTCTGATCCTTCAAATCTTAGGGTTTAGGCAAAAAATAGTAATAATAATAATAATGTAAAAAAAAAAGGCTTTTTCCATAGGAGACATTTACTGGATATGTTTTCCATACTGATCTTGCACACACACGGACACATGATGTTATTAAATTTATGTCATGCGTACAACTTCATTCCACATGTGATATATAACTGGGTAATAGGTTTGATCCTTCAGTAAATTTGAAGAAAATTTGCAAGTTAGAGGTACAATGTTTGAATTGCATAGGTTGTCTTTCCTAGGTAATTGTTCTATTTTATGTAATAGCAGTAAGAAATGAGTCTTTTTGATTTTCCAAATAAGCATGTAACACAAACATGCTTGACTTATAGCTGGAACAAAGAGCTCCTGTTTATTGATACTTGGTCATTCAGCACATAGGTAGAAAACAGATGGCACCTTCCAATTTGGTAGTTTAGAAAGGGTAATTTAATAAAAAGGTCTTCTGTCAAGTTCCAGGAAGAATGTAGGGACATAAAAAGGGATGGTGCTGGGGCACCTGGGTGGCTCAGTGGGTTAAAGCCTCTGCCTTCGGCTCAGGTCATGATCTCAGGGTCCTGGGATCGAGCCCCGCATCGGGCTCTCTGCTCAGCGGGGAGCCTGCTTCCCCCTCTCTTTGCCTGCCTCTCTGCCTACTTGTGATCTCTCTCTCTCTGTCAAATAAATAAATAAAATCTTTATTAAAAAAAAAAAAAAAAAAAAAAAAAAAAAGGGATGGTGCTGAGAAGCTACATGATTTAGTGAGGGGGCTTAAAGATGTACAACCCAGAATGAAACAGCTGAGGGGGTAGGACACTCTACTTCAGCTACAGACTTGGTCTTGGGAAGCAATAGATCCAAGGAGACATTAAAAGGAATAAGCAAGAGAAACAAATGCTTGACCTCACTCTCCTCCCTCACTCCTATCTCCAGCTAGTGCTCCCTTCAGCTGAGTCCCAGCAAAGGGCAGAAACCAAGAGTGCCCTTTTCAAAGAAGGACAGAGAGTGCATCTGAAGGAACATGGACTAATGGCCACAATTCTAATTAATTTTAGTCAAAATGTTTTTTTTTTCCAGAAATAAGCATATTAAATTCATTACTTCAAAACTTTAAATGAATAGTAAAACCTGATGCCATCTTAAGGTAATAAGAAAAAAAAAGAAAAACATAATTGGGGCACCTGGGTGGCTCAGGTGGTTAAGCAGTCGCCTTCGGCTCAGGTCATGATCCCAGGATCCTGGGATGGAGCCCCACATCAGGCTCCCTGCTCAGCAGGGAGTCTGCTTCTCCCTCTCCCTCTGCCTGCTGCTCCCCTTGCTTGTGCTCGCTTGCTCTCTCTGTCATAAAAATAAATAAAATCTTTAAAAAAAAACATAATCACTTCTTTGAGTGGTGTTACATCAGACTATAACTATTAATAAAAATATAATAGAAATATACACTACTTCATTAAACATGCTAAGAAGGAAATTTAAAACAGTAATTGGAATATATATATTGAACACTAAATATATTAATGAAAATGCATTTTTATAAGTTGTATATTAAAGAAGTCAAAAGATGTAAACACACTTAGTGTGACACAATCTTAGTATTATCTTTTGAGGTTCTCAGGATTCCTAAATCATAGGGGATGTAGGTTATTTTGTTATCCAGTAGAGTTATTGAATAAATTATACCATGATGCTGTTCTCTGCTATAACAGACGTAATCCTAAATAACCTCCACTATACATTTCATTCACATTTGCTTTTTCACATTGGTGGACAGGTGGGTGGAGATACCTTAAACCAGAAAAGTACCAGCTTATTATTTAATAAATTTAGAAAAGGTAATACCCATCTAGATTCAAATCATGCAATACTTATACCAGATTCCAAATTCAAGGGGCTATGTTGCAAAATGCTTCTGGAAAATAAAAATTTTAAAATAATCATTATTGTTCAACTAATATTATCATCAGATATGCATGTTAATGATACTAATCCCAAACTCTTGGGTATCTTTAAAGCAAGATCACAGTACTTATAGTTAATATACGTGAGTAAGCAGCAACTCATCTCATACCTATCAGATGAATTCCAGACATACGTTCTAGTTAGAGACTACAGTATCTAATGATTTTTTCCCCAGTTTTATCTTCTTCTTAAAAAAAAAAAAAAAAGAGGGAGAGAGAAAGAAAGAGAGAGAGAGAGAGAGATAGGACCGAGCAATAAACCTAAATTCCCAAGGGAAAAAAATATTTATGTGGGTTGGGTTCTTTTTACAACAGACTAGTGAAACATCAAAAAGGAAGTTGAGAGAACCCCACTCTTCACTATCCAACCCCTATGCAAGCTTTCCTGACACCATGCAACTGTTTGCTTTGCACCAAGTGGAAAAAAAATCCTAAGCAGTCAGCCAAATAAATAAATAAAATAAAAAAGTAAATTTTTTAAAAAATAGAAAGGGAAAAATAAATATAAAAATACCTTTTCCGGATAATACAGATCTTATTCACTGCAAACAAGCAGCAATTCTCTAACAAGAGAAGAATTTGTGATGCATTCCATTCCCCTCCCTCAAGAGAGGCTGCCCAGGGCTAAAGAAATAACATTATAGGATAACATGGTGACTGAATCTGGGAAGCTTACTACTACATTACTTGGTAATAAACGTGTGGACCTTTTTTCTCCTAGTGTTTCTAGACACTGTAATTGACAGGAAGGGCAAATATGATTCTAAAAGCTTAGAGGTTTCAAAGTAGCTTATGTATAGATCACTTTTTGGGAGGTGAGAGAATGTCCGGGGAATATGAGGGAGTAAGACCAAAAAAAAAAGGGGGGGGGGGACAAAGAAACACTGCTGCGATTACTTTAGCTTTGACAAAATAATCATACATACATACATACATAATCTTAGAAATGTATTGAGAAAGGCCTCCAAGAACCATTTTGTTGAGTATGTATCCTTAAACACCAAGTAAGAATCAACCATGACTGACACAAATACTGTCCCATTGTATTTGCTCAATTCTGTTGCATCAGCAGAGACAGTACATTGAATATTTACTCTGGGACAAGCACTTAACAGGTGCTATTGTTATACCCATCCTATAGCTAAGGGACCTAAACTGGATGTAGAGTGTTCTTTCCCATGTTATGTACCTGCTATGTGCCAGGGCTGATAGAGAAACTTAGGGAAATTATGTTGTTAACAGAGTACTGTGCCAGTTTCTTATGAATAAATGAATGAATGAATGAATGAATGAATGACATTAAGGATCAAATCAAGAAATGAACAAATGATTGGTCTTTAGCACTACTAAAGATCTGTTGAGTAAGGACATCTTATACACACTGATTTCTCTAGGTGATTGATACGGTTGGTGTAAAGTGATAAACATTGAAAAAGAAAGATAATGTGCTTAACTTCTGGATAAATGAGAATAGCAACCATTATTTAGCAGCCATTGTGTGCTAGACATTGTACACATACCATTGCTATGCTTTGCCATCACTTGGTTGTGAGCCATTCTCTAATATTTCAGATGAGGAAACTAAGGCACAGAGATGTGGAATAACCTGCCTCAAACCACACAGTCTGATGGAGACAGGTATCTAGACAAGCTTTAATAGAGTCCAAAGGCTTTGTGTATTCCTTTCAAGATACATCAGAGCCAATGCACTGATAGTGTGGTACCTGGACAGAAGCGGATAAGCCAAGTGGAATCAATTTGTATGTCTCCTTGAGAAATGATCAAAGTACTCAGGAAAGGGGCAGGACTTGAACTTCTAAGGTGACCACCATGTAATAACTTGGCTGTTCTAGTCTCAGTAGTGAAGAAATAATGGCAAAAATAAGAAATTCACTTTTAAAGTCACTGAAAGCTCTCAAAGTTCAATGCAAAAATTCTGTATTTGGCTTCAGGGTCAGCAATTCAGAGGGCAGGAATGTCTCCATGGCTCCCTTTCACTACTTCTCTGCCACATTCATTTGTCCCCTTAAAGAAATGAGGTCATTGTTCTGCAGGAGATCTAAAAATTCTGTTTTTGCATTTATTCTACTTAAAACTCAATAGTTCTTACTAGTGTTTAAAGATCTTTAATTCTCAAAGGATCTGGCAAGGATTGTTTTTCCTTTTGCAGTGAAACAAATGATAAAAAAGTAAGCTGATATCAGCAACAAGTTGAAGAAAACCGTTTCTCTTTCTTAACCAAGTTTTAAAAAATAAATGTTAGATAATTTGTCCAATATTTCATTAAGGTCCACATGCCTTTGCAGAATGCTGATTCCCTTCCTCTGATGGGTACTGCCACTGTGGGTGGGCTGAAAAGAGAGCCATGGTTGGTTCTCTCTACTGACTACAACCTTGATCAAAGGGCACTCATGTTGCAGTTATGAACATCTCATTTCCTTGTGCTCATTTCCCATCAATAGATAAGCACCCTTCCTGTTCTTCTTGTTCTTTGTTCTGTAACACTATAAGCACTAAGAGCAAGAATGTGTCAGAACTCTCTGCTAGGTATTTACAAGAGGGATAACAATCCCCATGCTCAAAAAAAAAGGCAAAATTATTTAAAAGTGATCATTGTTGGGGCATGTAGGTGGCTCAGTCGGTTAAGCATCTGACTTCAGCTCAGGTCATGATCTCAGGGTCCTCCATGTCAGGCTCTATGCTCAGTGCGGAGTCTGCCTGTCCCTCTCCCTCCCCTTTATCTCTCCCCTCTACTTGTCCTCTCTCTCAATTATTTAAAAAAAAAAAAAGTGATGTCAAACTTATATATGAGTAAAAGATGGGCCCAACAGTTACTAGCAAAAAGTCATCATAGCAATAGTAGTAACAGAAGGATACCAATAGGAGTAATAGAAGTAGTGATAGATTCTATTTGTTAAGTGCTTACACTGCAATATTATATGCATTTGGTCATTTAATGCTCCACCTCCACCAAACCAACAGCTGACTTGTGGGGGCCAAGAAAACATGTCTTCCAGACTTCCAACTGCAGGAAGGTCCAGCTGCTGCACTTTCCCATTCATGGTCGTCTTTGTGCCAAGGCCATACCTGCTGTGTGCTATTGCCTGTCAGCAAATGACTACATGAGGAATACTAAGGAAGACCTATTTGTGGGAGACATGGGACCCCTCTGATGACCAGCTTTGGCTTAAAGACTCCCTCATGACTTTCCTGAAGCTTCCTTAGATGGCACGGCCATCTGTAATGCTTCATTCAATCTGAACTCTCTCATTTCTTCATGCCTACATCACATCTTAAGGGCTCCCATTCCTTTTTTCTTCCTTCCCTGTGTTTCCTCACATGGTCATTTTCTGTCATAAAATCCTTGCCCATTTTATCCAATCTTGGCTTATGCTTCTCAGAAGACCTGGACTAACACATCATTTTTCTTATTACAGAGAGAGAACGAGAAGAGAGACACTGTTTCGATAATGCCTGCCCAAGGCCACATAACCATTAAATTACTGAAAGGTATTTGCTCATAGATTTCTGATCGAAGCGCTCATGTTAGTCAACACTCTTCAACCTGGACAATTACAGTGGGAAGGGAAGCAGACAGGAGCACTATTCAAATCCTGTATCGGCTAATCATTAACTGGAGCAGGAGTAGGAAAAAAACCTTCTGCTTGATTTAAAAAAAAAAAAAAAAAAAGTGGTTTGTGGCTTTCAACCTACAATGGCTCCAAATCTTGGGGATACTGGTGATCCATGTCTTTGCAATCATGTCTTTCCAATTCCTTCAATTTTGCGCATATTTCCACAATAAATCCTCCATCCACTTACATTCCCATATTTGTATATCCTTTCCTTGGGAATAATACACTGAAAATGACTAAAATATAATAAATACTTTGTTCTAACACTGATGTAAAAGTTTATACTAAAGCACTCAATTAATATTTTTTAAGTCTAGCGAACCATCTTTGCCTCATGCCACCAAATGATTTACATTGTGTATTAAGGAGCTAGATGAGAGGGATTATTCATATGTGGAATAAGTCAAATGTAGAACCCTTTGAGTGACCCACCTGCCATCATACTTAGAGTACTTTATATCTATTGTCCTAATGCCTACATTTAAACTTAATAAGAACTCAAATGAAAATGGGCCCATCCTGCTTAATCTAACCCCAGATAATTAAGTTTTCACCATTTTTTACAGAAGAACTCTCATCCTTTCTTCCTTCCTTTCTTCCCTCCCTCCTTCTCATTCTCTCTGTCATGCATTTTCTAGTCCTCTACATGTACATGTACACAGGCAGTAACCAAATTCTCTCTAAATAAGGTCATTGATAATTGAGCAATTTAAAATGATTTTATCAGACAGAGAGAGAGAGAGAGAGAACGCGCACAAACAGGGGGAGAGGGAGGGAAAGAGGGAGAAGCATACTCCCTGATGGACATAGGACATGGGACTTGACCACAGGACCCTGGGATTGTGACCTGAGCCAAAGGCAGACGCTTAACTCCGAGCCACCCAAGCACCTGATAACTTGGCATTTTAACATGCAATAGATTTCTGCTAGTATTTTTAGTTTACCAGGTTGAAAACTCTGAAAATACTCATTGTATCTTACAACTCTTCAGTTTTTCTCTGCAAATGAGACAAAGAAATACATTAGGACACCTGGGCAAGAAACTAAATTTATCACTTTTCAGTTATCTCCTAATACTTCCTATGGAAAATATCTCAAAAGAAAAAAAGGAAAAAAGAAAAACACCTCAGAAGACATAGTTCAACAAAATAACACAGCAATGATAAAACCACTCCTGTGTTGAAAGGTTACCCAAATCATAAAATGTTATTCACTATTCTGTAAGAACTATAATCTAAAGAGATTTAAAAAAAGCATTTAATTCTTTAAGGTCAAGGATGTATGAAATTTCCAAGCTTACTCTTTCCTTTTGAGGGTTAAGAGGTTAGGTGATTTAGTCATACTTTATCTAATTAAGCCCAAATGCCCTAAACTTCTCTCCATACTACCTTCCATTCTTCCTCTCTCTTTAGAGCTAAGTCTGATATTTATCCAGATCTCTTTGTAAAATTCTCTCTCACTTGGTTCCATCAATTATGTTCAAATGACTCTTCATTCCACTCTAAGCATACTGAGGGGAATGCCATTTTGGAGCAAGCAAGATCTTTTGATCTATTTGGAGTCATTTGTACATTTCACCTTTCTGGTGACCCTGCCCACATCTCATGTGCACCTTCCCTTTTGTCGTTGACAAAATCTTTACTAGCATTTATTTAGGAGGAATAAATATGTTCACTGACCTGTTTGAACTGTCAGAAATTGCTTCGAACACTCATAAAGATCTATGTTAGTATATTGATGAGAGGGAAAAATAAAAGATACTATATGGTGGCTTGCTAGATATTTTCAAAGATTAAAAGAGTCAGAAAAAAAATCAGCTTTACTCCCCTGCAGTTCTCTTCTTACACATTGTATAAGCCTTAACGAGAAGAAAGATGCAACATTATTTGTTGATAATGTTTCACATAAAGCAATGCCCAAATCCAAGGATTTGTCCTATTACCAAAGTTACATATATGACTACTGATTAAACTGTTTACCACATAAACTTGGTGTAATATAGTAGAGGGTCTCCTGGCCTTACCCAGAAAGTCATTGTTTGTTTAGAGTCAATAGCCCTCAAAATTAAAAAAAAAAAAAAAAAAAAAAAGAGTATATTTAATGATTCAATTTGGAGAAAAAAGTGAAAGACTATTTTGCAACATATTTTATTTATATGGGAAGTTTCTCTCCTCTGAATTCTCATTGTATAATTTGCATGTTAAAGGTGTTATATTAAGTGGGCACACTTTAAACATATACTAATTGGATCATATAAGTGAACAGTCTTGGTACTGATGTGTTTTAGTCCAAGAGGTTTTTTGGGAATAGCTTGAGTGGCTTTAGTTTCTTGCAGCTCAAGAGATGGTGGTAGTTATCGCCTTCCTCTAGACACACAGATTTAAGGATGGCTAGAACTCTGGAGACCAGAGTTAAGAACGAACTATTCTAAAACCAGCTTAATTATCTCAAATGAATTGCATGCACTCTTCTCTCTCACTGATGCTTGCCTCTTTTTTCTTCCTTGTCTTGCTCTTGCTTTAACTTTATGCTTTTCTGGCTTCTCCTATTTCCAGACAGCCCAACATAAACTCTGGTGCCAAGAAGACCTATCAGAGATCCACTGCCCATTGCGAACTGGCTCCTGGGATTAGCCCGTCAACTGTACAGCAAAAGGTGGAAATCATGTGATTATCAATATATTCATTCACCTGCTTCTTTCAACATGGGCTAAGATTCAGCAGAACTCCCACAAAAAAGGCAGTAAAGTGAGGGACTGGTGAGCAAAACTAAATCTCATATAAAGTCCCTTTACATAGGAACTTGTGAATTCTGATATCCTATTTTTCATGTCTTTTCATTTGAAATAACAAAATCTAATATACAAAATTTCCTTACTCTCTGCTTTCAGAAATGGAACACTCATCTGACTTTTAAACTTTTACAGATCATCCCCTGATATCTTATTTCCCTTCCACTTCGTCCTCACCCTCAACTTGCTGCATCTATCCATCTTCATCTTAAATAGTATTTTAGGAGGGTAGGAAATAAACTGTCATATGAAGTCATATGAATAAACTGTCATAGAAGCTTTATGAGGCAGAACCTCTACTTTCATAGATAATTACTGTTTTAAATAGCATACGGGTGGTTTAAAACCTAAAATGTATTTTAAGATTAATATTTTACAAATTATACAACTTCCACTTAACTGAGTTTTATAAACTGTGAAGACAAAATAATAATATATAATGATAATAAACAACCACCACCTGCTAGAAGAAATTTCTTATTAGAATCACAAAAAGTACAATTTGCACAATATCTTCCCTAGGAAGATACTGAATTTTAGCACTAAACGGTCAAAATGTATGCCAGTGGTCTGAGACCAGAGAGTTTTAAGAAGCCTAAAGTTCTCTACGATGTCTTTCCCAAACTTAATGGAAAGACGAACAACCAGGAAATCAAAGAATGAATACAAGCCAAGATCTCAGAGGTCTGAAGGAAGCTGGATCAGAATATGAAGAGGCAGGTCAAAAAAAAAAAGAAAAAAGAAAAAAGCATGAGCTAGGATACCACTTTCCATTTCTAAAAATCGGTACATTACATAGTATTAATCTCATTTAGTCTTCAAAACCCTCTATGTAGATGTAATTATGGCTCTTCCTAAAAATGTGTAATTTAAAATCTGAACAAGCTAAAATTTAGGGTCACATACCTAATGATCCAGAAAAATTGCATCTCTAAGTTGGAGTTACATATTTGTGTTATCTTATATATAGTCCTGCTTTTGGTAAGTGTTCAACAAACAATTATTAAGTGATGGGCTACTCTTATTATTTGACAGAAATTGTGGTGTAAGTTTTATATGTATTATCTCATGAAAACGTTCACCTGGATTTGATTATGATCCTCTTTTTAAAGAATACAAAACTGAGTTTAGAAAGGTTAAACATTATTCAAGGCCACCGGGTGAGCAAATAGGAGAGGTGGAATTGTAATTCAAACAATCTGATGCCAAAATTCATGGTATTAACCATTATATAACCTCCTGAAAGCCTTCCAATTCCATGGTCTTTAAGCACTGCCCAAAAGAAATACAGTGTGAGCCACAGAGACAATTTCAAATTTTCTAGAAACCATATTAAAAGAAGACACTGCAAGGTAAAATTAATTTTAATAATACATTTTATTTAACATACCTAAAGTAATATTTCCATATGTAATCAGTATAAAATATTAATGAGATATGCATTCTTTTGGGGCCATTTTTGAGAACCAAAGTATATTTTACACTTGTATCCCATCTCAATTGAGATTATCCATACCTGAAGGGATTAGTAGCCACCTGTGATTACTGACTACCATATTGGGTACTATAGCTCTAGGCTTGGCAGGTATATGTGTATTCTATGCATGAGTCAGTCTTCGCCTCAAGTAATAACTTTAAAATCCCAGGATTTCATAATTACTTATATTTTTACAAGCATGTAAGACAACCAGAGTCAATAAGGCTACTAATTTGTTTTCCTGAGCGTGAATGGTTTTCTATGTGTAAAATCCTGTAAATGGTCTTATCTTGATGCCCATTTCTGCACTGTCTTAGCACACAGCCAGGTCCCTTCAGAGGGGTTCTTGTTGCCTGCCTTCACAGTGACAGCTTTTCTCTGTGAACCCCGTATTAGCTAAAGGCTGGAGAAAGTTGAGACCTGATGAGGACCTTCAAGGAGAATCATTCTCCTTGTAATGCCCTATACAGCCAATTCCAAGTTTTCTGTTTTAAAAGGAGTTTGGTCTTTAAGAGGACATTTACTAAAATTCATAAAATGATAGCATTAGGGGATACTGGATGAAGGCTATAGTAAAGACTGCACTGTCTTTGCAAAAAGCGAATCTTACATTTTTTTTTTAAGAGAGAACACATGACGACTTGAGAATGAGAAAAGATATTTGCCAAAATGGGCTAAGCAGGCAAACAAACAGAAACTGAGAAAATTATTTCAATTATTCATAAAACATGATTTTAAAAATTTGAATTAAATCTCAAATCTTTCCTATGCAAATTACTAAATGAAATATTTTTCATTACTAATATATTTTAGGTAAGTGGAGTTGTTTTGTTTTAAATGAAGTACTGTTTGTGGGAGCACAGTTCCTCTAGAGGGAGATTGTAAGAGGAGAACAAAGAGGTTTTTAAACCATATATAGGTTTCTTATACATCTCATACATAGCCCAAGTAGCCGGGAGACTTTTGTTCTGTTTTGTCTACTTTCTTCATTAATACCTAGATATTAAATCTTTTTTCATATCAGCTTTGTACCATACCATGTAATGGGTTTACAATGGTCAATGTAGAGACACATACTTTATTCTGATGGTTTTGGAATCTAGATAGGGGGAGGAAAAAAAAAAACTTTTAAAATTATTAGACAAATTGCTACAGAAAAAGGACTTCAAATGATTACATAAATAATTGCAAACTCAGGTAAGTGTTTGGAAGGCGAGATAATGCATTTTAAGAAGAGTTGATAACAATAAAATCCAACCAAGAATAAAGAACCCAGAAAAATATCCCCATAGAACTGACATTTGAGCAGACATGAATAATGAATACGTAGGAATTAACTAGGCAATTGAGAAAAGAGTAAGAGAGATAAGAGAGAAGCAATTCCAAGCAGAAGTGAGAGACCTAAGCAAAAGAGTACTGGGTTAAAGATACTTAAAAATGTGAAAGGAGAAAGTGGAAAGTGATGTGACATTAAGGCTGGAGACGAAGAGGAGGTCAAACCACCCAAGGAGGGCTTTGGGGAATATTAATATTTTTAACTTTATTGTAACACCAATAAATAAAGGCTTTTTTTCTTTTTTGCCTTTTGTTTAATATGAAGTGCATTTGATTATCTGTCCTAAAAAAATGACTTTAAATTAAAATTAATTAAATGCATATCCTTATAGGGTTGAGGCAAAGGGATTTATCTACTTAGCTTATATAGCCAATACTAGAATGGACGACATGATGCTGAGAACTGGGGATGTAGGGTTAAAGAAGACAAAGGACTGGGAGTGGCTGAACTGACCTGCAGAAAAGGGTCCTTTGCTCACTTTGAACATTGTACGACTTAGAAAGCAAGACATATTATGTTGCAATAATAGACAGGTTCCAGGAACTTCATAAGAGGCAGTTAGCTTTGTCTTCCCTCTAAAATGAGGACAAAAGCCCTTTATGATGCACAGGTGAATTTTCCCAGGTACCCCTGTTTAAAATATATATAATTATATATTTTTATTATAAATTATTATTTATATTATATATATTATTAATTATATAAATTATATAAATAATTATATATAAATTATATATATATTCCTAAAGAATTACTACATTTATATACCTTAAAGTGTCAGGTACTGTGTTATATGCTTTAAACACTTGGTTTTAATACAAGCGAATCTTTACAGAGAACTGGCCACTACATAAAGTAAAGCAGTAATATGTTCTAATATTTGACTCTGGCTCAATGATACTCATTGCACCAGTTCGACCCAGAATTAAAAAATAAAAATTAAAAAACAAAAATAAAATCTTCCCACAGTTTAAAGTCACAGCAAATTTTTGTATCTAAGCTAAAATATTGCTGATACTGAATTGATTATGCAGTCTCTGCTGTTGCTTCCCAGATGGAACTTGGAACATTTGCAAACCAATAATGGTGACAGCAGTCATATGAGACAGTTTAAGCATAAAAGTCTATCTGTCAGATTTTAACTTGGACTTCCTTGGTTATGTTTGGGAAATTAAAGTTGTATTCACCCAAACAAACAATTAAGGGGCACCCATTTTGTCACAAAATGCATTGCGATATTCAATAGCTAATAAGATCACTTGCTGTATTCCATAAAGGGAGTGAGAAAGAAGAAAATTTTCACGAGTCAACTGAGGAAAATGTCAGAATGGTGAAACATTTTAGCAAATTCCTGAAGGATGACTATGAACTTGAAATGAGTTCAGGGAATTGGAGCAGTAAAGCACAAGAAGGTGTTTCAGCCTCTGCAAAGAGCATGGGGGAAGCATAAAGGTATGAAAGGACAAGGCCTGATCTTTACACAAATTCAAAAATTATGTGCTATCCCTCCATTAAATGAAATATTTAGTTTTCCAGAAACATGTTTTCTCTCTGGGATGCATATGACTACGGTATGCTTTGGGAAGTAACGGAAAATGAAAATCACTCTGGAAGGTTCTAAATGGAGATATTTCTATTCAAACCTAGGAAGAATGTCTTACTTGGGCTGTCCACCAAAAGGAAAGCAGCTTTGCGAGATTTCAGTTACTCAAGATAGTCTAGAGAAGGTGGGTCCAACGCCTACGAAGAAAGATTTGTACATAGTAAGGATTAAAGAATCCATCCCAAACTAAGAACCTGTTATATTTTAATTTTTAAAGTGATATTTTTTTCTGGGAGAGAGCGAGATCGATTCATATTGTGTTGGTTTAAATGTAATTTTTTTCATTGCTTAAATTTTTAATAATCTCCACAATCCAAAGTGACTGAGATGCCAGCCAAAGAAGAGAGGTTCTAGAAATAGATACCTGAGTTGCAACCCACTGTGAAAAGCCTTGAAAATGGTACAGAGTTTTAGAAGCATGTCACCATATTCCATCATTAAAAGAATAGCACAGAGCTGGTGAAATAGAGACAAATTATTTTTTGAAAGTTAGTAATGCACTAAAGGAGTTAATTTCATGTATTTTAGCTCAAACTGCTCAAAAATGTAGTGGCAACAATAGCAAATGGTATTTTTCCAAGATACTTTATCATTTTAAATTGGAATATATAATTTTAGATGCTATGACAATTTATTGGTATTGTCCAATTGAAACATCCACTACACAGTTAAATTTTAGTCATTAAAATGAATTTCACTATACTAACTCTTGAATGGGAAAACATCATTATTTTAAAAATGTGTTGTTTCTACATAAACATTAGAGCAAACAGATTATGAGAACCACAGGACTTTACTTTCTTACCTGAGAGATAATAATCGGGCTTCAGTAATGAACAAACATACCGAGCATAACCAAAATAATTTTTTAAAATTATTTTATAAAATGACATAATCTATGGAAAAGCATTAAGTATACATACAGAAGGAAAAGTTGTGAGGAGCATCTACATGAGGCTAAAGAATGTGGCCTCACAGAATTCACATACTACATTGTTCTAGTGAATCCTTCATTTTATGACATTATTGTTACCTTGTTTTATAAGGGGAAATGCGTTCTATACTCCAAAGTATTTTGAAGATCTTGAAGGGAGAAAAGAAACTTCATAGAATAGGCATCCTCACTCCAAGACTTGCTAAAGTCAGTAGATATTTAATATGTATCATGAATCCACAAAGGAGAGTGTGGGATTTAAGACCTGTTTGAGCCCACACCACCTTCTTATTGTATTATTAGTACTATTGTAATTTTGTATAGCAATCATTACCCTCCCTTTTAGTAACTGGTATTTTCGGAACCCAATGTATGACATGTTTCAGAGATGAATATACCAAAATAACACTGGCCCAATCCACCATAGTACCCAGTTTACAGTATTTCCTACTGATAGAAGTCACCAGGTATAGTTGAACTATTCTGATTCCAAAATTCTATGTATTCCTCAATTGTTCTCAGTTCTATCTTTCCATCCTTCCTAGAGTTTCTCTCTCTCAGTTCCCAAATTTAATCACAAAACTAAATTGAAAGTTTAATTAAAATAATTCCATCAACATTAATATAATGTTTATTATATTAATATATTAATATATTAAAGACAATATAATATCTTTTAAAAAAGGATCTAGTGGGGCGCCTGGGTGGCTCAGTCGTTAAGTGTCTGCCTTTGGCTCAGGTCATGATCCCAGGATCCTGGGATCGAGCCCCGCATTGGGCTCCCTGCTCGGCAAGAAGCCTGCTTCTCCCACTACCATTCCCTCTGCTTGTATTCCCTCTCTCGCTGTTTCTTGCTGTCAAATAAATAAAAAAAATAAAAATTAAAAAAAAAAAGGATCTAGCAAACTGATTGGCTGGCCCTTTTGTAGTCCAAAACTGTTTTTTTGCAAATCCAAAGGATACTATACATAAATTAAGTTCAATTCAGTTAAATGCTTTAACACAGTACATTTCAATTTCTTCCTCTCTCTGCTTGGGATAGTTGCATATACTTTTAAAGTTTGTTTGTTTGTTTTTAAATAGCATGAAATAAAATACAAGAAATGCCTATGATAATTCCTAGCACATAGAAAGCATTCAAAATTGGCAGCTATAGTAATAATCTGTAGAATTTTTTTTAAAAACTAGTTGAAAAAACCTTCCTACTACTTATTTTTAACAGAGCAAATATTAATGCATGATTTGGGGAAGGGAAGTGTGTCAAAAATACTTTCAGTTTAAGTTAGGGAAAGTGTTAGAAATAGCAATGAACTTATGCATGGCTGATGGGTAAAATTAGTTATGTCTGTGTAATTAGGTTGAAAAAGCTGGTATCTATCAAAATATTTCCTCCCATGTCAGCTGAGCATACTGCTACTTTTTTGCAAACATACACAGTATATCTGCCATGGAAATTAGCATATTTTCAGTATCTAAAAGAAATAAGGCCAGTTAGAATATCATAAAGTAATCAGGCATTAGTCTTAAAACACAATTTTCAAAAACTTTGTCTACTCCACTTTTGCTGTGCTTTCAACATTGTTTGACTTAAGTAAGTGAACAGGTAGAAAGAACTTCTGTTTTGGGGAAATTAACAAAGTTAATAATTATTAGGAAGAAAGTAAAGCCAAGAGACAGATATGTGAAAAAAAAAAAAAAAAAAAGGAGAAAATCATCCAGGCCAGAGGAGCAGAGGCAAAATGAGTCATGATAAGGTGAATATTAGGGGTAATTTGGGACATACATTGATTGCTAGATGAATAAATAACCAGCAAGTGATGTAAATGAGCAAGCTTACACTGTTGGCTCTGAGATCTGTAATTTGATGGTCAAAAGGCAGTATTTGTTCAGTGCTCTGGACAGTCTTGGATCTTTTCACTGCTTCACATTCCTTAAATCTTTAACCACGTATTTTCTTCTTAACGTGACCATAATGGTTTCTCTTCTCCTTCTTCGTTCTAAATTTCTCCATAACACATAACCACATGCTTACTTGCTTTTTCTTATTTTTTTTTTTTTTTACAGATTTTATTTATTTGAGAGAGACAGAGAACATGAGCAGGGGGAGGAGCAGAGGAAGAAGTAGACTCCCCGCGAGCAGGGAGCCTGATACAGGGCTTGATTCCAGGGCTCAGTCCCAGGACTCGATCCTAGGACCCCAGGATCATTACCTGAACTGAAGGCAGATGCTCAACTGAGTGAGCGACCCAGGGGCCTTTTTTTTTTTCTTAATTGCCTATCTCCCCCCACCAAAATATAGACTCCATAAAAATTCTATTTTTTATTGCTATAACCTCACGGCCTAGAATAATGTACTCTAGGTAATACATTATTCTTAAGAGCCCAGTAAGTATTCATTGACTGAATAAAGTACAAAGGATGAGACTAAGAAGGATCTGATCTAACTAGTATAAATACTAATGTATTTTACCAGTTGCATAACATTAGGTGATTTACTACTGTCTTGCATCTTGTCTTCTCTGTAAAATCTGATGCTATATGCCACAAAGATTGTTATGAGGAAAAAAAGAGCCCCATTTACCAGATTGTTTAAGTAAAGCAAGAAAATCAAGTGATGACGTAGCAAGACTCTCTCTGAAATGTTTTTCTTTTTTACTAAGCTCTTTAAACTTCTTTTTCATTTGATCTTTCTCAAAACAAAGAAAAAAAAATTAAGAGGTAGATACTGTCTCATTTGTCAGCTGAAGAAATGGGAGGGGAGCCAAAAAACAAAAACTCAGCCTCAATCACTAAGGATAAAAGATTTCGAGTAAAGATAGGACTTCCTGTATTCAGGACTCAGTGTCCATATTTTTAAACCACTCTGCTATCCTGGGAACACTTTCTTGTCAAGTAAAATCAAAGATAAAAGCCAAGACAGAGTGGCAGGAGGATCTTGGCTGGGAAATGATCATCATGAGTTGGACGAGGCTCTATCTGTACTCCAGGACCATACATAACATAGTATGACAGGAGGCATCAGAGCATGCTCATGTTTCTGGACGGCTCTACTGTCCTGACCTCCATCTAGCCTGTAATCCTACTTAGCTTCAGCTCATTGCTTTCCGAATCATTTCCTAGACCTGTGATTTCCATTCTTAATCTTCAATCTTCCTTCCTATGCTGGAAAAACTCTTAGAATTACGTTGTTGTAAACGAGTGCCAATTCCATCAATCCTGCGTCCAGGTTTCTAGGCACTATATGTGTATTATATGTGCTTAGGAGTGGGGAAGGTGCTTTCTCCTTGACCACTAACATGGACAAAAATTCAAGGGACTCAGAGAAATGAAGATATCTTGAGGCTAATACAAGGCTAAGCATTCCTGGTATCTTGATACATTGCAGGAAAATCTGTAGCAATATGCAACGTTAACAGCATACAAGGATACATTTTTTTCCCCAAAATTATTAGAAGAGTCTGATGAAACGTATCCAACTCATTGGGTACATATTCTCAGCTTGGCTAGAGAAGCAATTATTTCATGATTTTTAAACATAACAGAGAAATACAAAATTGCTAATATAATAAAGCAAAGAGTCACTCCACTCCAACTTTGTCCATACATCTCCCTTCTTGAAGTGCAGATGCAGCATTAAAATCCTTCATATCACGGTGCTCCAAGAAGCACCCACCTCACAATTAAGTTGTTATAGAGAACATGAAATCTATGTAGGCTGTTGAGCTGTAAGAAGACAGTAATGGGGACTAGTGGGGACTAATTTAAATTACTGAACTTGAAGTAATTGAAAAAAAGTATCCATATTTTCCATTCAATGGAAAAAAATCCTGAAATAAATAAACAACAGGTATAAGGGTACAGTGGATTAGCATGCTGTGGAGATATAGATATAGATATATATATATATATATTGGAAACACTGTTGAGCTAGTGACTAAAAAAAATTTTTCCCCATAACTGGAGGATACTATGTTTAACCAACCTAGGTTTTATAGACACTTTCGGTGCCCTAACTTATAAACCTGGGATCTCACTACTAAAATATGCTGTAGCCAGTTTCCTACCATGAAAACCTTTCTCCTTGTTGGAAGACTATCTGAATGATGGCAGGCAGAAGCACAAAAGGGCTGCTAAATTAACACTTCTTAGTGGTGGACAATGACAGCAATGAGTTCCTCTGTAAATATTTTATGTCCTTCACCCCTCAGTTGTAACTTTGAGTTATATATTTAATACTGTTTCCCAGAGTTTCCCCACAACATTAAGTATTGGTCATAAGTAGTGTTAGCTAGCTTGATAATAAGCCTTCTTTTGTTTGCTGTGGCTCCTCTTTGTCATCTTTCACTCCCCCTTCTGTGTTTCCTGAAATTATCTCCCAAAAAAGGTATTTGCATTTGATATTTTGTATCTGACTCGTCAGTCTCAGGAGAACCTAAACTAAGTTTTAACCTTCCCTTTGTGTTACCCTCACCACAACGCCCCCCCCACACACACACACAGTCTATTAAATCCACAAAATTCTACCTCAAAATGAACTCTTAGAAGTCTCACTTCATCTCCATATCCCCCACCATGTTTCAGGGTAGATCCTCGTATCTGCCATGGATCAACTTAATAAAACCAAGTTTATCATGTCACTCGTGTGCTTAGAACTTTTAACTCCCTGTTGACTATAAAATGAATCCTAATTATGTCTGGTATAAGACATTCAGCATCTATAATCTGGCCCTGACTTAGGATGGCCAGCTTCACCTTCTCTGAATACTTCTATCACATGGACTAACTAGGCCTTGTGCATGCCAAAAATGTTCAGGATTTACTGCCATTACTTCTGTCCACAAAGAATTCTATCTCCTCTCTACCTTTTCTGGAAATTCCAAGAATGTCTTCAAAACTTGTCTCCAACTATGCCCACGTTGGTGTAGATAGGCACTTAGTGTTCTATGTTCCCTCAGCATTCTCTCCATATTCTTATAATTGCATTTGCTATATCGCAAGGCCATTTATAAGCTTCTGTGTTTATCTGGTTCACTAGATTGTCATCTTTTGTTGGATAGCAACCATATCCTATTGATTTTGAATCCTGTACATCAGTACTGTCTCATCATGGAGGCAAGTATCAAAGAATGCAAAAAGTGCAGCAGGAGTTTTGTTTCTCTAATACCTTTACATCCAAATATTCCTTAATAAAGAACTTTTGTGAGCATTATAAAAATGTATAATAGCATCTCTAACATGCATCTGACATTGGTGGTCATTTTCCTTACATTTTATCTAGAGAGTCAAGAAAGAGCCTTCTGAACTTTTTCCTTTTTTTTTTTTTAAATAAAGGAACATCTCCAGTTTCAAAGTTCCACCGTCCTACACAGACCCTTAGAGGAAGGTAAATACAGCTAAAAGCAGCTTAACCTACACCACAATTTGCCTCCAGCCAGCCCTGCCTGAAATAAAAGTACTACCAAATAGGAAAGAATTTGACTTAAATCATTATGAAATCAGGATAGCGCTCTCATGTTTAACTAAATGTTCATTTGTTAACATGTAAGCAACCAACTTTGAGCTATAAAGAGCTGACTTTATAGAACAATTAAGAGTTTTAGTGTAGAGGAGAGTGTGAACACCAAATACTATAGGATCACAGAACCTACTGACATCAAAATAACCAACCAAATTTGTAAGTAGACTTGTCAGAAAAGGTAAGGGTTATGGAGCTCCAAATTTGCAAAGCCTATTAAGGTATTTGTATATGTAATATTGGTATAAAATGCTGTTCAAAGTTCCCTGTAATGTCTTTGTGTTACATATTTCGTAGAACTGAAATTTGGAATTATGGCGATTTTATAAAGTCCCATTCGAAAGTTTCGATTCAGTCTAAGTCAAACCTGGTCAAACTGCTGAAACCTCAAAGCTGAGAGACAAACCCAGAGTCACGGCTTTAATTAATGCCATGGACCTCTGTGGAATGGAAATACTGCTTCCTAATTAAAATGAGTTCTTGTTCATTTTTTTTTCCCCAGACAGCTGAGATTTTGATTTTAGAAGCTGATTCTGAAAACTTCCTGACCTTTGGCAAAACATTTATTCAGTTTTGCACTCTGAGCATCCAGATGAGCTGAAGTCATTATGGAACTCTGAGGTCATCTACAAAGTGGACTGATTGCTCAATGGAGTCTACTTCACACAGTTCCATTTTTTTGAGGAATTTCCCCTTGAGTGACAGTATCCCTACACCCCCGACCTAGGGGTCTGGTGTAACTCCTCAGTCATTACACTCAACATACTTTTAGAAAGCAATACTAATGTCAGAAACCAACAACCCACATTTTCACTCTTTGCTTATAGACAACTTTGTAAATATGCATTTCTCTTAAACTAGCAATATTAGTATTAGTCAATTATTAGTATAATAATATGATAATAATATGATATATAATAATATAATAAAGACTAATATTAGTCAATTATTAGTATACATTCTGTCATACATGGCTTTCAGTTCATTCTGTGCACCGTAGATATTGAATGATTCTGTACTGTATTCTAAATCCTAGGAAAGAAACATGAATACCTATACTTCCTGTTATCAAGGGGGTTCACGGCAATGGAGGATAAAACTATGCATGTGCTAGATGCTATAATAAAATATACGAATATCCCCTATGAGTATGTAAGCCACCCTGAGAGGTATGTGAATGTGAATCCCCGACACTGATTTAAGGAGAATGTCACACTTAAACCTAGCTTTAGATAATGGGTTTACAGTTGGAGGAAAGTGGGACAGGTGGGCACACACAAGGGTGGTAACTTTTAAGCAAGCATAGGATGCTTTCTAAAATGGTTAGTGATTGTATTATAGCTGTGATAAGAAGGTTAAGAGCTGGAATAAGAATCTGCTGCAATAAGGTAGAGTAAAAATTAGTCAACAGTGAAGAGTTATAAGACGAGAAACACTAGATTATACTGTGTAAATTCGGAATAATTCAATGCCAGAATGAGGACATAGAAAAGTGGGAATGAATTGGAATAAGGACACTGGAATACTTCGAGAGAAAAGGAAAGTTCCTTATAAAAACAAAATTATAGGAACACAGGAAACCTCTCCCCCTAAAAAATTATAGGATCACAAGGGAGGAAAAGAAGAGGCGCACTTTGAGAGAATTTACAAAACACAGTGGGTCTGAAGATATTCATTTAGGGGAGATGGGAACATAAATATAAACAATGCTTATACCAGGTTCTCAAAATATACTCACCATGTGCTCACAAAAAGTGGGAGGCCCTTTTAATTTTTTATTTTACTCAGCACTCTAGGAACACTTCATGGTAAGTATTTTATTCTTATTTTGTTGATAAAATAACTTCATCAAGTATCTCCAGTGAAGCCAAGATTAAAATCCAGATTTTTCTCACCCCCCAAAAAATCACTCTCAAGCCAGCACATTGCTTCCTGTTTTTTAAAATAGGTTAATTTAAAAATCAACATGCGATAGTTTTGCCATTGGGTACTTAGTGCTCAAGATAATTAAATTAGCATATCTTTTCTCTCTCTACATCCAACAACGCACTTCACTTGTCAGGCAGAGAATGTAGATTTTTTAATAGAGCACCACATTTCAGTTAGAAAAGTTTCCTTCTTGACTCAAGCGACCTAGTAATTATCTCCAAATGTCTCCCAAATCCCTGAGCCTAGCAGATATTTCTTTCATGTATTAAGAAAATAACCTAGGTCTCTTCTTACACTATTTTTGACACAATTCAATGGGATGGGAAACAATGCCTTATGAATCTACAGAAATTAAAACATATCAAAATCAAGGTTCCAATTTCAAACTCAAAAATGCACCTAGCAATTTATGATATAAAGTATTACAATCACTTGCAAGAGATGTTTGTGGTTGGTGGAACATAATTTCAAATACAGTTTGATAGAAACATGTCAAAAAATATTCTTCACCACACAAATATTTTTCACAGTAGAGAATTAGCCAGCTTAGCCAACCATATCATTTTTTAAAATATATTCCACTCTTTGAGATACTCCAGCTTTATCCCTTTATTCAAAAAGATCACCAGAGAATGCCATATTTAAACCTATGAATTTGCCATCCATGAATTGCCACTCAAGACTGTGGTTTGACAGTACATTCTGGGTGACCATAGGGTATATAAGAAAAGGATCTTTATATTTTTGGCACATACTATAAACAGGGATATCGATAATTACCTTGTTCAATGAGCCTTACAAGAACATCTTCAGGATAAATTCTTCTTCTGTACAGGAATGTTACTCCCTTCTGATGAACCCATGATTTTCATTCTTAATAGAAAAGAAAAACATCAAGAGTCAATCTTTACTTTAGTTGTAACAGTATCAGTTTCTATTACTTACCCAGGCATATTAAATCTCTCTCTCACCTATCTTTATAATTATTTTCCTTTTCAACTCTCTATGTACTATGATTCAGAAGCCACATGATTTTGTTTCATAGTCTCTCAATTATCAACTATAAACTCTCAAGCCCTTTGGGAAACAAAAGTAATAAGTATTTTGTTTCAATTTATAATAGGCTAAGAAAAGTGCACTTTATAAAAATCAGCCTGTGTTCTATATTTCATTTTATATTTATAATTCAGTACATATGTGTAAACCCTTAACTTAGCATAGGAAACAATGTTTCAGAAAGTTTAAGAGTTAGCTCTTTGTTTCTGAGGTTTTGCTGTGGTTATCAGGCAATATCTAGGTATATGTTTTTAACGTTACATGGAATCTAGAATATTTGTATCTTCAATCTAAGATGATATATCTGTCCTACTGCCTTTTCTATGTCACCTTTTTCCTTTAGATAAAACCTACAAGAAATTTTGTTTATGTAGGGGAGAAAAATAGAATTTTTGCTTTATCCTTTTAGGTTCTTGGTTGAGATACCCCTATAATAAAAGACAAACTAGGAGGAGAAAAGCAAACCAAATTTCAAGGACACGCATACCTCCTGTATACATGATATATACCCAGGAAACGTGCATACCTCCCTGAAATGGCCCCAGTCTACACCTAAAGTACCATCTCCAGCTAAAGACAAAAGATGTTGAGGGAAGGGTGGGAGCCAGTTACAGCAGCTTAGCCAGACAATCAGAGCAAACAAGGTAAGGTTGTATGCAGATTTAAGTTGCTACCTCCTCCAGTGATAAGAATTTCTATGATTAAGTCACCCTCTTCCAGGTACACAGAGGGAGACATCCTTACAAATGAAGATTTCCCTTATAAATGTCCTTTACAAGTGGTAACTTCTACTCAGTTTTCAGAGCTTCTCCTGGGTTTGTTTTTTTGTTTTTTTTTTTTTCTGTACGTTCAGTTAGCCAGCATATAGGACATCTTAAGTTTTTGTTGTAATGTTCAATGATTCATTAGTTGCATATAACACCCAGTTCTTATCCCAACATGTGCCCTCCTTAATATCCATCACCCAGTTACTCCATCCTCCTATCTCCTTCCCTTCTGTCTGCTATTTCTTAAAAATAAGCAGCCTAAAAATATCCTTAAGTCAAAAAGGCATATTTTGGGGTAGCAAATTCTGCTCCCCTTTGATCACTTCATTCTCTTTTCCACTTCTTAATTTCTCTTCCATGGTTTCACATTATTTATCTCTTCCTTCTTTTGAGTGATGTATGTCCAGCTGACAATTCATTAATTCTCTCTTTATCTTTAATCTAGTGTTCAGTGTTGCTTTTGATTTTTTCCACTAACCGTTTTTATTTCTAAGAATTTCTGTATTTAAAAATCCATATTCTCCTCCACAGAAGTAGGTTCTTGCCTCATGAATTCTGCTTTTATTTTTTTTCAACAAAAAAAAATTTTTTGAGATACTCAGAGAAATACAATCTCTTGGAGGTTGCATCATCATTAACTTCAGGGTGTGAATGTGCTCATTATTGCAGTATCTAGTAATTTTTGACTATAAGCTTTCAGAGGAACAGCTTTCCTGGGAACTCACTCATCTGGGTCATGGATACATTCCTATAGCATGGCTTCACATTTATCACTGCAAGTGTTGTCACATTCTGAAAGAGATTTTATGTTTATGCTCACCTTCAGATCCCCAATACCACATGGTTAATGAGAAAGAAAAATCTACAACCTCTTAGGGAGCGAGCTTAGATTCTTTCTCATAAACATCCATCATTTTTTTTCATTTTTGTCACTGACTATTTTCTAGTTTCTTTGTCAGAAGCATGACCAGTGTGAATTCTTCAGAGTCTCTTTATACGGACGGGAAAGACTTCTGTATGCTTCTGCTCCTATCATATGTGAATCGAAGATCTTCTCTCCCGGCCTTGAATAGAAATCAATGCCTTAGGTCCTCAAGATTATGTGATTCTATAACACCATGGCTTTTCAGGCTGAATTCTCACTTTTTTTTAAAGGATACGTGTTTTTAAAAAGGTAAGATAATGACTCATATGGATATAAAATAAACTTGCATTAAATGTTTCATTTAACTCACTGTTTAATGAGGAAACCTGGCAGAAGATGAAGCAGTTTCTAAGAACAAGTTAAAGAAGAAATCACTTCTATAGAATAAACATTGGCATAAACTTACATAGGGATGCAAAATTAGCTTTTTCCCCCCATGAGCTAAGGGGAGTCAACTTAAACCTCCCCTGAAAGAATAAACTTGCATGTCTACAGACAAGAATTACTTTGCATTGCTATCAGTTTTCAACTTATAGAATTATAAAATAGCTCAAAGGCAATGAAAGATTTGGGTCAGATAGCACAGAAGAGTGTGTTTAAACAATGCAATTTTCTTTTGGAGACACTCTGATCTTTTTCATTTTAAATGTTTTTGTATTTTAAACTTTAGTTTCTTCTAAGTTCTAGTTCCCTGAGACTTCTTTTTTTGCTTTCAGTATTATTTTAAAAACACATTTTATCTAGCACAACTGAGGACTTGCTGCAAAAAAAGAGAGAGCTAAGGGGCGCCTGGGTGGCTCAGTGGGTTAAAGCCTCTGCCTTTGGCTCAGGTCATGATCTCAGGGTCCTGGGATCGAGCTCCACATTGGGCTCTCTGCTCGGCAGGGAGCCTGTTTCTCTGTCTCTCTCTCTCTGCCTGCCTCTCTGCCTACTTATGATCTCTGTGTGTCAAATAAATAAAATCTTTAAAAAAAAAAAAAGAGATAGCTAAAATCAGCTTTGTTCACCGTATTGACTAACTTCACTACTCCTCATCTTAAAACTCTTCATCTGCTTTTGGGATAAAAGATCCTCTCTGTTTTCCTTCTAACATTTAGACTTGGCCTTCTACGTCTTCATTGAATTTTCCCCTAGGTCTGACTTTTGGCAGTGTTTTCTAGGTTTTTGATCTTGGTATTTGTTCAGTGTACATCCCTGCCTATACTTTCCACTGCTTTCTCTATGCTGATGACCTGGAAATTGACACCTCAATCTATGTGTTGCTTTAGGCACTTACTTCCAACTGTGCAGTGGATATCATCAAACACATATCCTACTGGCAGCTCAAATTTGACAAGACCAAACTGAATTCATTAAACACCCTTTACCTACCCCTCCAAAACAGCTTCTGAATTTGTTCTTCTCCCTGCGTTTTCTCCATATCATGTTTTGATACTGCAATACAATCATTCAAATTGAATCTTAAAAATCATCCTCAACATCTTTCTCCCATTTACTTCTAGATCAACTGTTACATATTAATATCTTAAAATCATTTTTTTTATTTCTCTCTTTAGTGTTCTTTCTTAAGGAGATATTTTATATTTCTCTACTTCTTCTGGAAATTTTAACCTAACTAACCATACTAGCTCTTATTTTTAACCTATGATAATCTACCTGCTCAACAAGGACTTCCTAAAATATGATTTTTAGGACATCATCATACAAGAAACTAATACAGCTCAATAATCAACACAAACCTAAAAAAATTTAAAAATAGGCAAAGGACCTGAATAAACATTTTTCCAAATAAGATATACAAATGGCCAACAGGAACATGAAAAGTGCTCAACATTACTAATCATCACAGAAATGCAAATCAAAACCACAATGAGATATCACTTCACACCTGTTGGGATGGCTATCATCAAAAAGTAAAGAGCCAGCAAATTCTGGAAGGTTGTAGAGAAACCCTATACACTGCAGAGGGGATTGTAAGCTCATACAGATGCTATGGAAAACAGTATACAGGTTCCTCTAGCAATTAAAAGTAGAACTACCATATCATCGAGCAATCCTGCTTCTGGGTATATATCCATGATAAACAGAACCCTTATCTTGAAAGATACCTGCACTCTCATGTTCACTGCCGCATTAATCACAACAGCCAAGGAATGGATCAAGAAAATCACATACACACACACACACACACACACACACACACACACACCCTGGAATTATTAAAAGTAAAGAAACTCAGCCATTTGCAACAACACAGATGAATCTGGAGGGTTTTATGCTAAGTGAAATAGGACAAAGAGAAAAAGAAATACTGCGGAGTATCACATAAAAAGAACCTAAATTTAAATAGTTGTACTCACAGAAACAAAGAGTAAAAATGTGTTTGCCAGGGGATAGGGTGTGGTGAAAATAGGGACAGACAGGCAAAGAGTAAACTTTCAGTTACACGATGAATAATTTCTGAGGATCTAATGTGTAACATGGTAACTATAGTTGTTAACACTTTGTTGTATGATTTAAGATTGCCAAAAACATAGACCTTCAATGTGTTCTCACTCTCTCTCCCCCTCCCTCTCTCTCTCTCTCTCTCTCTCTCTCTCTCTCTCACACACACACACACACACACACACAAATACCTGAGTCTAGGCATATGTTAGTTCACTCAAAGGGAACCCTTTCACAATGTTTATGTATCAAATCATCTCTCTGTATTCTAAATGTCCCAGACTTGTCTGTCAATAAAATCCCAATAAAACTGGGAAAAGAGAAGAAATATTGGTACAATGCTGGGAAAGACAACAGACTACAGGGAGCCTGCTTGGGTGTAATGCAGCTCCATTACGTTCCAGCAGTGTAAACTTTGACAAGTGAAGGAAATACTCTAACATATCTTTCCTCATTTGTTAAGCGAGGATATTAATGATATGCCTTGGAATTTGGGTAAAGATTGAATGGAATTTGGAAGCATGCTCCCAGGAAAAAAATAAAAAATATATAAATAACAGCCATCATTATTAATGTTTCTTTTATTTTAATTTATATAGAAAAGTGTGCTTATATTTCATAAGTGCACAATTTTATTAATTTATCTATTTTAAGTTCCTTTTTTATTTCTTCCTAGTCATGTTTCTGCCTTGTTCCCCATAGAGCATTTAATAACATTAATAACAGATAAATTAATCAACCAGATTGTCCTCACTCATATAAAACTGTAGAGGTTTGTATCATACACTTAAAGACACATCAAGTTTTTCAATTTTACTTTTAATTTTACAACAGGAGTACTGTATTATTTACATTGTGCTACTTTTTTCACTGAAAAATAATTTTTGGAAATTCCATTATCATCTGAGTAGGTCTTGTACCTTTATCTTCTATTTTTATCTGTTATCTGTCTTATGAATATATTCCAGATCTAAAATTGCATGTTAACTTTATGATATTCTTTGAAAAATACTTTGTTAATAAAAACAGATGAGTAAGGTTTGATTATCTAATGATAACATGATGGCTATATCAAGAATATATTGTGTATCTGAAATTTGCTAAGATAGTAGAATTTAAGAGCAAAAATAACTCTTTTCAGTCAGAGAATATTATCTGAAAGTCCATTTATATCAAAAATGCAGTTCAACTAGTCACCTTCACCCTGACTTCACAAAATCAAGAACACCTTGATTTTCTAATATCAAACTATTTCACTCATATTTTTAATACCCAGTTCAAAAAATAAGTATAATACACCACACATACACACACACACACACACACACACACACACACACACACACACAAAACCCTTATATTTCCTATTTCTCTAATAATGGAAGACCTTAAAAAGAAAGACACCCATAGTGCGGGGTGACCATTATGCCCCTAAAACAATTAAGAACATTTTCGTTAACATAACGAATATTCAAGATGTCGTGGTGAGCATGTATCTTACAAAAAGTACATGCGGGACAATGTTCATCAGATCAATGTGTTAAACTAAATTTTAGAATATTCTGTGATCCACCCCTAGCACCTTCTTCTCTATACGTGCCTTGTTCTTTACTGCTATAATTTCTTTACTTAACAGCCAACCTACCTTCCTCTTAACCTAAGTTCTACATATTCTTCAAAGCACAAATCATATGTTACCCCCTCCTCTATGAAAAGTCTCTGTTATTTCAATAAAAAGCAATTACACTTTCTCCTGAATCAGAAGCAATTCATCCATACCACTCTTACCACTCTTACATTACTTAACTTTTTCTTATTACTGAGTTATTAGTAATAAAAAATCAATATCCTAGTACATAGCAAGCATTTTATGGTGTGTGTGTGTGTGTGTGTGTGTGTGTACATACATATATATATATATATATATATATATATATATATATATATAATCCCATCAGTTTCAATCAATCAATTTGAAGGAAAAGATAACATCTATTTAGTAATTTTTTCCTCACAGCACCAAGGAACATTACCATGCATTTAGTAAATATTAGTTGTATAAATGAATCAAAGCCACACATACTTACTCTGAATATGATATTAAGTGATAGCTTTGATTTTTTTTAAATGAAGTTTTCCCTAAGATGTTTTCTCATTTTCAGGATATGGTCACTGATTCAGTAAGTATTGGTTGGACTGCTGAATGATACCTAACACTCATAAAAGAAATTTTATCAAATCTCTACAATCTCTTTCAGAGGTAGAAGCAGATGCATACTTCTTAACTCATTCAATGAGGTCAGGATTATCCTAATACCAAAACCAGACAAAAACATTCTAAGAAAACTACATTATAATACACTATGATAAATGTAAAAATCCCCAATAAAATATTAGCAAATTAAATTCAACAATATATAAAAAGAATTATACACTATGACCAACTGGGATGAGGTACAAGCAAGGATATCACCACTAATCACTCCTTTTCAATATTATACTAGAAATTCTAGGTAATGCAACAGGCAAGAAAATAAAATAAAAGGTACTCTTACTGGGAGAAAAAAAAAAAACTAAAAGTGCCTTTCTTTTAGATGACGGACTATTTGCATAGAAAATCTAAAAGGCTAGAGACATGCATTCTTGCAAACACATGTATACACACACAAATTCTGAAACTAATAAGCAATTAAAGGAAGGTTGAAGGACACATAGTTAATATAAAAAAGTTAATCACTTTCCTATATAACAGTGATGTAGAAGTGACATTTAAAATTTAAAAAAAATCTCATTTCCATTGGCACCTGGTGTGTGAAATATTTAGGTATAAATATATCATCATCGATAAAAAAAAAAAAGATAGGAAAACTACAAAACTGTGATCTTTGTAAAATCAAAGAACACCTTAAAAACATAGAGAGACCTTCCATGTTCACAGATAGGAAGACTCAGTATTATCAACATGTCAGTTCCTCACAACTTGATTTATAGATTAAATGCAATCTCAGTAAAAATTCCAGAAAGTTATCTATAGATAGTGAAACCTCAAAACAATTTTGAGGTATATATGGAGAGGAAAAAGACCCAAAATAGTCAATATAATATTGAAGGAAGAATAATAGAGTCAAAACACTGACACTGTCCAACTTCATGACATACTATCATGCTACACTAATCAAGATACTGCAGTACTGGTGAAAGAATAGACAAAGAGATCAAACAATCAGAATAAAGTGCCCAAAAATAGACTTACATAAATATAGTCAACTGACCTTTAACAAAAGAGCAAAGGCAATACAATGAAGCAAATAGCAAATAGCCCTGGACCAGCTGGATATTCACATGCAAAAAAAAAAAAGAATCTCGACAGATCTTACACACCCTTCACAAAAATTAATTCAAAAGGATCATAGACCTAAATGGAAAATACAAAACCATAAAACTCCTAGAAGATAACATAGAAGGGAATCTAGATAATCTTGGGGACAACACTGAATTTTTAGATATACCAACAAAGTATGACCCATGAAAGTAATCACGGATAAGCCAGACTTCATTAAAATTAAAAACTTCTGCTCTTGACAGTATCAAGAGATGAGAAGACAACCCACATACTCCAAAAATATATTTGTAAAACAGGCATCTGGAAAGGGACTAGTATTCAAAATATACAAAGAACTCTTAAAACTATAACAAAAAACCTGATTGAAAAATGGATCGAAGACTTTAACAGACATCTCATCAAAGATGATATACAATTGGCAGATACTTAACATCATATGTCATTAGTTAAAACACAAAGAGAGGGGTTCCTGGGTGGCTCAGTCCACTAAATATCTGACTCTTAGGTTTCAGCTTGGGTCATATGAGATTGAGCCCCGAGTCAGGACCTGTACTCATGAGGAGTCTGCTTGGGTTTCTCTTTCTCTCCCCCTCTGCCCCTCCCCACTACACACACACACACACACACACACACACACACACACTCTCTCTCTCTCTCTCTCTCTTGCTCTCTCAAATAAATAAATGTATCTTTTATAACAATAACAATGATGAGATACAACCCATCTGTTAGAATGGTCAAAATCCAGAGTGCTGACAACACCAAATGCTGGTGAGGACATGTAGCAACAAAAACTCTCATCCATTGTCAATGAGGATGAAAATGGTACAGCCACTTTGAAAGAAAATCTGACAGAGGTTTATTTGCAAAACTAAACATACTTTCACCATATGATCCAGCAATCACAGTCCTGGGTATTTACCCAAAGGTGTTAAAACTTAGGTCCACACAAAACCCTGCACATGGATGTTGATAACAGCTTTATTCATAACTGCCCAATTTGGAAGTAACCAAGGTGTCTTTCTGCAGGTAAATGAATAAACTGGGGTAACTCCAGACAATGGAATACTATTCATCACTAAAAAGAAATGAACTATTGAGCCATGAAAGAAACAAAGGAATTTTAAATGCATGTTATTAAATAAAAGCCAGTCTGAAAAGGCTACATACCATATGATTCCAACTATGTGATATCCTGAAAAAGGCAAAACTATGAGGATGGTAAAAAGATGAGCAGTGGCCAGGGATTGGGGGATTGGAAGAGGGGAAAGGATGAATATTCAGATCACAGGGATTTTTAGAGCAGTGAAAATGTTGTACATGATACTTTAACTATGAATACATGTCATTACACATTTGTCCAGACTCATAGACTGTACAACACCAGGAGTGAAATATGAAATAAACTATGGACTTTGGGTGATTATAATGTGTCAATGTAAAGTCATCCATTGTAATAAATGTGCCAATCTGATGGTGGTATATTGATAATATGGAAGGCTGTAAATGTGCAAGCAGGAGGTATATGGGAAATTTCTGTTCCTTTCAATTTTGCTGTGAACCTAAAACTACTCTAAAAACTAAGTCTAAATTTTTTTTAAAGATTTTATTTATTTATTTGACATAGAGAAAGAGATCACAAGTAGGCAGAGAAGCAAGTAGAGAGAGAGAGGGAAGCATGCTCCCTGCTGAGCAGAGAGCCCGATAAGGGGCTCCATCCCAGGACCCCGAGATCATGACCTAAGCCGAAGGCAGAGGCTTAACCCACTGAGCCACCCAGGCGCCCCCAAAGTCTAAATTTTAAAAAAGTAGATAAAAAGGAATAAGTGAGTCATGACTTCAGGAAGTTAGTCTAGAAAACATCTCAGAGAAGATGGGTACAAAATATGTGTATCATATAACATACACATGTTTTATAAGGTTAAAATACCTTTGGAACTATACTTCAGAGTAGTAAATTACACATCAATTTCCCTCTGGGTAAAAAAGGTCTATCTGGGAAACACACAGTAGAACTTTTGTAACTTTGGAATTTTGAATCATGTGAATGTATTTTTATTCAAAAATTAAACAAAAATATTTTATAGCAAAATTGAGAAGAATTCCTAGAATACCTCAAAATATTGAGGAAGAATTTCATAAAACTAGGACATTAGAAGAGATTGGACTAATTTATATCAGTTAGCATTTGCTGTATAACAAACAAACCTCAAACTTAGTAAGTTAAATTGGCAATGATTTATGTAGCTCATAATTTTCTAACTCACCAACTTGGGTTGAGATCGCATTAGATACTTCTTCAGATTTGGTCCTGGCTTAGCAGAAACTACCTATGCTTTTGGTTTTGTAGGGTGCCTGGGGCTGGATGGTCTATGATATGCATGGATAGGGATGGCTGGCATGACGAGGACCTCTCTCCATTTTGTCTCCCATCCCCTAGCATGTTTGCCTTGGCTTTTTCGCATTGTAGTCAAATGAGTCCAAGAGCAGCCAAAGTGGAAGCTGCAAGATCTCTTGAGACTTGATCTGAAACTTCTCACACGATCGGGACACATTATGAAGTCAGTCATATTTATGTTTAGGGAAATAAGCTCCAACTCTTGATGAGAGGAGGTAAAATACTGTTGTGATTTCGGTCTTCTATAATTATAAAGTGATAATTAACAACATTAATGCTGAATTACTCTTAGAATGGAGATGTAAATCCTATCATTTCTTCCTAGCCAAATCTTATCATTTTCACAATAAATACAGAAAAAATACAATAAATCATCTTAATTATAAATGTGATTTAAAACATGTATGTGTTTCTAACTTCAGAATATTGGGGATAGATCTAGGTCCCTTTGTGATGAACTTCTGTCCTGAAAATTAAACATTCTCCCTTCTCAATGTTTCATCATCTCTAACGTGACATAGCTCCTATCATGTCATTAAAGACTCTGTTTTTAGCTTTAAGAGTACACAAAGAATAGTTCTAGTTTCTGATGTCCTCTAACACCTGCAAATTTTATGTGGCATATGCCACTATTGCTTTCCTCCATATATTCTTTGGGCTCATCTCTAAGTACGTACTTTAACCAGACTGTACTTCAGGAATTCTTCAAAAGGTCATATTGCTTATGTATCTTTAATCGAAACTTGGATTGAGCTATACCATTTCTACCATTTATTAGCTCTTTGAAATTAGACTTAGTTCACTTCTATAAGTTCAGCTTATTTAGCTATGAAATAGAAATATCGCTATCTCCTTCATGTGATTTTCATGAAACTAAGAAAGAGGAAGTGAATATTAGCTGTTTCCCTCCTTGTCACCCTTTGTTTTCATTTATCAGCTCTTCTATCTCATGTCACATGTTAAGAATAAAAGCTTGAGATTCCATTGCTTCTCACAGAGAGATCCACAACAATGACCCACACCATCCACTCAACAACCACACCTGGATTATTGGTTTCACATCAAGGAAATCCTAATCGTGTACTTATTCTGATAACTGGGTGGGGGTCTTTATTCTCTACGAAAAGGAGAAGCAGTAGGGTGAGAATGATAATGGGAATGACAGTGATAATATAATAATAGCTATTCTATTTGGGTTTAATAATGATAACCACCACATCAAGAAAAAAGCCGTATTCTTATTCCCATTTTAGAGATAAAACACTGAGCTTCAGTGTGGAATTGCCTGGGGTTACAATAGCTATTAAGCAGTGCAACAAAGATTTTAAATATAATTCTATTCCACTCCAGAAGCCTTGCTCTTAAACATCACTTCACACTGTAAAAATATAGTTGTGAATCTTTCGTTGATTTGTTGACATTAAAACTGTCACTATTCACATTTATGATTCTTCAATAAAAGCTTTAAAATTTTTTCTAGACTCGAGTGATATTCAGACACCATAAAAAAAACATGAATTTGAGAAACATGACTACAGCCATCACAGGATCAGATATAAATTAGGCCTAATTACTCGAGTCTAGTAAGATTGGGATGTAGACCTGCAGTGATGATAACGGGATTCAGTGGACATACATTCTGGGCTCTGGAGAATGGGGTGATAGGTGGCAATTATCATTAGTGACTTTTGAATAAAGATGTTGGAGTCTTCTCACTCATTAGACCAAACAGTTCAATGGTCATTAGAAATGGCTGTAAAAGGCACTGAAATACCTTCAGAAAGGGGGTAATGATTATCACTGTAGCAACCTTTTATTTCTATAATGGTGGTGTGATTAAGAAATCAACATCAGACATTATTCTCCATCAGCTGTGGCTTTTAAAAGCTGATGACAGTAGTCACAAATTAAACTTGGAACAGTTTCTATACCTTTAGTGAAACTCACATGGCACAGACCACTTTCTTTTCCAACTGTGACTTTAATTTGAATATTATCAGGGGCAGGTCAAAACAGATGTGTTATAAATCACTCCAGAAGTTTGGTCAGAGTTGGAGGCATACACACAACATTCACTATGAAAAAGAGACTGCAGTTTTACAGTCACGGTTTGTTACAAATCTCTCAGGAACAAGAACACAGACGCAGTTGTCACTTTTTTTTTTCTTATGCACTGGTTATAAATACAAGATGTGGGGCTTTGTTGAAGAGTAATACATCACATCATGAGAACACCACCACCCAGATTCTATGTTAGGAGAAGTAACTGGGTAGAATACATAGTAAATTAAAAGATGTAGAAACGATACTAGAGGACATTATGCTTAAAGAAACAAATTCTCATTATTTTGAATAAGAATTTGAATTCTTAAAGTCTGACCTAAACGACAATTTTAATTGGATATTTACAATGAAAAATATGTAGAAAACCTACAAGCAATAAGTCAGTGATTATGCACTTGCTAAAAACATGTGCTCGGCATTTTTTTTAATTCCCTAATTAAATCCTAATTAGGATGTGCAGTGGAGTGTTAATTTTTGCTAGCTATACCTCCAGGGCATTTTTTTACACCTTCAGAAGCCTAAGCTTATTCACATATGTAAGAGATAATTATCAATAAAAAGGACCACCGCATTGTTGGCTTAGAGAGTTGCTTATGTGTGGTTTCTGTCTCTACCTAAACAAACAGCCCAAGGGACCTATGTGAGATGATGAACTAGACACTGTCCTCAGCTGCCTAATAAGTAAAGTATGACTTTTTCTACATCCTCAAGCCAGGGCTTTCCTTCCTGGAAGGAAGGGAAAAGAGAAAGAGAGAGAGAGAAAGAGAGAGAAAGAGAGAGAAGCCTGTGGAGATGCTAAACAATTCTGAATACAAGGTGGACTGCCAGTCAGGAGTATTCAAACTTTGGCTCCACTCAACAACACAGAGTGCTAACTCTGCTGCCTCAGGCTCAAAATTCATGAAATCTGCTTTGACTCGATATCCTGTGCTTTACAATTAAAGGATGGGTTCTGTGCTGAGAATTGGGCATTATCCTTCTTAATTATTCTGCAAAGATTCTTTTGGAGAAGATCTCCAGCATCCTTCTCTTTACTACGTTGTCAACTCATATTTAAGTTTCGTTGTTTTTTTTTTTTTCCTAACTGTTATCCAAGCTGCCAAAATATTTGGTCACCTTATCTGTTAAGGTCCTACATTAGGTGTGAGGTAAGACATGTATAAGGAAAACCAAAGCTCTCCTTAAGAAGCTTGGAGTCTAGAAAGGAATGCAATGATAGTCATAGCACTGGTAATATGATACTACTAATAACAGTAACAACCAACAATTATTTGATTCTTGCTGTATTTTAGCCATTTTATGCCAGTTTCCTCACACAGAGGCTTCTGTATTATCCCTTCCAACAAGTTTCAGATGCAAAAGAAGCAATTTCTACATAGTTTATTCATATGGAAATGAAAATCTGAAAAGTTAAGGAAACTATGTCCACATGGACCAGAGTCAGAATACTTCACTTTTTCACTTCATTCTTTTTCAGGACAAAGACAGGTGCATGACCAGAATGAGGAGGTATTTTAAAACTATGATAATGGTTTTATGATAACAAGGAATGTGAGGTTAAAAAGCCTGGATGAGAGAAAATTATGAGTATGGGGGGGTAGTGGTGGTGGTGATGGAGAAGAGCACAGAGTATCTAAAAAGCTGTCATATGGAAGAGGAAATAACCAAGAATTATGGGCTCATGGTCCTTAGGGTAGTTTCTAGGGAAGATTTTACCAGTAAGAACTTTTAATTGACAATTACGAATTTTCTTATTTATTTATTTATTTTATTTTATTTTATTTTATTTTTCTGCCTACAAATGTTAACTATGAAACAATTATTTGGAGAAATTTAAGAAAATTCCTTCTTCCTCCTAGTTTGCTATCCACTAGCATATCTCATTCATTTTCAACTCTGGCTGTCATGCACATACATTTTCTAACAGTATTTGATTGATTGGATTTCTTACCAGTCTCTTGCCTTTGCCTTCACAAATACACGTTCTATTTGTAATATGAGGTTTCCTTCAAAGATTTTCAGTAGGGTATAGTATCTCCAACGTGAGCCTTGCCCTACTCCAAATCTTTAACTTAGGCACCTTCTACCTGCTAATGCTGAGGTTTTTCTCTTAGCTAGAATATGTGCTCTTTGAGATGCCATGTGACACAATTCTCAGATTCAGAAAATGAAAAGATCACCTCTTCTTAGAAGGCACCAGAACCAATGTCATCTCTAATAAGAGCTTCAGAATCTTTGATCTAGACAACCAAACCTTTAGTGTATACCTGGTCTTGGAAAATGACAATATTGGCCACCCATGTTTGGATGGTAAAGGGGTCTCTCTTTGGATTAGGTAGATCATCTTTTTGCCCCATCATCTCAATGATATAACTCTGGACTTAACTAGTGTTAAGAATATAGGGAGACAGTCACCTTTGCTGACTTAACATGGAGTCAGTCTAGGTTGATAATGGATTTCTGGTCAAGCAACAACACTGTCAAATTACGAAGTATATTAAGAGGCTAAGATAGGAAGCATTCTGAGCTATATTTCCTCACACCTTGGGGCATATAACAAAAAAGGAAAGAGACACAAATTCCTACTAAGTTGAAGCATTTTTTACAGTAATAGTGATTTCTCAACACAAATCAATTAGTAGTTATATCCCAGTTTTACAGATAAAGATTCTTAAGCTCATAGATGCTAAGGGATTTACTCAAGGACACATAGCTAGGAACCAATAGAGACAGGATTTGAATTTAGTTATGAATCTGAACCACGCTACTGAATATTCAAAATCCACTTTTTTACCAATCTAATTTATCCAATATAAAACACTGTGAGAGAGTCCTTCCCAAATGACACTTCCAGAGTTTTATGCACTTTATTTCTATTCATAATTTTAATAAAACCTTCCGTAGACTCATTTTAAAAATCACACTTTCATTTTGCTCTCTGTGATATCAGTGGAGAGCAACTGTCAACAGATGTGAAAGTGTACAGATCATTAAATTCTCCTCCACAATGCATCCTCAGAAATGCCCTGGTATCAAAGGACCTCCTCTTTTCCATCTGAAAGGACTGGATTTAGCACAGTTTTGCTCAAAACTTCTAACTTAGTCAATTTTCTCCAATGTGTAATTAACCTGAACAATTCTGGAGATAAGGGCCACTGGGCAATCAATGACACCTGTATCCTACCTTCTCATCTACTGGGCTACGTGCCTTCCCTTACAGACCTTCACTGGGTCAATTAAAGAGTACTGGACAGATGGTTCTTTCACAAACTTTCTAGGAGAGCACATGTCGTTTGGGAAAAATCAAGGGGAAAAATTCCTACTAGTCCCTGTCTGTCCCTCATTCTCTGCTTCACACACACACTCCTTACAAATGTTACTCTATGTGAAATATATTTCTCTCCATTATTTCCAACTTCTAGAGATGGAAAATGATGAATCATCCTCAGAAGCATAGCCCAGTTATCATACTTTTTGAAAATTCCATCTTGTCTTATCCAACAAAAGTAACTGTGCTCTATTTGAATTCCATTTGTACTTTACTCATTTCCCAAGAAATACAGCTTAGCATTTTTTTGCTGTATGGCATTACATTTTATACCTCTGTATCCCTTACTTCACTGTATGCTCTACAATGCAGGGCCTGTGCCATTACCACCTAAGTATCAGCAGCAGAAAACACAATGCCTAACATATTTGTTGATCAAAGCATGCTTTCTTATTTAATTCCTTATAAATCTTTAAAAAAATATATTCAGCATTACTATGGATCAATGATAGGAAGACTTTTTTAGATGACCATAATGATCCCTCCTTCTTGGAGGAGGAGATATATATATATATATTCCTGCATTATTCCTCACCCTTAAGTGAAGGTTATATCAAGAGATTAACAAACAGAATACAGTTAAAGTGAGGAGCTGTCTCTTCCATGTTAGAGTCATACAATACAGAATGCTCTTTCTTGTCACCCTCTCATTCCTTCTGGCTTTGATGACGCTAAGTGCAACGTTAGAGAGGTCCATAAGGCAAAAAAAGGTTGGCCATAATGGGCCAACAGCCTGCAAGGAACTCAATCTTTGTAACACCCTGGGAGTGAGCTAGGATCTAGCTCTTTCCCCACTTAAGCCTTAAGATAAAACTATAACCCTCCTCAGTACCTTCTTGACTGCAGTTTTAGAAACTCTGAAACAGAAGACCCAGATATGCTATGCCAGAATTCCTAAATTAAGGTTTGAGGCAATTTGTTATACAGTAATACATAATTAATACCTAACTAATACAGTGGTGACACTGCATTAAGGGCTGGCAATGGGGTGATAAGCAAGATCTCTTTTTTAACTCTTCATATGTAATAATCAAATAAAACTGTCCAATCTAAATTTAGAAATATCTCAGTATTCTATTTATGTGAAACCCTCTTTGAATGGTGTGTCAGATATTCATTGCCCAGTAACAAGCTAAAACCCTGTGTCTTAAAACAGTGACTGATTATTTCTCATGATAGTCTTAGTTGTCCTGGGGGTTTCTCTGATGATTTTGCCTGGGCTTGATCATGTAGCTGTACTCCCATGGCTAGGTCCAAGAAAATCTCCGTTACTTATCTGGCAGTTGATCGTGGTTATCATCTGGGGTGTCTCATTTCTCCATGTCAGTATCTTACCCTTCAATAAGCTGGATTGGATTTTTTAAGTGGCAGCTACAGATCAGTGTTCCAAGAAGGGAAGAAACAATACACAAGTGCCTTTCAAGCCTCTGCTTGCAACAAGTTTCCTAATGTCCCCACTGGCCAAAGACAGTAATGTTCTCAAGCCCATATGAACATGAGGGGGAATGAATGCAAGCTTATGGTTACCTAAAGTCATGATTTATTAGAAAACATCACTGGAAGAATCTACAACAAATGGTATTGACATTTAGATTAATAGAGTTGGTCTTAGAATTCCACAGCTTAAAGGAACCTTAGGAGACATGTATTTCAGTGCCCTCACCATGTAAATAAGGGAACAGAGATGATCAGACCCAATAAATTACCTAATTAAAGAGTTGACATTAAAATTCAGATTCTTTTTAATCCAGTCATACCCTCTGCCATACAATGCACATTGCTTATCAACCTCAAACCACTAGAAGAGTTTTACAAAGAGTAGATCATGTTGTACAACTATGGTTTGCAGAATACAATTCCAAACTACCTGATTCCTCTTCCTTTTGTCTGATGTATTTTAGTGCAGAAATACGTTAGCACTCTAGTAATTAGAAACTGTCTATCTCAAACAATACCATAATGCACCAGTTATCTGAGGAGTCACCACTACTAAACTAATAAATAGTAAGTTTTCTCCCACAGGCAATTATGATCTAGTAATCTACACTATTGTTTTTTATAATGGTCCACTTCAAGGACAATTAGCAAAAACATTAGTCAGGTCATAGTCAACTAAACACCTGATTTTTCGTCTTCTCCAGGATCATTTGCACAGGCTGAAATACTATTTCTTTATACTTTCCATGCTAAAATAAACCTAGCCAGGGTATTGTTACAGATCAGCACAAAGACTTTCATTATACAGGGAAATGCTTCTGATTTTTCAGGCCCGGATTATTATAATTCTCATTTTCTGGAGATTTTGTTCATGATGATTTCTCTGAGGCAGCTTCTGGAGAACGCAGGCATTGAATCTTCATGAGAACACACCTGTCTTCGTAAATTATTCCCATTTTGATATCCATGAATATGATCCTATCTAATCTCTAATGACAGGATTCATATTTAAGAACTGGAGGGACAGCAGCTTTCTGCTTTTAGCTAACACTATTCTCACTATTTTTCGTATAGTCTGAATCATCAGATCATCCTGGGTGCAAGCCTGACTTTCCAATTTTACTTTCCTAGCTAGAAAAGCCAAGATCATCACTGAAAAAATTCACTTGACATCTCTATTTGACATTATTTAAAAGAAACTCACTAGTCAACTGCTGTTTTTTTGCTATTAACTTCATTTCATTAAGGACAAGCATTTATTTGCTCTTTATAGCTTATTCTTTCCTGTCTGTAACACATTTTGTAAGTCTTGCAAATTTTCTTTTGAAATATAATATGCTCTTGTAAAGGTTTAGTGAGGAAGCAAAAAGGAAGGATTTAATCAGAATTATTTTTAAGTACCAGTTCTATCACTTATTTGTTTTTTTATTTTGAGGAAGCTCTTTTACTTTAAGGCTATATTTATCTACTTATACATAAAGTGAAAACTTACCCAAAGGAAATCTGTTTAAAAAAGGACACATTTCCCTACAATAAGTAGCTTATAGACTATAAAATTTCTAAAAGTGATAATGGTTGAAATAGCATTATTTTTTAATAATATTTATTGCTCTCTATTCTGATATTATGGATAGTCTTCTAAGATTGGTTGTGACAAACTTTTAAAGGGATTATATTTACCTTTATGTCCCTAATATAGTGCATATTAAAAGTTTTCCAAATAATTTCATACATTTTTATTTGATACTCACAAAAAATTCCTATGAGGTAAGCAAATATTGTTACTTTCCTTTGTCAAATTAATAAACTGATATCAGAAAACTGAGGAATCCAAGATTCTCAAGTGAGTACAGTTGACCCTTCAAAAATACAGGGGTTTAGGTTATCCAGCCCATGCCGCTGAAATCCAGGTATAACTTTTGACTCTAAAAAAGTTAACTACTAATAGATAACACATAATATATGTATCACATAATATATTCTTAGAATAAAGTAAACTAAAGAAAATGTTGTTAATAAAATACATGAGAAAACACATATACAGTACTATACTGTATTAATTGAAAAAAATCCACATTTAGGTGGACTTGAACAGTTCAAATCTGTGTTGTTCAAGAGTCAGCTATAATCTTAAAAAGAGAACCTCAAACTTTATAAGCTCCCAGTCTTCTTTATCCCATGGTACTTCTCGATATTTTTTTCTGCTAAAGGATCCCTACCAGAGAGGAGACATACATCCCCAGAAATTGTGAATGGTGAAGTCTAAAGAGTCCTCCTCAGCTAAAAAACTAAAGTTTATATTGTAAATATATAAAACTTCTGTATCAAAAAAACAGACTGAGGACATAGATTTAGCTTATCTAAAATACTAATAAAACAATGATAAAATAGTTTTTAACAGCTTAATACTCAAAATGAAAAGAACAAGTTGGGATGGGTTCTAAAGGCGTACTGGATGGCTTCTTGCCTCCTTCACCTAATAGAATATCTTTCTCTTGACTACTTTCTTTCAAATAACATGTGGGATGTTCTCACCCATTAACATGAATAAAAAACTTCTATGGTTTATCAGACATTTAAAGAAAAACTATTAATAATAAAGTCAAGATCTATAAACAAATCTCTGTGTTGTAGACTCAATGTGTTTTTTCTCCCGATTCGTGTTATCTGTGAAAGATGTTTAATATAAACATCTATAAAGCAAGAACAAAATGAAAAGTAACAAAAAAGAAGTCTTAAAATTGCTAAAATTAAAACAATAAATAATTTGAAGATAAAGCCAATAAAATCTTTTTTTTTTTTTTTTAAAGATTTTATTTATTTGACAGAGAGAAACACAGCGAGAGAGGGAACACAAGCAGAGGGAATGGTAGCGGGAGAAGCAGGCTTCCTGCCGAGCAAGGAGCCCGATGCGGGGCTCGATCCCAGGACCCAGGACCCTGGGATCATGATCTGAGCCGAAGGCAGATGCTTAATGACTGAGCCACCCAGATGCCCCAAAGCCAATAAAATCTTGATTTTTATTATGAAGATAAAATTATGACCACAGAATACAGAGTAACAATCTAAGATATATCTTACTAAGAGTCATCACAAAAAAAAAAAAAATGGATCCAGGAAGTAAAAAAAAAAAAAAAAAAAAAAAGGAAAGTATTTCCCCCAGAGCTAAAGCACATCAGTCATCAGACCAGAATTAAAAGGCCTGCCTAGTCATTGAAATGGTTCATGCCTAGACACGACCGCAAAATTTCACAATCACGAGGAATAAAGGGAATATTCCAAATTATTCTAAGATGGAGGTCAGTGTAGAGTGAAACAATAAGTCCCTTACAAATAAATTAGAATGTTAGAACAGAATGGAAATAGGTATTGAATGTTTTAAGGATTACATGATGTTCCAGTTAGACTTGTATTCTCATTGGAAGTATCAAACATATGAGAAAAAAATCTATCTTCATATACATGCAGACTTATGCAGTTAGACACCTCCAATGACACACCATTCCTTGGGAAATAATTTGAGAAGATGCCCCATAAAATAAAGAAAGGAGAAAAAAATATATGGGATATAGGAAATAGCAGTTCCCATTACAAAAAAAGTACTAGAAGAAATTCCTAGGATAAAAACTGTAGAGCAAGCAAAAAGAGTTAATCAAATCAGAGTAACACAGAAGGTTATAGAGCTTCTAGAATCATCTATAATGGAAGGTATTTGGAATGTGACTGCACACATTTGATGATATTATTTGTTAATTTTCAACTTAGAGGCTCAACCTATAAGCAAACTGTTTATGAGGTAAATACATTACAGAACAGTATATAAGTACAGCATGTAATGTCACAAATAGGAAGGAAAATTAGATTATAAAAGTATATATACAAAATATAGGAGGTGGAATGTGAAAAAAATAGAAAACTAAGGAAGACAGTAAGTGGGTCCCAATATATTCCTCTTTTAAAGGGAAATATAAAACGTATTAGTTATAGAAGACAGATAGGACATGTATTATCTAAAAGACAAGGCTAAGCAACACAGGAACAAAAATTATAATCAATTTTTGGGGAGTAAAAAAATAAGTGAAGACTATGGTGTGATTTCAATCCTTACTATGAAAGCAGAATAATCAATTATGAAAAATACCAAACATTAACATATATTGCAGTGAATCTTGTCAGTGTCTTGTCTGTATTCCTTTGGACTTAACAGTTTCCATATGCTGCACATAACTACTGCCTGCACATCTGCCTCAGAACTTTTACCAGAAGGTCACTCTGCCCACTGCTGGGGTAGGTCAGAAGTGCAACAGAATTAACCACCACCCACAGCAGAATTCAATAACTACCCGATGGAAGAAGGTACACCAATTTAACAGCTGTTTCCACCAGCAAGTAGGCTATTTCAGGGGTACATGCTGTCTTTTTTTCCTAAACTTTTCCTATAGAATTAATTTCTACTCACTCATCAAGGTGACTAACTCAACAATACAACCTCTATTAGCCACCTTTCCTTCCCTGTGTCTCTTCCTCATTTCCTGAATTTTCCTAAATTAAAGCTAAGTTTCAGTCCTTGTCTCAAGATCTGCTTCTGGAGGAAATGTAAATTAAGATATATTTGTAGATATGAAATCAACCAACAGATATTAAAATGATATATCCACGGAGAATGAGAAGTAAGGTAAGCAAAATACTTTGCATTGAAGCCCTTAAGTACTATTTGACTAATGATAAATATTCCTAATTTGCTAGACAGATATTGATAGAGGATCCAAATAGATGATAGATCGGTAGATAGATGTCAATTCTCAAAGCTGTTAATTAATCCAGACAAATTATAAAAGTCTCTGAGGGGTGCCTGAGTGGCTCAGTCAGCTATGTGGTTGCCTTCAGCTCAGATCATAATCCCCACAGACCTGGGATCGAGTCCCGCATCAGGCTACCTGCTTAGCAGGGAATCTGCTTCTCCATCTGTCCCTCATCCTGCTCTCATGCTCCTTCTCTCTTAAATAAAATATATTTTTTAAAAGTCACTGAGAGAATTAAGCTGACCAATCCAAAACTTCCTCCAAAATGACCATGACGGCCAGGCAGGACACATGAGACACAATCCATTCATATTTGGTTTTCCTATACTTGTAGTGTCTGTGCTACTGGGAAGAATAACAGACAGAATTGGTGCTTGAGAAATTGCTGAGCTTACAAACCAATTTTCCTATAGATCTACCCTTCAAATAGTCTGTTATTCAACTGCATTTATGGTCTCACTACAAGCTCCTGCCAAAATCCAGCTCAGTCCCTCTAACTTCATGTGATGCTTAGAAAATCAAAACCAAACAGTCTTCCTCAGTCAACCTTATATTTCTAAATTTCTTGCTGACCAAGACAGGCATAGCTTGCTGACTGAGTCATGTTTCCCTAATTCTACTGATTTAGTATATTCCACTTGCACTAATGTAATGCAAAGTATTTCCAAACACACAGAACTGTAGAGTTATATATTTTCCTCTGGAAAGCCTTTAACCGAGCAAATTTTATGTACTTTTCACTTAATAAATTTCCATACTACAAAATAATACTTTTCTAATCAATATAAAAATAGATTCTTCTCACATCTTATGCTAAAAGTAAGTCTCCAAGAAGGTGACCCAATCCTCCAGGGTCTCTTGTGGCTTTCATACCCTGATGTCCAACAATATCTCCCTACAGGTGTGTTTTAATCCAGTTTGAAAACTATAGGTCACATTGTCTTTCTGAAAAAGTGGCCCTTCTTCTTTTGAATAGGGTCACATGGAAACTTTCCAGAGGCTGATAAAAGCAGGTTGTATTTTGGTGAACCTCTCAATGTTCTATAATCTTTATGATGTTGTATGAAGACTGGGTTATTCACTGAGAATCATCTTACAATAAATCAGTGTTTTTAACTCTTTACTCAAGTCATTATTTGAATCACATAGTAATGAGTACACCCCATCAAGTGGCTTTATTTGGGTCAAAAATTATATCCTTAACCTGATCATGGGCTCATTTGATGATAAATTCTAGAAAGGAAAATATTTTCTTTATAGAGAACAGATATCCCTTAATTCCAGGCCCTCAAATTTTTATTGAAATCTTTTTGAGAAGAAGATATTAGGGCTAGTGATATTAGGGCTAGGACAAACTAAGATCCAGTCTTGAAGAACTTACAGAAACTAAGCACATGGGCAGATAGTAATTAATAACAAAAAACATGATCCTTACAAAGACAAAGAATTATGACATGCAACAATAACAGGTCTAGAAGACCAAAGAGACTTTGCCTGACACCTGAAGGATGAATATCAATCACCCAAGTGAAGTAGAGGATGATGCTGATTGCAGAAATGATGTTTTGAGACGGGAGAATGGAGGATGGTAGCAGAGTAAGAGGACACTAAGCTCACTTCATGCTATGAAAACAATTAGATAACCAGCAAATCATCCTCATTATCCCAGAAATTGACCTGAACAGTGGCAGAACAAACTCCACAGCCAAATGTATAAAAGTCACAGTGAAGAAAGTAGGAAGTGCTGAGATCTGGTTTGGGAGAGAAACAGATCATGACCACTGTATTAAGGAGTGAACTACGGTTGCAGAGAAGGGCAAAAGGCAGACTAATACACAGGGGCACCCAAGGGGAAATAAAATCCCCTATCAATTGGATTAGAAAGCAAGAGGGGCCAAATTTTGTGAGTTCTTGCAACCAGTGAGGCATAAAGCCTGGAGTTTTACAAGTCAGTGGGCTTCATTGAGATAGAGGCCAAGGGCATTGCACTGCTCTCGGAGAGGAGGCAAACAAATAACCTGTAGATGAGCAGCATGGGAACAGTGATCTGAAGACAGTGGGAGTACACAGTGGAAGGTTATTCACTCATTGTGAAGTACATCTCAGAGAGCCAGCATTCATGGAAAGGTCTGCCCAGTAAAAAAGGACCTTTTTTCCCCCACCCCACCTTTTCCTTCCCCACCCCTCAGCATAATCAGAGGGCCACATGTGAGAACCAGTGCCATATGCTAACACTCACAACCTTGCTTACACCAAGCCCCATTCCCACCATGCTCCAGTGGAACTGCCCTTCTCAGTCATGCCTGCCTCAGGCCCAGAATGGCAAGACCCCTCCTCCAGAAGACCAGTCCAAACCTCTTCCAATACCATGCTCCTGACTACAGAGTTTTGCAGGGCCTCAGTTCCAGTGGTGGGGGCAACAGGTCCCATCTCATGAGCAGACAAGGCCAAACCTAGCTAAAATGTGCTGCATTCAGGCTAGGGACCAAACAGTGCTCACAACAATCAAGGAAAGTCTATGCAGACGACTGACCTAAAAGATAAAGCAGCCAGTACAAAAGAGCAGAACACATACAGCATGCATCAGAAATACTCTTGGTAGCCAGTACAAAAGAGCAGAACACATACAGCATGCATCGGAAATACTCTTGGTAGCGCCAGGCCCTACAGAACAGGGCACATTACATGGGAGGGCAATATAGGACCTCTTCCTCATAAAGCCATTATCCTCAAGAACAAGAAATGTAACTAACCTTCCTAACACACGGCAAAACCCACAGAGACTTGGAGAAAATGAGAAGACAGAAATTTATACCAAATGAAAAAAACAAGACAAGGTGATGGCCAGAAATCTAAGTGAAACAGATAAAAGTATCATGCCTGACAGGGAATTTAAGGCAATAATAATGATATCCACTGGACATGAGAAAGGAGTGGAGGACCCATGGAAAAAACAGTGAGACCCTTAACAAAGAGATAAGGAATAACAGCAGAGATAAAAGGCTCATGCTAGATGGAATTAATAGCAGACTGGAAGAGCAAAGGAACAAATTAATGACCTAGAAGACAGAGTAATGGAAATTAAGTTGAACAAAAGAGAGAACAAAGAAATACACAAAATGTGAATATACTTATTGAATGCAGTGACTCCATCAAACATAATAACATTTGTATTACAAGAGTTCCAGAAGAATAAATAGAGTGAAAAGCAAACAGAAAATTTACTTGAAGAAATAATAGCTAAAAATTTCCCCAATCTGGAGAAGGAAATGGATCTCCAGGAGGCACAGGAACCCATCCCCCACCCCCAACAAAATCAAAAAAAGCAGATCCACACCAAGACATTTTGTAAGTAAATTTGTAAGTAAAAACAATGATAAATAAAAATTTTAAAAGCATCAAGACCAAAGAAAACAGTAACATACAAAGGAAACCCCATAAGACAAGCAGGAGATTTTTCAGCACAAATTTTCCAAGCCAGAAGAGACTGTCATTATATATTCAAAGTGCTGAATGGAACAAAATCTAGAGTCAGTATATGCTATCCAGCAAGGCAAGCATTCAGAATAGAAGGAGAGAAAAATAGTCTCCCAGACAAAAACTAAATGCATTCATAACTACTAAACCAGTCCTGCAAGAAATATTAAAGGGGGCTCTTTTAGAGAGGTGAAACCAAAAGTAACAGTATAAAGGCAGGACGCACAAAAGCAGTAAAAGTTAATGTTTACGTAAAAAAGCAGTCAAAGTACTCACAAAATTAAAAAAGATGTTAAATATGACAACATACACCTGAAACTTGAGGAGAAGAGTAAAGAATGGGTTCAAACTTACACAATCACCAACTTAATATAGACTGCTTTATATAGAAAGATTTATAAACAAACCTAATGATAACTATATGCCAAAATCACAAACAACTATGCAAAGAATAAAGGAATCCAAATATATCCCTAAAGAAAATCAGGAAAATATGAAAAAGATAAGGATTAGAGAAAATCTTCAGAAACAACTACAAAACAAGTAATAAAATGACAATAAATACATACCTATAAATAATTACTTTGAGAGTAAAAGGACCAAAACTTTTCTGATCAAAAACAGGATGACAGAATGGGTAAAAAAACACAAGACCCATCTGTATACTACCTACAGGAGGCTTGTTTTAGACTTAAAATCACCTGTAGAGTTAAAGTGAAGGGATGGAGAAATATTTACCATGCAAATGTTTGTCAAAAGAAAGTCAGAGTACCAATACTTATATCAGACAAAATGGACTTTAAAACAAAGAGTGTAACATAGTCTAAGATGGCAGAGGAGTAGGAAACCTCAGTTTTATTTGGTACTAGGAATTCAGCTGGATATCTATCCAATCATTCTAAATACTGGTGAACTCCACCAGAGCTCTAAGAAAAGAATAGTTACAACACTGCAAATAGAAAAGCAACCACTTTGCATGGTAGGAGGTGCAGAAAAGTGAATCCAAGGTGATATATCAGAGAAGATAAACTGCAGGGAGACTGAGCCTCCACAAGCTGACACCAACAAGTGATATAGCAGCAGAGCACAAAATCAGACCTTTTAGAAGTCTGCTCTGGTGAGGGACTTTCCTGCCTGAATGGTGCTCAGGTGATGAAGTGGGGGAGAATCCTATGTAGGACAGTGTGGTCTCAGGATCTCCAGGGTCAAAGAAAGACAGGCTGGGTTAGCACACAGTGTGGCTGGAGACCAGGGAGACAGGAGTGATGGACTGCTTTTCCCTGAGGGAACACTGAGAAGTGGGCCCCTGAGGTCTCAGCTCTGGGGCTGGAGACTGGGAGGCGACCCTTTTCATTCTCATCTTCTAAAGCTGCTCGGGAAGTCATAAGGGAACTAAAGCCACAAAGAGCAATCTATACCATTTACTTAGCCTAGCCCCCTGGGAGGGGGAATGCAATACTGCCTGGGGAAAAGACACTTGAGAATCAATGAAACAGGCCCCTCCCCTAGAAGAGCAGCAAGAACATCCAGCCAGGACCAAGTTTACCTGTCATTGAAAACTGAAAAACTCCCAAACAAGGGGACTATAGAATAGTCCTGAAAAACTCAAAAACTGAAAAACTCCCAAACAAGGGGACGTATAGAATTCATGGCTTTTTTCCTACAATTCTTTAATCTTTCAGTTTTACTTTTTTTCTCAATCCTTTTTCAACCAATTTCTTATTTCAGCAACTCTTCCTATTAAATATTTTTAATTTTCATTTTTACATTCTATTTTTCTGTTGTATTTAATTTTATTTTTGTATATTTATGTTTTTCTTTCTTCACAATTATGAGATGCACCTTTTTTTAACAGATCAAAATACACCCAGAATTTAGTGTTTGGTTCTATTGTCTTCACCAATCTGATCATATTCTCTCATTTTTTTTCCTTTTATTATTTTTTCTTTTGTTAAAATCTTTTTTATCTTTGATCTTTACAGTTACATTCTATTCTATCAAGGTATTTAATTTTCTTTTTGTATATTTGTATTTCCTTCTTTACAATTTTGAGATGTACTTTCTTCTAACAAAATGACCAAAATATACTCAGGATATAATGTATTACTCTATTCTATTCAGCTGTCTATTTATATTCCTTATTTTCTCTTTTTTACTTCTATTTTATTTTTCATTTTTACAGATATTCTATCCTTTCATTGTATTTTTATTTTTGTACGTATGCAGGTTTTTCTTTTTTCTTTTTTTTTAATAAATTTGGGATATAATTTTCTAACAGACAGACCAAAATACACACAATATCCAGTGTATTGCTCCATTCTGTTCCGCAATCTGATTATATTTTCTTTCTTTTCTTTTTTTTTTTTTTTTTGCTTTCAGATCTCTTCTGATTTGTTTAGCGTATATTTCTCTGGGGTTGGTATTGCCATTTTAATATTTTGTTCTCTCATTCATCTCTGCTTCTCTGGACAGAAGTACAAGAAAGAAAGACTTGCCAAACAACAACAACAAGGAAACAAACAAAAAACAAAAACAAACTAAAGAGGCAATACTGACTGGCAGGGCCTAATCAGTATGTATATAAGTAAGATGTCAGAACTAGAGTTTGAAATAATGATTGTAAAGATACTAGCTTGGCTTTAAGAAAGCACAGAAGACACTAGAGAATTCCTTTCTGAAGAAATAAAAGAACTAAAATCTAATCAAGTCAAAATATAAAAGGCTATTAATGAAATCTAATTTTAAAAACGGAGGCTCTAACTGCTGAGATAAAGGAGGCAGAAGAGAGAATTAGTGATATAGAAGACAAAATTATGAAAAATAAAGAAGCTGAGAAACAGATAAACTACTGGATAGTAGAGGGAGAATTTGAGAGATAAGTGATATCATAAAGTGAAACAGTATTAGAATAACTAGAATCCCAGAACAGGAAAAAGATAGAGCACCAGAAGGTATATTGAAGCAAATCATAGTGGAGAACTTCCCTAATCTTGGGAAGGAAATAGGCATTCAGGTCGAGGAGGCACAGACAAACCCTCTCAAAATCAATAAAAATAGGTCAACACCTGACATGTAATAGTAAAACTTGTAAATTTCAGAGACAAAGAGAAAATCCTAAAAGCAACTCAGGATTAGAGGTCCATTACCTACAAGGGTAGAAACACTACAGTGGCAGGTGACCTACCCACAGAGACCTGGCAGGCCAGAGGATTGGCATGATATATTCAGGAGGCTAAATGAAAAAAATATGTAGCCAAGAATATTTTATCTAGCTAGGATGTCATTCAAAATAGAAGGAGAGATAAAAAGCTTCCAGGACAGATAGAAACAAAGAATTTGTGATTACTAAACCAGCCCTGCAGGAAATACTAAAAGGAATCCTTTAGGCAAACAGCGAGCCCAAAAGTAACACAGACCAGAAAGGAACAGAGACATTATACAGAAACACTGAGTTTACATGTAATATAATGGCACTAAATTCATATCTCTCAATAGTTACTATGAACATAAATGGGCTAAATGTCCCTATCAAAAGACACAGGGTATCAGATCGGATAAAAAAGCAAGGACCATCAATATGCTGTCTGCAAGAGACTCATTTTAGACCCAACAACACCTCCAGATTTAAAGTGAGGGGGTAAGAACTACTTATAATTATTTATCATGCTAACGGACATCAAAAGAAAGCTGGGGTGGCAATCTTTATATCAAACAAATTAGATTTTAAACCACAGATTGTAATAAGAGATGTGAAAGGATAATATATCATAATTAAAGGATCTACCCAACAAGAATGTTTAACAATTGTAAACATTTATATCCCTAACATGGGAGCAGCCAATTATCTAAACCAATTAATAACAAAATTAAAGAAACACATTCATAAAAATACAGTAACAGTAGGAGACTTTAACACCTCACTCACTGCAATGGACAAATCTTCTAAGCAGAAGATCAACAAGGCAACAAGGGCTTTGAATGAACACTGAACCAGATGGACTTCAGATATTCAGAGCACTGCATCCTAAAGCAACAGAATACCTTCTTCTTGAGTGCACACAGAACTTTCTCCAGAATAGATAACATCCTGGGTCACAAATCAGGTCTCAGCCAGTACCAAAAGACAGAGATCATTCCTTGCATATTTTCAGACAACAATGGTTGGAAACTGAACTCAATCACAAGAGGAAATTTGGAAAGAACTCAAATACATGGAGGCTAAAGAGCATCTTACTAAAGAATAAATGAGTCAACTACTAAATTAAAGATTTTTTAAAAGATCACAGAAACAAATGAAAATAAAAATACAACTATTCAAAACCTTTGAGATGCAGCAAAGGCGGTCCTAAGAGGGAAGTATAAAGCAATACAAGCCATTCTCAAGAAACAAGAAAGGTCTCAAATACACAACCTAACCTTATACCCAAAGGAGTTGGAGGAAGAACAGCACACAAAGCCTAAACCCACCAGAAGAGAATTAATAAAGAGCAGAAATCAATGCAATAGAAACCAAAAGAGGAGCAAGACAGGTCAAGGAAACTAGGAGCTGATTCTTTAAAAGAATTAGTAAGATTGATAAACCCTTGGCCAGACTTATCAGAAAGAAAAGGGAATGGGCAAAATCAATAGAATCATGAATGAAAGGGGATAGATCACAACCAACACCAAAGAAATACAAACAATTATAAGAACATAATATAAGCAACTATATGCCAATAATTTAGGCATCTGGAAGAAATGGATGCATTCCTAGAGACACACGAAATTCCAAAACTGGAGCAGGAAGAAAGAGAATAACCACGAAGGAAATTGAAGCAGCAATCAAAAATCTACCAACAAACAACAGTCCAGGGCCAGATGGCTTCCCAAGGGAATTCTACCAAACATTTAAAGTCGTAATACCTATTCTTTTGAAGCTGATTCAAAAATTAGAATTGGGAAAAAAACTTCCAAATTTTTTCTTTGGTGAGGATTACCTTGATCCCAAAACCAGACAAAGACCCCACCTTAAAGGAGAATCACAGACCAATATCCTCGATGAACATGGATGTCAAAATTCTCACCAAGATACTAGCCAATAGGATCAAACAGTACATTAAAAGGATTGTTTACAATGACCAAGTGGGATTTATTCTTGGGCCACAAGGGTGGTTCAACACTCGCAAACCAAGTGATATGACACATTACATTAATAAAATAAAAGATTAGAACCAAATGAGCCTCTCAATAGATGCAGAAAAAGCATTTGACAAAGTACAGCATCCTTTCCTAATTAAAACTCTTCAACGTGTAGGGATAGAGAGAACATACTTCAATATCATAAAAGCCATCTATAAAAAACCAATAGTGAATATGATTCTCAATGAGGAAAAACTGAGAGCTTTTCCCCTAAGGTCAAGGAACACAACAGGGATGTCTACTCTCACCATGTTGTTCAATATCATAAAGTAAGTCCTAGCCCCGGGAATCAGAAAACAAAAAGAAAAGAAAAGGCATCTGAATTGGCAAAGAAGTAGTCAAACACCCACTCTTTGCAGATGACATGGTACTGTAGGTGGAAAATTCAAGGGGTGCCTGGTGGCTCAGTCAGGTGATCATCTCACTTCAGCTCAGGTCCCGATCTCCAGATCCTGGGATCAAGCCCCATGTCCAGCTTCTTGCTTATTAGCAGGGAGTTTGCTTTCCCCTCTATTTCTCTTCCTCCCCATGCTGTGTTCAAATTCTCTCAAATAAATATTTATTTTTTAAGATTTTATTTCTTTGGCAGAAAGAGAGAAATCACAAAAAGGAAGAAAGGCAGGCAAAGAGAGAGGGGGATGCAGGCTCCCTGCTGAGCAGAGAGCCCAACACAGGGATTGATCCCAGGACCCTGAGATCAGGACCTGAGCCAAAAGCAGAGGCTTTAACCCACTAAGCCAACCAGGCACCCCTAAATAAAATATTTTTTAAAAAGAAAAGAAAACATAAAAGACTTCACCTCAGAATTGCTAGAACTCATACAGGAATTCATCAAAGTGGCAGGTTATAAAATCAATGCACAGAAATCAGTAGCATTTCTACACAGACAGAAGAAAGAGAAATTAAGGACTCAATTCCATTTAAATTGCACCAAAACCATAAGATACCTAGGAATAAACCTAACCAAAGAGGCAAAGGATCTGTGCTCAGAAAGCTTTAGAACATTCATGAAAGAAACTGAGGAAGACACAAAGAAATGGAAAATTATTCCAAGCTCATGAATTGGAAGATTATTATTAAATTACCTATACTACCTGGAACAAACTATACATTAAATGCAATCCCTATCAAGACATCATCAAGTTTTTTCACAGAGCTGAAAAAATTATCCTAAAATTTGTATGAACCACAAAAGATCCCAAATAGCCAAAGGAAGATTGAAAAAGGAAACCAAAACTGGCAGCACCATAATTCCAGACCTTAAGCTCTATTATCAAGCTATAATCATCAAAAGAACATGATACTGGCACAAAGATAAGTGGAACAGAATAGAGCACCCAGAAATGGACCCTCAACTCCATGGTCAACAAATCTTTGGTAAATCAGCAAAGTATATACAATGGAAAAAAGACAGTCTCTTCAACAAATGGTGTTGGGAGGGGCGCCTAGGTGGTTCAGTTGGTTAAAGCCTCTGCCTTCGGCTCAGGTCATGATCTCAGGGTCCTGGGATCGAGCCCCACATCAGGCTCTCTGCTCAGCGGGGAGCCTGTTTCTCCCTCTCTCTGCCTGCCTCTCTGCCTACTTGTGATCTCTCTCTCTGTCAAATAAATAAATAAAATCTTTGAAAAAAAAAATAGTGTTGGGAATATTGGACAGCCACATGAAGAAGAATGAAACTGGACTATTTCCTTATACTATGCACAAAAATACATTCAAAATGGATGAAAGATGTAAATGTGAGACAGAAACCCATCAAAATCCCGGAGGAGAATACTGGCAGCAAATTTTATGACCTAGGCTGCAGCAACTTTTGCCATACAAGTATTCAAAAGTAAGAGAAACAAAGGCAAAAATTTACTCTTTGGACTTCATCAAGATAAAAATCTTCTGCACAGCAAAGAAATAGTCTACAAAACCAAAAGATAACCAACAGAATGGGAGAAGGTATGTGCAAATGTCTTATCAGAAAAAGGGCTAGAATCCAAAATCTATAAAGAACTTATCAAACTCAACACCCAAAGAATAAATAATCCAATCAAGAACAGACATTTCTCCAAAAAAGATATACAAATGGCCAACACACACATGAAAAAATGCTTACCATCATTCAGCATCAGGGAAATACGAATCAAAACCACAATGAGATACCACCTCATGCCACTCAGAATGGCTAAAATTAACAAGTCAGGAAATGACAGATGGTGAGGATGTTGACAAAGGTGAACACTTGTACACTGCTGGAGGGAATGCAAGCTGGTGCAGTCATTCTGCAAAACAGTATGGAAGTTCCTCAAGAAGTTAAAAATAGAGCTACCCTATGCCCAGCAATTGTACTGCTGGGTATCTACCCCATAAATAGAAATGTAGTATCCATATGGGCACCTACACCCCAATGTTTATAGCAGGAATATTCACAAGAGTCAAACTATGGAAACAGCCCAGATATCCATCAACAGATGAATGGATAAATAAGATGTGGTACACATATACAATGGAATACTACCCAGCCATCAGAAAAAATGAAATCTTGCCATTTGCAACAAAATGGATGCAATTATAGGGAACTATGCTAAGCAAAGTAAGTCAGTGAGAGAAAGACAATTACATGATCTCATGCATATGTGGAATTTAAGAAACAAAACAAGATGATAGGGGAAGAGAGAAAAAATAAAACTAGATGAAATCAGAGAGGGAGACAAACCATTAAAACTCTTTAACTATAGGAAACAAAC
>CM053620.1:19745275-19768858 GCA_028646535.1 Procyon lotor
TGGAGGGTATTAGGCTAAGTGAAATAAGTCAGTCAGAGAAAGACAAGTATCACATGATCTCTCTGATATGAAGAATTTGAGAGGCAGGGCTAGGGGTTGTGGGGGGGTGGAGGAGAGAAATAAAACAGGATGGGATGGGGAGGGAGACAAACCATAAGAGACTCCTAGACTCACAAAATGAACTAAGGGTGGCTGGGAGGCAGGGGGGTAGGGATAGGGTGGCTGGGTTATGGACATTGGGGAGGGTATATGCTATGGTTAGTGCTGTGAAATGTGTAAGCATGATGATTCACAGACATGTACCCTGCAGCAAATAATACATTATATGTTAATTAAAAAAAAATAAATTAAAAAAAGTGATGCTGAGTGACTTACAAAGCTAGTTTATGAAAGATAATATGGCTTCTGAGGGCTTTCTATTCAGACATCTATCTTGAGCTGTCCCTCGGCTGACATGTAAGAAAGCTGGGTGCTCAAGAGCCATCTTGTTTGGGACACCATGTGGCAAGACTACTCAAAGACAGAGATGTCTCAAAGAGTTCATGTTGTGAGAGCCTCCATCTGTTTGAATTTTCCCGGTCCATGTACTAAGTAGGAGTAGACACACCTTTATCTGATTCTAGCCTCATCTTCTGAGCCACCTCTGTTAAAGCTACGTAGAATAGAAAGGAGCTGACCTCCCTGGGCCTTACCTGAATTAGTTTCATGGGCAAAATAAACACTCTTGAAAACTACTGAATTTTGGATTGGTTCATTATGAAGGCATAGTAACTAGAACAGATAGGTTCTTTGGTGTTTCCAACATTCTCAGAAATTTAATTGGCTGCCAAGCAAATTTGCATTTAGTTAAGAAACCCAATATCCAGTTTCTTGAAAGGTCAGAAAATCAGAAACCAATGAGCCAATATTCCAGTACAGCAATTCTCAGTTGGAAAGGAGTAGGATCTGCAGCACTCCCCCATCCCTTTTAAGATTTTATTTGTTAGAGAGCACCAGCAGGGGGAGCAACAGGCAGAGGGAGAAGCAGGCTCCCTGCTGGAATCATGACCTGAGCCAAAGACACATGCTTAACCAACTGAGCCATATAGGCTTCCCAGGATTTGCCCCTTTTAATGAAACCTACAGTTTCAACACACTCCCCATCACTACAGCCAATTCATCTACATTTTCTGTCTAGTCACTTTTGGCATTCAAGTTTGGTCCCTTGAGAGGAGGGTTTGACCTTTCTTTCTTTTACCTCACCTAAGAATTAAAGACAGCAACATGGGCAATTTACCCTAGGAGATTCATGCAAATACTGGACAATAACATAATTAATTGCTTAGTTTACCAAGATGCCTAGCTAGTACTAAAATTTACCTTTAAAAAAGGTTTTGGTTTGTCTGTATATTTCCGTAGCCACAACAACCTCTAGGTGAGTAGGTAGTTAGAAAATTGTTCTGAAAAAAAAAAAAGAAAAAAAAAAAAAGAAAATTGTTCTGTTTTCCATGTTGAGGAAGCAGGGGCTTCTGTAAGTCCAGGGAAACTGAGTCTCCCAAGCCCTGTATTCTATATAAAGAGAATATGTTTCATTAATTCCTCTTTACTTCTTGGCTGTGGCTTAACAGCTAGTAACAGTTGGTATGACTTTTTCCCCTACAACAGAAGGGAAGGACTTCCAGGTGGCTGGAATCTTCTTTAACATCTACTCCATATCCCAGGCACTCTTTTTGTCAGCTGCATACACATTTTGGATTCAAAGCTGAACGTGGACTCTTAGCCCTTCATTGGCTTCAAATCTAATACACAAGAACATTACATCTGCATATACCATCAGAGAGGAAACAACAAGACCATGTGAGAACAAAGTGAGAAAGTGGCCGAACGTCAGGAAGAAATACCTTACCAGAAACCATCCCTTCTAGTGCTATGATCTTAGACTTCCAGTCTCTAGAACTATGAGAAAACAAATTTCTGTTGTTTAAGCCACCTAGTCTAGAATAATTTGTTATGGCAGCCAAGGCAGACTAATACACCGGGGTTTCCATTTCTAAGTTCACATCCCTTCACTACAAGCTGCCTTTCGTGATGATTGCCAAGATGTTTTCAAATACAGACATTCAAATCATCAAAAAGTCACTCTTGTCTGCGTTGGAGTTCTGGAGGGAAAAGGGTAAAAATAGCCCATCAATTTGTTGGGATTTTTTTTCCATTTTTGTAGGTTATTTTCTTTATTTATTGCTGGATAATGAAATGATATAACTGCTCAAAATACTTTTTAGTTGGTTATGAAGAGAAATCAATACTGCTTTGTGTTTCAAAAAGGAAAGGCATGCAAGGACGCTGCGGTATTAAACAGAAGTGGATTGAACAGTTATTTGTGAGGGGTTGCTAACAATTGAATTACTATTTTAATGTCATAACATGGCAGCACTCAAGATTACCTTTCACATCTAATCATACCATTTACATGGAAGTGGGAAAATGCTTCTGAAGTGGCCAAATGCTATTCACTGAATGGATCACAATAACACTAGAAATTGCTCTGGAGGAAAAATAATCAGATTCCTCGCCAAGCTCTGGGGAAAGGTTAATGTATCTTCATTTGAAAAAAGAAAAAAGAAACATATAAAGCACATATTTTTTTAAAACTAGCATTTGGTTAAAAAAAAAAATACCAAGAATTTTGGCATTAGTTCTTGGCTCCAATCTTGACTTCAACGTTTTCAAGTTACATATCCTTGGTTATGACACTAGTATGATCGAAGTTATATTAAAAATCACTAATACATAAGAACACAATACCCCCAGGATTTGCATGAATTTTTTATGTCCTTCCATACTCACAGAACCCTTTTGGAAAGGCACTATTTTCATCATTTTCATTTTATAGATGAGGGGGTGAGGCAGAAAGAGTATGCCCACATTTGGGAAGTGGCAGAAGGGGGATTCAAGAATAAGCCTAGCTCTGTAAAGAGCCAATATACTGCCGCACTAAGAACTCCCACCATGCACCTCAAAGTAGCTTCATGAGAGACCATGTATATCCACAGGGGGGCAGAGGTGTCCCCCCTCAGGCCCCAGACTACTTTTTGCAGCCCACATTCACTGCTCCCAAGCCCTTCTCCCACTTTTTCAATAATATCCAATAACATTCACCAAACACAGGAGACTTTTTTTGATGTCTTTTATCTTTTATTTTTTTAGAATGCCTTTCTGCTTGATTCACTCTTCCAGCACATGTAGCTAGCATGTTATATTTTCCAAGAATCATTTCCCAACTCCCTCGAAGTCTATTCTTTCTCCTTCATTCCTAGTAACATTTTGTGGAATCTGACTCGGGATGTATGCTGTGATATAATTACATTGACTTATCCATCTTTCTTTCTCTTATGTAATCCACCGGAAGACCAGCTCTATTTTTCAATACGCATAGCATCCAAATACAAAAATGTTTGTATCATTTTATGTATGTGTTTATACTTATATTTAAGGGTTTGTACATCAGTAAATACATGAAATTAAGATATTCTAGGACTGCTGAGAGTTAATAATAATAGTGGACCTTTATTGAGCCCTTGCTATGTGCCAGGTACTAGAGAAACATTCTATGGATAACAACTCATATGATCCTCGCGTAGTCTTATGATGTTGGTACTGCTAACTAGCCCATTTTCTAGTTAAGGACACTGAGGTACCAACAGTTTCAACATCTAATCCAAGCTGACACAGTTCTTACGTGGAAAGTCTGAGATTTAAATCTAAAACTATGGCTTTACATCTCACATTGTCCATCATTAAGTTTTACTGAATAACAAAGTCCAAGTAAGACAGGACAAGGGAGAGCTTCTGGGCTCTTGTGTGACTAAACTGTTAGGCATATCAAGTAGGAGAATTACACAACCCCTGTCCATGTAAAATAATACAGAAATAAGCACTTACTGTTTTACAGGAACTAATTTAAGATGTTAATAGCTGTATCAAGTGCTTAGAAATGAATTCTAATAAGCACACATGGAATGGACTGCAGCACCTGTTAAGTGAATGATTCTCTCAAAATGCCATGGCCAAGAATAATTTAAAGACAAAGGATCCTGAACTTCTTTTGGAATGGAACTACTGGGAAAGATAGATCCGTCCGTGCTCACTAACATCATGGATTTATCTTTTTCAGATTGAAGGACAAGCCAACCTAGACCTAACACCTGATGTGCTGTGATGAAACAGCTACTCATTTTACTGTTTTACCTTGTGTCAACCTAATCCTATCCTAGATCTGTAACAAGTGAGGATTAGACCAGCTGATTCTCCCCAAAGCCTTGGGGACTCTAACATTTGGATGCAATTCAAGACCACTGTTAAGAGCACAGGATTTGAACTAAGACAGTCCTTGGTTTGAATCCTGCTGCTTATTAGAGATAGGGCACTGATAAACCTGTAAAACTACTCTGAGCCTCAGCCTCCACATCTTTAGAATGGGGGCATTAGCAACGCCTACTGCACATGGTTGATGATGAAATGATAGAATAAATACAAGGCACTCAATTTAGCATTTAATCCTCCCTACAAATCCATCAAAAAGTAAAGCTCTTATGCTACTCATCTTATAGATACAGAGAATAAGACAAATGACAGAGGAGGGATTTGCCATTTAGCAGGCCAGAGATGCTCCCTTACACAGCTAAATTATACTGCCTCTGTTCATTCTACTCCTGGTGCTTATAACTTTATCACCACATAACATTTTTAACCAGAGGGACTGATGGCCTGATAGACATGGCATGTAGTCATAGCCGTGCTTGAAAAAGACCAGCACCTTGAAATATGTAAGCCATTCATTTCTCAAAGTAGTAATTACAGTTATCCTGACTGGGCACTCAGTATGTAGACTATGCACTAGGTGCCAATCAAAATGCTTTATGCAGATTAACTCCTTTTAGCTTCATAATTTAAGTGTCACTAATATCCTATTTTACAAATCATACACACATACATAAAAATACAGGCACAGAAAGGTTGAGCAGCTAGCTCAGTCACACAGCCAGTAAATGGCTGAAGCTTCAATTCGAACCTAGTCTTGCAAACATAACCATGATGTCTCCCTACTTCTCACACCCTATTGTCTATGTCCCCCAATCTGAGGCAGATTACAGGCACACATTTTCCAGTATCAATCACTTTCTATTAATTTCAAGTTTAAAAACTTAAAGATGAGGGCACCTGGCTGGCTCAGTCAGTAGAGCATGCCTCTAGATCTTGGGAGTCATGAGTTCAAGTCTCACAATGGGCACAGAGATTACTTAAAAAAATAAAGTAAAAGTAAAAAAAAAAAATTAAGGATGAATATCATCCACTAATTAGCAGTTCTTCACAATGATTCATTTTGTGTGAAAAAAGGGAGTTGACAATAGTACTGAGATAAATAGTCCCCTACCCACGTCTGTATATATACTACATAAATTTATAGAAATCTTTGGGATCCACAGAGACTTTTCACCCACTGCATTTACACAAGATTTGTTGAGTTAAAATTTGTGCTATGTATCTTCTCCCTTTTTATTCCAATCTCTCCAGTGGAAGGGAATACTTTAGATCAAGAAGATGACTCTGCTAGAAAATGGTAAATAAAAGAGAAAAACAGTTTAAAGTATATTGGTTACTGTACCCAGGCAGGAAGAAGGGTGGGGAGAGATCCAGAGATGATATTTTGAATCACCTTGTTTTCTATTCAGCCTATTCTCAGACCTTGCCAAGAGTATTCTAGCCCTTGGTGTAGTTTGAGGTCATCTCTGACCAGAACACTAAGTAAAGCCAGAGACTCTTACTCCAGACTTCTAGCTTTATGGTTATCCTTCACCATACTCCATGCTCCTACATGGATATCATCAAATTCCTGAGCCCTAGGAAAAAGGCCCTTTTCCTCTCTATAAATATGCCTTTTCTTGCCTTCAAACAGCAGGTAGTTCTTTCTGCCTCTTTCTGGTGACTATCTTCCCTTCCAAGTATTTGCCCATGACAAATATGCTATCTTTCTACCTAAGCTACTATTTAAATCTATTGTTTTTAGTGGCTTTTCAGTTCCTAAAATCCTAGACACCCTCTGATGATCTCCAATGTTTGGTCTTGACAAACCAGAAGCAAATGCTAAAATTTCCTTTTAATTCCCTGTCCCATTAGCTCCAACCCACCCTGTTTATAGGCTTGTTTTTAAGTCTTAGCACAACAGCAGAGAATATCTGACTAATCTGTCCCACAGCCAATGGATGATAGTGACCCACTTACAGTCCATGCTAACTGGTTCAGGTTACCAACTTAGACCTCTGCCTTCTGATGGATCAGCAGCCCAGATGTACAACCTAACTTCTCTTCATTACCTAGTTATTTCTTACCAGTAGATTAAATCTTAAGGGCTATGCAGAAAGCAGAAATGAATAAAATGCACTCTTTGTTCTATGGGACATAGATATATAGTAAAATCAAGTAAATAAAGATAAAAACCAGCTTTGTAAATACCCAGGGTAAGTTTTGTAGAAATACTCTAGAGGAAATGGTGTGTTCTTACTTATTTAGCATGGCAAAGTGCGTAGAGTGCAGAGTGCTTAAAAAGAAAAAGGGAAGGGAGGAAGGGAGGGAGGAAGGAAGGAAGGAAGGGAAAAAACTTATTATAATCATTTATAAACTCTTTTCCCATGATGTCCATTTAAGTCTTTCAAAATATGGTCCCTTTCCAAAATTTTAAGGCCTAACTGAAATATAGTCCTGCACATCTCTTATGTAAAATGTATGTAGTAGTTATTAATATAGTTGCCTTAACTTGACCTAGGTCTGCAGAATTGAGAATTTCTATTAATGGTGTTATAACAAAGTAGGAGCACTTGTACCGAAATTTACTAATGTTCACTGTACAGTGTTAATTTGTCAGATGTTCTACTTTGTAGATTTATTTCTCTCATAGATTCAGTGAATTTTTTTGGAAGTTCTCATTTGTTTTTTTCCTCAAGTAGTATTACATCATTTATCATCGTTGTTGTTGTTGATACTTAACAGTTTTGGCACACTCTATATATGCCACTAAGGTAACAACACTGCCAAACCTCTCGACTACTTTCAAAAGCACAATTATTTTAGGGCACCTGGGTGGCTCAGTGGGTTAAAGCCTCTGCCTTCTGCTCAGGTCATGATCTCAGGGTCCTGGGATCTAGCCCCACATCGGGCTCTCTGCTCAGCGGGGAGCCTGCTTCCCCCTCTCTCTCTGCCTGCCTCTCTGCCTACTTATAATCTCTCTATCAAATAAATAAAATCTTAAAAAAAAAAAAGCATACTTACGTTCATTAAAAAAATCAAACAAGAGGATTTTGTTAAAAAAAAAAAGGAAAAAAGAAAAAACAAAGGAAAGAAGAGATGAAATTATAAAATGCAGGTAGTTGGAGACAAACCAAGCCACCTTCAAGGATGAGGGGTCTTTATCTGCTGATAAATATTAAGTGGTTAAGATTGTAACGTATGTTTACTTTTTGTTTAAATGCTTCTGATCCTCTGAAAATACAAGAAGCAGGGCATCCACCCAGCTTCAGAAGAAGGACTTTAGTTAACCCCATTCAGACAAAGTGGCAGCAGCATGGGCTTTCTCTATTAAGCTCTCTCTCAGAGGAAACAGATCTGAATAACAAGAGGGGGGAATTTTGCCAAAGGTGATTTTCTAAGAAGGCCACTTGACAGGATGAATGACAAGAGTAGGATTATGTAGTAGAAAGAAAAATGAATTTCAGACAATTGGAAATCTTCGTCTCTTACAAATTGTGTGACCTTTGCGGAATTACTTAACTTTGCTGAATGTTAGCATCTTTATTTATAAACAGAGATAATACCTACTTGAAAATTATGGTGAAGATTAGTGTGATAAAGGATATGAAACGGTTGGAACATAACTGACACTCATTACACATTTATCCTCTGACTATTTAAGATGAAGCTACAGAAAGAGATTCAACTTAAGGAACGATGTTGTTTCAGACTACCAAGTCAGAGACCAAATGGAGTATTCACCATATTGACATTGCAAATAGTATCTATTCAGTTCATCTGCCCAATTTTAATCAGGTATTTTGGCTGGTTAGTTACACTATCAACTTCTCTCAGTTTCTTACATATTTTGGATATCAAACTCCCATCCTATATATGATTTGTGAGTGTCTTCTCCCACCCTGTAGGTTGCTTTTCTTTTTTTTCTTTTTGTTGATGGTTTCCATTGATGTGAAGCTTTTTTTAATTTGATTTTAAAAATTTAATAATTTTTTATTTTAATTTAACTTAACTAAAAATTTAATTTAATTTTTAGTTTAGTCCCACTTATTTTTCTTTTGTCACCTGTGCTTTTGGCATCAAATCCAAAAATATATTGCCAAAGCTAACGTTAAGGAGACTTCCCCCTATGTTTTACTTCTACGGTATTTATGGATTCAGGTCTTATGTTTAAGTCTTTAATTCATTTTGAATTGATTTTTTTTACATGGTCTAAGATAAGGATCTGGTTTCATGCTTTTGCATGTGAATATCCAATTTTTCCAACATTGTCTACTGAAGAGACTTTCCTTTCTCTGCTGTATATTCCTTGGCACCTTTGTTGAAAACTAGTTGATTGCATACATGTGGGTTTATTTCTACGCTTTCTACTCTGTTCCATTGGTCTATCTGCCTGTTTTCTAATACCTGAATAATACTGTTTTACAAACTATAGCTTTGTAATATAGTTTGTAGTCAGGAGGTGTGATGCTGCCAGCTCTGTTTTTCTTGCTCAAGATTGCTTCAGTGAATTAAGTTCTTTTGTGGTTTCACATGAATTTTTAGGATTTTTTTTCCTATTTCTTTGAAAAAAGTCAATATACTTGCCTGTCTGGTTAAAAAGGCTGTTACCACTAGGAGAAAAAAAAATAATTCACGTGACCTTTTTAATTTATCTGTTTTGCTCTTTGATTTTGTAGCATTGGCCTCAACACTAAACATATATCATATAGCAGATGGTTCTGGAAAAACTGGATGCCACACGATACACAGTTTCCTATGTCCAGTTATTTAAGAACTTTATATCAACAACTAACCCAGATACCTTAATCTCAAGGAACTTTATTTTCCTATGACAGTCCTGTGCTATTATGTTTTTCAAATACTGTCATAAAAAAAAAATCACCCCCTTAATGTATTTATGGCTATTTCAGGGCCTAATACCAATATTCAGATTAAGAGTCAAATTAAGAGGTCAAATCTCCTTTATGACCCCTTACCAATTAAAACATGAACCGTATTCTAAGTGATCACTTGACTATAAATTCAGTCAATTTTCCCCCAATTTTGAGTATCTATCATGTGCAAATCACTGTGGGAATGTGAAAAAAGCATTAGACACAGCCCATAAAAGCTAGGAAAACCCATCTGACTTCAATAAGCCAGGTTTGAAAGTTATGTTGCACTGATTAGCTGTATGAACAAGAACTATCTCCCCTGCTTTTTTCTAACTGTAAAATGCACATAGCCACTCCTTTAACAGTGGTTTGATCCACACAAATACATTCAATTCATTTTTGATACAGGTGCCAACAACTCAATGGAGGAGGGACAGCCTTTAAAAAAAAAAAAAAAAATGGGGAGCGCCTGGGTGGCTCAGTGGGATAAAGCCTCTGCCTTCAGCTCAGGTCATGATCTCAGGGTCCTGGGATCGAGCCCCGCATCGGGCTCTCTGCTCAACAGGAAACCTGCTTTCCCCCCCCCCCTGCCTGCCTCTGCCTACTTGTGATCTCTCTCTGCCAAATAAATAAAATCTTACTTAAAAAAATGGTCCTGGGCAAATAGATATTCCAAATGAACTTCAACCTAACTTTACATCTTATACAGAAATTAACTCACAGTGAATCCTGTGCTTAAATGCAAAATTGTAAACGTAAAATTGTACATATATTAGAAAGTAGAAATTCAGAAGAAACATCTTCAGGATATAAGCCTAGGAAAAAGCACTATCCATAAAAGGGAAAAATGAGAAACTGGACCTCATCGGCATTAAAATACATGCTTTGTAAAAGATTCTGTTAAGAGGATGAAAAGATAAACTACAGAGAAAAGTATTTGCAAAGCACATATCCAAAAACAGATTAATTCTAAAGTATATAAACACATAAAAGTCATCAGTAAAGTGTCACACATACACACACACAATCCAATTAGAACATAGGAAAAACATATGGACAAACATTTCATCAAGGAGGGTACAGCGTTGGCAAATTAAAACACAAAGTGATGTACAGTATCGTTAGCCACCAGATAAATGTAGATTAAAACCGCAATGAGATACCACCACAGATCCATTAGAATGACTAAATAAAAATGACAAAACCAAATGCTGGCAAGGATATGGAAAAAATAGACTGCTTACACATTGATGGTGAGAATGCAAAATGCTACAGCTACTCTGTAAAACATTTTGGCAGTATTTTATGTATAAACAAACATGAAGATATCATACAAAGCAACAATTGCGATCCTAGAGAAATGAAAATTTATGTTTAAAGGCAATAGTGTTCATAACAGCTTTACTTGTAATAACCAATAACTGGAAACAACAGAAATGTTCTTCAGTGGGTAAATGGTTAAGCAAACTATAGTACTCTCATAGCACAGGACACTTGTTCAGAAATAAATAAATAACAACAACAATGACAATGACAACAAATCACTCGTAGAGCCAACAAGTTGGATGAATGTCAAAAAAATTAAGCTAAGTGAAAACAGGAACCTCAAAATGTTTCATGTTGTATTATTCCATTTATATAACATGCTTAAAACAGTAACATTATAGAAATGGAGGAGAGATCAGTGGTTGCTATGATTTAGCAGCAGTGGACGTGGAAGAGAGAGAAGTGTTCCTATGAAAAAGCAAAAGGAGGGATCCTTGCTATGTTGGACAGTGCTGTACCTTGCGCGTAGGTAACAAAATCAGTATCCTGGTTGTAATATTGTGTCATGGTTTTGCAAATGCTAACATTGTGGTAAACTTGGAAAAGGACGGAAGAATTATACTCTGAATTATTTCTTATAGCTATACATACAAATCTACGATTATCTTAATCTTAAAAAAAAACTAACTTTAGAAAAAAGAGATTGTTGAGGATTTTACTGAAAAACAAGAAGTGAAATGGTTTTGAAATCAGAATGCTATCCATAGACAAATTATATGTTTTCAGGCAGGAACTGCCACAGAAAATTTACCTTCTACTCAGAACTTAAAAAAAAAAAAATATCTCTGCAAGTAATCCTGGAAAAAAAGTGATAAATCAATCTTGGAAAAAAAAAAAATGGAAGCAAAAAAAAAAAAAAAAAGAGAGAGAGAGAGAGAGAGAGAGAGGAGAGAGATGAGAGAGAGAGAGAGAGACCCTAGACTTAAAACAACTCTTGAAATAAAAATGACCATATTTAAAAATATGCAGCAGTAACAATGAGTAAAACAAATTATTTTTTAAAGGAGACACACAAGGGTGCCTGGGTGTATCAGGTGGTTAAGTGTCCGACTCTGGATTTCAGCTCAGGGCAAGATCTCAGGGTCCTGGGACCGAAATCCGAATTGTGCTCCGCACTCAGTGGGGGTCTACCTCAAGATTCTCTCTCTCCTCTCCCTCTGCCCCCTTTCCACTTTCACACACATTCTAAAATAAATAAACCTTTAAAAAAATAGAGAAACATGCACAAAATAAATCTTTTGAAAATAATATACATTATACCTACATAATGAATTAATGTATCTGTATTTATATATTTCTGTCCTCAGGGAATGAAAAATAGAACTGCAGATAAGAAAAATTTACACAAATAATGTGTGGTACTTATATAAATGAAAATAAAATGTTGCATAATTTTTCACCTACTGAGTAGAAGAGAATTACTTCACCGTGACATTCTAAACCTTCTCATGTGAGCATCACAGATTTAGAAACATAAGATTATATTACCTTCTTGCTTGGTACTTTGATATTCAAAATTCAGTGAAAAGGTGACAATTGTTCTAGATTGCAGCAGAGAATGTGAATGTCATAAACCATAAAATTTAAAAATGATGGTATAACCGACAGAGTTCAGAAGACCAAAAAAAATGAGAAATGAAAAAGAGGTTTACAGATTACATAGTAGGGAGACATGATGAATTGTTTAAAGCTGAGAAACAAGGAAAGAGTAACATTTTATCACTTAAATATTATTTGTAAATTGCAAACACTAGGCATGGAGAGGAGAAGTAATGTTTTAAAGAGAGATAAATCTACCATCTTTCATAGCTTGTAACAAAGCATAACATAACAAGAAATAGGAAAAAAAGTATTATTTTAGAGTTGTGTTGGAACCACCAGAAGAATTAAAAGGAGAAATAGTCACATTAGTAATTGCTAGGGCAAAGAATGGAGTTGATGTCCCTCAAGGAGCATTCTCATTTACATTCTTTTTTCATTGCTTGAGTATCAATTCCCTTTTGTGGACATTTTATATTATAACAGGAATCATAACAAGATAAAGTGTTAATATAGACATAGTTTTTAGCAAGATGTTTGGTGTAAAGATATAGTAAATAAAGAAAGAAGAAAAACAGAAGGAAAATAGGACAATAGGCACAGTTAAAATTCAGCACTTGAAGAAACAGTATCCTCACGAGGATCAAATATATTGAGGGTTTTTGAGAAAGAAGGAAGTGTGAGTAAGTGGGAAAATGACCTTAAAATTACTTAAAGGATTCTAACAAATGATGTGAGATCCTGTCCAAGTCATTTAATCTGCCTGTAATGCAGATTTTTAATGAGAAAAAAAAGTGCAGAGTAAGTATATTCCCCATCTAAAATGCTTTTTGAAGTCAAAGGGAGTAAAGTGTGATGGAACAGAAAGGAAAAAAGTTTTTTCTGTGGCAGCGGCAGCTATAGAGGTGTGCTGCTCACACCTCCCCTGAAAAAAGAATTTTCTGTCCAAGGGCAACCGTTGCCATTAGCTAACAGCCTTCACCTTCTTCAGGATCCATCTCAGTTTTCCTACCAAGGCCATGCTCCTCCTTGGCAACCCTCACAAATAAAATGAACCTAAGACAGGCAATGGGACTTGGTTATTTCTATCCAACCTCGGGGCTTTCCAGTGAGAAACTGTTGTTTCGGATTCTCCCTTGGGTTCCCCCAAAAATTGCCAAATCTACATTTCCATTTGAGGTTCTTCCTGTCCAACCTTACCACCATGCCTCTTCCTTCTCATAGAAAAGGATCTACATCATGGCTTGGAGCTTTCCCTGCACAATCCCACTACTGCCCTCTTTTACCTTTTAAAAACATTACCTCAAGGAGCAGGTAGATGGTAGTGGAGTAGGAAGACCCTAGGCTTACCTTAAACTATGAACACACTAGATAACTACTGAATCACCCTAAGTACCTCAGAAATCAACCTGAAGACTGACAGAAGAAACCCCACAACTAAAGGGAGTTGGTCTTGTTGAGGAGGGACCACCTGAGGCAAGCATGACTGACAAGGGCATTTCCACCAGAGTGCAGAGGGGTGAGGCTTGCTGTAAACAAGTTTGGCTGCCACTGTTGGTACTGTGCTGCTCTCCACAGGTGGTTTTTTGTTGATGCTGAGGGGATAGGGAAGGAAATGGTGCCAGCCAGTTCCTTTGTTCTCAGAGAGGTATCTCTGTAATTGCTGTCTTAGGGACATCCTCTGCAAAGAGCAAATAATCTCTCCTCTTTGTGCCCCAGGCACTCTTCAGATCACTGTTTCTATGTTGTATGTCTCTAGGTTGTTCATCTGCCTTGTCTCTAGAAGCAGCATTGTGCCCTCTGGTCTCTATCCCAGCCATACCTATTAAGTTTTAAAGCTCTAGACTTAAAACCCACTTGTTGCAAAAACTCAGAAAATTCAGCTTCTCTTATTTTTCCAAGCCAGTGGCTCTTGGATGATGTTCTCTTTGTTCATTCCCCTGTGTGCTTCTCTTTCTCTCACCATTCTTGTGCTTCCTCCCTTCCACAGGAGCCATGATCCATTTCTCCCCTAATCCACATCCCCACACTTCCTTCATTCTTCAGTGTGGTTTCTTCTCTCCCTTTATGTTTATAGCAGGAATATTCATATCAGAAGAAAGCTAGAGTAGCAATACTTATATTGGACAGACTCAACTCTTAGGGGCACCTGGGTGGCTCAGTGGGATAAAGCCTCTGCCTTCTGCTCAGGTCATGATCTCAGGGTTCTGGGATCAAGCCCCGCATCGGACTCTCCGCTCAGCAGGGAGCCTGCTTCTCCCTCTCTCTCTGCCTGCCTCTCTGCCTACTTGTGATCTCTCTCTGTCAAATAAATAAATAAAATCTTAAAAAAAAAAAAACTTAACTTTAAAAATTTTTTTAAATTTATTTAAGTAGTCTCTATCCCCAGTGTGAGGCTTGAATTCATGACCCTTAGATCAAGAGTTGTATGCTCCCCAAACTTGGCCAACCAGATGCCTCCAAACTAGACTTTAAACAAAGACTGCAACAAGAGGCAAAGAAGGACATTATTTAATAATAAAGGGGACAATTCAACAAGAAGATATAACAATTGAAAGTATTTATGCACCCAGCATGGGAGCAGCCCAATATATAGAAGTAACAAACATAAAGTAACTAACTAAAATAATACAGTAATAGTATAGTAGGGGACTTAATACCCCACTTACATCAATGGACAGAACACCGAAGCAGAAAATAAACAGGAAAACAATGGCTTTGAATAACACAATGGATCAGATGGATTTTAGAGATACCTTCAGAACATGCTATCCTTCAACAGAAGAGTACACATTCTTTTCAAGTTCACACGGAACATTCTCTAAGACTACATATTAGCCCACAAAACAAGCCTCAGCAAATACAAAAGATAAAAATCATACATCTTTTCTGACCACAATGCTATGAAACTAGAGACCAAGAACAAGAAAAGATCTAGAAAGAACACAGACGCATGGAGCTTAAATGACATATTACAAAATAATAAATGGGTCAAGCAGGAAATCAAAGAAGATATTTAAAAAACACATGGAAACAAACCAAATGAATATACAACAGTCCAAAATCTTTGGGATATAGCAAAAATAGTTCTAAGTGGGATACATGTAGTAATACAGGCCTACTTCAAAAAGCAAGAAAAATCTCAAATAAATAACCTAAGCTTACACCTAAAGGAGCTAGAAAAAGAACAACAAATAAAGCCTAAAGAAGGCCGAAGGGAGGAAATAAAGATTAGAGCAGAAATAACTGATACAGAAACTAAATAACTGATAAAGAAACTGATAAAACACATCAGTGAAATCAAGGACTGGTTCCTTCAAAAAATCAGTAAAATTGACAAACCTGTAGCCAGACTTATCCAAAGAAAAGAGAAAGGACCCAAATAAATGAAATCACAAATTAGAGAGGAGAAATAACAACCAACATCACAGAAATACAAATAATCATCAGAGAATATTATAAAAAATAATATGCCAACAAACTCGACAACCTAGAAAAAAGTGGATAAATTCCTAGAAAGAAATCAACTACCACAACTGAACCAGGAAGAAATCGAAAACTTGAACAGATCAATAACCAGCAAAGAAATTGAATCAGTAATCAAAACACTCCCAACAAATAAAAGCCTAGAGCCAGATGACTTCACAGGCAAATACTATCAAACATTTAAAGAAAAGTTATACTCATTCTTCTCAATCTGTTTCAAAAATAAAAAGGAAAGGAAACTTCCAAATTCATTCTATGAGGCCAGCATTACCCTGATACCAAAACCAGATAAAGACACCACTGACAAGAACTACAAACCACTACCCCTGATCAACACAGATGCAAAAATCCTCAATAAGAGTAGCAAACAGAATCCACCATGTAAAAAAAAAAAAAAAATCATTCACCATTATCAAGTGGGATTTCTTCCTGGGTGCCAAAGGTGGCTCGATATTTGCAAATCAATCAACGTGATACATCACATTAGTAAAAAGAAAGGATAAGAATCATGTGAACATTTCTGAAGACAAAGAACATTTGACAAAGTACAACATCCATTCATGATAAAAACCCTCAACAAAGTAGGTTTAAAGGGAACATACCTCAACATAATAAAGGTCATCAATGAAAAACCCACAGCTAATATCATCTTTAATGGAGAAAAACTAAATGCTTTTCATCTATGGTTAGGAATAAGCCAGGGATGTCTAGTCTCACTACTTTTATATAAAATAGGGTTGGAAGTCCTAGCCACAGCAATCAGACAACAAAAAGAAAAAAAAAAAAAAACAAAAACAAAAAAACCAGGCACCCAAATTGGCAAGGAATAAGCATAACTTTCACTAGTTGCAGATGACATGATAGTATATACAGAAAACATGTGAGACTACCAAAACACTGCTATAAATGAAGTCAGTAAAGTCTTAGGATAAAAAAAAAAAAAATCAATGCACAGAAATCAGTTGCATTTCTACACACCAATAATAAAGCAATAGAAAGAGAAGTTAAGGAATCAGTCTCATTTACAATTACACCAAGAATAGTAAGATATCTAAGAATAAACCTAACCAATGAGATGAAAGACCTATACCCTGCAAACTATAAAACAAGTGATGAAAGAAACTGAAAAGAACAGAGAGAAATGGAAAAATCTATTCTCACAGATTGGAAGCATGAATATTGTTAAAATGTCTATACTACAAAGCAATCTATGCATTTAATGCAATTTCTAGAAAATACCAACATCATCTTTCACAGAGCGCGATTCCTAAAACGTGTATGCAACCATGAAAAACCCTTGACAGCCAAAGCAATCTTGAAAAAGAAAAGCAAAGCTGGAGGCATCCCAGCTCCTAACTTCAAGTTAGGATACAAAGCTGCAGTGATCAAACCAGGAAGGTACTGGCACAAAAATACACACGTAGATCAACAGAACAGAAAAGAAAACCCATAAATGAACTCACAGTTACATGGTCAATTAATCTTTGACAAAACAGGAAAGAATATTCAATGGAAAAAAAACTGTTTCATCAACAAATGGTGCTGGGAAAACTGGACAGCAACATGCAAAAGAATGAAATTGGACCACTTTCTTACACCATACATAATAAGAAATCCAAAATGGATTAAAGATCAATGTAAGACCTGAAGCCATAAAAACACAGGCAGGAACTTCTTTGACATCAGCCACAGCAAGTTCTTTCTAGATATGTCTCCTGAGGCAAGGAAACAAAAGCAAAAATAAACTATTAGAACTTCATCAGAGGCAAACGCTTCTGCACAGTGAAAGAAACAATCAACAAAACCAACAAGCAACCCACGGAATGGCAGAGGGTATTTGCAAATAGCCTATCCAATGAAGGGCTACTATCCAAAATCAATCAAGAACTTATAAATTTCAACACCTGAAAAGCAAATAATCAATTAAAATTTCAGCAAAAGAATGAACAGACAGTTCTCCAAAGAAGACATACAGATGGCCAACAGACACATGAGAAGATGCTCATCATCACTTGTGCAATGCAAATCCAAACAATGAGTTATCACTCACCTCCACCAGAATGGCTGAAATCAACAACACAAGAAACAACAGATGTTAGCGAGGATGTGCGGAGAAAGGGGAACCCTCTTACACTGTTGGTGGGAATGCAAACTGGTGTAACCACTCTGGAAAACAGTACAGAATTTCCTCAAAAAGTTAAAAAGAGAGCTACCCTATGATCCAGTAATTACACTACCGGGCATTTACCCAAAGAATACAAAAATGCTAATTTGAAAGGATATATGTACCCCAATGTTTACAACAGCATTCGAATCCTGGAAACCTCTCAAGTGTCCATCAATTGGTGAATAGATACAGAATATATGGTGTATATAAAGCCAATGGAATATTATTTAGTCGTAAGAAAGAATGAAATCTCACCATTTGCAATGATATGGAAGGAGGTAGAGAGTATAACGCTAAGTGAAATCAGTCAGTCAGAGAAAGACCAGTAATACACGGTTTTGATCAAGTGTAAAACTTAAGATACAAAATGAAGAAGCAAAGGAGAAAAAAGAGAAGCAAACCAAGAAATAGACTCTCAACTATAAAGAACTGTTAATTACCAGAAAGAAAGTAGTTGGGAGAATGGGTCAAGTAGGCGATGGGGATTAAGAAGGGCATCGTGATGAACACCAGGCGGTGCATGGAAGTTTTGAAGCAAGGGATTGATTACCTCAATCTAATATTACACTGTAAATTAATAAATTTAAATAAAAACTTAAAAAAAAAACTATTAGCCCCTAAAACACCTTTGCATTCCTATATCCCTCTCAGTAATTGCTTCCCAGAGGACCCAGCTAACACAATGGCTTCTATCTTTGCTTCTTCTGTAGTTGAAGTTACTGACTCAAAATTTTTTTTTATTTTATTTATTTGATAGAAAGAGAGCACCAGCACTAGCAGGAGGAGCAACAGGCAGGAGAGAGAGAAGCAGGCTCCCTGCTGAGCAAGGAGCACAATGCAGGGCTCAGTCCCAGGACCCTGCGATCATGACCTGAGCCTAAGGCAGAGGCTTAATCAACTGCGCGACCAGGTGCCCCATTCACTTAGGTTCTTAAAGACCCACATACCTCAACTCTTCAGTCATATGTACATAGGTATGCTGGTATGTACATATGCATGTATGCATTTTGGATGAGTATAAGCGATCTTATTTCTATATATTTCCCTTTTAAATTTCATGTATTTATTCCTACACTTCCCTCTCCCAAAATCATTATCTTCACAAAGATAGTCATTCTTATATATTTATTATATATTTTTAAACTGTATCTAAAAGAATAAATTTTATTGTTTGAAGGAGGTGAATATATTTAATACATTCTCAAACCCAAGTCTCAGAAAGAAAAAAAACAATGCTCTCATGAATTTTATAAACAACTGCTTCCTTAAAGGTAAATAGGAATAGGGAAATTCTTTTTTTAGTAAACAGCTTTGTTTCTAGGCCAGGTTGCTCTCTCCATTGTTAAATGTGTATAGGTTTACCTCCTTCACTTTCAACCTTTCCGTCTCATTTTAGATGTCTTTCTAGGAAAATACTGAACATTGTGTGCTCCTGTCAGTGGTACAGTTAGTACTCTGACCTACTGCAAACTTTCTTTATATTCTGTTTAAAGACTGCTATTAATTGAATCAGATCTTGAATTTCGCTTTGAATGAAGACGACTTTGCGGAAAGTTGTGCATCGTCTTTGATAAAAAGAGAGACTGCTGATTTTCAGCTTTTATTATAACCTATTTTTTCTGTCAAAATGTCCTTTAATACAGACTGTTTTTAATCTCTTTAAATTAATGAATCTCATTAAATGGCTCTTAAGTAAATCATTTTGATAATGGTTGACAGATTTTTTTTTTTGTGCCCCAGATGGATAGTCTAAGATAGTTTCTTTCTTCAAAAATAAAAAATGCCATTCCCAAACCACATTATTTTGTGTCTCCCAGATGAATACTCCCAGTGCTGGTTTTCTGGTCTGTGACCAAAGAATGATTTAGTTGTTGAGGAAAAAAAATGACTTAGATGCACATCAAAGAGCAAGACCTCAGGGACAGAAAGGTGTAGGAAATTCTTATATTTTTGGTCTGTTACACTCTTTTGTCAACTTTGTTTCTAGCTTGTACCTTTTATCACCATCTTTCATGCAGTGACTAGCTGCTTTTTGTTAGACTATAATTTAACTACAGATAACACTCAAAATGTACTCCCAGGAAGTCTTTGGTTCTGACCCATGACTTCATTTAGTACTGAAGATATAACATTTTTCATATGCTTTACTTTTTATACGTACATTTTAATCTATTTAGAGTATAGAAGTCTAAGAACATGTTATTTTATGCCATTATGACCACTCTGGACTAGAGGTGGGAAGGAGGAATTGGTTAGTGATTTGAGTTGACTTTGTGTTTTCAAACAGTTTTGAACATAATGTTCCCAGTTTTGAATGGCATAGCCTTCAACTGCTATTCACTTTCTCTTCCAATTATCTCCATTCCTTCAAAAATATGTGTGCATTTCAAACAGTATAACCACAGCAGGTGAAACCACTTATCAACAGAAACGCCCAGACATATATAGTACTTAGGCACTGTAGCTCTGCTCAGGGCAAGAATATCACAAGGGGAATAAATGGAAAGAAGTGTTGTAAGGGAAGCCAGGAAAAGAAGGTCGCTAGCAGTAGCAAAAGGAGGATACAGGAAGAAGAAAGTCTTCCCGTTCCATGAGATTAGGTTCTGCATGTTTCTTTCATCATGATTTCCCTAGGACACAGAAGGCACTGAATATATCTTATTTGTTTGGAAAGAATAAGAGATTGGAAAAATGACAAAGAGAGCAAAATGTTTAGAGACCAAAGCAGGATGATATTCCTATCAGGGTGTTGGGGGGAGAGGGAGAGAGAGAGATTATTTTGAACTAAAACTCATGCTAAGCACTGATATTCAGAATATAGTAATTTGGCAGTCATTTGGTATTTTCTAGGTTTTGTAAGAGGAAATAATAATTTATGCACTAGTCACCTCAGACCCCACATGCCATGGAATGTAGAGAGATTCACTACCTGGCTGGGTGTAAAGCAAGCTTTAAGAGATCAATAATATCTTAACAATGTTGCCCATGACAATGTTCTGGATCTTCAGCTCAACCATTACTGCAATTTGACTTTATTTATAGTCTTATAGATTGAAAAAAAAAAAAAAAAAGGTGGGGGGAGAGCTTAGGAAAAGAATAAGAAAGATCTGGCCTTGCTTGCTTGTAACTTGCCCACTGAGGTATAATGGTCAGGTTGTTCTGGTCTGTGTTTTATAGCACCGGCTTGGAAGTGGCCACGTTGACAAAGCTGGGGCAGGGCATTCCATCAGCTCGTCTGAGGGATAGTTCCAACACAGTGTGGTTGATGGAGTGGGTCATTGGCCTGAGACCAAGGATGGTGTTGAAAGGGTCATGTGAGAGCCAAGTGAGGATCAGCAAATCTTTGAAGATGGGAACACATATATATGAATACAATCAAGGCAAAAGGAGGCACCTGTATTATATTCAGACCTGAGGCTTTATTTTAAAGCAGTTGTACTTGAGATGATATAAATACATCTAGTTGAGTCAGTATAGAGGACCCTCCACTCGGCTATAGAATCTTGAGCAACAGGATTTGTATATTTTTCAATATCAATCTTAATCCATTAATTCTGCGTCTCATAAGGAAAAGTGCAATAATTAAATGAAGCTTCAGTTTCCTTGGTCATAGAACTTTCAAATCACACACACTTTCCGGAAAGGTATTCAAGGAAGAAATTGCCATATCCTAAATTCAGCAATTCTATTTGTAGAAAGGGAAAAATAAAAGGCAAAATCTCTTATCTGCCCTTGGAGTTTTCACAGCATAAACCGTCATCCATTTCAACTATTTTCCTTTTACCCCGGGTGATAGATTATCAGGAGGCTGTTTAAAGTCCCAAGACTTTGAAATAATATATTCATGAGACTTCCAATAACAAAACTTGAAAGTTAAAGAGGAAACTGCTTGTGCAAAGGACGCTCATGGTGTGGAATGTGGAGAGCAGTCTCTGAAAGTGTCCTATCAAGAAAGGAGTGGATGATCCATCAAACTTGGGCTTCAGCAGCCCGGCTTCCCTCGGGAACCAGTGCTACAAACATACCTTTTCCAGTCCCAGGGAGTAGGAACAAACTTCACAAAGGGAAGGCTGAACAATCTATTTGACCAAGTGAGTTGGAAAAAACAAACAACTGAAAATGCCTATGATTTTTTTTTAATAAATATATTTTCCAAACTCTTTAGTTATGAATAATAAAATATTTTGTTTTTGTTTGAACTCCTTTTTAATTCTCCCTACATATTTACTTCATCGGCTAAGAACCTTTCTGCAAAGGTCTATGGAATAAATTTTAATCTTTTAGATCAAGGGTCAGCAAACTATGATCCATGTCCAAATCATCCCCTGCCTATTTCCGTATAGCCTGGAAGCTAAGAATGTTTACATTTTTAAGTATTTACATTTTAAAGGTTATATGACCTTCCAATTTACTATCTGGCCCTTCACAGGAAAAAAAAAAAAAGACAAAAAAAACATACTTGCCAACCCTTTTCTAGATCATTATCCTTCACATTTCTATGTTCAGATCCTATATACATAGACTCAGATAAACCCGAGGACATGGCAAGGCAAAATTATGTTGCACTTTGCCCTTCTTAGTTGACCCTGAATTATTCTTTTTACTCTTACCTCTGACACTACTACTTCACCCAGGATGTTAGCACAACATTACTAAAGTGATATATAATTAAAACAAATTGTTTAGCAATAAATGGATTAACATGAAGCCACAGATGCATAGAATACTGGAGCTAGAAACTGTCATGTAATTTCAGCTCTGTCTGCTTCAGGATCTGATATTAGATAAAACCTCCCCTCCCACCCCATTTCTTCCTTCAGACTGCATGAGAAAGCACAGTTCCTGGGCAAAAGAATCCAGGAACATCCCACGCATGCATATGTATTGACAAGACAAAGTACTCAGGGATGCTACTAACACATTTATAGGTGGTGGCTCCAGTGCTGGAAATAGAGAAAACTTTATTTACTTCTTTGTAATTAATTACTTTGTAATTTTGTTGTTGTTTGCATTGTTTACAGTATCTTTTGATGGATCCATTCTGAGAAATGAGTTACTAAGCATTTTTCAAACCCATCGCTGTGAATTATCTAAGAGTTAGCAAGGAATTAAGCATACTGGGCCACGTAGGTAATTATCAAAGAAAAAAATACACAATACTTGAGCCAGGAACCCAGAGCATGCTTGGTCACTATACACAAAGACCATCATAAATTCTTAATTCTAAAACACATTTCCATCCAAGTCGGCCTCTACATTTTTTTCTCTGTGAGCATGCAGGCACATATTTTCCTAAATTAAGCATGACTTTGGTATAGGAACACCAACTCAGGGATCGAGGTTTATTTCTCTTTAGCTAAAGATGTCAGGGTTCTTGCATCGATCAAATGGGTTAAAAATAATGATGGGAGACAGCAACTGCAAAACAGAGGGTCAGTTTGGGAATCAGACTGGTAGAGAATGAATTTGGACTCTACTTCCCATTGACTTTGTGACATCTGGCAGGCCATTAATAGTTCTGAGCCTCAGTTTCCTCATCTATGAAGGGACAACAGGTGAAATGTACAAGTTCATTTAGGAGGGCCATAGTGGGGATCCAATGAGAAGTCCACTGTGCACTAACTATGCGGTATAGATCGTTGTTTCTCCATTTATGGAATGAGATAGAGAGAGACAATGCAAAGCCAGCATCACTGCACCAGACAATCACAGAACTAGTGCAAAGACCTGGGTGTTCTTGCTCCAATATTCCCCAGGAGGGAAGCACAGATGAATAGTTGAAAACATAGCTCTTCAAGTTGTAACCTAGTCAACTGGTAAAATTTTTATTTCCTATAGTTTCAGCTATAAAATTAGGAAAAAGCTGTCCACTTCATGTGGTCATTATGAGAGATTAATATTTGAAAT
>CM053620.1:19769358-19856341 GCA_028646535.1 Procyon lotor
AAAAAAAAAAAAAAAGACTGATACAAGTACTTTTATTTATAAAATGGAGATAATTTTAAAAAAAATTAAAATAAGAAATAAATAAAATGGAGATAATACCAAGCATCAAAGAGGGTAAATAAGCTCTTAATGTCACCCAGCACTTAATGACGAAGTGAACACTCACACTCAGATCTGGCTGTCACGAAACTTATGTTATTTAAACAGTAACACTTCCGAGAGAATGATAAGTGTTCATTTTAGAAAATCTCAAACTCAGATAAAAGGGAAGTCAAAGTGATTCTGAATCTACCTGTTAGAGATGGCCTTCTAGGTATATATCCTACAGGTTATTTTCAGTACAGTAGCCTCCCCCAGTGAGCCCCGGAGATCTTCACTCCTTTTGTCTGTTCAATTTGAAGCTAAAGCAATAGTGTTTCTTCAGTTCCTTACAGCTTTAAAATCTTACGATGTTATACTTCAAGTGATTTTTCTCTCATATTTTAGTTCCCTTAATGGAAAAAATATATATATCTACACAGACAGGCAGATTTCCATGGACAGTTCAATCCTTCCTGCACAGGGAAGACATTAAGCCAGGAAAAGTGTCTCTTTGTAGGTTTCATGACAACCCATCCTCATTTCCTGGGTCACCTTGGTTTTAGTGACCGCTGAACATGAAGCTCTATCACCTGCCCCTGGCTACATTTAGGATGATTAGAGTAGAGAATATGGAGTTGGGGGGTGAGGGGGATAGAAAACTGGCTTAGGAAAATTACAACATTTGTGGGCATTAAAATGAATTTGTTGAGTATAAAGTTTGTAACGAGCTCAGGAACCTTAAAAAGCTATAGGTCCAGACACCAGGAGCTAAAAGATTTGATATTAAAGCAGAAACGGTGGTTAATCAGTCACCTCTACTTTAAATGCTCAGTCCTTCCGGTTTTGCAGGATTTTTTTTTGTCCTGCCTCCTGACTACTGCACTGACAGAAAGATTAGAAAGTTACGTAATTGCATTAGGATAACAAGGCAGTTCAGGGAAGCTGATATCCTGGTAGTATTTTTAGGGTAATTTAGAGAAGCTGCCATTACCATCTTGTTGAGAGCTGTCTTCATTTGTCAAAAGGGACAGAGAGAAGTGAGTCTCTCTTTTTTTTTTTTTTTTTTTTCAGATTACTGGGTACTTGAAAGATGGGTAGAAAAAAAAGTAACATGAAGATCAAGTGGCTTGAAAAATAAGGACATTGCTACTAACAGCTTTACAATGACTTACAGATTTGTGTGTGTGTTTCTTTTAAAGCACAAGATATGCATTATTATAAAGCACAAGATTTGCATTCTTTATATGTAGCCTTCATTTCTTCTGCTCCCAATTTCATCTTATCCTTTCCCCTTCTCCTATTTCTTCCTCACCTTTTCATTACACGCACACACAAAAAGGGACACAGATGCAATTACACTGAAACACAGACACACACACATACACACACACTGAACTGCAGAAAGATGTATTTTCCTTGAACAAACTCTGTACTTATTTACATATGTCTACACAACACACTCAGAATGAATCCTTCCAAATGATTTATAATTTCCTATTTCTCTCAGCCTCAATTTCACCACCTATAAAATTAGGATGAAAATGCCATCCTACCAGCATTTGTGGTAACTATTTTTGAAATAGTTCAAACCTTCTGAATTACAAGTGACAGAAATTCACTCTCTTAAGCAAAAATGGGAACCTTCTTGTGGTGAAGTAGATTTGTTCCACAGCAGAGATGGGAAGAAATGACTGGGCTTCGGGGGTATGTGTAATGAGGGATACTGTCAAGATTCTCTTTTTTCTCTGTCTTTCCACAGGTACTTCACATATCTGATTCTCTGCAGTGGATGAAAGCTGCTCCCAGAAAATACCATGCAAGGTCATATTATCCAAGAGCAGTTCACTATAGATTTTACTAAGGTTTCCATAAAATAAAAGCAAGCACTGAGAAATTCTTCTGAGCTATTATCCCCTGCCCTTTTCAGGGTCTGCTCCAATCTCTAAGGTCACGTTCACCAGGAACCATTAGTAACCCCTCCCATTCACAACCTCTCCCTTCTTTGACACAACGAAATATAAATGTAATTAAAGATAAGAAGAAACTGGAGGATTATATTTTTTGGAAATGATATGCAAATTCTCCCAGAAAGAACAGTGAGGGAGAGAATGAGGGAGTGTCTTAGATCATTTCCTACCTGAAAACCAAGGAAAGACAGGGGAGCTGGAGTTTTAAGCTCTCTATTGATCCTAGAGCAATTGATGGGTTGATAAGTGGGGAAATATTCCTAGTAGCCAAAACCAGAATAGAAGGAAAATGTAAGAAATTGATGATGAGCAAAATGCTAAGGAAGAGAATATAAGTAATTGGAGAAAGAAACAGATTCACCAGAAAAGCATAGGAAAGGTTTTTTTCTGGGGACCAAACATCTATCTCTTCCATCCAAATGCATACGTACTCAACAGTTTCTGAGAATGACCCAAGACTTGTACGAATTCTAAAAACTTATTAGATGTTAAGGTTATTTATTTTATATATAAAATATGTTTTATTTTATATATATAAATTATTTTTGTAATTTTTAAAATTATATTTTTTTAAAATTATATTTATATATAAATTATATAATATTTATATATTAATATATATAAAATTTTTATATCTGAATATATTTTATAAATATATTTTATATATAAATATTTATATTTTAATTTAATAAATTAAATTTAATTAAATTTAAATATTAAATTAATTAAATTTATTTAATAAATTAAATAAATTATTTAAACATAATTTATAAATATATTACATATATTTAAAATATATGTACTCTACTTACAGTTTTTAGATATCAGGAATTTTTTTTTTTTTTTAAACAGGTACTCAACAAAGACTGACTTTGAGGTCAATCCAGGTCACAAACATGTGCATGTCTCATTTCCCCTGTCCCTCATGACACTCTCGAAAGCACGGTCTTTTTTTGGATTCCGTATTACCTATGTGTTCTACATGGCTGACACGGGATTTGAAAGTAGGTTCTCAATGTTCACGTTAAGAAATAAAAAGTGACGAGAGAAGAGATACAACAGGAGGAAGGTAGACAGGAAGGCAAGAAGGATTAAGCAAGGTGAGAAACAAAGAATGAATGGGCAAACGTCTACCTTCTGTCTCTTTCTGGAGCAGAATATAGGCAGAATTCATGCACTGATCACGGTATCAGTATGTTGCCCTTGCACCAGGTGTAACATGCTCATTTTCCAGCACTTACAAAAGAAAATCAAGCCTGTTACATATTTCATTTTAAATTTCTTTTCAACAAGTGTAACTATCCCATTAATTCTATTTTTTACTTGGAAGTTTGGCTCCTTAATCACACAGCTGTTCCGCACCAACCCCACAGCGATTTCACTCACACATACTTGGTATCTCTCTTGCTGGGGTCACATTCCTGCTATGAGGCTCTTTTGGCAACTGGGGAGTAGAGCCAGTTTCCAAGTGAAATCTGTTTCCAGGCCAAGTTTTCAGATGAGTACATATATTTCTGGCTAAGTACCATCTTTAAAAATACCTAGATTTTTTGTTTTCAATCTTGACTTCCAAAACAGAACCCAGAAATAAGAGGAGCTTCAAAGTTTTACGGAATAATGGTTGATTTATTGGTTGACTTAAGAGAGCGATCAGGTTTGGGAGTCCTAGGTTCAGGTCCCGGCGAATCATTTGATTTCAGCATCTATTAAATGGAGTTCACTCCATTTTCCATTGCCTTTATATTTTTAGTATCTAAGATAGTGCCTGGTACATAGTAGGCCCTCAATGAGTAAATGAATGAAAAACATGCCTGAAGGATTAACTCTTACCTACTTTACAGCGATTTTGTGATGATGAAGAGAAAATGTAGCTCTAGTTATATCTGAAAACTGAAGAGGATTTTAAAAGGTGGGCAAGAGAAGTAGTTTTTTATTACAACAAACCACCAACTTTGAAAGAACTAATAAGGTATATATTGTGCAGGTAAATTTCCTGCCCTGTATCTTAAGAAGTTAGTGCTGCAAAAACAAAACAAAACAAAAAACAAAAAAACGTTAGTGCTGCAAGAGGATTAAAATATATTTGATTCAACCCTTTTCCTTTTACAAATGAGAAAACTAAGGTCTAGCAATGGGAAATAATCTAACTCAACGCATGTAACTGGTTTCTAACCAAATGGATTAGGTTATTTTAATGAGGAGTTTTGTAAAACACTGATTTTCCCTTTAGAAGCCTATTTCTTCCTTATGTGGATTTTGTTTTGTATTGTTTTTATGTTTTAATGGAAGCAAACAAGATTATCAAACACCTGGCTCCTTTTGGAATAGGAAAAGGCCTGCAGAAGAATGAGTTGACAAAATCGCAAAAACCCTTTGTTCAGTTTGCTCAACTATATTGGGGCCTTCATCCCACAGTGGTAGGTCTGCTCACTTTGCTTTAACTGACCTGTGATTAAATTGCACTTTTCCCTGGAAGAAGTCCAGGCAGGAAACATTTAGTGAGGGAATGAGTGGGAAAGACGACATGGAAACTTGAGTGTCCACTATGCTCTGGAAGTTGTATGAGATGCTAGAGAAAGACCGCTGAGTAAGGCCCATCCACCTGTCATACGGATTTCAGTGTCTCATGGAGCTGACTGATCCCTAAACAGGAAAGGCAACCACAAGACTATGACAAGAGGTTTGGCAAAATCCCACCCATGATGCTTTGGGAACACACAGGGAGGGATTCACCCAGTCAGAGGAGTTGAGGGTTGGGCAATAAAAGGAAGCAATTAGCAAAGGCCCAGTGCAAAAACGTATGCCAGGTAAGGGAAATAACAGTGTCACCCACCACAGGGCTCAGAGGTGTGAAAGCAAACAACTGTGTAACTTCTAATGAAATCCTGTTACCACGTTTGGTGTCGTAGAGCTCTGTTCTCTAGACAAAGTCTCTCACAAAATTTCTGACGCTTTTTTGTAGCACAAGGGGCTGCGGGATTCTCTATCTCCTATATAGGTGAGAGAGAGGAAGATTGACCTAAAGACAAATACTAAATAAGAAGCTCATCCCAATAGTCTGATGCTCAGATTGGCATTTGCTGACAGCATCCTACTTGGAAAAAAAAAAAAAAAAAGGAATTATTGTCTTCCATCTGATGGGGATCATAGTCTATGATAGTATGCCAGCTCTCATAGAAATAGGCAAAGGCTTCTTGTAAGCCAGGATACGAAATGTCACAGGAAGAGGGCTTTAGTGGGTAGATTTAAACACATGTATGAGTTTTATTTTTGTCAGACTTCGTCTGAGATGTTTGGATGCCTGTATTTGACTAGAATCCTCTTCACTCATCCTTTAATACACATTGATTAGCATGTGTATGATGTGCCAAGCCTCTGTCTTGGTCTTGTTTAGGAAGGTTGATAGCCTCTATTCCTCAGATGCTTGAGGTAGAGCAGAAATAGTAAGACAAGTTACTCCAACACTGTTACACAGAAGTCCCATAGGACAAGAGAAGGTGATTACAAAGACATCTATATAGGACTCAGTGGGCAAATCAAAGATTACATAGGAGTAATAATCTTAGACAAAGATTTGTGACAAGAAATTACTTGCATATTGGGAAAATATATACATGGGTTATAGAGAACAATTACGTAAAACAAAAGGAATTAAACTGGAGAAATAGTGGAAATATTTCTTTAGGTCTTGAGAATACTAACTCCACTTAATTTAATGATCAATGGGGAAAAAAAATTCATGGCATAAAAATGCCATAAATTTTTAGGTTTATTTTGCTTTACTTTGCTTTTTTTCGGATGCTAGGATATGTATTTTTAATTTTGTTCTTTTTCCTACATTTTAAATATTTTATAAATATTCTTAAGAGAACTTGTGTTGGGTCTATAATATGGAAAATACATTATACAAATGATAGATTAAGTTACACTGAAGGCTTCTGAAGGCCATGTATGTGAGGGAAATCAGAGAAATGGTACAGAGAAACTAGTCAGATATACTATCGTGAGTTTAAATAATTAGAATAAAAAAACTTGGATCTCTTCAAGTAAACAATTTATTATTGATACAAAATGATGAATCCTCTTTTGGGGAGAAATGCATGCATATGGTTGCTGAGAATACAGCCTTCACCGAAACTACCCCCAGCTGATACGCTTATTTTTGGTGCTCAAGTCAAAAGATGGAAGTAATTCAGCAAATCCGCACAGGAGCCATATCTAAATGACAAGCGTTTGATTCTAAAGCTTAAGTGCAGTTATTATGCAAAAATGACCTTTATGCCTTCAAATATGGTAATTCTATATAAATGACACTCCTATCCAGATTTAGTTATAAGTAAATATTTTCTAATGTAAACCCAAGCCTAAAATCAAACCAAGATATCCTTTCTATATTAAATTGCTCTATTGTTCTTTTTTTAAGCAGTTCTGCATATTTCAAAGAAACTTCCCCTTAATTTTGAACAGAAAGAATACCTTCTTTAAGGCTGACTCAATTCCTCTGACAAAACTCTCCAGGCTTTTACTGCCTTCTGAATTTAAGTGTTTCAGAGGAGAAGTCTGAAGCCAGCTCTAGTGGTCTTATTTATTTTGCCTAAATAACTGCAGGACATTGTCTTCTCCATATTAAATTTTCAAAGAATGTGTGTAGGAAAGCAGTAATTCTTTTAATTTAACTGGTTAATTTCTTTCTATCTGTCTATCTAGTTCTCACCAGGCTTAGGAAATATACTTTGAATCATTTGTGCCAGCATACTTCCCCAGACAGGTAATTTTATTTTACCACTAAGTGCGTTAATTGTAGGTTTTTCCTAGAGCATTTTATCAAACTGAGAACTTTTCTTCTATACCAAATCACTAAGAGTTATCATCAATGGATGTTGAACTTTTTCTGTGTCTACTGAGATATGATTTTTCTTCTTTATCCTGTAGAATTGTGTGACATACATTATTTGGTTTTTTCTAATGTAGAACCATTCCTGCAATAAATTCATTTTTAATATATTCCTAGATTGACTTATTGATAATTTGTTTAGGATTCTATTTATGTTTCTGAAGGATTTCAGTTTGTCTTTTTTTTTTTTCTTGCAATGACCTTCTCAAATTTTGGTACCTGGGTTGTTATGCTATTCTTATGAAAAACAGTTGGGCATAGTCTCATTTTCTGTTTTCTAAAGAAAAATTGGGCAGAGTTCCTATTATTCCTTCCTTAAATATCTGAATTCACCTATGAAGTCATCCAAGCTTTTATTCTTCCTCGGAGGGTTTCTTTTATTCCTTTCTTTTAATAAAAACACAGCTTTTAAGAGTTCTTCTTGTGTTAGTTTTGGCATTTATGTTTTTGAAGGAATTTGGGTTAAGAAAAGACATTCTTTACTTTTAACAACCTTATACTAAATTTGAGGAATATTGGAAAAAAACCCATTCAAAAAATAATTGTCCAGGAGAAAAGGAGAATTATTTTGGAGGAGATAAATTTTTTTTCAGATGATTCAAAAGTAAAATATGAGTAAATTTAGGTCCTGCCATCACAAATTCATTGTCCAGCACAAAGGCAATGACAGTCTTGCTTGGCTTCAATCTCCTTACATCACACCTGCAAGGCTGTATTTATTTTAGGATGCCTCAGATTAAGACATACACATCTACTAAGTTGGGAGAATAAAAATTCAAATCTATTGAGAGCAAAGCAGAAAAGGTCATTCAGTTGACATGGCCGGATTTCCAGATGAAGTAAACAGTGTTGGAGACATTGGGTTCATACCCTATCTTAAAAGGGCAGTGTAAGTGATTGTTACTAATTTCATCGAGATAAGCAAGAAACTGGATTATCATGAAAGTTTTGGCATCTAAGGCAATGGGGTGTGGGGGAAGCCTGCAATGTACAATCTGCTTTGAGCGACCAATTACAGGAATGCAAAGAACATATAAAAATATACTTGAGGAACACTACCAAAAACGAAGTAAGATTTTTATTTCAGAAGGGATGATCTAGAGGAAGCATTATATCTAGATTCAAATATTTGCCTGACCATCAAGTAGGAGGAGGATCTAAAGTATTGTGTGGCAGGCCCCAGCAAATGATGATGATAATGATCATCTGAGCCACCCAGATGCCCCTTTTTTTTTTTTAAACATATAATGTATTATTTGCCCCAGGGTACATGTCTGTGAATTGTCAGGCTTACACATTTCACAGCACTCACCATAGCACATACCCTCCCCAGTGTCCACAACCCAGCCACCCTATCCCTACCCCCCGGCCTCCCAGCCACCCTTAGTTCGTTTTGAGAGTTTAGGAGTCTCTTATGGTTTGTCTCCCTCCCCATCCCATCTTGTTTCATTTCCCTCCCCCACCCCCCCACAACCCCCTACCCTACCTCTCAAATCTTCCTATCAGAGAGATCATGTGATAATTGTCTTTCTCTGACTGACTGATTTCGCTCAGCATAATACCCTCCAGCAGTTCCTTCCATGTCATTGCAAATGGCCAGATTTCATTTCTCTTAATGGCTGCATAGTATTCCATTGTGGTATAGGTGCTTTTTTAGATCACTTTATGTTTCAGAAAAGTGAAACAATTAATATTTAAGTAAGTTACCCCCAAGAACATAGTTTCTGGCTAGTAGAGTTGAGATTTAAAAAGTGGTGTCCTGGGGGCCCCTGGGTGGCTCCGTGGGTTAAAGCCTCTGCCTTCGGCTGAGGTCATGATCTCAGGGTCCTGGAATTGAGCCCCGTATTGGACTCTCTGCTCATCATGGAACCTGCTTCCCCGCTCTCTCTCTGCCTGCCTCTCTGCCTACTTGTGATCTGTCAAATAAATAAATAAAATCTTAAAAAAAAAAAAAAAATAGAAATAGAAATAAAAAAAATACAAAGTTGTGTCCTAGAGACACTTCCCAATGGCTCCCAAGAACTGGTCGGAGCACACCTCTTCCCAATTCTATGCCTAGCAAGGTCATGTTGATAGCCTGAAATAAACATGAGGGAAATACTTACAGGACAAATGTTTCCATAGGCTACAAATCAACCCTTCCCCTATAGCTTTAAATCCGTTAGGTTGTTAATCATGTACCTGCCTACCACTGATTCAATCTGTATAAGTTGCTCCAAAGATCGTGCTCCTAACTACTGTATTACATAAGAATTACAGGTATCCCGAGGTAAGGAACAACTTTTTTTTTTTTTTAAGAGTAAATTTGTATTCCCAAAGTACAGGATGTCTTAGCTATCCCCAACACTGGGATATTCAGAAAGTAGGCAACTACAATTTAGGGCTAGAGCAGAGAATATTCAAAAGTATCAGGTAGAATGGTTCGAATTCTTCATTCTACAACTGCACACGTTTCTTTATATGCTTCTTAGACATTAAGAGTCTAACACAATGGAGTAAATGTTAGAATTTAAATTAGAATATTCTCACTAAGACATGTAAAATTTTAGTTGCTTAAATTTGAGCCAATATTAAGTTTAGCTTCACAAGCATCATTATTAGAAAATACATTTTGAAAGTTGAGAAACAACTCTAAAATCCTTTAAGTTTCATTTCAACTCAGAGAGCTGACTCATAAGCCAAATTAAACATTTCCTAAAAATGCCATCCAAAGTCTAGAAGGGTCATTTTATTTTGGGGATGCATATTTCAAAGCCGCATGACATTTTCTTAGAGTCTTGTTTTATGTTGTAAAATATTGCACTAAAATTGAAGTTAAGGTTAACAGACTTCAGAGCTCATTTGTTTAAAAAGGAATATATGTCAGTTTTGGCCTTTTATGCAAAATGAAAGCCCCCAGAACACAGAGATAATGTTGTTTAATAAAGGCTAATTTAAATTCATCATGTGCTCAGTGTTTTCACAAAAGGGGGTTTGGGGGAGAGGGGAATTTAACAAAAAGTTTCTCTAATTAGGGTGAACTACGAAACATTTTTTGATTACTATTGCTGCACTGGAAAAATTCTGGTTTTGGCCAGTGGGTGAACTCAGGTCACATGTTAAGAACGGTCCCTTTTGATGGGTGCCATCAGCAATAAATGCACTTCAACCCTGCTCTTTCCTACTTCAAGTCTCACCAGGTTAGCACATTGAACGTTATTTCACTGCTGACCTTGGCCATTCTGATTTGCAGGCAACTGACTGCAGTCATTAGCAGCCTCCTCACAAATCTGCTTTCTACTTGTGTTTTCTAAGGCTAAGTGTGTCTCTATTCATTATGTCACTTGTCATTTATTTTCTTGCATTGCATATATTATAAGAATCATATTGGCAGCATCATAGATGAACTTTGTCACTTAAAAACTAGCTTTCGATTATCTGCAAACTTTCCGAAAGATCTTTTCTTGGATTTTCTTTTTAAATTATTAAATGTTGTAAACAAGTTGATGCTGACAATTATGATGTATCTTTTTTCTTTTTCTCAATATGAGCAGAGAGAAGCAGAAGGAGCACATGAAGGAGGAAAGTGAAGAAATAGAAAAGGAAGATATATATTTGCTAAGTATTATGCCGATTAAGTATCTTTTTCCTTTTTCATCTTCTTGGCAACTTATTTTTACTTTCTCAGTTCTATTCTTTATTTCCCCACCTTTCTTTTACAAGAAGTATCACTTATACGTCAATAAATTCTACCTAATTGATGAATACAATTTGGTGAGTTTGGATATAATATATAAACTCATGTTAAGATCATCAAAATTAAGTAATAAATATATTTATCATCTTCAAAAGTTTCCTTGTGTTTGTTCTTTTAAGGGGGCGGTAATAAGAACACTTAACATGAGATCTACTGTTTTAACAAAATTTTAAGCTCAATGTACCCTCTTGCTCAATACAGGTACCATTACATACTGGAGATCTCTGGAACTTATTCATCTTGTATAAATTGATCCCCATCTCCCCCAAATTCCCCTAGTAAGCACCAATCATCTACTGTCTACTTCTGCGTGTTTAACAATTTTCAATGTCTCATAATAGAGGAATTATTCGTAATCATTCATCCTTCTGTAACTGACTGACTTCACTTTTCAAAATGTCTTCTAGGTTTCATGAGGGCAGAACTTAGTCTAAAACATTAAATGTTGGACTTGCAAACTGACTGTAAACAAGACCTGCATGGTCTTGTTTCCCTCAGTACTTTTTCTCATTATGGATTCTACCAGTCTTCATCCAGGAGAGCTTTAACAACATTGGATGATTTGAAGGTATTTTTTTTTTTTAAGTCACTTCCATGGTTGTTTTTCATTTTTATTTATCACCAATATGTAAAATCCCTCTATTGAATTTCTCTCTATCTTGCACCACAGGTTTTATAGCTGTTTTATGGTACCCAGCCACTTGGCCTTTCATTTCCTTTGCTGGAATTGTGCCATTTTATAGATTTCCACCCCTGGGTGAATCTAGGATTCAAGAAGCCTTTTATCTCTTATTCACATCCCAGAGTATTCTCTAACATTTATTTTCAAATTGGTTTTCCATGTCAGTAAACAAAACACGGAGATGACAATTTGAGGAACAAATTAAAAAGACAAGCAACAATCCATTTTTAGTTTTTGGAGATATTTTGTGCTCAAGTCACAGGCTTCCATTATTCAAGACAAATTAAGATTTATAAATGCATTCCATCTAAATGTATGGACATAGCCTTGGCAACTGTGGATTTATGAAATAAAAGAGATGCATTTTCCTTTGGTTCATAGCAAGGCTGTTCAAATGATAATAAACTGGAATTATCATTTTAAAAGATCTCTCATTTTCCTGTAAAATGACAGCAGCTACTTAAATTTTTCTAGCTCTCAGAGAAAAATCATCTATCCTTATGGTTATTGAGTTTTTTTTTTTTACTTACACTAATGAAGGTAACTCTTATGTTATAAAATAATAGACTGATTTTTAAGTATCTTTTAACAAATATATTTTGTTACATCAAGGTATATTACAGGTATTCATAATTTCAAAATTATAAAAAGACTATTATTTCTCTTATAAATCTTAAGTATGGAGTTTAACAGGATTTCTCTGAAGTTTAATTTTGACTTTAGTGGTTGGTTTCAAAATTAAATCTCAACATTGAGCAACTTCTGAATTTAATTGGTTTCTTTCTTAGCTTTCAGTCTACACCACATGATCAAATGGTCTCACTTCATACAAAAATATGAAATTATTTTTACTGTAAAAAGTAACTGTAAAACTTGGCCCACAGCTTCTTTTTCATGATTTTCCTACCGTTGAGGCAGTATGTAAACAAATTCAAGCATAACTGCCTGCTTCCTATACAGATCCCTACTATTTTTTTTTTTTTTAAGATTTTATTTATTTATTTGATACAGAGAGAGATCACAAGTAGGCAGAGAGGCAGGCAGAGAGAGAGGGGGAAGCAGGCTCCCTGCTGAGCAGAGAGCCCGGTGCAGGGCTCGATCCCAGGACCCTGAGATCATGACCTGAGCCGAAGGCAGAGGCTTTAACCCACGGAGCCACCCAGGGGCCCCTATTACTTCCCTCTTATTTAGAAGCCTGCTTTTTTTATTAAAGGTGGCATTAAGACAGGAAGTACTCCTTCATACTGTATCATAGAAAAAAATCTTATTTCTTTCCACTACGTTTTATAAACTTTAATATTGAAGTCTCTAATGTATATTCTTTGGATAAATTCAGTCTGTGTTGTTAATGACCACACTCAAACTCGACAGTAGGGTAGCCTGATAGTGAAAATTTGTGCCAAATATATTCTACCTAAGTTCTGGATCAATTTTAGGCTGATCTAACAGGCCATCAGTGCTAGGTTCTGATGAAATTTCCATCAGCTGGAACCGTAACATTTTTTATCATTTGCTTCTTTTCTTCATTCCTTTTTCTCCCACCTTGAAACTACCAGGTTGTTTTAGCAGACATATGTTTTGCCCTATTAAATTTTATTGCTGATTTCTGACTCATTCTTTTACCACACTGCCAATATATTTTTGGATCCAGATTTTATCAGAATCTGAAACATAATCATTTTCCTTCCCAGTCTCCCAAACTTATCATTCACTTCTGAAATTCCTTTTCATTCCAGCCATGTTATAGCCAAATTCATCAACATTTATGGCATTTCTAAAACCACAACACCCCTTCTGAAATATCTCTCACTGTTCACCCAAAAATATATTGTGTTTTCCCAATTTCAAAATATTAGGGTAAATGTCTTAAGATGTGCTAAAAATATATTTATATATTTTATTTATAAATAAATATTTACATATATGTATACAAAATATATAAAATCTGAAATTTTGATGCTCTTTTCTAACCCACTTACGCCATAATTCCTTTTATGTACCACTGAAAATACATAAGCAGGTTTTTTATTTTTACCTATGACTATGGCAAAAGGAAGATAAGTATTTTATAGGAATACATTATTTTCTTTCTAAAAGTTAGCTTTAATTATTCCAATAAAAGGATGTAATCATTTCAATTACTAATAACATTTTGTGTAATTACTATTATCTCTGTAATTTATAAATGCCTAAATTTCAATTTGTAACAAATTCCTGAGTAGGTTTTAAAATACAGAGAAGCTCAACGTGTGTTGTTGTTGTTTTAATCCACTAAGTAGGACCGAAAGAAGCAGAAATACAAATTTTTATTGGTTTTGCATGTTCATTTGTTTCAGAATCCACGTATTTTAGATTCTGCCTCCTTCCTCCATTTTGTCTACAACTTACTGGATCTTACTCACCTCCACAAACTAACTTGGGCTTAAACCCACATCACAGATCTCCTAGAGTTAATATTTACCTAACCAGTCTCTTAAGAGATTCTTCTTTAGGCTTTTAATGTCTATGTACTCCTTGCTCTCATTTAGCAGGAAATCATGTCATTGCTGGGAATACACCACCCCTCCTTATTTTCCTAGTAGACACACTTTTTTTTTCTTGATTAACAATTAATTTTTCAAAACACATTTAGGCTTACAACAATGAGCAGAAAGTAGAGAGAGTTCCTGTATACTCTCCCTAGCCCTGGCTTACAGTTTCCCATATTATTAACATCCTGAATCAGTCCGATACATTGTTTACTATCTATAGACCAATACTGATACATTATCATCAACCATAGGTTATATTAGGATTCCCACTTTGTGTTGTACAGTTCTATGGATTTTGATATGTGCACAATAGCATGTCTTTACCATTAGACTATGACATAGAATAATTTTAGTGTCCTAAAAATGCTTTTGTCTACCTTCTCTCCTGGCAACCACAGAGCTTTCACTACCTCTATAGTTTTGCCTTTTCCAGATTGTTATGTAGTTGGAATCATACAGTATGCAGTCTTTTCAGATTGGCTTCATAGTAATGGGTTTTAAAGTTCCTCCATGTCTTTTTATTGTTTGATAGCTCATTTCTTTCTACCAATGAATAACATTCCATTGTATGATATAACTGACTTATGTATTCACCTACAGAAGAACATCATGGTTGCTTCTAAGTCTTGGCAATTATGAATAAGTCTGCTATAAACATTCATGTGTAGATTTTTGAATGGACATGTTTTCAACTCATCTGACTAAACATCTAGTTGCTAGGTATTAATATTAAGAGTGTGTTTAACTTTGTAAGGAACTGCCTAGTTGTCTTCTAAGGTAGCTTACCAATTTTTTTTTTAAAAGATTTTATTTTATTTATTTGACAGAGAGAGATCACAAGTAGGCAGAGAGGCAGGCAGAGAGAGAGGAGGAAGCAGACTCCCTGCTCAGTAGAGAGCCTGACGTGGGGCTCAATCCCAAAATCCTGAGATTATGACCTGAGCCAAAGGCAGAGGCTTAACCCACTGAGCCACCCAGGTGCCCCAAGCTTACCATGTTTTATTCCCACCAGCAGTCAATAAGAATTCCTATTCTCCACATCTCCACTAGCATTTGAGGTTAGAGATTAGGATTTTAGCCATTCTAGTAAAAGTTTAGTGATATCTTAATACTGTTTTATTTTGCAGTTTCCTAGTCCGATACATTGTTTACTATCTATAGACCAATACTGATACATTATTATCAACCAAAGACTTTGGTTTTATCATTTGAAAATAAAAAATATGTTGAGTGGGGCACCTGGGTGGCTCAGTGGGTTAAAGCCTCTGCCTTCAGCTCAGGTCATGATCTCAGGGTCCTGGGATCGAGCCCTGCACCGGGCTCTCTGCTCAGCAGGGAGCCTGCTTCCCCCTCTCTCTCTGCCTGCCTCTCTGCCTACTTGTGATCTCTCTCCTCTCTGTCCAATAAATAAATAAAATCTTTTAAAAAAAATATGTTGAGCATCTTTTCATATGCTTATTTGCTGTCTATCTTCTTTGGTCAATTGCCTGTTCAGATCTTCACCTTTTAAAATTGGTTAATTTTCTTATAGACTTAAAATAGTTTTAAAATAAAAATTTAAGGCAAAATCCTTTCTAAAGCACACTCCTATCAATAGTACTTTTCTGTTCTTCCTGGAAATGCTCTTTCATTTCTATATATTCTATTAAAATGTATTAATAACTACAATTATTTGCTTACACATTTGCCTCCTCCATAGGTGATGATGATGAAGTCTATCAGAAGAGAAGCATATCTGTATTCCCAGCCAGGTGCATTTGCAGGTACGGAAGAAGGGTTCAATATATGATTTGGAGTGAGTATCATTATTGAATTCAGCTACAGCAGACTCTAAAGCAAGTGCCTTAGACACTTACTCAAACACATGGTAAACTTCTTTGTTTCAAAAACAGAAAGTAACAATTGATGGTTTTGCACAAAGAAGAAAACATCTATGCCATCTATCATACGTTTTAAAAAATGTTTGATTCTTCATTTCTACTTCATCCTCTGATTTCCTAATATTAGGAAGACCTGGGAGTTAGACTTTGGCTTTATCATTTGAAAATAAAAAACCATTTCCTTTAACCGAGCCTTTACTAAGGATCAGGAAAAAGGAAGTATTAAGCACTTATTGATCAGTTCCAGCTGATCAATTGTAGTAATTGATTGTAATGAGAGGATATTAAGTAAGTGGTGGAATCATTTTAACCTTCTTAAGTAGTCCAATTCAAGAAACAAAGCACTATCACTATCATTATTGCCTAATTCAGATAGATTTTTAGATATAATTTTGGGGAGTGGGAAAATAAAGATGGATTTAGTAATATTTGGTACAACTGAGAATGTGTATACATTTTCTGACTCAGAACTCACTTTTAGGCATTTACTCTATGTTAACTCTCATACAAGCCCCCAAATAACCATTTGTATCATTTTTAATTGAAAATTACAAGAAATAATACAAACCACCACCAATATATTTATATGACAGAATGCTGTACACCAGAGGAATGAAGGGAAGGAGGGAGGGAAGGAGGGAAGGGAGGAAGAAGGGAGGGAGGGAGGGAGAAAGCAAGAGAGGGAGGGAGGGAGGGAGGGAGGGAGGGAGGGAGGGAGGGAAGGAAGGAAGGAAGGAAGGAAGGAAGGAAGGAAGGAAGGAAGGAAGGAAGGAAGGAAGGAAGGAAGGGCACACAAGTAAGAATAGATCTCAAAGACAATGTTAGGTAAAAACTCAAGTTGCAAAATGAAAAGTACATAATTATATAATTTTTATAAACTAACAATATATTTTACTTACATGTGAATATGTTTTAAAATTGTTAGTAATATGATGCTGCTAATTAATATGTTACTAAAAATTGACCAGCAAGATATAGACCATATTCAAACTAGCATGCCTATGTGAAAATGTGATTGAGGAACATTTAAAAGAAAACTTTCTAATTTCTGTGTGTTGTTTTTTTTAAAGTTCTGAATTCCCAAATATCAAGATTTTGACAAGAATAGATACTGCTCTACCTCTTTCTATGTTTAATTTTAACGTTTGTTTTAAACCCAATTGTTTTTAGGGAGACTTCATTTTCCTTTAATATATACTCCATTTCATAGGCTATAAAACTGGTTCAGGAAACAGTATCACACCAGTTGGAAGCACCTCAGTGAAAAGTGAGTGGCCAAAGTTGTGGAGATCAGTCTAAAGAAAGGAACTAGTAGCTCGCTGCCCAGAAGACAGCCCATGCCCACACCAGAGAGGACAAGATATGCTAGGATATGTCTTATTACGTATGGGACCTTGGATAATCTTTCTCTCCTTCTGTAAAATGATGGGTTTAAATATGTGAATCTAGTATCTATCTCCCATCTTTAGAATATAATGGTCCTCTGAATATGCTCTATGTTTTACCAATCCTCTCTATTCTTTAATTTTGATACTATTATATAAGAAGAAAAACTATTATGAATTAAATCACTGGTTGATACTCAAAAGCCATCACCTTTCTTCTTTCTCCAGGGTGAGCCGTGGTCCGATAATGGCCAACAAGATGTAAAGTAATATCTATTGGGATAAAGGAGCTTCTGAGAGGGTCTCCCATTCTGACCAAGACATGAGCCTTTCTATGGTGGATGCCATTGTATGATACGTAGCTCTTGGAGTTATACAGCAGAGCCATTTTATGACTATACAGTGGCAAGCTGGAGCATAAAATGTTAGCTTACTAACATGGTCTGTGATCAGTCACTGCAAATTTATGAAATGAAGTCATTAGCTGGCTTTACTGAGTTATTGTTTTTCTTTTACTTGCATCTTAATGGTTCTACCTATGTTCTCTTAGTTCTCTCAATTAAGAATTCTGCTTTCCACTATAAATGCTTACTCAAGTTGACCCATATTTTGAGTATGTCTCCCTATGACTAGATGTTTGAGGCCAGGAAACTAAATAAATAGCCTAGTATTGGCTTTCTAAAATATTAAAATAATAGGACCTACCTCACACTATTTGAAACTCAGACCAAGAGAAAAAATGAATTATTTTTGGTAATCCTTAGTACAAAATAATTCCTCAATGCAGATGAAGTTATCCCCATCTTTCTAACATAGTGAGAGGGAGATTTACGAAGTTAGCTCGTGGTAGTAGATCAAAACAAGTGTGGGCATTACCAGTAACAGGTTGATTGTGTTCTGAGCAGGCAAAAACAGAAGGAAAATAAACAACACAACAGTAATAGACATTCTAGAGCTACCATCTTTCTCCAAGAGAACTGTTAGGCAGTCAATGTTTCTCCCATGCCATGACCCTCTATTCTATGAAATTTAAGTACAGCAATTATGTACCTTTTTTTGACCCCACTAGTTAGCTGTAACGGTTTAAATTGAGTCTCTTTTTCCATTCATAAAATATGGATAGCAATAATTTTATCAGAGGATTAGTCAAAAATAAGATTAGAGAAATAGAGAGTGAGCATCTAGAACAAGTAGTACATTGTAGGCACCCAGTAATATTCTCAGTTTCCTTATTACATTTTTTTAATTCATGTATACACTTTAACTTTCAATTCCTTTGAGCTTGAAGAGGGACTAGAGAAGAAAATGAGAAAGAGTAATTATAATTTTACAGACACACACACACACAAGATCTGAGAAGTAAAGTAATTTTTTAGAATTCCTCCAATCACCACCCATATTGGCACCTTCATATAGCAGACGTTACCTTACACACACACAAGCTAAGACAAAAGCTACAGTCCCTGAGCACAAGAAACCTAGGGTAGCTTCAAAATCCAGGAAAAATCTTAATCTCTTGTCAATTTTCTCACTCTTTGCTTTCCTCACCATACACCCTTTCTCCCTATAGGCATCTCTACTATAAAAAATACTCAGATATGATGCAGTTCCTTTGCTTACCAATATCTACCTATGTAAAGGCACCCAATTTTTCTATCTCTACTACCATAAAGTGTTCCCTGGATCCTTCTACTTAGAAAGAGCACCTCTCCAGCTGGACACCCAGTGTACTTTATTCATGACCATTTAAAAAAATTATTTTCTATATACTACTATGTATTGTAATTATTTTGATATGTTTTTCTTTCCCTGAAAAATAAATTATCATCATCATTTTTAAGCTTTACCACCTAATAGCCTGAATTGTGCACTACTGGAAATTCAACATATATGTGTGAAAACGTGAATGCCTATACATAAACTTGATAATAACTATATTGCATTAAAGAAGCTCAAGGCACTGTGCCAGGTGCTCAAGTATCTTGTGCAATGTATTATTCAAAAGATATCTGAAACATTATATTCATTTTATAGAAGAGGAAATAATGCCACATAACTTATTAGCAAGAAATTCAAAATAGACACTCAGAAGACTCGGGAAGGATAAGCAGTTTTCCCACAATCACACGGCTAGGATATGAATTTTCGGTTGAGTATTTCTCTTTGAGGTTATCAGATAATCCAATTTAAATCATTTTACTTAAATGAAATGTATTGGCTCATTAGACTAAAATGTTGGGAGGTCAATCTTGGGGATAATTTGATACAAAGTTTCATGGTATGGGCTCTGACTTATCTTTCAAAAGCTATCTTAACTGTCACATCCTCTATTTAAAGACTTCATCAGGATGGCTGTCTCGTGATAGCAAATAGTTGCTGATTTTCAGACCTCACGTGTACATCCCACACCATTCAGAGCTGAATGCACTGACTGTTAGGAAGGCTTCTTACAATTTATGGAAGAACAAGGAAGGAGCTTCCCTAGAAGTCCCAGAAAATAGCTCTCCTTATCCGCTGGGATAGCTACCCATATTTGTTAACATCCAAGATGGTCTAGACCTCTGGCAGAGGGAATGCCCAACCCCATCCATTCACTAACATAAACTGGGCAAAAATGGATCTTCAGGAAAGAAAATTAGGGTACATTTTGTGGAAAAGGCTGCTGAGAAGCAGGGATTGGATCATGTGACATCAAAGCTGGTATTCTTTAAAATTAGCCTCTGTGGCTCCAGGTCACGTAATAAAAGATTTTTTTTTCTCTTTTGGCTACCTCAACCACTACGTGGGAATTTTCAGAGCCTTTAGCAGTACATAGATGTACAGATACTGGTTCCAAATTTCTCTTTCCCAAAACCCTGCCCTTTCTCCCTAGGGCATATCGCCTATTTTTTTTCCCAGCCAAGCCATCCTTCAGCAATCGGGGCCGCACGAGTGCAGCTCAAATGTAATGCCAAGCAAATCAAAAGAATAGCTGTCAGGCCTTCACTGGAAAGGATATTAGCCTTGTCTATTCATACTCAGAGCAGAATGGAAGTGACACAAATAAAATGTAATGGGATAAAATATATTGCTCAATGTACAGTAACAAGGAACTATTGGTTGACATTTTTTTTCCCCTCTCCTCACTACATTCCAACATGTTTTCTCTAGGATTTCCACAAAGTGTTGGTTAATCATGTGCTTCCATCGATGCTGAACATATAGGACACAATAAATGTATTTTTAATAGTGAATAAATGAGTGGATTAATTAAGTCAGATTCAATAAACCAGTTATAGAATGTATACTGAGAAATGCAGACTCTGGAAGTTGGAAAATAATCTCGGCCTAAAAGCCATCCTATCCACCTCTTTTCCCTGAAAGTGAATCTTTTCCACTGAGTTCCTCATGTGTAGTTATGTTGATACTAGTTCAGTATCTCTGGAAAGAAAATTCATTAACTCATGGATCACTTAATTCCAAAGACATTAAGTGATAATATCTGAGAGTTTCTGATATTGAAATACAATATGGCCCTTGCGGCCCCCTCCCACTGAACCCATCCATGATGGTTTATAGGAATTTGAGAAGTATTATGGTTACATCAGCCAATACTGTTGCCTTTGGGTCTATAACATGTCTGTATGACAAGAGAATTAGTAACACAGAATATAATTTCTAATAAAAGCATATGGTGCCTTTATTTTTTTTAATTTTTTTTTTTTTTTTAGACTTTATTTGACAGAGAAAGAGAGATCACAAGTAGGCAGAGAGGCAGGCAGACAGAGAGGGAGAGGGGGAAGCAGGCTCCCTGCTGAGCACAGAGCCCAATGCGGGGCGACCCCAGGACCCTGAGGTCATGAGCTGAGCTGAAGGCAGAGGCTTTAACCCACTGAGCCACTCAGGCGCCCCCTATGGTGCCTTTAAATCTACAATTTTGTTTTCCTTAACACAGTTCTTTTCTCTTCCAATTAACTATATTTTCAAAGTTAGAAAAAAACAGATGAAAGTAAAGAGGAATTGATGAGCATTTGGGGGTATCTAACATGTCCATGGTATTGCTTTGCATTTCATGTACTCCATCTCTTTTTATCTGTGGAATATAAGCATCAACTAGGTATTGCTATTAATTCTCAGAGGAAACAGATGCAGTAAATTTAAGTAATGTGCTCAAGCAGGTAAATTATGGAGCTGGCACTTGAACCTACCTAGAACTTGTGTCTATCTAGCTAGAAAGTCCTTATAGCGATATTCACTGGCTTCCAGCTCTGTTTATCATTTCTTTCCTAAACTGCATCAGGAAAAAAAATAAATAAATCCAGAGATATTCTTGGCAAAAGACTCATTTGATAAAACACACATGCCATTGGTTCTTCTCTAACATTTAACATTTGTGATACTGTTTGCTGAACAAAGAGAAATGCTAAGACTCCAGACCAACTGTTTACTGAGCAGATTACTCTTGATGGCCTTCTGCTTAAAAGTTTAAAATTAAAAATAGAACACTATTCACTATTTGTCCCCTGCCAAACTGTGGAAGCAGCAACACAGGCTGCAGGGCAAGCTCCCAAAGCTTGAAGCTCAGCAATACGTCTTCCTTTGGCCCCAGTGTTAATATCCTCTCTCCTTTTCCTTCAGAACAGAAAATAGTAACTAGTAGCTTTAATAGCTGCCACTTTCATCACTTTAACTGCAAATAAACTCGGTTTTTCTTCCATCCTTCAGAATCTACAGACCATGGATGACCACCTATGGCTGTATGGAGTCCTGGAACTATTGCTTTGAGGGAATTACCACAGTGCTTCCCCACATATGTCTCACCACAAACATGATAAATAGTGGTAAAGGAGAAAGGATAGGATCTTGGGAGACTGTAAATATGTCCCTCAGTTCTCTGAATGTACTTTGGGTTTATCACCTTGAGGGAATGTGGTTGTGGTTGTATTATGTGCTCTGAGTAAATGAGAGTGCTCTTTTCTGACAAAACTTGGAGGGCGGAGGGATTTTGCCTAGGGAGGAGATAGAATAAAATAAAATATTTGTTTGTCTTCATCTATTTAGCCAGGGAGAAATCTATGTGTTGGTGGAGACACTGTTAGTGATTCTGCAGCCAAATATGTTAGTGCGTTTATGAGCAGCAGGTCACATTGGAAGGAGGACTAGAATTGGGGGAAGCAGGCCTGGGTTTAATCTCCCTCCCAGCCACTTGCTGGCTGTGTGATCCAAGGAATGTAATGTAAGTTCTCTGAACCTCACTTTTTCCAACTGTAAGACGGGGCATTATTAGCCTACCTTGCAGAATTTCCATGAGCATACAGTCACCAGATTTGGTAAATAAAAACACAAAGCTCCTAATGAAATTTGAATTTCAGATAAATAAGAATTTTTTTAGTATGTCTCAAATATTGCATGAGATATACTAAGAATGATCTGTTGTTTATCTGAGGTTCAAATTTAAATAGGTGTCCTATTTTTTTATCTGGCAATAAAATGCTTGACACAGGTTTGATGCTGAACAGAACTCATTTCCCTCTCTACCTCCTACATTTTAATTTCATGCTCCACCCAAGGACTCTTTTTTTTTTTTTTAAACTGTCAAATGAGTCAAAATTTAACTTTTTTCAAGCCATACATTAGCGAAGCATTATAATTTTTCTCTGGTGAGTGCCACCTAAGGAATTTCTGATTCTTGCCATCAAAGATTCATGGTATCAAGATTGAATCTACTTCAATAACTAGGTTAGGAAGTAAACCAGTTGTCAACTAGAAAATACAGATTCGTATACTTGAGTTTATGCCACATCATTTTCTATAGACAGATATTTAATTTCATACTTCATTTGATCAAAGAAAAAGGAAGTAATAGCAAAAGATAATTCTCCATTTCACAGTTGGAAAAATTAAGGTACTGACTCATTTAATGAATGATTTACTCATCAAAATACAGTTGATCAGAAGGTAGAAAGAAAATAAAATTAAAAGTCAATTCCCTGGATTCTAACCAAGTTTTATTTTTGTATTTGACTTCACAGAATGCAGAGAGGAGGAAATATGACAGAATACATAGAAGTATTTGGAAATACCTCAGGAGAGAAAAAAATGCAATATAACTGAAAACATTGTTATCATGTAGGAGCTAAGTATATCATAATTAAGTCTACTTTCCATCATTCTAGTATTAAAATGAAGAGCAGGTAAGCCACACTTAAACAACATTTAAGTTAATGTGCACAAAGGTTGGTAGTATGAAATGTAGCTCTAATTTTCATTTTACAGTTGAGGTAAGTCTAGCCTTCTCTCATTGTGTTACTGAATTTAATTAAAAGTATTTCCTCTGCTACTAAAACTAACTATTTCTTCTTTCAAAAGACAATTAGAAACATGTATCTTTATTTTTAATGTTTACTTACTAAACATAAAATACACTACAGTAAGTGTATATTTGTTTTACCTACTACCCATAAGCAAGGTAATTTTAAGCTATCTTTAGGACTATTACAAAAAAAGAATATCTAGAATTCTTAGTGGCCTGTGGATTTCAAGATACATATGTTCTCAAGCCCAAGGTGAACAATAAAAGAAATATAAAGCGAACAGAAATAGATCACACAAAGACTAAAAAAAAAAGGAGGAAAAAAAAAAAAAATCAATGAAACCAAGAACTCTTTGAAAAGATAAATAAAATTAACAAACCCTTAGCCAGAGTCAACAACAACAAAAAAGAACCCAAATAAATAAAATAAAAAAATTAGAGAGGAGAAATAACACTGATGTCATAGAAACACAAAGAATAATAAGAGAATACTACGAAAAGTTATATGCCAATGAACTGGGAACGAAGAAATGGTAGAATCCCTAGAAACAATCTTCCAAAACTCAACTACAAAGAGATAAACCTGAATAGACAATTACAAGAAACAAAATTGAATCAGGACTCAAAAGACCTACCGAAAAGTAAGTCCGGAACCAAAAGGATTCATAACTCAAGTCTACCAGACTATTAAATAAGAGTTAATACCGGGGCACCTGGGTGGCTCAGTCGTTGGGCGCCTGCCTTCGGCTCAGGTCATGATCCCGGACTCCTGGGATCGAGCCCCGCATCGGGCTCCCTGCTCTGCAGGAAGCCTGCTTCTCCCGCTACCATTCCCTCTGCTTGTGTTCCCTCTCTCGCTGTGTTTCTTTCTGTCAAATAAATAAAATCTTAAAAAAAAAAAAAAAGAGTTAATACCTATTCTCTTCAAACTATTCCAAAAGTGAGAAGAGAAAGAAAAGCCTCTGAATACATTCCATGAGGCCAGGGTTACCCTGATAAGAACACCAGAAAAAGTCACCACAAAACAAAACAAAATAAAAACAAAAAGCTACAGGTCAATATATCTGATGAATACAGATGCAAAAACCTTCAACAAAATATTAGCAAACAACATACAAAATTCATTAAAAAAAAGCATTCACCATCATCAGGTGGTATTTATTCCTGGGATGATTCAATATTTGCAAATCAATCAACAGCATTTACCAAAATAGCAAAATGAAAGATAAAAACCACACAATCATGTCAATCGCAGGAAAAATATTTGACAAGACTCAACATTCACTCATGATATAAAAAAAACTCTCAATAAAATGCATTAGATGGAACATACCTCGATTTAACGAAGGCCGTATATAAAAAAAATATAGCTAACATCATCCTCAATGGTGAAAAACTGTGAGCTTTCCCTCTAACATCAGGAACAAGACAAAGATATCCACTTTCATCACTTTATTCAAAAGGAAGTCCTAGCCACAGTAATCAGACAAGATAAAGAAATGAGGTGTTGATATTGGTAAAGGAGAAGTTAAACTGTAACTATTGTGGACATGATACTAAACATAAAAAGTCCTAAAGATTCTACAAAAAAAACTAATAAATTCCCTGAAGTGGCAGGATACACAATACCCAGAAATTGGTAGCATTTCTATACATTGACAATGAAGTCACAGAAAGAGAAATTAGACCACCACCACTAGTTATACTGCACCAAAAAGAATAAAATATCTAAGAATAAACTTAACCAGAGAAATGAAAGACCTATACTCTGAAAATTATAAAACAGTCATGAAAGAAACTGAAGATGACACAAATGTAAAGGTATTTCAGGCTCATGGTTTGGAACAATGAATATTGTCAAAATGTCCTTATTATCCAAAGCCATCTGCAAAGTCAACACAATCCCTATCAAGATACCAAAAGCGTTTTTCACCAAACTAGAATAATTAATACTAAAATTTATATGGAATCAAAGAAGTCCTCAACTAGCCAAAGTGATCCTGAGAAAGAAGAACAAATCTGCAGCTTTCGTAATTTCAGATTTCAAGACATAATACAAAGGTATACTAATCAAAACAGTATAGTTCTGATGAACAGAAACACACAGATTAATAGAAAAGAATAGAAAACCTAGAAATAAACTCACAATTATATGTTCAATTAATCTATAAAAAGGAAGCAAAAATATACAATGGGGAAAGATAGTCTTTTCAATAAATTATGCTGAGAAAACTAGAGAGCTACATGTAAAACAATGGAATTGGAACACTTTCCAACACCATACACAAAAATAAACTCAAAACCAATTAAAGACCTACATGTATGACCTAAAACCATCCAAGTCCTAGAAGAGAACAGGCAGTATTTTCTTTGACATCAGCCATGCATTCTATCAGAGGAGTGGGCATAGCTAGAATAGACATTCTAGCTCTGTCTCCTAAGGCAAAGGAAACAAAAGCAACAATAAACTACTGGGACTACACCAAAATAAAAAGCTTTTGCACAAGGGAAACCATCAACAAAAGAAAAAGACAACGTACTGAATGGGAGAAGATATTTTCAAATGATATATAAGAGATTAATATCCAAAATTTATCAAGAACTCATATAACTCAACACCAAAAAAAAAAAACACAAAACCAAACCCAAGTGAAAAAAGGACAGAGGACCTGACTTTTTTTTTTTTTCCCAAAAAAGACATACAGATGACCAACAGAGAATATGAAAATATGTTCAACATCATTATCAGGGAAATGCAAATCAAAAACACAACGAGTTATCATCTCACACCTCCTAGAATGACTACAATCAAGAAGACAATAAACAACAAGAGTTGATGAAGATGTGGAAAAAATGGAATTCCTGTGCACTTGTTGATGGGGTTGTAAAATGATATAGCCACTACAGAAAACAGTATGGAGATTCCTCAAAAAATTAAACATAGAAATAACATATGATCTAGTAATTCCACTAATGGGTATTTACCCAGAGAAAATAACACTAACTAAAAAGGAAACATGCATCCCTAGGTTTACTGCAGTATTATTTACAATAGCCAAAACATGGAAGCAATCTAAGTGTCTATCAGCAGATGAATGGATAAAGAAAATGTGGTATATATACACAATGGAGTATTATATAGCCATAAAAAAGGATGAGATCATGTCATTTAAGATGGATGCTCCTAAAGGATATATGCTAAGTGAAGTAAGTCTGACAGAGTAAGACAAATACTGTATGATTCCACTTATGAATGGAATCTTAAAAAAAACAAATCAACAAAAAGCAGAATGAGGACTATGAATACAGAGAACAAACCGATGGCTGCCAAAGGGGATGTAGATGGGGATTGGGAAAAACAAGAGAAAGGGAGAGGGAGAGACAGGCTTCCAGATACAAAATGAGTAAGTCACAAGAGTGAAAAACAGAGCATAAGGAATATAGTCAATGATTCTATAATAGCAATGCAAAGGAACAGATGGTAGCTATACTTGTGATGAACGCAGCATAAAACTTAAACTTGTCACACTGCTAAGTTGTACACCTGAAACTAAATAAGGTTGTGTGTCAACAATACTCCAAAAAAGTTAGGTATTTTCTGTATTTGATACGGAACTTGGTATGTGTCTTGGTTGATATTCCATTTAATTTATTTTCATTTTTCAAAATCTAAAAGACTACTTTATGGCAGTTTATTTATCATAACTTTCAAATAAAAAGGATGAGCAAGATGGAAATAGCTTTTAGGTGGCTTAGAATTAGTCTTATGTTCAAGAAAAACAGAAAAGAACTAAACATACAAAATGATTTTATATATAGTAATTCTATATTGCATATTTGAACATTGTTAAGAGAATAGACTTTAAAAGTCCTCATCACAAGAAAAAAAATTTTTAACTATGAATGGGAATGAACATTAACTAGATTTACTGTGGTGATCATTTGACAATATATACTAGTATCAGATCATTATGTTGTACACTTGAAACTGAAAAAATGTTGGACATCAATGTAACATCAATTAAAAAAAGATTTTGAGGTAACTTATCTTACAGTGAATTGGCATCATAAACTAGGATATTAAAATACTGGTTATGTTTTTCTAGGTATCTGCAATTGTGCTTTTTAACATTTTGGAGAATTTTCTGTAGTCCAGATCTTTTTAAGGAAATGAGATTATCAGTGGTATTCCATCAATGCCAAGTAATTGTTTTCATGTTTCCCTTTTTTTCCCCAATATAAATATTTCACCTTTCTATTTTTCTAACGGCAGTATGAGGTCCACAGGAGGAAGTCTTAGCTTTTATCTTGACTAATAGATATGATGATAAAAGTTTAGGCTCACAGCTTGTTGCCCACTCCTCTGAGAGAATGCAGCCTACAGCGATGTTCAAAGACAGGTTATCCATAGCTGAATGTAGTTTGATTTTAGTAGTAAACATAGCCTACAGTTTGAACATATTGAATTTAGGTTCAAGTTGCACAGAATAGACAAGTAAGACTATTCCAATACATAATGTTTTCCAATTAACTCTGTGCCTAAGACCTTTGTTTTTTTCCCCCCCTCAATCCTTATGAAGTTGAACTCCAATTATACAATGGTTGATATGCCCTACAAATATATTGATGAAATATTTAGGCTGGATGCAAATACTATGACATTAATTCACCCAGACAATGGCTTTCTTGAATGCTCCGTACCTGGCAGACGCAATCTACAAATAATGAAGTGGGTTACACTGAGTGAGTGCAGGATACTGTGAAAAAACCTAGCTAAGTATTAGGTAAGGGTACTCTGATGAGTCAATGTTTAATCTGAGACTCTAAGGAATAAGGAATCAGCCAAGCCAAGTAGAAGGAAGGTGACCCTTGTCAGAAGACTCTGAGGACTTGAAGATCCTGGTCCCTGGATGTGGTGCTGACCAAAAGGAGGTGAGATCTTGCTGAAGCTTAGAGGCCATTAAACTGAACCACTAGAAAGGCAGTAGCAGGAGCACAACAAATGGATTTAGAGTTCCTCTCTCCGTGGATAAAGAACACACCAAAGTTGACAAGAGCGGCCGAATAACCAAAAGAGACACTTACTGGCAGTGGAGATGGACAGGAATGAATTGTTTGGGATATGTCTGCATTTCCTAAATGGGTGAGTGAGTAGCATAAATATTCTTTGAGTAAACCTGGAGAAGCTTAAAAATCATACTGACAACCAAAAACGTTACAGAAACCCTCCAAGATGAACGACATTAAGAGATGCAATTCATCTTCTATCCCCTGCAAAGGCATCACGGCATCGTTTCCTTGTATCCACAGTGAGCTCTCGCTCCTCCTCAGCATGTGCTTCTTCTCTACCACCCTATAACCGTGTTACTCTAATTTAGAATAATGAAGCACTTTCGACATCTGGCACCCCCCCCCCAAAGGTCTTAGTCATACCTACATTCCTCCTGCCTCGCTGTCCAGCTCCCTAAACAGTACCTTTCACCCCGCAAATTGTCAACCCAAGTGAACAGGTGGAAAAATGAATGATGGTTTCTACATCAAATGACTGGAATGAATGTGATTTAACACAGTTGTTACCAAACAAGTCATATGAGATAGGAACTCGCTCATCTCTTCAATCCTCCTCAATTAGAAGAAATATGTCATTCCACAAGAGGATAAAAGCACAGCTACAGAAGAGACTGCGAAGTGATAACTACATGTGAACTCGACAGAAGATGACCCTAAGACATTTGTAATGCTCAAATTAGCATCATTAAGAAATTTAGCAAAGTGATTGTTCAGAATTTTAAAGGTAAAACAAAGCAGATCATAGAAAAGCTATACTGTTAAGTTAGATCCTCTGGAGAAATGAAATGTTTTCTCTCTCAACAATTGGTAGATTGATCTTTGTTGTTTGGAGTTATGCATCTTAGGATCGCTAGCAACTCCCTTAAGTTACAAAGATTATTAAGACTCAGAAAATACTCAAAATATAAAGAGATAATAGCAATAAACTTCCTATATCAAGTTTGCTGCTGAAACTTATTTTTAAAGAAGCAATCCATATAGTCCCTTATTTCACAACACAATGCCATCCTACATCCGTGGTTAAGTCTTAACGTTTTAAAAGCGATTCCATTCCCAGACAGCTAAAATGCGATTTTATATTTATTTAAAACTCACATTTTAACTATCATCTCTAAAAATTATTTTTTCTGAAGGATAAGAGTCTTGTTATTTAATTTTGTTAATTTGGCTTTACAGAATAAACACAAAATTGAGTGACTCAATCTGAAGAGGTCCTTGCTTCCATCACATACAATAGCTTCCTTCTGTATTAAAATTTTCCTAAATATTTTTTCTTCATATTATGAAGTAAAAAAAAAGTCCTCATAGATATTTAGATCATTTCACAAGTACTTATTTGCAGGCAAAAGTGGAAACATTAAGGAATTTAAACTGAGTCAACTCATGTGCAAATATCTGTACTTTCTTTACCAATGGTTGTTTAGGAGCACCGGGGTGGCTCAGTTGGTTAAGCGCCTGCCTTCAGCTCAGGTCAGTCTGTCTTCAGCTCAGGTCACAATCCCAGGGTCCTGGGATCAAGTCCTGCATCATGCTCCTTGCTCAGCGGGGAGCCTACTTCTCCCTCTGCTTGCCTTTCCCCCTGCTTGTATGCGCTCTGTCAAATAAATAAAACCTTTAAAAAAAAAAAAAAATGGTTGTTTAGTGGCATCAATCAGAAAGAGGAGGGGGTTTCAAATGAACAATTCGACTGGAAGTTTAGAATATTTGAACTTTGCAGGGGCTGGGTATGGCCAGCCCATTCCACTCCAGGCAAACTGCTGAAATGATTCCTCCGTTCTCTGCCTGAGCCACGAAATTTCATCTCTTCAGAGAACCACTGATTATCCATCTAAAGCCTCTAGTTTTATCAATAGCAGAGGGGGCAGAGTATCTCTGAAAATTGGTGATATATTAATTATATATTATATTTTTTATATAAATAATTTTAATACTCTATATGATATACAGTGACTGCAAGACATTGACCTAAGGCAAATTCCACCACGCAGCTGCTATCTCTGTCCTTCAAGAACATGGATAGAATGGGCAGGAAAGGTCAGGTAGAGATCACTTACAACCATTTCAGAGAAACATCAGGTAAATTTTATGTTGTGCTAAGAACTAGTGATCTTCTTGAGCAGTGTAAGAATCACATGGCAACGTGGAGCAAAAAAACTTACACCAGAGCATTAGTAGGCATGGAGAAGTGGCCAAAACAGCCCTGGATGCTATTTGTGAATGTCACTCTGACCGGCTGAATGTGTCAGGGAAGAATTGACCCTCACAACAGTGCATTCAAGTCAAAGAAACCAGATTGTGTTTATTCACCACTATCCTCCACATCTAACTAACAGTCTGCAGGGATCCTCTCTCTGCGTTTCTCCCCAGCCACTGAACCAGCTCCTCAAATAGTGGAGCTCTCCTTCCTGATCCCCTAGTTTCACAAAAAAGACGTTTAGACGTTTAGACAACACGGATGGAACTAGAGAATATTAGGCTAAGTGAAATGAGTCAGTCAGAGAAAGACAATTATCACATGATCTCTCTGATAGGAAGAATTTGAGAGGCAGGGCAGGGGGTTATGGGGGGTGGGGGAGGGAAATGAAACAAGATGGGATCAGGAAGGAGACAAACCATAAGAGACTCCTAAACTCATCAAAGAAACTGAGGGTGGCTGAGGGTGGGGGTAGGGATGGGGTGGCTGGGTTATGGACATTGGGGAGGGTATGTGCTATGGTAAGTGCTGTGAGATGTGTAAGCTTGACCATTCACAGACATGTGCCCCGGGGCAAATACTACATTATATGTTAATAAAAAAAATAAAAAAAAAAGACGTTTGGATATTCGTGATAAGACTTTAGGCAACGTTATTTATCTACTTAGGACAATAGAGCTGCAGAAAAACTGCCTTTGCCCTAATAAACTTTTCCAAAAGCCTCCTTAAAACAGGATTAGAGACCGTTTATGTAAATCCTTAAATAACTGTAGGTAGAAACTCACCAGAACAAGGATAAACATCAAAACCTACTCCTACCATGTCTTTTGCTGAGGACCTAGCTCTCAGTAGTACCCCAGCCCTTAAGCAAATGGAGATGAGAACTTAGGACAGTGCTTGTTGTTATACTAGCACCTGGGGTACAAAGGAAGGCAATTCAAGTGTGTCTCCTTCTCCCAGACTGCTTATAGTCCCTCTACTTCTTCCTTTCTATTTATCTCCACCATTTACTATTTTTCTTAAACAACCATTTCTTTCCTTTTCCAATTTCTTAACAAAATTATCATCTATAGACCTGTCCTTGGCTCCTTGGTCAACATCACTAATATAAGCTGAGGTATAAATTAGGATCCATTCTCAAAAGAAAAGGCCACTATCACATAGTCAACCACCAGAGGTAGTGGAACTCATTTAGAATCCATAGTATCAGGCTACCCGAGCAGGTATTAAATAGTAAGCCCGTCTGCAGAGAGAGAATAAAAAAAGATATAAAAGTGTGAAGGATCTGTTGAATCACAGTTGTAAGCATCATGCAGTAACTGTGAATGCCTGAGAAATCACAGGAGTTTAATAGACCTGCTGGGCATATCTAAGGAGAGGAATGACTTTTTTCTTTGAACAAAGTAGTTGCCTATGTCTGTAAGCACCAAGAGGTCTTGAGGTTGGAACTGAAAACTTTTAACAAAATAAAAAATAAAAAAATAAAGCATTTAAAGTCTACCTAAGATGAGAAAACTGTCTTTTATGTTACTTTTCAGCCACAAGTAATAATCATAGTAACAACAGTAAGAAAAAGAAAAATAACTGCCATTAGTCACTTTTTATGAAAACCATACTATGCGTTGAAAAAATGTATTTATCTGTGTGTTCTTTTCACATTATTATTAAATAAAACACTTCTAATCAAAGTGGCTAGTGCGAAAGGAAAAATGTGTTTTCTTATGCGATGGGAAGGCTTCAGGTATGGCTGATTCCAGGCATATAACAAATGCCACTGGAACTCAGATGTTTTAGCCGTTTTCTCTTGCATGGGGCTCCATTTACAGACAAGCTTTCCCCTTCATACTGGCAGAACCTACAAGCAACTCCAGATAACAAACCTATCTTTTCAACAAGACCCAAAGAAAGCACCAGATACTTTTACTCAAAGGTGTTGCAGCTGAAATCCAGTAGCCCTGATTATCCTTCCTTAGGTCTCTTGCCAGACACTAATCCGGTGCCTTGCTGGGCCTGGCCTGGTGTCTACTGCATTTGACTTATGTGGAACAAAGAGGCGAGGGGGGAGGTTCAAAGTGGAACTTGGGATGCTGCTGTGAGTTTGGGTGAATGATGGCTAGACAGTCACAGATACCCTTTAGTCTTTCTATCAGAAAGAAATAGAGAAAGAAGAGTTTGGGACTTAGATCTGAAGGATGTTAAATCCAGACCAGAAACCAATATTTAAGAAACAGTTCCATGCAAAAGGAATTGCATGGCACTCTCTTATCAAGTACACAGTTAAAATAAGAGTAAAGAGGGCTTAAAGATTTCAAGAACAATCTCCCACCAAGTTCTCTTTGTTTTCATGAGTTTATCAAAGACTGAGCTATACCCATATAGTGTGACCTCCAGTATCGGGCAGAGAAAAGGAAACAGAAAAGGAATAAATGAATATCGCACATCTCAGTCCTCACAAACTTCCTCAGTGTATCTATTTTATCAAAATTTCAGAGGTGAGAAAATAGAAGAAATGTAAAGTCCCTAAATAACCCAGCTAGTAAGGGCAGAGCTAGAATTTGAACCAGGATTGGGTTGACTCTGAAGCAACTTCTAAGGGAAACCTGAGAACTAAAAACAACATCCTACTAAACAAAGTACTGAAAAATGTTTAGCTATTTATCCTTTCTGATGGCTGAGTAATATTCCATTGTATAAATGAACCACATCTTCTTTATCCATTCATCTGTTGAAGGCTATCTCAGCTCCTTCCACAGTTGGGCTCTTGTGGACGTTGTGGCTATGAACATTGGGGTACAGGCACCCTTTCCTCTCACTGCATCTGTACTCTACCTTGGCTAATTGATTTTGAAGAAAAAAAAATAAAAACCTTCCATTTTGTAAAAAAAAAAAAAATAATAATAATAATAATAAGGAAAGGACTGAAAAGGAAAGAAGGTATAAGGGAGGGAGGAAAATGTTTAGCTAAAGAGTTTATATTAAAGTGTTTACCTAGGCTTCTGGATGGTTGAGTCGGTTAAGGGTCCAACTCTTGGTTTCTGCTCAGGTCCTGATCTCAGGGTCCTGATATGGAATGTCATATGGAGTCCCAAGTTCAGTGCCAAGTCTGCTTAAGACTCTCTCCCTCTGGGCCTCCCCCCCACATGATGCATGTTCTTTCATTCTCAAATCAGTCAATCAGTCTTAAAGTATCTTCCAAACATAAGATTTTCAAAACCATGAGATAGTTCTCAGGTGGAAGTTCCCAGCCAAAAATGCATAGAGCTTTGGTAAATTCATCCTGGTTATGAAGAAATTTGTAATTAAGGCAGAATAAGTAATGATCTATGTGCTAAGGTCAAAAACATTACTGGTTAGCAGTCAGGGACCTGTTTATGTGTGTGCAGACCAGCACAGTGGTTTAAAGATACAGAAAAAAAAAAAAAAAAAAACCTTTAGCACTTCTCAAATAGAATTCATATTTAAGAGAGACGGAATCCCATTTTGCCTCCAGATACAGTAAATTGAGACTGAAAATTTAAATGCTGAAAAACCAAACTCTCCGGGAAATGCCAGGAATATGATTATTTAGAATGTGACTGTTGTTGCCTCATATTGCACAGTATTCTGTCCCCTCTCTCCCTCCCATCTTTTCTGTGGCTAATGTGAGGGAGTATTTGAAATGTGAAAAATAACCTTATTTTTTTTCTATCCCTGATGGTGTTACCATATGGCTTTAGCATTTGGTTCCATCCTTTTCACCCTCCTACTATTTATTTATTTTAATCACTACTCGTGATTAGTAAAAAGAAGGTCTCTGAGAATCTATTCCTGGCTGTATTCTCACGCACAGTTTGGCCTCAGATCATTTGATTTCCCTTAGCTGCAGAGACTGCCATCTTTAAATGAGCATAATGTTACTCACCAGTTGAATGAAATCCTTAAAAATCATAGTTCCTTATATTTTAAGAGTTTCTATTATCTGTGGATTTTTTTTTTCCTCCCCAAGATCCAAAACCATCTGTGCCTTCTCGTTTATGACCAAGACTTTTTTGAGTTTTGAATTTGCTTAGAGCTGACAAAACACAACATCTGGATTTCAATTCAAGGAGGAAGGCTCATTTGAAAGCTTTTTAATGCCCCTGGACCACAATGAGATCAAATTGAAGAACATTTTTTTATGAGTTGAGTGCAAATGAATTAGAAACATGTGGATTAAATTTCTCTTAAACCTCAAAGGGAATTTAAATATTAAGGAAAAGTGCTTTGCAAACTGCTTCTTGGCTTCTGCCAAAGTCAGAACACTTGAAAAAAGAGTTGGTGATATCTACTGAATCCAAATGTACCCAGCATTTTCTTCTGTGGTGTATAAAGGACATTTTGATCTTTGAATAAAAGGGAATACAACTCAAGATTTGCAAGTTTCATATCCAATCATGCTTAGTCTTTGGTCTAAAACCAGCATATTGCTAGAATTCCGTCTTACCCATTTTTGAATAGCTCCCTGTTTTAACACTATCCCAGAATATGAGCGAATGACATAATTATACTGATGTAACACAAAAATTCTGTAGTTATTGCATGTGTTTTCAGAGATGGGAGCAACGGATTAACAGGTATCAACTTGTTTCAAATTTGTGATTACCTAAGTCTTTTCACTTCAAGTCAGTGTAATTTTTTGCGGTTTTAAACTTTTCTGATTAATGGAAAACCATCCGCCACCTCACCCCCCCACCACACATACAAGTTGCAAGCACTGATTTCACAGCCAGTCTTGTCAAAACAACATGTGTTCGTTTATGGGTGTGCGTATGTGCACTAACAAGTGTTACTTCAGCTCACTACATGTGACCCTGCGGGCCCCGTACACTCAGATGAAGTAATTCTTCAATTACTTGCAGGGAAAACTCTGCCATGACCGTGGACCTGAGTGAAGTCCCTGTAAACGACAGCTCTGAAGAGGGCAAACGGAGGGGAGCAGTGATCGGTGCAGGAGCTGCAATTTCTCCCAATTTCCTGAGTTGGAAGCAGTTTAAAATGATCCTTCGCTGGTAGCCACAAAGTCTGGCAGTGACGAGGAGTAATTCTCCCCTTCTGCCCTTTCCTCAGAACGCCTTGATCTACTCTTATCCTGAGGGTAACCAATGTCATGACATGTCTGCAGCCTTCCTTATCACCACTGCTAATAACAAATTCCCGCCTGGAGACAGCACCATGAGCGCAATTTTAAATAGTCTCTTCTGGCACAAAATGATTTTGTAAAGCAGACTCCGTCATTGAAGCAAATACTCAAATGTGCCAGCGGTGACTCCAGAAGTCACTTGACGACATTAGGATAAAATCTTATTACTGACAACTCTCTCGCTCTACCCCCCCCCCCACTACATCTACATTTTAACCTAAGACCTTCAGAGACATCCTTGTACTACCAGTCTCTCTACTACGGGATAAGGCTGAAGAAAGCAGTCGTTAATCTGAGAAAAGAAGTCCCATCGACACAAAGGTTCTCTAAGAAAACAATGACAGCTGGGGAGTTGGGGTTGGAAAGGGGTCAGTCCAAACAAACCCCCCTGAACTGACAGTCTCAGAAAATAAAGATGTGTTTTGTGAATAATAAAGCGGATATTTAATCTGCTACAGTAAAATACACCAACAGGCTTGTTCAGCCCCTGCTTCACCTGAGGAAAATCTGCAAAGATGACAAAATCGGCAGCGTCACAGCCTCCCTTTTATCTGTGGTACAAGGTACGGAGGAGGGAAAGGGATAGAACAGCCCCATTCAAACCATAAAGCTAACAAGGGCAATTCTCCTGCACGGGGTAAGGAGTAAGCATGCAGCAAGAAAACAGGTGAGTTTAGGGGGAAATGCCCTCTCCTAGAGAGCAGAGAAATAAAAATGCACACACATACATCCATGAATTCCGGTAAACCTTACCATTTCCATCCGTTTGGTGGGAATAATGTGTTGGGTTATAATGAGCAAACACATACACAAAAACAATTCCAATATTGCAAAATATTCCTGACCAATTCCAGTGCAGTAATTGATTTTATTAACTTTAATTAAGGCATCTGAAATGATCTATGTCCTTTCTTATACTAACCAGTGTATTCATTAAAGGAAATGCAGTATTTCTTTTAATTTACATTTTATAAAATGTCTCTGGAGTTCAGATCTTCACAATATGCTCTTCGTTACAATTAATAGGGAAGTGTGTTTTATCCATTTGGAAAGCCACATTCTAGTGGTTTCTGATTTCTCACTCCACCCTGACACTCTCCTGTCCTTTGTGAAGAAATGCAGGAGAAAAATTTTGTCACTGCTCTCAGGGTAACTGGAGAGTGTTTCTTAACGTCTGTTCCTCTGAAAAAGTGGTTTTCCATCATTTGCATGAATATCAATGGGAACATTAAAGTAATTCCTAAAAATCCACACACCATCTTTTGTCCCCAATATGGAGTATTATAGACATTTAATAATATAATTTTATTATTAAAGGCATCACTTATTAAAATTATCGAGTATAATGTTAATATTACAATGCTGGAATCAGAGGAAAATGATTTGTTGGCACGATTCCAAAAACCCATATAAATACAGGGCTCTCATTTACTCATTATTTCACAGAACAGTGATTTTTTTTTTTTTTTTAAGCTATAGAGAGACAGAGACAGAGAAGGAGAGCACAGGGGGAGGGGCAGAGGAGAGAATCCTAAGTAGGCTCTACCCACTACCCACACACAGCCTGAAGCAGGGTTCGAACTCACTACCCTGAGATCATGTCCTGAGTCAAAATCAAGAATAGGAGACTTAAGTGACTGAGCCACCCAGATGCCCCTGAACAACCATTTTTTAAAAGCTTTATGAGTTAGCAGAACACAGTACATGAAGAAGACACAGTCTACACCAACAGAATAATAGGAGAGGCAGTATCTAACTTTTATTGGCCGCTAATTATGATAGTCCCTGGCTAACCAGTTTATATGGTGCCTCAATTATTAGAGCAATGTTACAAGGGAGGTATTATTAGTCTTATTTTACAGGTGAGAAAACTGAGGCACATAGCACATACTGGTTAAATAGGTTACCCAAGGTCACACAAGTAGGAATGATCAGACACAGGAATTGAACAAAAACTATCTCAGGAACTTTGAATCACCATGCCCTGGTGCACTGGTAACAGAGATCTAAAGTATTTCACTGACTTTTAATATACTGAGCTAAACCACAGAAAACAGAGATGGCCATATATCTTAGCACAGCTGCCTTCCCTATGTAGTCAGAAAGCCTCTTTCTGGCGTCTAATTTAAAATGTGTAATTTCTTGTGCAATGTACTCTGCTGGTGGCATGGGTTGTGCATAGTCCTATGAGGAGTCTTGGCAGGACAAGGCTGTGTAGACTTGGGACTCACGCAGAATTACAGCGATGTAAGCTCGAGCTGCTCTTCAATACGCCCCATGATCACCTCCAAATACGCTGCTCGTCAACTCACCAGCGGTGGCAATTATTTGACATACTTTTTTTCAATACTTCTGAGAACTCTATCTTGTTTGAGGTATCTCTGTTATCTGGATTTTTTTAAACCTTTAATATGGCATCTGCTATAGGGAGAGACCTCCAGCATTATTACATACTAATTACTGTCTCTTTCTTCCCAGTTCCCATTTTAACACTTTGTAAGGAAAGCACTATCTAGATACAACAATGACTTTCACTGTCTAGGTTTTTTTGTGAAAATCAACCTGCACAAAGACGAAACAAAAGCAGCAGGAGCAGCATCGGAAAGGAGGAGAAGAATGAGGAGGAGAGGAAGGAAAGACTATGATGGAGGAGGAACTACTTTTCATAATTTATTAAGTTCCTAATAGCAAAGAATAGACTGATCAATGACGTTTATATTTCTTGTGCATCCCACAAATGCTAAGCCTTCCTTAGAACCCAGTGAGATATAACGTCTGCCATGAAGATCTCCAGGACAATTCCTATCTATGCAGTATGATGATCACTGCTCATACTTATTTCCTCTATAATGCCCTCACACTACTCTGTAATCTTTTTGTTAGCTATCTTTCCTACCACACTGTGAACTCCTTGGAGACAGCAGATGTATCTTACTTATCCTCATATATACTCCTCATTTCACCTCAAGGATCTGGCAAGTTATTGTAACTCAAGAAATGATTGTTTAACTAAAGGATGTAAATCAGCATCCTCCAGACACCGTCCTAATAAAGGTTTCAAAATGTTTTCCATAAAACATTCTCCTGAAATTTTACATTTGCAAAGTCTTGGAGGTTTGAAGGAAAGGCAAAAACAGGAAAAATTTAGAAAAATAATAAAAATACATAGTATTTTTTTAGTGTAATCTACCTGCCAGATATTCTGCAAAGTGTTTCAAGGACTTTCTCCACTTACCCTCCCAACAACCTCATGCAAAGACATCATTTGTTATATACACCTGATAGAACAGAAAACTGAGATGCACAGGATTTCTCTAAGAAAAGATAGCTCAGAAGTTGTGAGATCAAACAATCAGTTGTACTGCAAAACACACTCTCAACTGGTGTTTTTACTTCCTCCCTGGCAAATGGTGATCCTTCTGGCGTCTAAACTCAGCTAAGGATCTTGAAATCAAGTCAAGGAAAGGCTCTCTAAGCAAGAGCGTAACAAGACAGTGAAGATATGGAGGAGTAGAGCTTTAACAGATGTCCACAAACCAGAAACTAGACCCCGAGGTTGACAGTAGAACCCACAAATAAATCTCTTCTTTACCCCACCAAGCATTCACTGTGCACCTCTGTATTGCAAGTCAGTACTAGCCCCTGACACAAAGCCAAACGAGACCCAGTATAAGCCCTGGAGATTCTCACAGTTTAATAGATTTTCACTCCAGAGCATCAGTGTACAATATGCTAGCCCCTAGCCACATGTGGCTACTTAATTTAAATTATAATTAAAATTAGATAAAACTCAAAACTCCTCTACCCCTCTCATCCCATTTCAAATGCTCAACATCCACACGTGGCTATTTGTTCATACCGGACAGAGTAGATATACAGTGTTTCACACATTGGAGAAAGTTTTATTGGACATGATTGCTCTAAAAAACTTATTCTTTTAACAGGAAGGCAGATGCCAACTGTGCCCCTTCGAGCAGGATACTTAACATCTCTATACCTCAGTTTCTAATCTCTCTATAGAAGGAATATAATTATAATGCTTGCCTTTGAGGGTCATCATAAGGATTTTTTCACTAGTTCACGTAAACATTTTGAGTACCTACTTAGTTGATATGGACACAATAAATATTGAATTTTAAAATTATTGTCATAGATGTCACTAATGACATACTTTATAATCTTGCAAAGCACATGATCAACCCTAAGAGAAGAGTGTCCCCTTTCCATCTTACAGAAGTGCAGTTAATTTTGTAAGAAATTACCCAGAAAAACCAGAATCACCAGAGTGAGACACTGAATGCACAACTCATGCCCAACACTTGTGCTCTTGCACACGCTTGACTACTATGGCACAGATCTTTTGGCATTTATATACTGAATAATGTATGTTATGATATGTATGATAAGAGAAAAATTCTTTATTACTTAGGTAAGGTGAAACATATGTGATAATTATATAAGAAAGCACACAGACACTAATTATCTACACAAGAGTTACTTAACTCTTGATTAGTTTATTATTTTAAATTAAATTAAGTTATAAATTATAAAACAATTAAAATTTAAATTAAACCATTGAGATTGACAATAGTTAAATTATCTGTAATTTAATCTGACAATGTGTTCAATTATCTGTAACACAGATAAAGAAATTTTGAATTCTGAATTTGAATTATCTGTAACACAGATAATTCAAAGAAAATTTCACCTTTTCAACTGTATTTGGAAGTTAATAGGCTGGTTTCATTCAGTAAATGAACATAAACATTCGGTACATAAAATAGGCTGGTTTCACTCAGTCCATAAAATATCTAGATCACATCTGGATATCTGGGATAGATTCTTCACGATGGAAGATACTGGAAGGGAACAGTGAAGAGTCCCAACAGACTTTCATAGAACAATGGGGAAGCAGACACACTGGGCAATAAGACAGATGCCATGGATCCACTCTGCATTGATCTTAAAGCAATTCATTGAGTAATGTGTTCAGTACACTGCACTATTCCATAGATTGACCAACTGAAATTCGCATATGGATATTTATAAGTATTGCTTAATTAAGATACTGTGTTTGAAAGAATTTTGCTACCAGAACTATTATACATACGTTATTCAAGTGAAATTTCATTTGATCCACATAGAAAATTAGATACTGCTCTAATACAGATAACCAACCTTCTCACATGCATAATAATGAAAATAGTGAGGAATTATTGTGTGCTTATTCTATTCCTAGGACTTTAGATTGGTATTATACATGTAAAATGCATGTAGAAACAACAAAAGCAAAACAAAAACAATTAGTTAATAGGTACATTTGATTCTGCTACTTGTTAGCTATGTTAACATGAGTACATTATTCAATCTTCCTGAGGCTCTATATTCCTATTGGGATAATTCCACCTACCTCTTTATTTTTAGTGAGGATTAAAGTAGGTAATGAAAATGAAGCACTCAAAATGTCACATATCCTTTATTACTTATTAAAAACTACAATTTTGACGAATGGTATAAAACGTGCCCCTTAACAAAAACCATATAAAATAGGTAGCATTGTTTCTTATTTACAAGTGAGGAACTGAGGATCACAAATATAAAAGATCATGTCAAAGCTCAAAGCTATCAGAATGATACCTGGTAAAATTAACCATTTATATCCAGATCTGCCACATACTTTCCATTGCCCTTAAAGTAATACTACATGTTGCCATGAGGCAATATGTTTTTGTTTGTTTTTTTTAATTTTAACGCAATGCTGAAAAATAGGATATATAAATTCAAAATATCTCCCAACAAGGAATTAAAAAAATATGGAAAAAAATTTCATATCCTGATGGCTCTCATTTTATATCTCTAGCTTGGATCTCCACCCTGGATTCCAGGCTTGTACCCAGGTATTTTCATGACACCATAGCTCAAATGTCTAATAATTCCTTAAGATTATTATCTCCAAAACCAAATTCTTGGTCTTACTACTTTCCAATTTCCACTTGCATTGTCTTTTCCTCTACCTAGAGATTCCATCCCACCAGTTGCTCAAGCCAAAGCCTCGGAGTTATTATCCATGACTTCCCTCCTTCTCTTATACCCCATATTTAACCCCATCAAAATGTATCACAGATCCGATCGCTCTGCAATTCCTAACCTCCAACCATGAGGTCATGACCTGAGCTGAAACCAACAGACCAACCGACTGAGCCACCCAGGAGCCCCTCCCTACTCCTCCCTTCAATTTCTTCTCAGCACAGAACTGGAATGATTCTTCTTCCATCTCTCTAAAAGAAAAGCCAATGCCCTGAGAGTCTAAGACCACCTGCCTTCTGACTACTTACTCTCCTTCCATTAACTCTCTACCTTCGAATCCTAGGACTGACCCTTGCTCACTTAACTACACTCCTACCTTCTTTGTTCTATCAATACTAGAGGCACAATCCTATGTAGGACTGTGCATTGCTTGCTTCTTCTGCCTTCAATACTCTCCTCATCTATCCAGTAAGGTCAAAAATCACACTTCTTCAAGTCTTTGTTTGCAATTTCTCATGGGGTTTTTTTCTTACCATCTTATTTAAAATTACAATCCTTTCTACCTATACAGGTATTCCTTATTCCTCTTCTCATTCTTATTTTTCCCATTATATATATTTATATAAACTATATAAAATTATACAAATATATTAATATTTTATATATTATATATAGTATATACAGAATATCCTATTCCCTCTGAGGAATAGGTTAAGATAGGAAAGAACAAAGCATGTATTTATTCTTTTTCCCATTAAATTGCAAGCTCCATGAGAGCTCAAATTTGTATGTATTATTAACTTCTTTATCCACAATGCCGAGAATAATGGCTCAGACATTATTTCAGCTTAGTAAGTATTTCATGAATGACTGAGTGAATACAGAAAGCCAAAAGTTGTTTTAGTGGTAGAGTGATATTTTATTCTTATTTTCCTCTTTTTAGTACAAGAAGTAATTCTTTACATTTTAAATGCCACGGTTTCTTAAATGATAGATTTCATTTTTTGAGTTTCCATCATTGTGCCTGTAATATCTCATTCTGTCTGTTTCCTTGTCTTGATTTTAGGAGCACTGCCTTTGGCAAGCAATGGAAGAATCTAGAAATGTCCATTTTTTGCAAACAAACATTTAATGATAAATGTACTAATAGTTCATGATTTACTCATAGTGGTACTAACAGCAGCAGAGCAATCATTCACTGGGGACCTTTTATGAATTTTGGACCCTGACTGATCTTCTGCTTGCGTTTGGTTTACTTAATACTCAAAAAAAAAAAAAAAAAGAAAGAAAGAAAAAATCCTATGAAATGTCCATTATTAACAAGAGATAGAAAGTGAGGTGCAGAGATCTTAGATAATTGGCTCATGATTATGAAATTAGTAACTGAGAAGTCGGAATGCTAATGCTACCAAGTCCTTATCTATGTAGTTCATGGCATCTTTATGTCCAAACATTCAAGTACAATATATTGAAAATGATTTAATTTGCTCAATACAAACTTGTTAACACAACTGATTGTCATATGGATTGAACATAATCAGAAGGATTACAGTTTTCCTATATACTGACTAGAGTAAGTTTTAGAAGTAATTCATGGCTCTCAAGTGAACTCCCCTGTTTGAGCCAAAGTATCTTGTTCTTTGCCTGAATGTATTTTCTGCTGCTGCTTCTGCTGCTACAGGTCTTGTAGGATAAGAAAGTGACTCTACACAGCCTGACTTTCTTTCTGCAGAGTGGCCATACTGCCTTGAAAAAGACTCATAATCACTCTGTTACCTTCCCTTAGATATGTTTGCCGGACTCCTTAGGGAGGCTTTGAAATTCTGACACTTTGTGTTAAGTGCAGCGAGTTTGCCAAAAATACTCTTTGTTTGGGAAGCTGAGGACTTTTTTATTTACTTATGGACACAGCATGGTTTATAGCCTCTCAGAGTGAGAAATCGAAAAGGAAAACGGCAAAAACAAAATCAAAACCAGCTGTTTGGTAAAGTAAGTTTAGTTTGTAAAAAAAAAAAAAAAAAAAAAAAAAAGGGAAACTTTGAGACATGAAACTCCTTCAGAAGTAATCAAACTGGCTGAAGTGGAAATGAAATTTATTGAGAACCTATTGTGTGCCAAACCTTGTATAAAGTACCTGTGTAGGTTTTATACCATGTCTTTGCAAAAAAAAAAAAAAAAATAATAATAATAATTCACTGACGTCCTCATTATTCCCACTTTAAATTTTCTTTTTTTTTTTTTTTTTGGTAGGGGCATTGTGTTAAAAGAGCTTCAATACTTATCAAAATCAATTGCCTAGAGGCACCTGGGTGGCTCAGTCCTTTAAGTGTCTCCTGTCAGCTCATGTCATGAGTCCCACATTGACTCCCCTCTCTTTCTTTCTCTCCCTCTCTGCTCCTCTCCCTCTGAAATAAAATATTAGAAAAAAAAAAAAAATCAACTGCCTACTTGTCTCTTCATTTTCAAAACTGTGAGCCTTCGGATTCAAGTCTCATAATGAAAGGGGAATGCTAATGGTAAGAACACTTTTTACTGGTATGTAATGTACTCTTTCCCTCTTCCCCTCCCCCCCCCTTTATGCCTTGCTTCCCCTAATCATACTACAATTGTACTTTTTCTAGGATTCTGGAGGGATAGGAAAGCTTTTAAAAGTAATAGTGGTGAAATCTTCCTCCTGATCAAATACTTAACATTTACTTATTTATGATAAACTTTCCATTAAATTTCCATTTATCAAGTGTACCACGATTAAGTTCTTTACAATGGAAGCTAAGGCCAAGATGGAGTAACAGGGGCAGATTTATCATTTCACTAAAAATAAGAACCATGAAGAAAGGCAATGAAGTGTTTTTCCAGCCATGCACATAAGGCGGCACAGAACAGTGATATGTGAAAGAGGTGAACTCTAGGATTCCTCTCAAGTTATGGCCTGGTGAGGGATTCCAGGTTGCAGTGCTGAGAAGGACCCAGTCAGAGCCCATCAATGCCACTAAGCTGAGAGCATGGAGACCAGAGTCGGGTGTATGGTGTGAGGCCTCCAATTGAGATTCAATATTATGTGCTGCCTTTAAATCTGGTGAAACTGAGAGGGTCTCAAATGGTATAGCCACAAGTTCACCTCCCAATTCTGCCCTCACAGAGGAGGTCCCCTAGCCCAACAAACTTCAGGCTTCCAATGGAATAGTGGGTTCCACTGACAGCTCATGGAGTTATCCAACAAACCAGTAACATTTTTTCACAGGAACCAGGGGGCTACCACAACCTCTCAGTACTACAAAGCCTGCCTCCCATTGCCTCTGGTTGTTCCCTGTTCCCCAGAGCCACCTCTCGAAGGCCCTGTGTGGCGTGCTCCATCGCCCTCCTCCAGACTGTGAATGTATGTGACTAATAACACATGTGACTGGTCAGTCTCCTCTGTCCAGTGTTGGGTGACATAGGTTTGGTTACCCTCAATGGTCTAGGGTGAAAATCCCATCTTCACCAATGGGGTAAATAGGAGATAATTAAAAGCAGGAGGCCGAGATGGGAAAGGTTTGCAGGTCACAGTACTGGAGACAGATGATTTTATACAGAAAGCAAGCTAGGGAAATCTTGGAGCATTTCTTCACATCTTTGTCTCATCAACGATAAACACATATCTAGGCAAGACTACTTCAGAGCAGAAAAAGAATCATGCAACCAGAAAGATAAATCCCCACGATTCATAGGAAATCAGAATACTTAGAAAACTCCACGGTATCTCAGTTGTAGGGCAAAATTAGACATAGATTAGTCTAATCTGAAGATACTTAACATATAACCTAAAAGCAAACTCAAAAGCGTATCTTTTCAGGTAATTTAACTGTTCTAGCACAAAGTTCAAGAATATTTAAAGATACACAAAAGTATCCAGCAACAAATTTAAAAATAACAGTGTATGACATTTCATTAAAAACTGCCTGTTAAAGAATCAGGAAGGTATGATCCTTGGAGAAAGGGGAGGAAAAAAAAAAAAAAGCAATAGGAACCTAGAATTAACAACATAGAAAAATATGCCTCCCAAATGATGAAATGAAGACTTTCTTAGATATATAAAGCCAAAAGAATTCATCACCAGCAAGCCTATGCTACAAGAAAATGCTGAAGGAGTTCTTCATACAGAAGGAAAATAATAGCAGATGGAAATATGTATCTACAGCAAGCAATTAAAGGCACCAGAAATTATAAATATGATAATTATAACATTTTCATTTTATCTTTTCCTTTTTAATACCTATAAAATGTATCAAACATGTACAGTAAAAAATAACAGTGTTTTGTAAGACCTTTAAAACATATTTAGAAGTTACATGTACAACAATGTTACCAAGGACAGCAAGGGGAGGAATAGAAGTGTACAGGAAGTCATGCAATATTGCTTAAGTTATAACTTAAAGATGTTCAATGAGAAATGGAGACTTCTCAAAAGGACACAAAAGCATATTGATGGGACGGACACCCATTCTGGAAGAATTCAAGCATCTAAATAAATCATTATATTATAATCTATCAATTAGGACATGAATTCATATTGATGCAATAAATGGAGAAAGTAATTAGGGAAGAAGGGAAAGCTCTTCTTTTATTTTATCCCTAAATTTCATACTTTCTTTATGTCTAAGGCAGTCTTTTTTTTACCAATCATACACATGGATGTTGTTCTGTAGACCCAGTTGAAATTCCACTTTGTTATAAATTGGTAAGCTAGTTCAGTAATATCAAAGGCTCATTAAACTGCAGACTACTTGATTGAAGGCATGAAACAAAACTTTATCTATATTTGGAATTTTTCTTGTTATTGCTTTTATTGATTTAGAAACAATTCAATTTTTCATTTGCTTAGACTTTTTGTCTATATATTTTACCATATTTATGAAAATTCTGTTATGATATGCCTAGTCAGTTTTGAAATCCAAGAGAAAAAAAGCATATGATTTTGATAAACAGAGAACTCAACTGACTCTTTAAACTTTTAAAATGCAGCTGTGTGTTCAACGTTAGTACTGAACTTCATCTATTTGGGAATTTTTGAATCCAGAAATAACTACTTATGTGTAAAACTGCCAGGTATGTGTGCACTCCCCTCCTCCATAATTGACAAAGATGTTTATTACTTCTCAACAAGAAAATAAAATTAACTTCTACTCTCTTAAGACTAGCTACAGAAGAAATAAGATAGAAGAACCTTTTTAGTCTCTCTTGTTCTTTGTATCTGGTACCACATATATTGCAAAAATGGCTATTCTAGTAAAATGTAACAAAAACTTTGGACAATAGACCCTTGTAATTTAGGGCATATAATAAACTTCAGGTACACATATTTTAGAAAAAAATTTTTTTTTAAAATGGTATTACAAAGTAACAGAAATCAGTTTCCTTCCTTCCAACCATCCCACTTATTGAGTGCCAAGTATGTGCCAAAGATTATTTTAGGTTCAAAAATGGAAACCCTTCATACTCAAGTTTCATATGCTGACCATCACCATCTCCCCTTACAAAAAAATTATAGTAACATTTTATTGTCAGAATGAAATATGATTTTCTTAAACCTATAAAAAATGCTAAGTATAATCAAGGTATTAGACTAACAAACAGAATCAAAATAATTTCAAATGACCGCTGATAGAAGTTTTAATAAGTACAGGTCCTGGGATTTATTTATCAACAGCTACCAGACATAACTTAGAAAATTATCTTCAATGAAAGCCTCGAGAAGAAAAAAGTGATCTTTATTACCTCAGGCAAAGAAATTACCTGCTTCTCACCCCAGACATATTTTAATATGAGATGGCCAAAGGTGAAGACAAACTGTTGTCTGAACCAAGAAGCTAAGCATTTAAGTTTAAAATTTATTACAGGCGGTTGCCACAAGACAACTCCAACTACCATAAAGGAAAGGAAAGTACTTATATTTTCTTTAGTTTTTTTATTAAGAAAATCACTGTATCTCTCCATCCACAAGACACATTTCTACACTCTGTTGTCAGGGCTTTTTTTCTTAAGATTTTATTTATTTCTTTATATGAGAGAGAGACAGAGAGAGGGGGGGACAGTCAGGAGACCCAGCACTCAGTGCAAAGCCCGACGCAGGACTCAATCCCACAACCCTGGGATCGTGACCTGAACCAAAATCAAAAGTCAGAGGCTCAACCCACTGAGCCACCACACACTACTTAAGGCTTTTGTTTGTTTGTTTTTAACAGATTCAATTAACAAGATGGTTAACTTAATCGTAATAGTTAATACTAGAATGATAGCATTGAACTTTTCCAGATAAAATCATCATAGGCCTTGAAAATCCTCAACTTGGTCCTTTAAAAACTCAACCTTCCAAGCCAAAAATATGACTGAGTTATTTGATTATTACTTAGTAAACATGTTCTCAAAATTTAACATTACAATTAAAGGTAACGACAATCAAAAAACCAGTAATCCAAAAGCCTCATGCTTATCTCCAGGATGCTTTCAAGAAGGAGAAAAGCTAAAAATACAGAGGACAAAGAGTAATTAAGTATCGAGCTCAAGTATTAAGTATCAAGTATATTTAAGTATGAAGCTTAATTGATATTAAGTATCAATACTTAAAGAGTATTAAGTATCAAGTTAACATTTTTGTTAACTCGTCCTCAATACAGAAAGAAGCTGTATTAAAAACATGAAAAAAAAAAAATCAAAATGTAAAAAGATACTTGCCCCTTACCTTCCAACATGGAAAATCATCCAAGTTCTGAAGAGTGCATTTGCTTCTGGAGTCTAGCAAATACTTTATCTGCTTACTTTGTTAAAAGTAGCATAAACTTCTAAAACCTTTAGAGATTTGAGTCAACAAGAGAGCCTGGATGATTACGATGTGCACGCATACAACTTGATACACGCAAGGGGTATAAGCCCCACCCTCATTTTCCCCAAAAAGCAACAGTACATGGGACAGGGAGGGGACAGACAGACCCAAGGAAGCCAGGGCAGAGCCTGTAGGAAATGTATTTTAAACAGAATTACAGAAAGGTAATACTTGCTTAAGATAGTCCTAAGGCTGTGCTTTCAATAATGAAAACAGAATCATACAGATTATTTGTAAGTGTGATTTCCAAACTATTGTGATCACTGTGAGGCTGTGTGCAATAAATACATGAACATGAGACTAATGTATATGTGTGTATCTTCAGCATAGGGGAGGAGTTAGGTAGGACATCTGAATTTGGGTAATTCTTGATTAGGCACAACAAAGTTCTCAGGAACAGCACTGAACCCGTTTCGTATATCAGAAGAGGATTAGGGGATAAGCACTCATTTGGCCACTGAACTACTTTTCAGGTGAATCCTCTGACCCAGCTGATGTTAATAACTCCATTTCTGTCTGGAGCTTTCATATTTGCTGTACTCTCTGAAACATCCTTTGTCCCAGATTTTTGTTAGAGTCACTCAGGTTTCATTTCACGTATTTTCCCTCACCAACCTATCTAGAGACCCCGGAATCATTCCCACCCCAAGGGCTCTACCGCATGACTCTGCTTCATTTAATTCATAGTACTCATCACTAGGTAAAAATACCTCAAAAAGAAGTGCCTTCCCTGCTGAACTGACCTGCCCTCACTTATAATTTAACCTCTTTGACAGCAGGGATTTTTATGATTTTATTCAACAGATGCTCTATACTCTACTCCTATTAGGTAACCAGTAAATGTTTATTGAACTGTATCAACCAGGATTTAGGACAGGTTTTATGACAAAGTAACCTGTCCGGACTAGAACAGAAAAGATTTACGGAGATCCAATATGCCCAAATGTTAATGAGAACGATGAGTGTTTTACTCCATGTTAATCTGACCGTAAATATAGATAACAGACCACATGGGGGTTCTACAGCAGGTTCCAAAACTTTTGTCTAGTTCTTTCTCGCTAAGAAACTGAGAAGAATTGTGAGCCAGTGTAGTTGAGAAAGCAGTGTCCAGATTGTACAATGAATAAATTATCTCCGTGCTGGTCTGGTCTTCTCCTTTTTAAGGTGTCCTCAAGTGCTGTGCTGCCCTGGTGTGTCCTACAGCCCGGTTTCTTTCAGGCTTCAGAATCCTTATGAGCATGACTTATGCCGGGTCTTCTAATTGATCCCATTATTTTTCCAGTTTGCAGTGTTTATTGATTGATCACTATTGCGTTTGCTCAACTAACATACTTTGTCACCCACTGCGATGGATTCTCTTTTTTCTCATCTAGTGATTTTCAACTCTACCTGCACAGTAGAATCAACGGGGGAGTTTTTAAAGGTAATATTGCCAAAGCCCCATTCTAGAGCATTACATAAGAATCTATGAGGGTTTATAGATTACTACTATATCTATTACTATAGATACTACAAATTACTACTACATCTACAATATCAACTATTGTAGATATCGACTATATCATTTTGAAAGCTCCCTAGGCAATTGTAATGTGTAGCCAAGGTGTAGACCTACGGCTTGAACCTGAGCGCCATGGCTCAGCATCTCTCTCTTGCTCTCCGTCAAGCTGCAGAGAGAGAGGTTTCTATTCTACTCCTCTGGTACCAATTGCCATTCCCTAGGTAAATCTCAAACAATAAGGAGTACCTACTGTGAAGAAAAGTCGATACCATGCTATGTCATGTATGTACATATCTATGTAGCCTAACATTCGTCAAGATGATATCGTAACAATTTACTAATATATCCACCTATCCATGTACCTGTTCATAACTCTGGATATTTTCAGGGATGCTGTACTTCAGACAAGAGCTACCTCACCTCCTTCCAGGTGAGACATTGAAGGGGGGGGAAAAAAACCTCTTCCAAAATGCTCCCAAGAAATTTCTATAGATAAATTTGTGGAAGAGGCTTAAATGCTTCATTTTAACTGGAATGAATTCTGCTTAATACCCCCCTTAATGGGCAGATAAACTCTACTGTAACCAGTGATATACCTGTAACCTATTTAAAATCGAAAAAAAAAAAAAAAAAGGTTTTATGCTGGGGACCTTTCTTGTTATAAATCCCCCACTGTAATTAGTATACATAAAGGTAAACTATTTTTAAACATGTTATCATTCCCAACTTTAAAATTATATATTCAGGATGTACTGGAACATGCGACAATTGTAAAACAAAATGAAGGCAACTTAAAAGAAATTTGGAAATAATGACACTAACAGAAAACTATTAAAAGGAATAAAGGCCTGATGACTATTCCGAAATCCTACACCTCCCTTCCCTGAGTAAAGTGCAGGAAAGTTCAGGTATGTTTTCCAGAAACAAGCAAGCAAAATGTCCCTATGCATTTGCAAATACCATGTAAATACACGGTTGCTATATTGTGAACATAAATCATTTTTGTTAACTCGTCCTCATTTGCTATGTGTTTTTTTTATCATTCCAATACCAAGATGGTGAGAAGCCCCCTGCCTCTAGACTCTTACATAGCTCACTGTTGGAGCACTAATTCATGCCCAAACTCACAAGAAAACATAGCTTGGGATGAGATGCCAACGAAAAGCCCATTTACTTCTTCAGGTAATGCTTGAATGTTTTTAACAGGACATAAATTGTTAAGGTGATGGAGTCAGGTGTCAATCTGATGATAGAACAATACCTCAAGGAAAGCTCTCTGGAGCTAGAACTAAACCATCTTATTAATAGTCCTAGTTTTGCTGTTTTTCAAGATTGCCTGAGCAAGATCACAACCTGCTTTCTCTATATTACTCCAGAGAGAAAGGAGAAAGATCTGAGCTATATACTAGAGTCAAAAGGACTAGAAGAATATTCCAGAATTATATGCAAATATATGGATATATTAGTAAATTAGTAAGTTAGCACCAGAGGTTTAAAATACAAACAGTAGGATGTGAAATGTTGGGGTCCAAGAGCAAAAGGTCAAGAAAGAATCCTTGAGACATCGTTGGTGGGGAAAAAAAAAAAGTTTTTGCTTTTTAAGATTTTATTTATTTACTTGAGAGAGAGAATGAGCAGGGGAGGTACAGAGGGGGGAGGGGAAAAGTTGTTAGCAGACTCTGTACCCACAGGGCTCCATCTCATGAACCTGAAATCACTACCTTAGCCAAAACCAAGAGTCAGGAGCTTAACCGCCTGAGCTATGCAGGTGCCCTCAACAGGTGGTTCCATTGAAGCACAGGGATCAGGCCCCACAGGCAGAAAGAGCTGCACTGAGGTTGTGAGGAGTGATTATCGATTTTCAAGTTACGAGGTGGTTATGAGAGCCTATTTCTCTCAGGAACTGTGAGGAAAGGTTTCTAGGACCTTGAGGGCCTATTATTAGGACTACTATCTAGAAAAACCTTAGTCATAAGACCCTTTAGATGGGTATCAGTGGGCCACACATCTGGAGGATAATTGCTAACACATATCTTGGGGTGGGGGGAAGGAGAGAGATAAAGGAAGCTTCCAAAGGGATTTCAACACAGGATCCTGGAGGTCGGGCTAAGGTCAAGCTAAGGTTGCCTTTTCCTCTATCAAAGTACTGACATTGAGATAAGGGAGCTCCTCAAGGATGGTCGCTCTGCCTGCCTCAAGTTATTTGTCAAAGGGCTAATTGTAAGGAAATTTAGGGGTTTTTTTGTTTTGTTTTGTTTCTTTTGCCTTTGTTCTCCACATTACCACCCGTTTGTAAAAGAACAGTCAACGCTTGTTTAAAATGTTTAAAACTTGCTGGCACCTTGCTCCAGGGCTTCCCGCCTTTAGAACTTGACTGGGTTCAAGAGAGCTACCTAAAAAGAGCCTAAACTCACTCCATCCCAGGGACAAACCAAATCTGCATCTGTATATGGAACAACTTCCTCTGAAAAAACAAAACAAAACAAAAAACCCTAAAAGCTGGTCTGAGCAGCTCCTGCACATCCAGTGAAAGAAGGTCCACACAGAACCAGGTACAGAAGCCGGAGGCACAGTTTCACCACAGACTGCCCGCCCCCACCTGGCGTCCAAAGCCGCTAACACTCGGAACCGAACTCAGACGCCGGAGCTTCCCGCGGAATGCAAAAGGCTCGAACCCCACACCCGTCGCCCCCACGCTTAAGACCTGCAGCTGAGAGGGGAGCCCCCAAAACACTTAACTTTGAAAAGCAGGAGGGCTCCAGACCACGAGACCCGTAACAATCTGAGAACTGTGGACTCACCTGCCCCAGGGCTCGGCGCAGCGGCGGCAGCTCCCGAGGAGTCCAGGCTGGTGTGAAAGACGCTTATTTGCTAACCTGAGAGCCTCGGCGGTAGGAGCTGAGGCATCTGAGACACGGCGGTTGCTGGAGGACAGAGAGCAATTCCGAGCTCTCCTCCTGCCCGGCTCTAGCGGGAGGCGCCCCCCTACCCCCCCCCCCCAATCTTTCTTTTATAACTGGAGGCCCCTCCCCCTGCCAGGTGCCAGCCATCGTCTACATACGGGGAATTCCTTCCACCCCACCATCCTTATTAGCTGATGGGCTGACTGCTAGGCATAAATTACACTGCAAAGGAAAAACTCTTAGCGGACTCAAAGTTTTGAGGCTTCACAGGCTATTGTTAAAACTAGTTACATTCTTAGGTCTAAACAAACTGAAGAAAAGGTTTAAATATTTATAATAATCATTAGCAGGGGTGCCTGGGTGGCTCAGTCTGTTCAGCGTCTGACTCTGGGTTTTGGCTCAGGCCCTTATCTCAGGGCAGGGAGATCAAGCAGGCTCTGGGTCTGTGCATAATGGGGAAAACTGCTCTAAGAGCCTCTCCTCTCCTTCTGTCCTTACCTACATCACCCACCCCCCAAGCTGCTGCACACAGGTGCTTGCCCATGCATGCACGCGTGCTCTCTCTCTCAAATAAATAAATAAATAAATCTCAAATAAATCTCAAATAAATAAATCTTTAAAAAAAATATCATTGGATAATAATTTCTGTATGTTCTTCTGGGAGAACAGAGTTTGCTTGATATTTTACATCGAAGTGTAGAAAATGTAAACGTGTAATTAGCACGGGTCTGCCCATTTTTCTGGTTCACTGGATCATCTAGGAAACACCCACAGAACGTTTTCCAAAATGTTCTGGAGACTTTGTGACCGGATTCATTTATTCTTGTCACTTAGAAAGACCTGGACCCATTGATGGAGCAGTCTCTTGTATCGTTGGTCAGCACTTGATGGGATTCCTAGGATGTGGGACCCTCCTGGCTCCCTCAGCTTCTTCCAGTCCAGCCCTGCCCATTGCTCTCTGTGGCAATTGCCAGGGACTTTTCCTTCAAAGAGCTTCCTCTGAGGCAGGAGTTTCTATTTGGCCAAATGCAAATTGTTAAATAAAGTATTTTGCGCTCAAAAAAAAAAAAAAAGGCTTCTCCAGCCTCTTTCTCCTGGCCCACCTTCCTGCACTGACCCCAGTCCTGCCCTCTTCCTACTGTTGCCCTCTTCCAACTTGTCTTCTACTCCATTCTATTTGGTCCACCTCTCTTCCCCACACTTATTGCCCTTTGCCGCAGCCAAAGTTCCCAGTACCTCTGACCCTGTCCTCTCTTCAATGAGGTGCAGTACACAGCCACTGTTATGCCCAGATTTTGAGATCCCCAAAGACCACCAGGGAGCTGAGTCTGATGCAAAAGCAAAGAGCCTTTATTCGAGCTAGCTCGAGCTCAGTCCTCACACTCATCAACGCAGTGGCGTGATGTAGAGAAAGAGAGCGAGTTTCAAAAAGCACAGCAGTTTTATAGGGGACTTGGTAACAGTTGGTGGGGTGATGCTCGTGGCTTGTGCCGGTTGGCCACAGGTCAGTTGCGTAAGTGGCGAGATGTCCTTCCACATTCTTTTTGGCTAACTCAAACTAACTCAAGGACGGGCTAGGCAATATTCTAACATTCTGTAGTTTTTTGGGTTTTTCTTCCTCAGGAGTCATGTGGGGGTTATACACAAGATAGCGGGTGTAGCACAAAATAGAGTTGGCCTTGCTCTGCTCTTTCACCACCATGCCCATCGAGCATCCAGTGTGTTTCAATCCTACCTGAAGAGCTTCTACACCAGGTCAATCAACTCCTCCCAGATCCCTAAAGCTGGAAGTGCTGAGCGACCTAGTTAATGAAACTAGAATCCTTACTGTCCTACAGAAATTCCAGACCTGTATTCACAGCATGGACAGGGACTTTATGGCACCATGATCCAGGCTATTGGATGCTGTGCAACTAACACAGGACGAGTCTGTGACACCTGCCTCAACGGCCTGGTGCAGCTACTATTTTACTGTGATGAGCTATTCATCACAGAGTCAGTGGTCATCATTAAGAAGCTGCCGCGGATGCAGCCAACACAGCCTGAGGATGTCAGAAGTTGGCACAGCTCATGATAACACCTAGGTGCTCATGGCTTGAGCCAGCATCCTGTGGCTCATTGGTGAGTACAGTGAGCATGAAAAAATGGCCAAGTCCCTCACAGCAGAGCAAGACATCCACAAACTGCAGGTCATCAACCTGGCAGCCAAGCTCTACCTGACCAACCCTAAGGAGACGAAGCTGTTGATCCAGTATATGCTAAATCTGGCCAAGTCCCACCAGCACTGTGATATCTGTGGCCTGTCACCTGGCAGTTTATCCTCTCTTCAGAGTAGAGTGGGGCCCTCTGCCACCATGCCCCAGGCCAAATCTTCTGGCACCCAAACCAGCCCCAGGCTTGGAGTCATCCTTCAAAGACCAGACCACTTCCAGCTGGGCTCACTACCCCACCCATTAAACGCCAAGGCCACAGGCTACCTAGAGCTCCCAGACTGGCCAGAGGGAGCTCCAGACACATCTGCATGCAATGCGGAGGTGCCTGAATGGACCAAGTGCTCAAACTGGGAGAAGAGGAGTCAGGCTCCACAGAGTCCACAGATAGACTCCCAGAGTCCAAGAATGAGTCAGTCAGTGAGAGCAGCAGCTAGAGCTGCCAAAGACTCCAGCAGTGATTCTAATAATGAAGACCGAGGTGAGGGTGAGGAGAGAGGGAGAAGGAGTGAGAGTAAACACAATGAGGAGGAAGAGGAAAAGAGGAAGATAGAGAACGTGCCAGAAGGACAAGGAGAAGGCTTGTCTTTGGATGAGGGCAGAGTTTCCAGCTGTAGCTCATCAGAGTTTGAGATGACACTGGATCCCAAGGAAGAGTAGGAGGAATCTTCCTCCTGAGAAGAAGGGGGAGAAGCAGGAGGAGGAGGAGAAGGAGGAGGAGGAGAAGAAAAACCTCCTAGGGGATCATGCACTTCTGCAGTCAAAGAAATGTCTTTGTTTGACCTAGAGAACTTCTCCACCCTACTGTCCAGCCTGTGTCTCCCGCCATGGTTATGTTCACCTGTCTGGCTGCTGACATGGAGGGTGTGACAGTCATCCACTGTCAGAGGCTGGAAGGCAGGAGATGCTGCACCTTGTAGCTGGTGAGGGGCTGGCTGTGGACTAGACCTTCCGCAGCCTGCGTTTGTCCCCGGAGGCCCCACATGGTATCCGTGCATACCCACTGCACCAAGAACTCCCATTTCCCCATCAAAGGCCTGCATGTGGTCACCCTAAAACTCAGCATCCTGAAATTGAGTCCCTAGCACCCAGAGAATCTGCCGCTGCTATCATGGGCATTAATTGCTGTGACTCTACCTAGGTGCTCAACTTCCAGCTGTGAATCTAAACCCAACAGTTCCACATCTCCATTCAGCCACCCGATGATTAGCAGATGGCCCCTGTGTTCATGAGTGAGAAGGAGTTCAAGAAAGTACAGGGAAAGCTGACGGACATGAATGAGGACAGAGAAGCTCAAGCGGCCAGACACCTGTCGGAGTGCCCACACAGTGGTACGAAAGTGCCTGCCCCTGTCAACCTGGATGGTGTCCTTTGTGGGACACGTGACAAGTACAGGTTTGAAGGGAAGAAGGGAGGATGCTGACCAGTGGGAGCTTGGTCGTGCTGACCCTGGACACCCTGCCTGTTGGAGCTGCCTAGCTGAAAGTCAACAGCCATTAGTCTCTCTCTCTCTCTCTCAATCTCTTTCTCATATCAGATAGCATACAGGGGAACCTCTATCCCTTTGGTCATGACCACAATCCCCATCTCAATTCCCCTGCCCATGAGTTCCTAGGACCTGTGCAGAGGGAGACAAAAGCTGCTCCCTTCAGTCATCCCAGCCTTCCGTAGCTATTAATGTAGCAAAATCTCAGTATTCTGCTGAATATAAAATATATATATGATACCTAGACTTACTGTGGTCATTTTTCAATATATACAAACATCAAATTATCATCCTGAATACCTGAAACTAATATAATGGTGCATGTCAGTTATATCTCAATAAAAAAAAATACATAAAATAAACTGTGTATTTCTGGGCTATAGTTCAGGAACATTGAATCAGAATATCTGGGGGCAAGCCTAGAAATCTTCCTTAAAAAAGTCCAATGATTTTGAAGCAGAGTAAAGTTTTTAAAAAGCTAATAGTATGCCTTAGACCCCTCGATGTTTCCTTTTAAATATCCTAGATTATTTCCTTAAATCATTAAAAGATTTCAGAAATTCCATCGTTTTGAAATCTTCTATTGCTTTTGATAAGGCAGCTGTTATTTTCTCATTCATTAATTCACTCAAAGTAATAAACCGAGAGTAATCTACATCCTAGAATACTAAAGATCATTAAAACTTGGTCCCTGTTCTTATGGGCCTGAGAGATAAGGCAGATATATAATCATGATCATATGCCCCAATTTTAGAATATACCTATCATCACTATATAGAATATATCTTGTCCCCTTTGCTGGGCAGATAATGATTTTAACGGGCATGAAAATGACTGAAATTAGTACACGGAAAGTAGTTCTATCTGAGTTGGGTGGAGAGGGAGCACATATTTTAAGGCAGAAAGATCTGGGTAGGTGACAGATAAGGCAAAGAATCTTATTTTAGCAATGCAGAAGTAAAGGACCTGTAATGATCTACTGAGTGAAAGGAATGTGCTCCTTAAATAGTCACTATCTGACATGCTTTTTCCATTTGATAACTAGATTAACTGTGACACAATAGGATTTAGGGCATGGGAAGGGAAGAAGACGAGCTCTCAACATAGAACAGAAATAGGGCTAGAGTTCAGGGTTGCCTTGCCCCACCAACCAGAGATATGTCATTTGTGAACGAAAGCACCCATCAAAGAATTTCCAGCGTGAAATCCTGGGATGGCTTCGTTTGTCACCCAGGCTCCTTCTCTTAGCTGTGGCAGGAGTCTCAGATGCTAATTGCCACCATGAGTTCCAAGATTTACACCCTGAACACTATGACATAATCCTGGAAGAAGACAAGGAGATTGGGGAAGACAGATCTCTTCAGGCCCGCTGTGAGAGTAAAGAAAAACAAACCCAAAATGAACTTGACAACTTTCCCTTTAATTGATTTAAATTAGGAATTCCTCCAACATCCAAACTGTTTTCTAATTAAGTTCGATATGAATGATGGCCCATGTTGTAGGTGGTGGAAAGGTGAGTTTTCTAAAATAATCATGAATTAGGGATGTAATCTAGTTTTGTGGAGGTGTAATCCATGCGATTCAGATGACATCTTTTAATATTGCGGGGGGGAAGGGAGGTGGCAGTGATTAGACTATTTGAGATTTTAATAAAATGGTAGATCCTACTCAAAAAGCCTTCCAAATGCTAAGGTTTATGTTAAAAATAATTTTGATGAGATTTATTTTTATTCATTTTAAAAATTGATATGTGCTCATGAGAAAATATTTGGGATACAGAAAATAGAAAGGTAGGAAAAAAAAACCTACCTATCGTAGTGGATGTAGTCACTAATAATTTTTATACCTTTTTCAGTATACAGGTTTCCCCACTATTTCCTCCTATTATTATCCCCCATTTGCTTTATACCACTTTGCTTTTTATGAAAAACCTACATTAGACTATCTATTTTCATTATCCAAAAGAAATCTGAAGAAAATTTTCACTTTTACGAAATGGTAACTGCATTTTTTGCTTTTTGCCATTTTAGCTTACAAAACGTTTTATAGATAAACTCTATTTCTGAATAGCGGGGAAATCCATACTTCACTCACGCTTTAAATTCTAACCTATATATATTTTGAGATAATATGAAGTACTGTATGTTTTAAGTGTATATCTTTTTATATAATATAAAGCAAACATATTTCCATGATATTAAAATATTTTGCAAAGGCAAAGTTAATCCTTGCATACTATTTCCTCATATAAAGCATGCCATAATTTATTTGTTCATTCTCTTCTTTCAATCATATGGGCCATTTCCAAGTGTTCTAAATTTTCAAGGAGGCTATACAATGTGTATATTAATGTGAAAATTTTAACTTTTAGCTGATTTTGATTTTTTGTTTGTTGAATTCTCGGGATTTATTGCAAGAAATAGGATTAAGTGTTAAGGCTTATGGGACATATCTAAAAGTTTGATATATTTTGTGACATTTTCTGTTAAGTTTGCCTCAATTTTTGCCTCACCATCAAGGTAAAACTGTAAGCATTCTCATATTAAATTTTCCGACTTTTACATTTGCTCATTTTCTCTAACACTGAAGCTGAATTTTTACTTATTTGATTGCTGTGAGGTAGAATATTCCCATACATGCTTTTCAATCAGTATTCCCTTGCAAAATGTTTATTCAAAACTTTTTTAAGACATGAAAACAGGTTCATGTTTTCATTTTTTTTATTTTTTATTTTTAAAGGATATGGCTGTTTTGTGGATAGATATGCAATTCTATTTTTTTAAAGGATATGGCTGTTTTGTGGATAGATATGCAATAAAAATGTATATGTAATCTCACTCCTCTGTAGTTCTGTCCCTCACAAAATTTCAGCAAAATTAACTCCAAGTAAACAATGGCAGAAGCCCCCTCTGACACACAGACACTTACCCTCCCATCAAACTTCTTTCAGCCCTAAGTAACCTATGCAGCATCATCAAAGAGCATTCAGGAAGCTTGGACCCTGAATCCCCTTCCAAGAGTGAACTCTGGGACACTGAACAGAGAGAAAATATGTTGTGGGTTCCCTATCCTCCTTCTTCTCCCTGCATCACTCTACACACACCTCAGGTCAATTTGATGGCTCCGGCCCGAGAGTCTGATTTCCTTTCAAAGGTGCTGAAATTAGAGAAGTTGGATGGATTCACGGGGAAGAGAGAGCAGGTGTAGAGGTGGTAAAAACAAAAAAACAAAAAAAACCCCGTCACATATGAAACCTCTGGTTAGAGAAATATTTGTGTTTCACGGTGAATTCATTTGAGATAAATGTATATATATAAATGAATAAATATATTTATTTTCCTTATAGGGGAGAATACTGAAAATTCAGTGAAATCAGTTTTACACACCCTTTTTTTCTCCACACCGAATCTCTATTGTGGTCATTTTCTACAGGGATTTCAAAAATACTAGCTTTGTTGTTTCTGTTACTACCTAAGAACACTTTCCGTTAATAAAAATATCTAAACTAATAGACATTCCTTTATGAGTCAATGCACATGTTTATACTTAGCTAATGTAAAAGGGGATTTAGTCTAAGACAGTTCTATATAAATTGCCCTTCTCTATCACAAAGCTATGGTTTTCTTAGCCAACTGCTCTGTAAAATTTGGGATATGCTTCAGCGGCAGGGGGAGGGGGAGGACTGAGGTAATTCAATAAGAAAATTGTAACTAAAAGTTCTATTATTCAATTCATATTAAAAATGAAATAAAATGAAAATATAATAAGACTCAAAATAAATTTGAAGTATGAATATAACATGAACTATTAGTAATAATAATATTTTTCCCTGCTAGAAAGTGAATGAATGGAATCCATTTCCCATTCCATTTCTCTCTCAAGCACCTCTCCTACATGTATTGTTCCATGAGGGATTTTTTATTTTCATTTATTTTCAACCTTCTGACCTTCATTTCCTTGATTGCAAAAGAAGGTTAATATTTCCTACCCCATTACACCTGTGTGAGAATTATAAGAGAATTACATGTAAATTAAGTGCCATAAAGCCTAGCGTTCGGTAGGTATTCATGAAAATGTATTTCTATCAGGTTGCCTTTCTCTTAAACGCTATAAATTATGTATGGCATAATCCTTAATTCTTATTCTTATTTAGAGTGGGGGCAATGAGAAACTTCTGCTGTTTTATCATTTGAGATTTGCGAGAAAATGGCAAAACCTAAGAAAGTCTTCGTTTTGAAAGCTTAAAGGGATCAAGTGATTCATTTTCCTCAGCAATGCCCCTCTTTTTAAAGAGGATCAATACAGTGAAATGCAGAAGAGAATCTCCCCTCTGATCACTGGTAAACGTTAGCTGTACTTTTTAAACACATGTGACTAGCAGAGAGAAGAGGGAATGACATCTTAGGGTCCACAGTGGACGAACAAAAGGGGATGTTTGAGGGAAATGCAGAAGGACTCTTAAGGGTGTCTCACAATTCAAGCCTTTGTTGGGCGTCTCTGCGACTCTGTGGAGCTGTCCTGGTTTGTTAAGCTAATGACCCTCGACAGGTTATAATTTTAACTGTGGCTTCCTTTGCTGCATTTCAAAGGAGTCATAATACTCCTTTTATTGTTTGTTGCCTGTTTGAAAAGATGATTTCACGTGACTATTTCTTATCATGGAGCAATATAAGGACATTTACTCAACGCTCTGATCTTTCGTCCTCCACTCTATTTGTCCTTGCTCTAGTGGACTCTCCTGTCCTCTTACTTAGCGTTCCAGCTTTCTGCCGGGGCCCGTAACGCATGCAGGCACTGAGGAAGTGGAACGGAGGGGAAGAGAAGGAGTGCCATTTGTCATCTGAGGGCACGTGGTGAAATTGTGGAATAGCTGAACACCTGACGAAAACACTTGGCTACAAAATAGAGTTCTATCACCTTATTTGATATCCATTATAGCCCTGTGAGGTAGCAGTTATTTTCATATTCCTTTTGTGAATGAGAAAACTGAACCTTAACAAGAGTAAGCAACTTATTCAATGTACACTGGTGGGAGGTTTCCAATAACCCCTGGCTATTCTGTGAAGATAAGGACAGCCTTACAAAGTCTCCTGAAACAACCTATAAGGCTTTTGGGTTTCCATTTTATAGATGGGGGCTAATTAATATGCCTGAGTTCACACTGTAAGTAAGTGACATAAAAGGATTTGATCATAAATCTATAAATTTGACCTTAAGTCTCTTTCATAGTTCTTTATTTTTATTTTATTTTTTTTAGTCACCATAATCTTCCCTAGTTCTTGACTGTGGCATGTATCTCTTCTGGTACCTGCCTGTTCATGGGTATTTTAAGTGGTAGAAAAAAAAATAAAATTTGGTTATTTCCCTCAATATGCTTAGAATCTATTGGGACAAATAATTCTGATATTTAAAAAAAATATCAAGTCCAATGTATACAGTGAGAATGGTCACCCGATAAAAACAACAGAGAGGGTGCCTGGGTGGCTCAGTGGGTTAAAGCCTCTCTTTGGATCTCAGGGTCCTGGGATCAAGCCCCACTCTCTGCTCAGCGGGGAGCCTGCTTCCCCCTCTCTCTCTGCCTGCCTCTCTGCCTACTTGTGATCACACTCTCTCTGTCAAATAAATAAATAATATCTTTAAAAAAAAACCAAAAACCTGGATGAGAAATGGGTAGGTCTCTAGCCATTCTCCAAAGCAGTGGGATTAGGTAAGAGGGTTAGTATTAGCCATTATAAAGTCAATTCGGAGAACAGACAATAACCATCCTGACAAAACGAAGCTCTTCATTTCACCCATAGTGATAAAATACACCTTGGAAACTTTAGTCTCCACCTATTAGGAGATTTAAATAATGTTGATAGTGGTTGCTCTGAAAGTTACCTTAGGCATTAATAAAAGCAAAGCAAAACCAAAGTTTGCTGAGCTATTTTGGAATGAAAACAAAAATAATTGGGATGGTGCTTAATGTGTTTGATATTTTTAACTCCTTGTAAGAACCCCTAAAATATTTGCAAATTACATTCCTTTCAATATAGAGACTGCATTTGAAAAATATGTTAAAAATATAATAACTCTAACAAGTGCCGTTTCCACGATCTCCCTGTTGTTAATAGTACTTTTACTTTCCTGGTCGTACTAACTTGGTATTTTTGAAAGGGTAAAATATAGGGAGTTGTTCAGACCGGTTTAATCCCTGCCTCTTCTACTTAGTTGCTACATCTGTAAACCTTTGGAAACTATTTCTTCATTTGCAAAAAAGGAGGTTTTATGTTCTGAGGATTAGTGGATTCAATGAAATGTGCATATAAAAAGTAGCCTGGTTTCTAGTATCTAGCAGACACTTAGCAAATGTTAGTTCTTTTTCCCTGGGTAAAATGCCTGCTATTACGCCTGGAAGTTATGGGGGATTCAAAACATATAGCTCTCCTAAGTCTCCCCCAAATTAACAGATAATAGTTAACAGATAAAAACTTTCATTGTCGCATGTTGGATTCCCATGCAAAGGTTGAAGCCCTCTTTGATTGTTTCCCTTCTTCCTCCTCATCAGCATTTTGATAAAGCCAAAGGAAGTTTCTGCTTTCTCTCCTCGCTGTCAGCTGTGAATTAAAAGAAACATTGGTTACCGACTGAACAAAACACACATCAGCAGTGAATCGTAAATACTGGAAGTCATCATCGTAATTAAAGACTGGCTCATCCATGAAGTCACTGATTTTAAGCTTAATGAATAAATGAGGCACTCTGCTAATATTTAACTTTAATTTTCTGGCAAGCAGAATGTAAGGAGTAGCTTTTAAAACTTCACTGGAGAAGAGTGAAATGGGGGCATATTTATCTCAGGGAAAGAACAATGAAACAATTTAGAGAACGGACAAAACTTACATAGGAACAGAAGGACCTATGATAAAAAGGAAAATATCTGCACTAAAAACATTGGTGACCTGGAAATCCATTAGTCATTGTGATGTGGCAGAGGTTTAAGGAGAGAGAAAATAATCACTGCTGTGTCCTTTGACTTTTGAGAGGTAATATCGTTTGTGTTTCTTGATGGACTTATCTGTGAGAGAATCATGTAATTCTCAAAATACATATGTGAGTTTATCTTCCCAGTTCTCATTTAAGTGTCATAAGGGCAAGAGGGAAAGAACAAAAGAAATGGAAGTGTAGTTCAAACACCTATTTGGTTCTAAGCAGTTTGTATCCATGATCCTTACGTGAGGTAAAGACACTTGAAAGAATTGACTCAGAGCTATTTGATGAATTACTCAAAATCACGGAGCTAATTCATGAGGACTAAGGGTTAGTTTCTAGGTAAGTCTCACCAAGTCTATGGTTTTCCATGATACTGCTTTGCCTCAAAGAAAGAGATCTGGTCTGCTTTGCCATTGGTTCACTATGTCCCTGTTCTCCGACAAAGATCTAAGGGCTTACATCTCAGAGATCAGGCACCTACTAAATACCTAAATAAGAGAATACTCCCAAATAGATCTCCAATGTCCAAACAACAAATGTACCAGTCAGCTGGGATTCCTGTAAGCCTGGGGGGGGAAAAATCAATGTAGAGGAGCAAGTGGACACCGTCCATTCAAACACTGTCCTAGGGAGAGAGTAAAGGACAAGTTTGGCTGGCCAGGAGTTAAAACTCCATTGTGGGGATAGAAGCATCACATTAAAGGTCCCTGACACGGCTGCACATTCAGCTCACATCACAAACCTCTTCAAGGCAAGTTCTGAGAATCTGGCTCCTAACTTGACTATATCGCTATTAGGGCAAATGTGAAAATCCCTTCTCCAGATACTTAAACGGTCATTTGCTTTGCCCTTTTCATGTGCACATACGCTTTCTTGACCCTGATACTGAAATCAGCACTCCCAGGAGTGATCTATATTGTATTGCGGATAAATTAAAAATGGAGTCCCTGGGCCTTCAAGGTGGAAGGCCTGAGAATTACCTATGGTGAAAGAAACACCCCTCCACATTACTTTCATACTTTACCCTTTCATAGGTGAAAAGTTCATTACATACTCCTTTTCGGAAGGATACAAAAAAACTTCTGATACGTCTGTGGCAATATTATCACAGCAAGAGAGCCAATATTTTATTAGCATGTTATTTACAGCAATATTTAGATACTTGTCATCCCCTAATCTAATGCTTTGTGTTCTTTAGTTTAGGGTGGCTTAGCTTTGATTCAAAGTCAGCTCGTCCACCAAGGGCCTAGCATCCACTGAGAAGTGGGATGGAGAAATAGAAAGTAGGGGTGTGGCATTTCACGTACAGTCTCATAATTAAAGACGGCTTTTTTTCTCAAAAAGAAAAATACAGTTTGGGAACCAGCGATGTATTACATTGATCTATTTCAGATATCAAGGAAATAAAAAGACACTACACTGCATAATATATCGTATCGTCTCTATTGTACTGTATGATATTATATTTTGGTCCAGATGACTTTTCAGGCACAGGACCACACTCTTGTCTCTTCTCTCCTCTCTCTCTCTCTTTGCTATTTTTTTAAGAATTGGGTTATAATGAATATATAACATTATATTTCAGGTGTACAACATCATATATGGTATTTGTATACACTCTGAAATGATCACAGTAAAGTCTAGTTAACGTCTACCACCTCAGACAGTGACAAAAAAAATTACTTTCTTGTGATGGGAACTTTTAAGTTCTACTCTCTTAGCAAGTTTCAAACATACAATACAGAGTGTTGTATGTATTAACTATTGTCACCATGCTGCACAGTAGTCCCGTGATTTATTTTATAATCCTCTTTTTTAAAAGATTTTATTTATCTGAGAGACAGAGAGCAAGAGAGAACACAAGAGGGGGGAGAGTCAGTGGGAGAAGCAGACCCCCCAGTGAGCAGGGAGCCCAATGCAGGACTCGATCCCAGGACCCTGGGATCATGACTTGAGCTAAAAGCAGATGCTTAACCAACTGAGCCACCCAGGCACGCCTATAATCCTCTTTTTTTTAAGTAAGATTTTTCTTATAAAATATGAGTTTTAATATGCATGCAACCCTATTTTGGGGTGGGGGAGTACTTAATATAAGGTCAGAATCTGCTGTAGTCTATTGAAAGACATGCTTCCACTGTTCTGTTTTTAGAACACAACAGTGATCTGTATGATATCATGATCAACATTTTGCATTAAGTGTGTTTTTTATGTTGAAATTATTATGGTACACAAAATCAGTGCCCCTCCCGGTGCAGCCATGTAGGAGATGGCATCTGACCCAGCTCACAGATGATCTGAACAGTTTCAATTAGCGCTGCATTCTGAATCGGAAGGGGCTGATACCGTAGTTCCTACTAAGGGCCTGGCTGCTTCAGGAATTTTTTAAAATTAATGTAGTAACAAAATCTCCAGTTATCTATAGTACGTAAATATGAATGCATACACCACAATGATCCTGGACTTATTTTTTTCCAGGAATAGACACATTGTCAGTTTCAGATTAATTTTAATAGGAATTAATGGCTCCTTAAATAAACTGTTGATGACAAGCAACAGTTTCAGAATCAAGTATTCTCAGATCGGTGTCTGTAACTTGGAGCAATGTCTGTATATATTTATACCAATAGCTCATTAACTGACTCATATTTTATTTAAAGAGTCAGCTTTATGGCATATTGAGGATTTTTAAAAAATATATATATACTTACTACTACAGGCAAGACACTATACTAGGTACTCGACATCCTTTCAATCAAGTTCCTTAGTATTGGTGTGCAACAGAAACTACTGTCCTTATTTTGTATTAAAGAAAATGAAGGACAGCAAAGGCTCATGTGTTGCTGTAGGACACATGGGTGTGGTGAGTAGTGGAAAGGATTATCAGAGGCAACTGTTATTTGTTGTTTCCCTGTTATATGCCAGGTGCTTCACAAGGGGCCTGTCATTCAATGCCCCTAACCCTGCACAGAGAGATATGCTTTTAACTAAATGGAATTTACCTCTGAATTCTTTTTTATACATGGAAGACTGGGGAGACAATTATCACCGTATGATATTATGTTGCATTGTGATGATCTGTCAACAAGGGGAGGGCGTGGGAGGGGAGGAATGCCACACAGTTTTTACTGAGATATCTTTTATTATTAACATTCATGACTTTTATAGCTGATCACAAGTCAACATTTGAAAAGTTTTTATGCTTGGAGTGGTGTCTCATAAACAGTCATTTTGGAAGGCCCCTCTAGGCACACAAGAGTGCTTCTAGTTGAATTGAAAGGAACTATATTTGCATGTACCCTAAATATCTCTAATTTAACTGACAGAAAAATTGTCAAGGCAGATGTAAAGTCAAGCATGCACTGGTTGGTGATGATGTCCTCTGTCAGAAATATGCTCCTGATTCACAGACTCAATCCATGAGAATTTATTTTTAATATTTGTTGTTTTGTTTTACAAAATTTCAAATTTTAGGCCCTCGGCTAAGGAAAGAAATGCGTCTTGTTTATCTATAGGCAGCCAATTCCAGCTTCCTTCATGGGTGTCGTAGAGAGTGCCTCAACCAAAGTCCCACGCATGGCAATCAGGCATCAAGCTGAACTTGAATTATAGTCCCAGAGGTAAAAATTCAGAGCTTTCTCCACTTAGCTGTCAATCTTCTTTGTTCCAGTCATTCAAATTTATTAAGCATGGTGAAAGCTTTATATCCCTGCTGCTTTGTTTCTTTTCCTTAACACCAGCCAGACCCTCAATACCACACACAGACTTGCTTATGCACATACACCTAGACACACTAGTCTGCAAACATTCTCCATTTAGGCTCAAAGTGTTCATTCATGAGAGGCTTTTTTGATTAAATCTCTAGTGGTATGACAGCCAGAGAATATTCTTAGTCTCTCTCAAATGGAGGAATCAATCCACCACTTTGGGAAAAGAGGAAAGTTTCCTAGAGCTAAAACTAATGTTTTATTAGTATTATGTGGTGGCATATAGTGACTAGTGTCCTTAATAAATTATCATATATAATCTTCAAAAGTTATGTTTGAAATTGGGATCAATATTCTTCTTCAGAAAGAGGAGACTTTTTTTTTTTTTTTTTTTGTAGAAGCTCAAGGAGTTAAATAGTCACTACATTTTTGGTAATAGTGGACCTGGAATTTGAATAAATGTGAAGGTTATTTCAAAAACACAACTTTTGACTGAATGTAGCACTTTGGGAAGATGGTAAACATAAATTAAATTGAAGTAAAAAGAAGGAAAAGACAGAGATTGTTCTTCAGTTCCCCAGAGCTCAAAATGTTCCTTTTCAGAGTAGGTGGCAATGCCTTTAGTAGCTCAGATTGTAAAAGGAGAAACTGATAATTATTTACAGACACAAGGCCCCATCATTATCTTTGTAGTCGGGTTCTACTTCCTCTTCCCCTTTTCCCTTCCCCTTCCCCTTCTCCTTCTCTTTTTTTAAGATTCTATTTATTTATTTGAGAGAGAGCGAGCGCACAAGCAGGAGAAGGGGCAAAGGGGGAGGGAGAAGCAGACTCCTCGCCAAGCAGGGAACCCGATGTGGGATTCAGTTCCAGGACCCTGAGATCATGACCTGAGTCGGAGGCAGACGCTTAACCCACTGAGCCACCCAAGCGCACCAGTAGTTAGGGTACTGTTATACTTACATATTTTGTGTGCATGTTCTGAAGTCAGCTTCATATACGGAGATAGTGAATTATCTGATAGGTAATAGTTTTAAATGTTCTGGATATTCATTGACTATTTCTTGAGATCAGCTTATGCTCCGGGCCTGACATACATGGATTGTTCCAAGGAGGCTTCCTTGCTTTCTGGAGTCTCACTGGGTACATCCAATGGGAGAAGCTGGCGAGATGAGAGGGTAGAAAGAGACAGAGATCATGGTATTTATATTCTTGGCTCCCTTCCTGCTGGATCTAGGTTTGCAAGTATGTATGTGATCCTTTTTGGGGGATCCCTCTGCCATAGTACAGCACTTTTCAGGTTACAATAACATCTCTTTATACCTGAGACCTAGGAATGGCACCACCTCTTGTTATTTCTAAACCCAGGGTAATCTACTGTACTTTGTTCATTTTTTACAATCCTAGTGACACTTTTGTGAAAGTCCTACCATTAAACTCTATTGCTTTTGAATATATCATCATTTTTTTTTGGTTGGGATCCTGATTCAAGTATTATAGAAGATCTTAGATGAAGTTGAAGGGAAATGCTGAGATTCTACTGCATTCCTAACAAAACCCTAAAACAAAACAAAATAGATGAGGTGATCACCAATGAAGGAAAGTCTTTTGAAAATTATTCTATATAATATTTCCCCTCTAATCATTAATATATTTATAAATACAATATACATGCATGTCCTTCTCACATAAGAGCATGGACTTTTTTTTAAAAAGTCTAATTAAATCTATATGGAAATTTCCCTCAGATAAATAGTTGTAACCCTAATAAATCTCAGTTTCACTTTTGTCCTAATACTTGAGCAACATGGTCTTGTGTTAACAATAGAGTCCAGCAAATAAATGTAATAAGAGAAAAGTTCCAAACATGTCTTGCATCTTTTAGGGAATATTAAAGGGATCCCATTCATAACCCAAAGCAGCACTTTATCATGCGCTTCTGTTTATACTGAAATTATCTCTCTATCCAGCAGTGCTCAAACTGCTCTCTTGCTTCAACAGTTATTCAATATATAGCATTTTCCTTGAATTTCTAGCCTATGGAGACCTTATCTTTTTATATGTCTTTCTATTTCTTCCTGCTTCTCTACTCTTCCCTCTCCTTCTCTTTCCCATCATTCACCTATATTATAAATTTCATATCCTATCACGCAAAGTCATGCAAACCAATAAAACTCGTTGAAATGGGTAGAGGAAGGAGAAAGATGACTGGACAAAAAAAGTTATTTTTTTTTTTAAGTTCCTCTTCTAGTGGAACATGTACTGTTGTGTCAGGAGAGAGTATATGTTGAACAAATATTTCTGTGTGACTTCGGTTTCCAGGCACCCACAGAGATAGCAAAACTCTGTTACGGAAATGCTGGACACTCAGAAAGTAACAGGTCTCAAGTTTAAAACCAAGGGGAAAAGCAACAAAATCAAAACAAGACCAAAAGTAAAAAGTAGAGAAGAAAAATCTATACTCAAAAAACCCAAAAAACCCAAAAAAAAAAAAAAACAAAAAAAAAAACCCAGACATAGCCATTGATAACGTTCTGATAAATGTGTACTATAAACAAGAATTTATTTTCTGTATATATATCCTTTGTGTATATATGTACACACCCATATATACATATGCATATATAACTTTTACATTGACCTGTTTTTCATTTTCTTATTTTTTAAACTCCTTGTGGCTTAATTTTTTTAATGTAATCTCTATGCCAAACATGGGGTTTGAACTCATGACCTCAAGATTAAGAGTTGCATACTCTTGGGGGCCTGGGTGGCTCAGTCGTTAAGCGTCTGCCTTCGGCTCAGGTCATGATCCCAGGGTCCTGGGATCGAGTCCCACATTGGGCTCCTTGATCGGCAGGAAGCCTGCCCTCTCCCACTCCCTCTGCTTGTGTTCCCTCTCTCACTGTGTTTCTGTCAAATAAATAAAATCTTTAAATAAATAAATAAATCTATTTATTTAATTTATTTATTATCTATTTATTTAATTTAACATTTATTTATTAAATAAATAAAATCTTTAAAATCTTTAAAATAAAATCTTTAAAAATAAAAAAAAAAAAGAGTTGCATACTCTACCAGCCAGATGCCTCATACTGACCTGTTATTTAAATGCTTCAAGGGGAGATTTTTAAATGTTTTAAAATATTGTTATAAGGCTTCTTATAATTTATTTGCCAATTTCTCTCTTAGGCATGTATATTATTTCAACTTTTAAACTCTATGTATGTTATTAAAATCAAACATTTATTCACCTAGATGATAATTTCTCTGATAGATTAATAAACTAGAATGTATTGGGTTAAATTTTAGAATATTTTAGGTCTTCTGATTTACATTACCAAAGGGATTTCTAGAGGGATGAAATCAATTCACATTTCTACCAGCAAGATGTTAGTGAGGCTGTTTTGCTATAAAATCTCCAGGCATTTTTCAGGTGCTAGTTAAATAAGTAAGAAATGACATATTGTTTTCATTTTCATCAGTATAAAGTTTATTATGTATTTCACAAGTTTATTGACCATTTGAATTACCCATTTAGAAATACTTCCATTAATATCCTTTTTTTATTTTACTACTGGCAAAATTTTTATTAAATTTTATAGTGCCTCAAATTAGGACATTATTTCTTAGTCATTATTTTTGCATTTTTACATTTCTGTGATTTCCTGTTAATGTGACATTTCTCTAACCTTTAACTTTTTTTTTTTTTGAAGATTTTATTTATTTGACAGAGAGAAACACAGCGAGAGAGGGAACACAAGCAGAGGAAATGGTAGCGGGAGAAGCAGGCTTCCCGCCGAGCAAGGAGCCCGATGTGGGGCTCCATCCCAGGACCCTGGGATCATGACCTGAGCCGAAGGCAGAGGCTTTAACCAACTGAGCCACCCAGGCGTCCCTAACCTTTAACTTTCTACTCAAATATGTTTCTTAAGAATTTCATCATAACTATTGTCAATTATTATATTGTCCCCAAATGTGGGTATGCTTATCTGTACTTGTTTTCATAGATGTCATCTTTTTCACATATAAACTTTTTTTTATCAGTTAAAGCATTGATATGAAGGAGTAATGTATCTTGATGCCTAAGTTACTCCTAAGTTGCAGAATTTTTAAATAACATTTGTTATATTATCTATCAATATTCTCACTGATTATGATAGATCTCCACCAGCTTTTTATTATTTATTTATTCACGGATGTATGTTTTTAAAAGATTTTATTTATTTATTTAAAATAGAGAGACACAGTGAGAGAGGGAACACAAGCAGGAGGAGTGGGAGAGGGAGAAGCAGGCTTCCCCCATGCAGGGAGCCCAGTGTGGGGCCAGATTCCAGGACCCTGGGATCTAGACCTGAGTTGAAGGCAGATGCCTAATAACTGAGCCACAGGAGCCCCTCCCCCAGCTTTTTAAAAAATATGTTTCTATATCTTCGAAGTAGGCTGAAGTTCTATTTGTTTTGTCCTACTGATCAGTTTGGTTTCATGTATAATGTCCACATTTTTAAAGTAAGTTTTACTTTATTTTTTTAAGATTTCATTTATTTGTCAGAAAGAGAGACAGAGAGCACAAGCAGGGGAATGGCAGGCAAAGGGAAAAGCAGGCTCCCTGCTGAGCAAGGAGCCAGACAGGGGCTGGATCCCAATTCCCTGGGATCATGACCTGAGCAGAAGACAGACATTTAACTAACTGAGCCACATCTCTGAATTTCACTTTATACTATGTTCTTACAGGTGATAGGAAAATAATCTTCAGTCTTCTTACTTAGCCTATACTCAATATTTCTGTTTGAAAGGCTCCATTTTTTGTAATATTTTAATTTCCAAAGCTTTCCAAAGATTGAGATTTTGAAGTTTTCCCAAATACATAAATACACATATTATATATGTATATTTCTATAAGTATACGTATCATGTGTGTGTGTGTGTGTGTGTGTGTGTTGATGATACTGCATTATGCCCTTCAGAAAGATTCGAGTTTTTTCTATTTCTTCATGTGTTCTTTTAACACATATTCTGCTCGTCAGTTTTGTCAGGATTATTCTCAGATAATTCATGTCATTCATATTCTGGATATTTTTCATGCATTGTAAACTAATTAGGCAGAAAAATAGAAATTTTTTTTTAAATTGAACTTATCCCTGATTAATTTACTGAACCAAAATTTATTTGAAAATGATTAAAGATTCCTTTGAAGAATGTAACCTATAATTATTTTTTAAGTATTATCACCTGTATTTTCTAGTATGTAACCTAATTCCTCTACAAAAACAAAATTCAAAATGATTAAATAGACAATTCAACAGGCAAATGATTGAATGCATGAATGAATTCTACATCTTGTTGAAATCAGAATTTCTAAAATACTATTAAAGATGTCTGATACCCAATCATTGTGACTTTTGTTCTCTATTTTAAAAGTAATACCTCTTGAATGCGGGGGCATCTCAAATACTGCATTCAATTTCTGGGGTTTGCAAGCCCAGTTTTAATATACTGTGTGCATATGCCTTACCCCCTTTCCAAGAAAAAGAGGTTTTCAAAAGAAATCAGTTTATCAAAGGAAACCTTTTTGTCCCCAAACAATAAAATTCCAGGATATATTTTACTAACCTAAGTGTTATTTTGGCTAATGGTTTAAAATTAACTTTGTTTATACTTTTATAAATGAAATCTAGGGGAAGAATTACTATTTATGAGGAAGGGAAATTGACTTTATAGATCTCATTATATTATTCAGTCAAATTATCTTATTTATCAATGAAGTATTTATTTGTTCTAATAGATTAATAAATTAATACTAAAATAGTCCTATATTCCTGTATTCATCACTTAACTATGTAGGATTAATATTTTGACAATTGTATTAAATTTTCTGGTGTTTTATTTGGTATTTTTACAACACTATAATTAAAATTGTTCTAAGTGTTTTTGTTCTAAGTGTTATTTTTTAGATATTAAAAATATCTAAATGCCCTTTTTAAAATTTTCTATCTTTTATTTTACTTTTTTGTGTTAATCCATAGTTTCCTCCTGTCTGTTGTCCTACTAGGATATAATTCCCATTTAACCTAACCGTTATATTTGGATTCCCTGCAATGTCACAAGCCTAGTGTCTTGACATAGCAGAGGTGAAGTCAGAGGATAGCTTGAGCTCCCTCTACAGCCAGAATCGCACACTCACCCTTAAACAGCATTGTGACATACTTATTTCCTTAAAGGGAAAAATAAATCACTGATTTGCAAGTAGCTCATATTGCCTATTATAATGCACTGGACTTTGGTAACTTTTTTTTATTTTTTCCTCCTGGAAAGCATTCTCTCTAAATGCTTTTGAGTCCAAACTCTGAACCTATGAAATCTACCTGACCCATCAGTTGTATCCCATTTCCCTAGAACTCCTGACGCAGAAGACAAGTGGGTAACTGATCTAGTGTGGAATCTGAGTGCTTCCCTGGTATTTACATGATCAAAGAAGAAAAAGGTTTCTCCTTTTCATTGGGATTTTTTAACCAGGAGAGTGGAACTCTAGAGTTGACAGGAGCCATCTTTTATGGCATAAGGAGAGAGCAGGATGTCTCCAGAATGAAATGAGCAAGAGAGAAACAAGGATGAGAAATAGATGAAGACCAAAATCTTTGAGATACTCACTTCACGTCTGTTTCTAGGGCTCTGGTTTCTTTAGCTCATGTATTGATTCTGTGATTTTTTTCCAGTTTCTTCTCAGATACAGTAGTCTACGCATTTTCCTATGGCTTAAACCTGGACACGTTGAAAATTAGTTACCTGGAATCAGAGTCCTAATTTTTGTCAGCAGTTCTTTAAATGCCATTAATGGATATTGATAGAAATTATACAAATTCATACTAACCTCACTGATTTATTCTTCATGAAGTTGACCTTTCCTTCATTTTTGAGTACTGAGATAATCCTTCAACCCCAAGTTTATCATCTTGTCCATTCTCCAAGGCTACTTAGAGACTTGTAAGAGCATCATCTAGATGTCCCAACAGACCCTTTTCCCACCCAGAGCAGAGCAGCAATGGAATTTGGTGAAGAGCAGTTAAGGAGGTGTAAACAAACAAGCGAATGAAATTTCTTAAATACGTATAAAGCAATACCTGCTGTACTCTCCTCCGGACTAGTCCTCTCACTCCTGCCGTATCCATTTCTATGATCCTTTTGACCTGCCCCCAAATTCTGGAATATGAGATTTTACTGCACATTTTTTACTTGAAAAAATGTTTGTGAAGTGTTTATTTTTTTAAGTTTTTATTTAAATTCCAGTTAACATATAGTATATTAGTTTGAATATAGTGACTCAGCACTTCCGTACATCATCCTGTGCTCATCACCTGCTTCTCCCATCCCTCATCCACCTCCTTTCTGGTAACCACTCGTTTGTTCTCTATAATTAAGAGTCTATTTCTTGGTTTGTCTCTCTCTCTCTCTCTCTCTCTCTCTCTCTCTCTCTCTCTTCCCCCACTTCTCTTTGCTCATTTGTTTTGTTTCTTAAAATCCATATATGAGTGAAATCATAAGGTATTTGTCTTTCTCTTACTGGCTTATTTCATTTACCATAATACTCACTAGCTCGATCCATGTTGTTTCAAATGGCCCTAGTTCATTTTTTTTATGGCTGAGTAATATTTCATTACACACACACACACCATACACATATATGATGTGTTCATATGTATATGAACACACACACACATGCCACATCTTTATCCATTTATCAAATGATGAACACTTGGGCTGTTTCTATAATTTGGCATTTATTTAACCGAAATCACTGACCAGTACATGTAACAGGGAAGCAATAAGTTTCTTGACTTACATTACCCTCTTACATTCTTACAATACATTTATTTCATCATTCTCATGAATAACGAAATATTGTAACTTGCTCTTAACATTATGTCTACTGAAAAAAAAAAAAAAAAAAGAAAGGAAAAGAAAAGCCACACTGTAGATTTTCCATCCCAACCCTACCATGGTTCAGCCTTCTCATTGCCCTGGACTAGGGAAACCATAAAACACATTATCTATTCTTTTACAAATAATCACTCCTTAGTCAAGGTGACACTAGGTCACAGGCTTGCCTACAGGGCTAACAATTACACTTGCCTGATCTGCATAGCCTATCCTTTTTTTATGGAGAGCCTACTCATCTGTCAGGTCTTAATTTTAAGGTCATTTTCTCTAGAAGTCCTCAATGTGCCACAGACTAGAATAAAAGTGTTAAGTTACATAGCTGCATGGCATATCCTAAGTATTCTTACCTACAATTACATATTCAGTGACCTTCCCCTATATTAGACTATAACCTCTATGAGGTCAGGGCCCTTGTCTGATTTGTCTCTCTAGGGTTTCCTATGTGTAAAATGCATGGTTTATTTCTTTATAAAGAAATACCATGTCCAGATTTTTTGATAGCATTAACCATCAAGATCTACAAGCACAAAAGTAAAAAACCCACTTTCTTAATACAAATAAATGAAAATGAAATAAATATTTGCATCATGCTGACTATATTCTGGGGGAAAAAAACATGACATCAAATCAATTCCAAGAAAATATTTGGGTCTATAAGTGGAGCATATACAATATTAATTCTTTTCTAATTAATTTTACACCAATACTCTGTAATGGGAACATTAGGGAATGAGTTGTCTCTTGTTATTTTCATTGCAAATGTTAAAAGGGAATCTACAATGCAAATATTCTTTCAGAACTCTGAACAAAGTCCAAATGTTTTCTTTGAGGGTGGGGTAGAGTGGAAATGCGATAGAGTGTAAATACCAAGCAGTAAAAACCTCTTTCTTGGCACTTGGTTATGGAGGCTCGAATGCATGGACATTAAGAAAGAAGAGAGTTAGAAGTCAATTCACAGCAGGCAGATTGCTACTTATGTTTTTCAATTCATTCATGTGTGAAAGAATATCATATCATAAAATGAACCATTAGAAAGCTGTAGAATGGAGCATGTGGGAAATAAATTCCTGAACCAAGCCAAGAAACAGATGTGTGTGTATGAATGTGTGTGTATGCATACAATTTGTGGAATCTAGAAATATGTTTGTTCTCTGTTCTATATATGCTACATATGTTTAGAACCCCAAAAGTTCTGAAGAAGATGTTCCTGGTGGGATGGTGTCATTCTGGATAGCCTGTTTTAGGATCTCAAAGTAAAGAACCCATCTCTAACCTCACATTTAGGGAAACATATCTGAGTAGTACAATCTAGCAAACACATATTTGTCTGTGTTTGTTTCCCCATTATTACTTTCTGGGTATTTCAGAATTGGAAGTCAAAGTCAGCTTACAAAGACAATTCAGTGAACTGTCAATTTTGGTAAATACAAACAATTTAGTAAATCATTGTCACAGTAACTAGACAATACTCCAAAGCTTTAACCTCAAATGACCCATGTACTTACCTCTAGGGCTTTGGATATTATAACCTTGTGTAAAGCAATTATCCTAGACCCTCTAGCTCTACCTATTTAGTCCTATTTAGGAGTCTATTCTTAATTACTCCATGTCTGGGTTTATTGTTTGTCTCTTCCTCTTCTCCCAGCTTACCCTGAAACACTGTGTTATACCTAGCTTCCCATTTTCCATTTTCATATTCAGCACATGCTTTTTTTACATTGTTTGAACCATAACATCATCACTTCCTAATTGTGTGAACTGTTAAAATCAAACACAGAGATCAGACTTGAAAATACCCTGAGCAGACAAAACCAGTTTAGTCATCCAGTAAAGCTTAATTTAGCTTATTTTGCAAGACAAATGAGGCTAATGTCACCTGGGTCACTTCTTGCTTATGCCTCTGAAAATCACAAACAAAATTTAAATAGTTTTCCCAAATTGATATGAAGTAACCATTCACCAATTCCCTTTCCTTTAAGAAAATTCTAACATTGTAACCACTCCCTGGAAAGAATAAGCACTGCCTGTGCACTATGTAAGTTGCTTTATAACAACATCCCTCTGAACCTCATTACATGTTTTTGATTTGTGCTCCCAGTCTGCAAAAGGTCTTCTGGATGTGTGTGCAACAAAATTCTTCAAATTAGTACTACCTACTACTACTTCGAATTACTACTACCTACTACTACCACTTCAAATTACTACCAGTGAATCACTGGTTTTAGTTTTGTTTTTATTTACTTTTGATAGAACTTATTAATATCAGTTAAGCCCTCTCAATTTTTTCCATTTGTAAAATTGGTATTGTGCAAGTTACTCCTCATATAAAATCCAATATAAATACTAAGGAAGGGGCGCCTGGGTGGCTCAGTCATTAAGCATCTGCCTTTGGCTCAGGTCATGGTCCCAGGGTCCTGGGATCGAGCCCCGCATCGGTCTCCCTGCTCTGCAGGAAGCCTGCTTCTCCCGCTACCATTCCCTCTGCTTGTGTTCTCTCTCTTGCTGTGTTTCTCCCTGTCAAATAAATAAAATCTTAAAACAAAACAAAACACTAAGGAAATCTGAGATGGTGAATGAATGGCAAATTTGAATAATTTGCTCTCCTTCTCTACAGGCTTCATAGAGTGCTGTAACAACACTACTTTAACAAATCCTCATTTCCTCCTAGTTAATGACCACCCACTATCCGAGATTCTCACATGTCCTACATGGGGTGTGGTAGGGATGGAGGTGGGGGTAAGGAAGATCAGACTTGTGACATAGACCCATATGTTCTAGTAAACAATTCTATTAAAAGTTAAATAACCACAGAGTAGGAAAATGTTGGAAGGAAAGAATAAATATGAAACCAACTTAAATTAAAACAAAACACTGGAGATAATTAGCTAAACCTAAAACTGATTCCTTAAAAAGGCTAAAAGATGGGAAAGCCTCTGCTAAATTTATCAAGGATGAAAGACAGCACGAGCAAGAGCAGAATTGAACATTATTTTTTTTAAAAAAGGACACTAAACATATGGAGGATCTTTGTTACTCATAGATTTCTAAACATAACATTTTGCTAATCATTTTTTTAAAGATTTTATGTATTTATTTGTCAGAGAGAGAGAGAGAGAGATCACAAGTAGGCAGAGAGGCAGGCAGAGAGAGAGGGGGGAAGTAGGCTCCCTGCTGAACAAGGAGCCCAATGCAGGGCTCGATCCGAGGCCCTGAGATCATGACCTGAGCCTAAGGCAGAGGCTCTAGCCCACCGAGCCACTCAGGCGCCCCTCTGCTAATCATTTTTAAAATGTGTATTTTTTTTCTAGAAATGTTTTATTCATTTTCTTTTATGTATACTGACTCAAGAATATCTTTAAAATCTGAATAGATCCATAGTCGTTAAAGAAAAGTAATAAAATTATTTCTCTCAAAAACAAACAAATAAATAACACTAAACCCAAATTGTTTGATAGGCCATAAATCCCAGCAAGACAATCTAAAATCTCTACTACCCTATCTTGTCCAGATTACTGTTATCAGCTACAACTGAAAACCCAGATACAGAAATGCCAACATTAGTCATAGTGAATTTATTTTAGGGATGATGTTTTGCATACACAAAAAGTATTCAGCTTAATTCATTTTTACATTAAGTGGTTGACACTGTCTCTTGTCTCGTAAGAGTCAGGCTTATTCATCCCAAAACAACAAAAATCACAACTTCCTCTATTCCAGAAAGAAGTTGAGCGAAGCATTATCTCAACTGTCACAGTAATTATATTTAAATAAATAAGAGAAGAAAAAGAAAGGGGATGGCATTATCTCCAGAGACAGGAATACATGTCACTATATAATATATACAAAGCAATGTAGGAAAACACAGGAAAAATGTGAGAGACCCTAAAAGGAGATGAATTTAAGAGAGAATTTTGTTTGACTTTTTAATGGTGAGTAGGAGGGGTGCCTGAGTGGCTCAGTCGGTTAAGTGTCTGCCTTCAGCTCAGGTCATGATCCCAGAGTCCTGGGATCGAGTCCTGCATCCAGCTCCTTGCTCAGAGGGGCGTCTGCTTCTCCTTCTCCTTTACCCCCCCCCCCCCAGCTTGTGGTTGCTCTCTTGTTCGCTCACTCTCTCTTAAATAAATAAAATGTTAAAAAAAAAAAAAAAGGTAAGTATGAATTCACAATTTAGGGAAAAGAAAACCTTTGGAAAAAGCATTTTAGAGAAATGAAACGTCCTGAAGACAAGAGCTATGAAAAAGCATGATGTTTGCGGTGTGGGTGAGATGTACGTATAACTGACTAATGCTTCAGATAGCTCCTTAATGATCACAACCCTATTGTTATGGATTTGATTATGCCCTACCTCCCAAGTTCATGTGCTGATGAGGCCCTAATTTCCAAGGTGACTACATGTGGTGATAGGATTTTCTTTTCCTAGAGATTTTATTTATTTGACAGACATAGAAAGACCGTGAGACAGGGAACACAAGCAGGGGGAGAGGGAGAATCAGGCTTCCCACTGAGCAGGGAGCTCGATGCAGGGCTGGATCCCAGCTGAGATCATGACCTGAGCCAAAGGCAGATGCTTAACGACTGAGCCACCCAGGCGACCCATGGCGATTGGATTTTTAAGATGTAACTAAGATTAAATGAGATCATAAAGTGGGGCCCTAATCTGGTAGGATTAGTGTCTTTGTAAGAAGGGAGTTCAGAGCTCCCTCTCTCTCCACAATGAGACCACCATGAGTAGGCTGCTGTCTACAAGCTATGGGAAGCAATTTCAGATTGATACCAACACTGCCAGCACCATGATCTGTGAGAAATAAATATCCGTTATTTAAGCCACCCAATCTCTGGTATTGTGTGATGGCAGCGGAAGCCCACTAATACACCTATCAAAGCTCTACTAGGTGAAAAGATACAAGAGAGACAATTGCAATGAACCTAAGTTTGGGTCGTTCAGAAAGAAAGCGGCATCAGGGAGAAGGAGATGGGAGATGTGATTGGTCACCAGAATATTAAATCTGTAAGGGTTCTCAAGGATCCCGTTTTCAGCTGCTTCATTTTATAGTACAGGAAACTAAGATGCAGATTTGCCCAAAGTTACATCGAAAGCTAGTGACAAAGCCATGGAAAGTGCTTGGATTTTCTCTGTATATACAGGGACCCATTCCTCCAGAGAGGATAGTGCAGTGTAGTATTTTTTTGCTGTGAAGAATTCCATTTTATTCTATACCCATATGAAATTCTGTCCTTATTCACTCTTCGTGATGCAGCCTGATGCCTTCATTCAAGCAGTTGATTAATTACCAAGAACTATCAAGTTCTGCAGTGATATCCCCTAGGCAAAGTCTGCCTTTCTGCCTGAAATGCCAATCTTGGTGAAGGTCTGAGACACCCCATGTTTTCTGACATTCTCAGCTGTGTAGACCCTCTGCCTGGGGCTGATTCGGTGGGAAGAGGGTTGACTTTAACAAACAAGATGCTGCTTCCCCACCAGCAGGCCTGCTGTTGCTGTTGTGTGCAATCCTCCAAAGGCGAGATCCTCCATATGCTCACCTACCACTGTCTCAGCACAGTATCAAACGCATGAACAAGTGAATGGGAGGAGCAGGAGCAAGGCCATCTAAAGAACAGGGCTGGCACTAAGCCTCGTTGGGCAACAGGGAAAGGCAAGCACTCTATCATAGAAGACTGGAACCCCCAGGCCCACATGATACCAACACAAGGCCCGAGTTTCTGTTTCCATTATGCCCTAAGCAATGCCAAAAGCAGTCCAAAAACACAGCTTTGCAATCAAATCCAAATACCACTTTGTGAATATCAAACTCCTAAAGATTTAAAATGAGTGATAATGATGCCATCCAATGATGGCAAGTGTATAAGAAGAAGCATTCAATTGACACATGTATGAACACATCCAATTTTGCCCCTAGAAGTTGCACCATTTGGTAAAATTTATAAAGGGCCTTGAAAATGCATATATTCTTCAGTTAGCCATTAAAAACTGGTATTAGGGATCTGGACATATAGGAACAAACCTAGAGGAAATAAAGATCTATTTATAGTATGACAGTCATGAAAATGTGCCACTCATATGTTCTGTAGCAGACACAAAGATTCTTACTGTTAGCCTTTCTCTATTCTCCATCATATTTGCACCAAGGCTAAGCTACATGTGGGCTGTTCGAAGCCAGTGATGGAGCATGGTGGGGTTATTAAGGAATTATCTGAGATGAACTCCCTCAATGACTGGTTTTAGTTTGAGGACTCCCCAGTGACTTGGCTAAAACTTTTTTAAAACCACGAGGCAGTCTGAGATTTTTTCCTGACACAATTACTCTTTGGTTTCGCCTTACAGGAGTCAGATCTGCATTTTTTTTCTGAAGAGTCTACCCACATTCTCCAACTCCCACCCCCAATCAATCTGTTGAATGTCTAATCCTGTCCTGCTGCCCATTTCTCAGGGACCCAAACTTGTATATTTAAGAATACTCAAGAGCCAGTTTAAGATGGTGATGAGCCAGTTTAAGACAGTGATGTATAGAGATCCAACATTCACCTCCTCCCACGGACACACACTATATCTACAGCTATCTGTGGAATAATTTCCTGCTACAAAAATGCTAAAAAACAAACAAACAAACAAAAAAAAAAACAGTGGAACAACCCTTTCACATCTGGGAAGTGAGAAAAAAAAGAGAGAGAAACAACGCATTGAAGCAGGTAGAAAAGGTGGAGACACACCCTCCCCAAATACTCCCTCCCCTGCAAGGTGACCTATAATTGGAAGAGAACTCAAAACCTGGACCTTCTCCCCCAGAAGCAAAGGGTTCATACTCGAACATGAGACACCCCAACTTTTATACTGTCATCTGAGAGACGAGCCCCCGAAATATCTAGTTCTGAACACTAACAGGGCTTGCATCCAGGAGACCTGCAGGGCTGCAGCCAACACTGACTCAAGCAAGTCACTGAGAAATGACTCTCAAAGGGCTCTTGCAGACTCACCTGCTCCAGGGCCCAGAGCAAAAGCAGTCTTGAAAAGGCACCCAGACTTTATGTGAAAGAGGCTCCATGCTACTTTTAAAGCATCAGACTGAGAGGCAGGGGCGTGATGGGCTATTCTCCAGGGCCTGAGGCTGGTAGACACGGTCCCTCAGTCCTGCTTGGGCAGCAGGTGCCGTCTTTTATTCCCGCCCCACCCCCCACCACCACAGTGGGCTCCATCTTTACGCTCGGGCTGTCAGAAGCTATCTTCTGACAGCTATCTTCTGACACTTTTCTCAGCCTTGCTGAAGCTGGAGGGCATCACCTTTTTCTTTTCTTTTATATTTTTAATTTTTTTTTTTACTTTTTATTTCTTTTTTCAGCGGTTGCCACCTTTACACTGTCCCTCTGCCTTGCTCCCAGTCGCCAGTATCTCCCAGATGGGGAACTTCTACGCACACATCTGATGACCTACAGACCAGGTTTCACACCTTGATGCCTGACTATGGGGGCCAGGGTGGGGGGCTGAGTTCCTGGGTCCCACAGAACTGTAACAATCAGAGACACAGTTCTTGGCAGACTACCACGCCCGGGGCACTGCGCAGATAGGCAGACCCCCAGGCGCACACCCCTAGTCGTTCTGAGGAAGAGACCTGTTGGCTCATCCAGGAGCTATGGTCTGAGGTGCTGGCTCCGGTTTGGCACCCTTCAAAGGGCTCACAGACCTGCACACAGGGAAGAGAGGCTGGTGGACACAGTTTTCACGCTCCCCTCTGTCTCACTCCTGCTCACTGATAATATGCATATCAGTCCTTTTACTGCAAAAGTGGTAAAACCTGTAATATAAGTTAAATAATCATAGCAGTATGTCTCAAAATAAGTTGTAAAAGATATATACTTACTGCTTGTTATTTGACCTAAAATAAGTGGAAATATTCATAAACACTTAAAAAGTTGAAGAAATATGAAAAACAGTGAATGAATAAGTTTATTTAGTATGTGAGAGGTTGTTGAGAGTCCTAAAATAATGTGCATCTTGAATCACTAAAAAGGGGACTTGATATACATTGATAATGGAACATTTTTTTAAAATATTTGGTCCACAACTTAATCAAAATCTGTACTAATGCACATTCTAGGATTTGTATTCCATGAAATATACTTTGGGAAACAATGTTCAAGAAATATTTCATAAAAGCTAACATTCTTTTTATGTCTAATAAGTATGTCATATTTACAGTAATGAATTTACTTTTTCATGTATACGTAAGCACTTATACATCGAGTTATCAGTTTTATCTTTCTTCTCCTCACATTTTTCCTCTCCTCACAATCCAACCAAGTTCCTTGGATGTAATAAGAACTTGGTAAATATTTCCTTCCATGGGATCGCCTAATTTTAATTCCTAACAGGTCTGATTTGTCCTTGTAAAACTGACATTACAAAATAATAAAGTGATCCAGGAGACACAGCATTCTTAGGAAATGTGTTATTCCCTCCAACTCTTCATGTAGTTTCTTACAGACCTGGTGATTGGTAAAAGCGGAGACTGCCAGGTTGCAGGGAGAGGAGTCTTCCCCTAACATTGCACAATAAATCTCACAAAAGCTTTAAATATGTACATGATGTTAATAAAGACATACATGATTTAAGTAAAGCCCATGGTTTAAATAGATATATCAGAAAATCTGGGCAGTAGCATATCATGAAATATTTGCTTTCGCAGGTCAGAATTACAAATGGTAATCCATGAAAAACAAGGGCACGCTAAAGTGGTATTCTATGAATGCAACTTCTGTATTGACTTTCAAATACCTATTCATTCTGGCTTCCTTTCTTTATACATCTATCATTTATACTGTTTACATAACTGAGCCGAGACACACTCTAGAAAGCAGAGATTAACACTGCCTCTATTACCCAGATCCCTGTACCTTTAACCCATTTAAAACTTGAATGTATAAAAACAAACTCAATAGCACCAAACACTTTCCCATTAAAGGGATTTAATTACTGCAGCAATATGGTATTTATTTGTCCCACTAACCATTAGGAGATAATAGATATTTCTTTTGCTAACATAGCATGAACACACTGAATAAATGACATTTAGAAAGTAATTAACATCATTTCCACACTTAATGTCTTTTCACATATCATGAAGATCACGCCTCTTGATCTGCCCTCATGATGTGTGACATCCTTATTTTATAACAGATGTACCATTGCTTCACAACTATCTTCTGCTATCACACTTTTACAGTTCAAATTATTCATATCACAAATGCAGAGGCATGAGACAGGGCTATAGAAAGAACTATTTATGACAGTGTACCATGGAGGTTATAAATCAATCCCATCACATTTTTATTTAAGACTCAGGAATGCCACTGTGGCCAGGAATCAGATTAATTTACTCCTCAATTTTGATATTTATTTTTAGACAAACAATATCACCATTACAAAAAACTAGTCATTTCTCAATTTCATATCCAATTCTACATGTTGCTGTCTTGTTCCTTTTAAATAATTTATAAGAATTCTATTTTCCCCTAATAAAAGAACCTGCAATTTTTCCTGTTTGATAAAATCATTCAATATTAACTATTTTTGGCCAGGGATCTTTTAATTACCTTCTGTTCTTTTAATAATTTATTTTCTAATTGACTATTTTGGTCACACCTGAAACCAACTGAACTTGCCTTGCTCTACAAATTCCTAATAATCTATAAATAGTTGGCCAAAGCTATACTCATAGAAATTCTATTTCAACTGCCAGATTGGTTTTCTGTATGATACATACGTCAGAGCTGTGTTTCTTCATTCACTTACTTCACTCATTTAAAAATGTGGGTGACTATTCTGAATCCATTGGTTGTAGGTGCCTGACACAAGGTAGTAAACAAAAGACACTATCTTCCTACCCTCATGAGGCTTATATTTGGGAAGATACAAAAATATAATTACAACTTGGAACAAATTCACAGAAAAAAATCAGAGCATGAAAAGAAACAAGTGTGGCCTGTTTAGATTAAAGCAGTCAGGTGCATGGGGTCAAAGAGAATGTGTTGTCTTCAGAGTATGAAGGAGCCCAGTGTGCTCTGAGCGCTGTGAACAAGGAACATGGTGGCAGGAAATTAAGCTGAAGAGGGAGCAGGGGCCAGAACACAAGGGTCTTACAATGTCCACCATGGTTTATTCAGAGAAAATGTAAAGGAATTACTGCAGGAGCCTTTGTTTTCCAACTCTTTGAATTATGTTCTGTCTCTTGCTGCTTTACCATTGTTACTCTTGGATTAAGTGCTGTTTGTGAATGAATTCTAACCAGCATTCTACCCGTGGGAACACTATGATTTGGAGATAAGAATGTTATTACAGTGGGCAGTAATCTTGTGGGATACTTGAAGCTCTGTCCTTCCTGTTAACCCAGGATATGTCAGAACATTGTAGCTCTGGCATAGCCACTTCTCTTTCCACTGACAAAGAAAAGAATAATATTTGCCTTGGAAAAATGTTTATTAATGTAAGGTTTACATTTAAGAATCTTATACTTTGGTATCTATACACGTATTCATGTACATACGTATATTTTTTTTTCATATGTATAATTCTTGTGTGGGGAATAGACAGACATGTTGGTATAAATAGTTGGCTGTGAAGATAAATTAAGATTACATATGCACCTTTATACATATCTTTTTGTATCTTTATTTGTATCTTATTCATCTCTTACATAAGGCAGTAAATTTATTTTATTTCTCCTTCAGCCACATAAAAATGGATTATATGAAATTAGTATCAAGTCTCACAAGTAACATTACTTCATGCGTAGGAGATTTTTAGAACAGCCCTTGAAAAACAACCATTTTTTCCTCACCTGCCATCTCTTCACTATCATCTAAGGCAATGGTTCTCAACCTTGGCTGCTCATGAGAACCACCTGGAGAGCTTTCACAATCCCTGTAAGCAAGGCTCTCCTGAGATCAATCAAATCATTATCTCAAGAGCAGGGACTCTGGCATGTCTATTTTGAAAACTCCCCATGTGCTTTCAATGGGCAGCCAAGGTTGAGAACCCCTGTTCCAGGGTACTGAGTATGGTGATTCAGAGTTATTAAAAAAATGCATATACTCAGCCTTTAAAAAAATGTATTTTCCTTTAGAAATCTTACTCTGCTTTCAAGTCCCAAAGGAACTGGTAGCTGTTTTGTGTAGCCTTCCTATTTGAGATAGCCTTTACTAGTCAATGTACTCTGTGCATATCTTTATTATAGCTTTTATAGAAATAGTCATTTGTAATGGAAGGGAAAAATGAAATGCTGCACTCTGCTTCTAGAAGGTAAGTTTCTTGAAGGCAGGGAGATGGATGGATGATAGATAAAGGTACAGATATATAATTAGTGCAAGCAAATGTACAGTTTGACATTCTCCGGGAATTAAGTGGAATTTGAATATAGTAAACATATCATATAAATCCATAAATGTCCTTAAAATGATAATGAAAAAACTTTGTCTCTTAAACATAATGGTGCTCAATAAATGTTTGA
>CM053620.1:19856841-19878932 GCA_028646535.1 Procyon lotor
GTTCAGAAGAGAAGTATTTATAGTTTTTATAAAAAGAACAAAGAAAGGACTGTGGTTCAAACCAATACTAAGGTATTACCTGAAAAAAAAATCTGGTCTATTTCAATAAAACGATCTAAATAAAGACTTACAGAAATTGAAGAAATACCAGGAATAAAAATAGCTGCACAAAATGCCTTATATTTCATGATGAGGTAAAGAGAAATAAATGAAAATTAGAAAGATTACTAAATAAGATAACAGGCAATAGTAGGCCAGGATAAGGGAACTGCAAATCTCAGGAAAGATTAGAAACAAAAGAGGGGAAAGAAAAAACACACGAGAGCTAACTTAGAAGGATCATGAATGTATAGATAGCACAGAGAACCTCATAAAGAAAATAGAAAATGGAAATAAGAAAAATGAAAATTACCGATGGAAGTGGAGAAAGTGATAAAAAGAATCTGTAAACAGGAATTCAGAAGAAAAGCAAAAACAACCAGGCATGAGAAAAAGAAAACTTAAACAATGGAACACAGTGACACACAGACACAATGACATTACATGCAGTTCCAGAAAACTTTCCCAAATGAAGATGTGAACTTTCAAACTGAAAGGGCAAACTGGGGAAAACTGACACATTAGGGTTGATTGTAAGACACACTGTAGCAGAATTATTAAACTTTGAAGAAAGGGAATAACTTCTGTTTATCCAAGCTAAAAGTTCAAATCACTTCAAGAAGAAAGTAACACTAACATCAGATTATTTTTTAAATATCACTTTATTTCAGGAGAAGTCAGTGTAATATATTTAAGGTATTGAAGGAATGGAAGCATAAAGCAAGGATTTTTATATCCAGCCAAACTGATCTCCAAGAATAAAGATTATAGGAAAAATGTCATAAACATGGAAACATTCAAAGGGTATTGTTTCTGTGTATCCTTCTCAATCTAATATATTCTAAAAAGTAGTTGGAGAAACTTCAGCCAATAGGTAATACGAGAAGCTTCAACATATAGACAGGTGACTGGGGTATTTTACCATGTAAAAATGCACAAGAGTACGGGGCGTCTGGGTGGCACAGTCAGTTAAGTGTCCAACTCTTGGTTTCAGCTCAGTTTGTGATCTCATGGTTGTGGGATAGAGCCCCACCTCCGGCCCTAGGCTCAGTGTGAGATTCTCTCTTCCTCTCCCTCTACCCCTTCCACTCATGTATTCTCTCTCTCTTTTTCTCTCATAAAAAGATAAATCCTTTTAAAAATGCACAAGACCAAACAACAAACAATAAGAAGGGAAGTTCTGTGGATAAGCCCATATTTGTGGAACAGAGCTGTTTTAGATAACTCTGCAACTGAATTGTCATTTAAAAGAGAATCTTCTATCAATTTGGAAAATTAAGTACAATGTAAAGATTGACATAAGAGGGGGAGTTATTGAAACACACAGTAAAGGAGATTCAACATGGTCTGATGAGAAATGGCTACCAAGGAAAATATATTTACCCTGACTGCCAAAGGAAGAGTAAGAAAAATGCAGACAAAATAGGTGAGAGAGAGCATTCCTGGAAGAAGAAACAATGAGTGCAAAAACTTGAAAGATAGTATGTGGTACCTTCCAAAGAATGAGAGCATGAATAGAGTGTAAAAAGGAGAATGACATGGGATCTCAGTAAAGAGATAGACAGTAGCCAAGTCTATGGGCATCTTAAAGGCAGTATTAGAAAAAAAAAAAAAAAAGGCAATATTAGGGAACATGTGGTTTCTCTTTAGAAAAATGCAAAAATAGATAAAGACTTTAAGCAGGAGAGTGACAAAAGTAGTTCCACTTGAATAATTATAAATATAGACATATATTGAAGTGTGCAAGTTGGAAGGGACAACATTTTAGATAGGAAGCCCAATTATAAAGATGCTGCATTAATCCATGCAAGAGATCATGGAAACATGGATCAGGTCAATTTAGCAAAAAATTTAAGTTTGAATCATAAATGAGTGTGAGCACTTTAAAGCATTGAGGTTTTCCCTGAGGTTCAGCATGGCTAAAAAACAAAGATAGGTGACCATTCATTTAGCCCCCATGATTTTATCATGACTAAATATACAAAGGCCCTAAGACATCTGAAGAATCCAAGTTAAGATTCAATTTGTTGTATTACCTAATGTACTGCTCCAAACCTGACATACTCAAGCATGCCATTGCTTAGATTAAATCTTAGTTTTCTGAACTATAAGAATTTCTTCTTATACTTACAGATTTAGCTCCTTGATTATTTATAAAATAAAAAAAAAAATCATACACATCTAGTTCAGTAAACTCTTTGTGTGAAAATTTGATTTATAGGAATATCTGCTCTTCTGCCTAGTATATCTTAGTGCCTGGTACATTTTCTTGCACGTAAAATATGCTCGATAAAAACTTACTGAATTAATTTGTCAATATACAGAAGTAGATTGTATCAAAACGAGCAGTAAAAATCTAGTATTATTACATAATATGATAACCATTCATGGTCAATTTTATTGTATTAGTTTTCTATTGCATCTGTAACACATTAATCCACGTTAGTGACTAAAAACAACACAAATTTATCATCCTACAGGTCTTTAGGTCAGGAGCCCACAATGGGTCTCACTGACTAAAATCAAGTTTGTATTTTCCTGGAGGTGCTAGGAGAGAATGTGTTTCCTGCTTTTCCAGGTTGTTGGCAGACTTCGATTCCTTACAGCTGTGGGACTGAGACCCCCATTATCTTCCTGGCTGTCAGCTGACTGTTTGCAACTGTAGAAGCCATCACATCTCTTAGCTCCTTTCCGCCATCTTCAAAGCCAGCAATAGTGGGTCAAGTCACATCCACCTCTAACCCTTCTTCTACCCTCAACTATCTCTCTGACCACAACCAGAAAAGTTCCTTAACTTTAAACTACTCACCTGATTAAATTTAGTCAATCATGATAATCAAGAGATAATTTTCCCATCTCAAGATCCATAACCTTAATCATATCCTCAGAGTCCTTTTACGAGGATAATATATACAGAGGTTTTAAGATTTAAAGGAATGAACATCTTTGAGAGCCATGATTCCTTCTACCACATATATCTATAAAAATTCCTCGAATTCCCCCCATAATTAAAATTTGATATACTTTACTCAACAAAACCCACAAAGCTCTACTTCCCTCCAGCACTGAAACAAAATAACTCCTTTTTAAAAAGATTGGTTTAGGTGGTAGATTTCATTAAAAATATATTTTTTCTATTTTTAAATGCTTGAATCACTGCATCAGAGTAAGGTGCAAATATTATGAGGGCTCCGAAATCCTGAAAAAAAAAAGAAAGGAGGAAAACATATCCAGAATCTTCTATCTTAAGTTCTTTCTGGTATATTAGCTTAAGTAGTAAAAGGATGAGTGGACATACCTGCACAATTCTAATTGTTCCTTTCCTCACTTCTTTCTTGCATTCCTCTTTCTTAACCTGGATTTCTCCTTACTTCCATCCCTCACTCTTCTTTTTCAAGCACCCAATGAAATAAGTAAAGTAGACATAGACATAATACAATTTCACCACTGTGAACTGATATCCATCAGATTTATATGTGAAGTCCCTGGAGTGGCATCGGTCTTGTATCATACAGCCCAAGAGCATCCTTCCCTTTCTAAACTTGTCTCTGACATTCACTTCAAGGGGAATGAACAATTATTCTAATTGCTCAAAGTTTGGAAATGTCTTAATTGGATGGGAAAAGCAAAAACAAACCAGGAACACTGCACTAAAGTCCTCAAGCTGATTAGAAAGCAATACAGATTAAATTCAGAGGATGAGTAAACTCTACCTTGTGTTACAAAGACATTTCTCATGACCATCATCATTATCTCTACAAGTGATGTAAGAAATATAAAGAATCTTAGTACCTTAGTACTATTCCACTAAGTACTACTTAGTGGAACAGTCTATGTAAACTATCAAGGGTATGTAACATTTCTGCAAGGGTAATATGACTATCCCTGTTTCACAGAAGAAGAAGAAGGGTTTTAGATAAATTTACCAAGCAAACTGAATAAATAGCTAGTGAATGTCAGCAGTTGGGGATGTTTAGTTGGGACTCCTTAACCACAACATGCTAGGTCCTCTTTTTGGTAAAGTCTTCGGAAACCTTTACAGGCATACTGGCAAAGACAGAAAAAGCACTCTGTATTATTTTCCCAAGGCTACTATCACAAAGTAAAATTGGGTAGCTTAAAACAACAGAAATGTATTCTTTCATGTTCTGAGAGTTAGGGAAGTCTACACTCCAGGTATTGACAGGGTTGGGCTGAGGGCTCTGAGGAAAAATCTGTTCCCTGTCTCCCTCCTGGCTTCTGGTGATGGTCAATAATCCTGGGCATTCTATGGATTATAGATGTATTATTCCACTCTCTGCTTCTGTCTTCACATGGCTTCTTTCTCTGTCTCTGTGTTTTCACAGGCACTGAATTCTTGTAAGGCCATCAGGTGTATAGGAGTCTACCCTACTTCACAATCTCATCTTAAATAATTATAGCTCCAGCAATCCTATTTACAAATAAGTTCACGTTCTAAGCTATTGGGTGCTAGGGTATCAACACATCTTTCTTAGGGTTCACAATTCAACACATAACAGATCCCTATCTGAATGTAAAACGTGTTCCCCAAAAGCCTTACAGGGTCAAATCAGAGGACAACACCTGAAAAGGTAATTAATCTTTACAAAATGTGAGGGGAAAATAAATAGGTCCTTGGCTTCAAGAAGAAAAGGTTATTTTTGAACAGCAGTTCTTTAATGCAGTGCTTATATTTTATTTAATAATTAATAAATGATTAATGCAGATTGCTTTCTTCCAAATAAATTATCAGAATGTGTTATAACAGATGTGAATAAATCATAGGCTCTAGTTCATGAGTTGTCTGCACAAATGTCAGGAGTATAATACATTATATTTAAATATTAGTTGTGTGCCTGAAATATGGGTGAGGACTCAATCCTAATATATTAACCACTATTTCTATCAATGAGTTATTAATTATTGAAATTCAACATGTTCTGAAATGACTTTCTAGATGTTTTATTGTTTAAGGCATATATTGATACTGATTTAATTTTCTCTTTTCCTTTTAGTGGCATATAATTGAATTGTTAAAAATACCATCTATAACAATTAGAGATAGTCTAAAACATCAGCAATAGCATAAAAAAGTCATCGTAGTACATTTTTTTCTATTAAGAAACGGAATTGCTTATTCAAATGATTTTAAATCATTCACTTAATGGAAATAATTTTTATATACTAAAAATAATGTAGCACGAAAATCATCATGTAATTATCATCATCATCATCATCATCATCAATACTATTTATTGAGTACTGGCTATGTGCCAAGCATTAAGAATAGTGCTCTAAGAAATGTCATTCCATCCTTGAAACAATCTTAGGAATGAGCTATTATTATAAACTTCCCATTTTATACAGAGAAAATTGAGTTTTAGAGATGTTAGGTTTTTTTTTTTCTTCTTCTTCTAGCACACAGGCAACAGATAAGAGCTGGATCAGAACTCAAGGGTCCAGGATGACACTCTTAATCTTGTATATCCCCAAAGTGCTAGGTTCATGACAAAGAAACCTGGAAAGTTTCTGCTGTTTGAGGTTGCTAATTTTTTCAAACTCATAGGATGTGCTGTCCCTCATTTGTAATCAGAAGATATTAAAGATAATGAGTAACACATGTACAGTGCATGTAATCATATGATTATTAGTGCTATACACCTGTGAACTCATTTAATCCTCAAAATAACAAAATGTAGGAGATTTCATAGAGATGAGAAAACTGAGTGAAACTAATTAACATTCCCAAGATTATACAGTAATAGTTGTACTAAAATGCAAAACAAATTCTGGTTGCAAAACCTGTGCTCTTTATTACTGTATGTATGTATGTATATATGTATGTATGTGTGTGTGTGTGTATGTGTTAAAACAGAAGATGCACATACTCCCCCAGCTTTGAGCATCTATGACTCCCTATTTTATGTCTGTTACTTTTTTTCTAACTATGGCTGTCTTTGCTCAATATCCCAAGAGCGTTTTAAGGTGATCTCTCCTCCAAGATTTTGTTGAAGTAACTTTCGCCAAATGGAAAGCACCACCTACACTGGGAATTATTTTTCTAAGAAAAGCCAAGCACTGGGAATCATTTTTCTAAGAATGTCCTCAAGTGCATGATGGTGAATAAAATGAGTGTGTAGAAGTATGGCTAGTCTAGTTTCTCCAAAGTTACTTCAACATGCCCCATTACTTCTTAATCTCCCATGGTATTCCACATGACTCACAGGCCCCAGTCTCATTCAGCTTACTGAATGCCAAATGCATGCTTTTTGCCTTATCCTTGTGTTCTCTGCACCTTGGCCTACATTTCAAAATCTAATACCACAATGAACAAACTAGAGGAATTCTAGAAAAATAGGTGTGATCTATTGATTATCTTTTTTCTTATGTATTTTTGTCCAAAAATGGCATTTCTTTTGTATACATCATCATAGGTTTAGTTAACACTATCCTATGGCTGAGAGTAGAGCTCTGGCCCAAGTCCATTTTACCTTTTTCTTGGATCTATTGCTAGCCTACATTTAACAGCTACTCTGATCATCGTATGACAAGCCCTTATTATATACACAGAATGGAAGCTCACTACAACCAGGACTGGCTCACAAAAATCCCCATGGTTCTTTGATATTCTTTTTTTTTTTTTTTAAGATTTTATTTATTTATTTGATAGAGATATCACAAGTAGGCAAAGGTAGGCAGAGAGAGAGGGAAGAAGGCTCCCCACTGAGCAGAGAGCCCGATGCAGGGCTAGATCCCAGGACTCTGAGACCATGACCTGAGCCGAAGGCAGAGGCTTCAACCCACTGAGCCACCCAGGTGCCCCGGTTCTTTGGTATTCTTCATTTCCTTCCTGGATTCCTTGATAGTCTTTATTCCCTCCTATGATATGATATAGTGCACTGGTTTTGCTGAATGAAGTAAAGCGACAAGAAAGAAGGCACTTTCACTTTGCCACTTGGAGTCGAGTTGCCTATCCATTTGATTTTAGGTGGATAAAAACAAATTTCTCTCATGTTTGAGTAGACACATTTTTGAGGCACTTGTTTCAATAGGTATTGTTATCCTCAATTATCATAAACTGAAAAAAATAAACAAATGGTTGAAAGTTGCCATTGTTGAAGAAGATGCTGGAAAGATCATTCCTCCAACTTCCCGCTGGCTGAACATGTTCTTGCACACATTTTTACTCACCTCTCCAAAACTCTCCAGCTTCATCTCATGTGGTCTTTTCTCAGGCCGAACTGAAGGAGAATTCTGGGGCGCCTGGGGGGGCTCAGTCAGTTAAGCATCTGCCTCAGCTCAGGTCCTGATCCCAGAGCCCTGGGATCAGGCTCCCTGCTCAGGGGGAGTCTGCTTCTCTCACTTCCTCTGCTCCTCCCCCCAACTTGTGCTCTTTCTCTCTCTCTCTATCAAATAAATAAACAAACAAATCTTTTTAAAAATTAAAAAAATAAATTCAAGGAGAATTCTAAAAATAAAATAAAATATCCATTTATCTCCTTATCTCTTTCTCTATATATAGATATAAAGATATATAAATACAAAATTCTTCCCTCTCTATTTTCTGTTTTGTAGGCCTAGAGCATTCTTTCCTGACATCTTTTAATGGCTAACTCCTTTTTTAGCTTTAAGGTATCATTACAAGTGTGGAGACTGTACTCGCTGGTACCACAGGCCACTCTGCCAAAGGTGGTCGTGTGACACTGGGCTTAAGTACTCAGGGTCTAGAGCTGTGTTATCCTATATAGGACCTCTGGCCACACGTGACTGCTTCCTCAGTTCAGTACCAGTATCCACATGCTGAATAGCTACATGAGATTGTGCCCACCATATTGGACAGAACAGATTATAAATATTTCCATCACCACAGATGATTCTATTGAATAGCACTGGTCTAAAGACATCCCTGGGACTACAAATGACTGACTTTGCCTCTCTGTACCTATGTTTCCCAAATATCTCAAATAGATACTGTTGATACTAAATGAGATACTATGGGGCGCTTGGGTGGCTCAGTTGGTTAAGCAGCTGCCTTTGGCTCAGGTCATAATCTCAGGCTCCCATGTTGGGCTCCCTGCTCAGCAGAGAGCTTGCTTCTCCCTCCCTCTCTGCCTCCCTCCCTCTCTGCCGCTCCCCTCTGCTCTTGCTCTCTCTCTCAAATAAAGAAGTAAAATCTATAAAAATGAATGAATGAATAAATAAATAACATATTATACGGAAAATACTTAAAACAGTGCCTAGTGCTCAAAAATGATTAGATATTATTTTTATCTCTCACCACATGTTGCAGGTCTCTGTAAGCTTCTTCCACTAGCCTCAATCTTAGACAACTTATAGTAACCCATAATGCCTTAAACATACCCTGTCCCTTAGTCTTATTCTCATTTTACCATTTAATCCTTTTCTTTGGATCTGATATTTGGCCTAACTTCTGGCTACCACTGTTACTTTGATTTGTGAAAATAATTTTAAGCTTTTCTAACTAAGCTGTCTCAGAATGTTGTAGGTGAACATGTTTTTTTTTTTTCTTATTCTTCTTATTTCCAAGTTCCAAAGACAGAACTTTCAACAGATTCTTGTTTTCCCAGCAAATTCTCTTTTAAATAAAGAAGACTTTATTATAAGTAAGCCAAAAGCGCATTTGAGTGCTACTTCCCACCACTTCCAGAATCCAGTGTGAAGGCAGCCCTGGAGATACCCCAGATAGAAATAAGAATATGAGGATCCACCATTCCATACAGGGTGTAGGGGGAGAGAAAGCTTATTCAGATGTTTCCTCACTGTGGTCACTGGGCCTACTTTGCCACTTTGCACAGATGCCCCAATGCCACATAAAATTCTAAAAGATGTAATTGTAATTATTTGACCCGGAGTCTGTTTCCAGCTACTTGGGTTGTACTACAGAGAAAACCTGAATAACCACTATTTTACAGTCTACCTGGATGTGGTTGTTATAGAAACAGTACAAGGCATAATGAGCATGTCTGCCCCATTCACGAGAAGCCAAGCAATTCTTCAGATATCACTAAAAGCCAAGCTCTCCTTACACTTTAATACACTATTTGCACCTTTATTCCATTTATACCTTAGCACTATTGTGTCATCCTGCTTAGAACTTAATGCCTACGAGGGGGGCAGTCTAATGATCCGAAGGAGAAACTTGTTCACAAAATGGATTGTTCTGGGCATCTCTACAAACAACACATCTTTGCTTAACTGGTCAGGCCCTTAAACCCCAGTAAGTTATTATTACTAATAATAAAATAAAATCTATGATGATTTCGAGCACTTATTGAATGTCCTGCATGTTAAGCATATTACTTGCTCTTTATAACAGACAAAATAATAACTACTGTTAAGTATTGAGAAAATAAGAGGTAATTCATTTCAATGAACGTCAATAAGCCTAGGAAGGGTAAGAAATTTATACAAGGTTGTACCACTAGTAAGAATAGCAGCTGAATTAGAGGTTTATCACTACCAACTCCAAGTTCATGCTTTAGAGAAGTGGCTAAGGGCAAAGCTTTCCCAATCAATACAAAAGAAGGATTATCAGGAACCGTAAAGCAAATCCTCTAGGATAGGGTATAGGTTTTCAATCTGGAAGTGCTTAATGATTGCCTCAAGTGCTCCTCAAAGACTTCCTAATTCTAAATCTTTGGGGGTAGAATCTGGGAATGTGCTTTTTAACAAGCCAGCAAGGTGATTTGGTTATCTTTTCTTTTACAGATCATAGAGAGAGAATGATAGTTTCCTTCCATTGTTTGAGACAAATGTGCTCAAAGAAAGTAAAATTGCAGATGGTGAGTTGGCCTACCGAGAGCAATCAAGGCTAGTTTTCTCAAAGATCTTAAGATAGGAGAAAAAAAAAAGGGAAGCAAGGGTTTCTAACTTACTAAAACAAGAGAAAGTTGCGTAATAAACATTCATGCATTCACTCAGCAAGTACTGATTCTAGGCAGAGACTGTGCTAGTTATTTAGCTTACAATACGGATTTTATGGAAACTGCAATCAAAGGAGTAAGAGGAAAGAGTCAATTTCTGCAAACCAAGAAGACAGCTCTAATAAAGGATACAGAAATAGGTCCTGGGATCTGAGGAATGCAGAAAAATGACAGAACACCAAGGCATCATCTTGGATCTACCGGGTGCTAGCTAGTGAAGACAGACCCTCCACTGCCATTCATGTAAGCCCTGGTTCTCAGAACGGTGACACCAGTACTGGTCATATAAGATTTCTGGATAGCACAGTATAAAACAGGCTTTGAGGAATACAGATCTGGTTTTGCATCCCAGCCTAATTGTTGTGCAACCTTATTCAATTTACTTAATTTCTCTGAGTTGTAATTTTCTTCTCTGTATAATATGGATAATAACATTATTTATCCTCTAGTGTTTTATAATGATTGTATAAGAACACATTTATTATCTCATTTAATCATTACTTCAAAGTATTTAGAAAGTACTTTGAAATATAGTAGAAAATAGGGCCAAGAATAAACCTATTTTCTTTTCCCTTTATATTAACCTCTTAAATTGCCTCATTTAACCTCATGGTCTTAAATAACATTACTATCCCGGTGACTCCCTTGAGCTTTAAACTAAATATTCAACTTCCCATTTGAAATCTCATCATGGGTACTTAATAGTTATTTTAAAGCTAATATATCTCCCCAAATTAATGTATCCAAACCCAGACTTATCACTTCATATTGCTCATCCATGAATTATTAGCATCTTGGTAAACAGGACCAAAATTCCAGCAAAATGAATTTAATCTTGATTCCTCTCTTTTAATCTCACACTATAACCAGTCCCTTCGGAAAATCCTGTCAGTTCTATCTTTGAAATGTATTTCAAATATGACCACTTCCTCCTGGCTCTGTGTCCCATTCAAGCCACTATCATCTCCTTGACGTAGTTTCCCAACTCATGTCCCTACTTCCTTCAGGTCTTGACACCGGCTATGGTTTCTCCTTTACTTAATGACCAGAGTAACCATTATTTCATTAAATTCAGTCACATCACTATCCTACTCAAAACCTTCCAATGCTTCTGTATCCCAGTTAAAGTAAATCCATTTTATTTATGCTAACCCACATTTCTTTAAAAAAAAAAAAGATTTTATTTATTTAGTTGAGAGAGAGAGTGAACAAGTGAGCATGAGTGGGGGCGGGGGCGGAGGGAGAAGGAGAAGGAGCAGGGAGCCTGCCATGGGGTTCGATCCCAGGACCCTGGGACCACGACCTGAGCCAAAGGCAGATGCTTAACCAACTGAGCTACACAGGGGCCCCATATCCGAACCCATATTTCTAATATGATGTGCCCACTACCCACTTTTCTGACTTTACCATGCTGCCCACATTTTCAGTCACCCAGAGTTTTGAGTTATTTTTCCAACAGGCCAAAAGAATGCTTATTTCCACCAGAGCAGCTTCCCACGTGCTGCTATCTTTGCTTTGATCCTTCACATCATTTGTGTCTCTTTTCACATGCTCCATGTCAAAGAGGAAGAACGTACAACAGACATTAAAAACAATTTATAAAGTCAAAATTCTAAGAAAAGGGAGGTCAGAGGTGTCTAGTCAGGAAGAAGCCTCGCTCAAAAGTTTAGCCAGGTTGACGGTACATTTAATACAATCTCGGTCATGGGATAAATAAAGGTTCTGATCTCCTGTATTCTATATTGCTTTATAGATAATACTGCTAATGGCTGCACCGGTATAACAAGATATGACAAATACTGTTCGGGGTAGTCTTTAGTAATGCTTACCAAATATGTCTAGCTGTCTGCTTCGGGGCATGTAGCAGGATGGAGTGCTAACGAGTGGATGGGGCCATGTGAACGGTTTTGTCCGGTGTGTTGTAGGAAGAAGTGACATCCGCCGCTGCCAGGCAGAGGGGCTCAACTGTTGGAATGTCACCCCCACTGAGGCAGCCTGTAAAATGTGCAAGAGCGCCGCTTCATTAGACCGGTTTCCACAGCAGGAGCACATGAAGCTGAGTCCAAGGCAATCCGCAACGGACCGGAGAATGAGCAGAAACAAACTTTTGTTGAGTGAAGCTGCTACTGTCAAGGCATTCTAGGTTGTTTTGGCAGCATTTAGATATCCCTTTCCCCACGGAAAGCATCTTAACTGCATTCAATCAGGAAAACAAAGCAAAAGAGAAAAACAGAATGGAACCAACCCTGGATGGTTCCCAAACCATCACCAAAACGAAGTAAGAACATGGGTACAAGCTCCAAATCATGAAAAAAGGTGGTGTGTGGGCAGGGTGTGGGGAGCTAAGGATGTGAGCTTGAAACACCAGTCTCTCTTCTATTATTAAAAGGCATTTATTTTTCCTTGTTCACTTTTGATAGAAATATGAGCCATCAATTTTCTTTTACTTTAAGATCTTATGGATTTTCTACAAATCTACCACAACGAAAACATTTATATTTCATTATTACAAATTCCACAGGGAACTCTCTCTCTCTTTTATACTCCTTCTCAATTTCATTATATAATTAAAATGGGGAAGTGGCCTTAGGGAAGTAATAAAATATGCTAGGATATACTTGTCTTAAGTAAATATGTAGAAGGTATATTTTTATTGAATATATTAGATTATTTTAGCTTATTTTTAAAAATATACCTAATGACCGGACACAGACAATTACAGAAACTTGTTCATTAATACCCTGTGAATGGTAATTATATTTTAATTAAAATGCCAAAGTGATGGAAAGGTGAAGAATAAGCTATTTACTGCGTGGAGTCTAAACAATGAAATAAATGGGGGGAAAGACTTAAGTTTTTATGATGTTTTTCTAGTAACACTGAAAAAGTGATACTGAGAGCAATTATTATTTTTTTTCCAAAATACGGTAATACATAAATAGAAGCAAATTAAATCTACCACTCAGCAAATTTCATTTGCCACGGGGAGATTAATATGAAAAGGGCCTCTGAATTTTTATCAGACCTGAAAACTTAATAGGATATTTCAAAAATTCAGCTCTGGCTGGCTTGAGGATAGATAATGGAATTTTGCAGCTTAAATCTTGAGGTCACTATTTCAAAAATGCCCCAAGTTGGCAGTAACTAAAAGGCATTACTATCTGATGGCACCACAGTGCCTATGTGAAATGAATTACTGGTTTCTCTCCGATGGTTACCAGATAGGACTCTAATACCACCCAAACAACTGGAGCTAATTGGCCCAATTGCTGATATTTCAAGGAAGCATCCAACAACAGAAAATGGAATTACATTCTCGCTCTGTACTTGGTTGCTTTCTCATGATGGGAAAGACAGGTGTGAAGTTTATCTGGGCTTATCTTTGGCTTTGATGTAAATAAATCAAAGATTAGTTCCAGCAGCTCATGCCTTTACCCTGTAGGGTCCTAGAGATCTGGCTTATTAAGTTGAGGAGGCTGTGTCTTGCCCCCTTTGCCTGGTAGGAGGCCCGCCCGTGGAAAGGAAATGGTGATGTTTAGGGTCTTGAGCTCCCTGGATAAAGGACCTGCTCTAGGCTACAGGAATTCAGGGCATTGATATGGATGCCTGCTCCTTTTACTCAGCTTGCACAAAACTGACTCTAATATTTCAGACTGGGAGAGGAGGAGGTGGGACTGAATTAGACAGATGTGTGAGTGAGGGGCAGGCACTAAGCATCACACTGTCCTCCAGCCAAGACAGTGAACATATAAGAGCTTTGGCCCAAGAGAGACAGCCTGGATTCAAATACTGGTTCTAGCATGAAATACCAGTCCATCAGCATGTCCCATATCCTTGCCCACAAAAGCCTCAACTCCTCACCCTTGTAGGACTCCGTCCTGTGAGATTAAAATAGTTAATGAACATACATGTAACCAGTGTGACATACAGTAAACACTAAATAACACTGGTTATAACATTATTATCAACAAATAAGTAGTTATTATTATTACTGTGGTTATTTTCAACACCTGTCTTGCACAAACTACCTCCTAGGCTTGTTATGAGGATCAATAGACATTAAAAAAAAAAGGTGGAATGTAAGAAGTTCCATGCAAATTCGAGATTTTAAAAATTGTAATAGTATCTGGTTTACTTTTAGTTTTGTGTATTATCATGTGTTACTTCTCAAATATATCTTATTCCTGAGATTTCAGACAATGCATCAGGGACCACTTAAAACTCTGGGCAGAGAGCAAACAGTAAAAGGAATCAAGAGGGGCTTGTGGAAAACCTTTGGGAAATATGAGACCCATCACTGCCTCAGGCAGATTCCCTTGTGCTCTGGTTTAGCAGGACTGCCTGGTCACCAAGCATTTTTTGTACATACTGTTTATTGGAGCCAGTAGGTATTAAATTATTTCATCAAGCAGTCCTGTAACTTTGCAGCTCCCTGGTGGGTCTTCTAATCTCAGATTATGTTCACCCATCGAGCCATGATTGCTGGAAGCGTTATTACTATTTCTCATTACGCTATCTCCTGAGCCCTCTTTTATCCCTTTGTTAAAATTGTTCCACTGAGAACATTTTTTTTTTAACTCAAATTGAATTTTCTTTCTGACTCCCCACCATGATGTCATAAGAGTTCCAGGTTCCTAAAGATCTCTTTAAAATTCAAAGGGAAAACAAAAATGTGTGAGTTGAGTAAGATTTCTTTTCTTGAAAATAATTTCATTTTTTCCACTCATTCTACATGTATTTATCAGTCCTGGACCAGATCCCACAGATGGAATGTACACACACACACACATTGAGTGTGGTAGAGAATAAGGAGCCAGCTCGATGGCTTCTGTTGATTTTAATTCAGAATGTTTTTCCAATAAAATGGAATTTAAATTAATAGGCTTCCCCGTCCCCCCCGCCATGTGTTCAAACTACAGCTTCTCTTTCATTGATTTCCTCCACTCTTACTATCAACCTAGGTCCTTTTTTTTTTGATTGACATTCTTAATATATGACAATTTACTACACAGTACAGAAATGAATTACACATTATACAAGAAAGACCAGAAACAATATGTCAGTGGCATATTTTGCACTGAATGACTGATGCACTGAGTCTTCCTTGTGCATATATAAGGTGTGAGCTCCCTGCTTGGTGTTTTATCTCTACAAACACTCTCCTTTTATCTCTCATCAGACATTATTTTAGCCTCCTGTATATGTCCAATTCTTGACTACTAGAAGCAGGTCTTAATCAGAGAACATCTAACTACCTCACTTATTCTTCTTTGCGGTTCATTCATCTTATAGACCTTACAACTTACCCATCCCCAAAAAGACCACATTTTCCAAATCCCAAATCAAAAGACTAAGAACTTGTGTTTCCATCTATAAGAAGATACAGAGGCATTGGAATTTCTAGACTATCCTTATGATTAATATGATCTGTGGTTGAAGTAAGGAAAGGCATTTCCCAGAAAATTTTGGATTTATGGTTACTATACCAAAGTCGCCTGGAATGTTTAGTTTTCTTACCATATCCTAAGGACAAAAGCAAAGTAACACATTTTAAAAAACAAGAACTAGTCCATGAAAGGTAATAGCTGACTGTAATGTTCATAAGGACTAGGCTATTCCTGTTTCCCACTACAATATTATCTAGTGGTCACTATACTTCCTAGCACACAGTTGAAATTCAGTAAATACGTGTTGAAGAGAAAGGAAGGGACAGGTGACAGCCACAGACACAATCACAAACTTGCTGAAGGCTATGGAGGACAGAAGAATAGATACACATGATTTCTGAGGACAAGGCAGCAAATTTCCAGACTCCTGTTATCTTGCCCTATGATAACTACAATGTATGTTATCAAATAGAACACGAATTTCCTAGGAATGCTCCTTCTAGAACATGTCTTTTATTGGACCACTAACAAACATATAATTTAGTCTAAATAGAAGATTCTGTCAATTCTCGCTTCATTTCCAGGCAAATATTCTGATAGCACGCTTCAACTTCCCTCCTAATTATCCAGAAGTCATCATCTTATCAGACATATCTTAACACTTCCATGGAGACTTAGTTCCAACCTCCTTCATATAATTAATATATTTATCACAAACTTCCTGTGTGTCAGCAACAACTCTAAAAACCTTAGCACAGGATAATTCACAGAATCCTCTTAACAAATTACAATGTGCCTATGATTAGTCTCTCAGACTAACACGGGAAAGAAGCTTGGAAAAGCTGAATTTCTACTACGAGCCAACCCTTATCTTAAGGGGTGCCAAAACAAAAACGAGTAACATGTATGGTTTCTCCCTTGAAGGTATACCTTTTTTCTTGGAGTAGATGGACATATACATAGATGTAAATAACAAGGAAAGTGCTGTACTTGCATATTAATTGCATAATGATTAACTAAAATGCTCTGGATTATAGGTTACTATGCTCTCAAATTTCATTCTGTCATTATATAGCTGGATAGTCTTCAGAAATTATTAAACTCTTCTATGCCTTATTTTCCTTCTCTACATAATAAAGGTAATATTTGTATTCATCTCCAAGAGTTGCCATGAGAAATAAATGCCAGTGATGCATGTTAGTGGCTAGCACATTTTCATTTCTTAGTAGTCAAATGATAATAATAATTATTATCAGTAAGTTATTATTGTTGTTTTTGGAAAAAAATAATAAGTCGTCTTCTAATGAATTAGAGCAGCTGTCATAAGGAAGATGTATTTGAGATGACTATAAGGGTGAGTACGTGCTGTCCCAATGCTACATCCGAGGATATTTAATCCTGACAGTTGGAACAGCATGTGCAATGATTAGAGCAGTAAAATTGAATTTCCTATAAAAGGCTGACCTCCAAGTCAGAAACATGGACACATACTCTTCCTGTTGACCACAACAAGACCCGTATTCCTCAGAAGATGAATTATACAATTTGGATCATTGATCATACAGAAATTCATTGTCAGCTTGACTTTTAAGATTTGCCAGGTATTAGAAGAGCTTATTTATAGAAAGCAGATGGCTTTTTGTCATTTAATTCACTGAAATTTACTTAGTATGAAGAAGGGAGAAATCAAGCTGGCTCCATGATAAAAGCTCTCTAAATACATTAGCTCACTGAGTGGTCTGCAGAGGGACAAATAGAACACTGCTTTTTAAAATGAATTAGCCTTCTTTTATGTTTTAGAAGAGATAAGACCAAAGTCCTCAGCAGTGAATGATAACATGAGTAGAAGCAATTTCAGAATTTGCTTTATCAAATGCTGAATCCTCTCTCATCTCATGGACCATAGTGCTGTCTCTCTTATGAGGTGCCCTCATTGCCTTCCTAGAATGGATCAAGTTCAAACAGCAGTGCCTTCTTTCAAACCCCAGACCCATCCTATTTCAATTCCCAGATTTCTGCCTTGTTTATCTACTTTTTTTCAATCAAAACTCCAGTTGACTGTCCTCTCTTCTGGACAAGCACCTTTTGCTTTCTTTTGCTGTAACATTTATCCTGCATCCTTTCAAGTACTGCCCATATTATTCATCCAGCTGTTATTTATCTAGTCTATATTTCATCATGATATATAAGCTCATGAGTGTATTCTTTACATTCTATTGGTCTCCTTTTCACTTTCCCTTCCTTGCTCTCTTTCTTCTAACCACCTCACTCCTAGTGGGCCCTATTTAAGAAAGTGTGACTTTGGAGGCAATAGCTCAGTGTTCTGATTGAGGTCTTTTTATTTGTGATGTTAGAATCTTACAAAAGTGTATTTTTTTTCTCTGTAATTGTCTAATCTGTAAGTAGTTGTGGAATGGTTATGAGGAATAAATAAGACAATGCATGCAAACCGTGCCTGGTAAGATAGACTTATTACTCTCACTGCTGTTTACATTTGATACACATTATCAAATCCTAACTAGTTCTCACCACAGGTAGTTATCAGAGATATAAAGACCGAAAACTCACGATATTTTCCCTGAAGGAGCTCACTACCTATAGAAAAGCTCAGAGTAACATTATTTTACAATAAAAGATAGGCTTGAACAGGTAGACAGATAATGAAGAGTGAAACACAATCTTTTGATTCTTTCAATAAACAACTTTTGAGCCCTTCAATTTGCAAGGGAAGGCAAAGGCGTCTTAATCTGCATGCACTGGAGATGGCCCGGAGTGCCTGTGTGGAAACCTGCACTGTACTCCAAGATTGCTCAAAAGGATCACGCTAATGATCTCTGGCAGGGACACAGGATGAAGGAGGACGTAGAGAAACCATCTCATGAGTTTGCCTGTGATTGATACTATGAGGAAAATGAAGATGCCTCGCAGGCACTGCCCTGCAAAATCTTGCGGTACCTCAGTAAGGAGAAGGAATATGCAAGGTTTCCTGGAGGAACATCTTGGAAATGCTTTCATCTTGGCCCTCAGAAGGCCAACTAGGATGGGCAGAGCTCAAAATTTGTTCCAGAGCCCCGCATAAGGGTTGCTCAAGACTTTGCCAGACCTGAATCACTACCTGCCACAGTCCTCGAGCTGCTTTGCCTACTTTCTGTTTTTCTTCTTCCACTCCTTTATCCAAACAGCAGTCAGCAAAATAATTCAAAAAGGCAATTCTGTTTAGGCCATTCTGCTGCTCAGAACTCTCCAATGGTGGAGTATTTTTGTTTGATTTGATTGGATGTTTTAGCCTCTATAATCAGTAGTTACAGGATCCTGCAAGAACTCTGCCTTCTTGTCTCTGCAGCCTCAGCTTTTCAACTTTAAGACCTTCCAGATGACTCTCACTGTACCTCTCATTTCTGATTATACTTCTCTCTTTCTCACAATCTCTCCCTCTCTCTCTCTTCTTCCCTCATCTCAAAAATGTGACCTGTGCTACTGCATTTGACTAGAACGCCCTTATCTTTTTCTTACCTGGTGATCCTGACTCACCCTTCAGGTGTCAGATTAAACGACCTTCCCCATGGAAGTCTTTCTGATACACTGTATCACCCACTGTAATAAACAAACAAGGCACTGGCATGGTTAAGGTGTGTCCATAGCAAAATATGTATGTTAGATTTTTTTCTCTTCCCTACTCACCCTCAAGTACCAAGAGAGTATAGGAATGTCTATTTTTTTTTCCAACAGTTTGTCTTAGGACTTGATATCATGTCTGGTATTTGATAAAGATGTTTTTCCTTTTAATGAGGAAGTGATTGACTGATCTTAGTTCCTGCGGCAAAAGACCCTAAAGGAATGGGGATATCTATAGTATTCTAAGTGGTTGTGTCTTTTCATTCCAGAATAACTTCTCTCCATTCTTAAATTAGATGAAAAATTTCTTGAGAGTCCCTGAAATCTGGGGTTAGTCACAAGAGGATTTGATCTTTAACCAGAATGATGATGGCTCAGAGGGTGGATGATTACACCCTAGCATAACACAAGAGGACTCAAGCGAATGAACACAGATTTGGCATTCTGAGACTTGTTGAAGTGAAGTGAACACCCCTTTGTCAATCCTGATAAAGGTCAGATTATGAGAAATCAAAGTACTATTTAACCCAGTAGGTAGCATACCTATACCTCTATTTTTCCTAGAGCCTGAGAATATAAATAGTCGAAAGAAGATTCGGAGAAATTAACTGATCCAGAATACAGCAACATATCATTATCTCCCCTCAGGTATCAGTATCTTCCCATGACTCTTTTCTTCCCCCTTTTTTTTTCCTTGCAAGTATAATGAATGAACAGAATCTTCACTTTTCTTAGCTTCTTAGCTCTACCTGTTTCTTGGAAATTATAACTAGTGCCTAAGGGCCAATAAACTAACCTGTATGAAAAGAAAGCATGAATTACTTCAATAATATCGCACAGTCCTTACAAGTTTTTAAAGAAGGAACCAACTGAACAGTATGTGAGGAAGTGACTGTCCTCATCCCAAGTCCTGCTCCTGAAATGTGCCTACTCCTCTAGATTTCACATAAATATGAGTATCTCTACCACATTAACCTCCAGGTCATGTATGAGTGCACTTTCAGACACCTCAGAGGACTAGCCAAAAAACAGGCCAGAGACACAGAACCCAAATTCAGTAACTATTGTTGTAGGTAAGAGTGAGCTCTCTCTATGCCACACTTGTATTCAGGGGCCAGGCAACCACAACCCGTAGGTCAAATCTGCAGGCAGCCAGTTTTTGTAAACAAAGTTTTATTGTAATACAATCATGGCCATTCAATTATGTACTGCCCGTGGCTACATTCACTACAAAGGCCAAGTTGCATACTTGAGACATATACCATAAGAAGCCAAAAACAAACTGGCCCTTCACAGAAAATGTGTGCTGACCCCTGAAAGTGTATAAGGTCCTATTAGAACAGCAATTGGTCTCAGTGGTGGGGGATTAAGGAAAGACTGTCTACTTCCGGAGGCTAGTATTGTAGAAGCAGCTATAGGTACATAGTAATAAATAGGTAAGAGATCCTTAAGTAATATTGAATTTTGAAGTAGAAGGTTTGAGGATCTTGGCATTCTCTTCAATGTTAGTAATGGGGGGGAAAAAATCTCAACTTGAGGAAGTGGGTTTCAGTTGGACTAACTGGACATACTGAACTTTGGGCATCTGTGGAAAGTGACAGATAAGTTTCTAGAAGCTCATCAAAAGCTGGAATCACATCTTAAGCCTATCTGATAGCCCAGTACCTAAGCCAGGTATGTTTCCTGAGAAAACCATTTATTATTCATCCAGTGATTACTCAGCACCTAGTGTTAAAAAAAAAAGAGTACTAGATCACTGAGTAGTCCAATAAGTGAAATTTCAAGCTTTAAGCTTGGAAATAGATAAATAGATGTTTGGTCATTTATTTTGCTTTTAGTGGAAATCTTTTTCTTCTTAATTGTACATATATCATCTAAAATGAACGAAACTTAACCTCACTTAATAGTAGGTTACATAACCTCTTGTGACTCAGTATCCTCTCATGTAAGACAGAGATGATCATGCTTATTAACTCATTGGGTTGTAAGTGTTAAAGTAGCTAATTTTTTAAAAGATTATTTATTTATTTATTTCAGAGAGAGCATGAGCAGAGAGGAGGGGCAAAGGGAGAGGGAGAGGAGAAGCAGGCTCCCCGCTGAGCAGGGAGCACTTTACCGGGCTCCACCCCAGGACCCTGGGATCATGACCTGAGCCCAAGGCAGCCATTTAACCTACTGAGCAACCCAGGAGCTCCGTTAAAATAATTATTATGCTTAAAAGTCAAAACATTGTTTTGGCATAGAGATTATACTTAAAAAAACACACACACAATGATAAATCCATTCTCCTTGTTAGGAGACGCATTAGGATCTATTAAAATGGTTGCAGTAAACACAATCTCACTAATGTGCACATCCTGTTTTTCAGAAGGGTCCCAAGGATGCAACTGGTGGCTGTTTAAACATGTAGGGCCTGGGTCTTACTCTATGAAGCCACTTCATTTTATATCCATAGTCTGTTTGTCTTATGAAGAAAACAAAGCTGCCTTCATCTAGCTTCTGCTTTTCATTAATTTCTTCTTTGTTCCTTGGCTGACCTCTCTTCAACATTTTGGCTGCTTCTTTTAAGTTTCTTTTCTTCTTCATATTTTACTTTTTCTTGTTTTCCACAATACTAGAGTTTAGATTTCATACCTTAAATGTGGGCCAGTATATTGTGAGCATACTCTATACACCTAAAGCACTGGTCAGATATTCATTTTTATTATCACTTTCAATCCAAGAGAAAGTCTCTTGCCTTCTTGTCACCTATCTGATACTACTCCCTAAGAGATACCTGTTTTCTTAGAACATTTAGCTTTCCTCAATTTGGTCTTTTATTTTCTGATATTACGCTTTCCTAATATCTTTTTTTTTTTTTCTAATTACGTTTGTTTATTTGGCATGTTAAGTTATAAGACAAGCAATGTCAAACAAGTCATGGAAACCTTCTTCAGTCATATTGTGTGGGTAAATGCTGTTCCATAAATTACTGTTCCATAAATTACATAAAATTCCTAAAGTTTTACCATGTCCTGTTTAATGTCATCACATGAAATTCTAATTA
>CM053620.1:19879432-19915365 GCA_028646535.1 Procyon lotor
TTTTTTTTTTTTTCTAATTACGTTTGTTTATTTGGCATGTTAAGTTATAAGACAAGCAATGTCAAACAAGTCATGGAAACCTTCTTCAGTCATATTGTGTGGGTAAATGCTGTTCCATAAATTACTGTTCCATAAATTACATAAAATTCCTAAAGTTTTACCATGTCCTGTTTAATGTCATCACATGAAATTCTAATTACTGAAATGTTGAAATGGATGTCACACAAACAGTTGGATTTCCTTATCAACTGCAATGTAATGAACTCTCATCAGATTTTTAACTATGTCCACTTTTGAGTCTTTTGTCATTTACAATTATTGCTTCATCCCCCAATATATTATAGTATTGGAAGTCTGACCTTTACATACAGGAATCATTATAGTAGCTAAATAATGGAAAAATAATAATACTTTACTTTCCATTGAACCTCATAAATATTAAATAAATTATCACAGGAAGTCTAAAGCCTCACTGTAAGCTTGAGGCCAGAGACTATATTTCTTTTTTTTTTTCCTTGCCTCCTTGATTAACCTCTATTCATCTTTCAAACTCAACTCCAAATCTCCTCCAGCATCTACTTGAAAGAGATAATTTGGAAGCCAGATACATCTAAATTTGCATTCTGGATTTCAACTGATGGCTGTGTGATTTTGAGCAAGGTCTTTTTTTTTTTTTTTAAAGATTTTTATTTATTTGACAGAGAGAAACACAGCGAGAGGGAACACAAGCAGAGGGAATGGTAGTGGGAGAAGCAGGCTTCCTACCGAGCAAGGAGTCCGATGCGGGGCTCGATCCCAGAACCCTGGGATCATGACCTGGGCCGAAGGCAGACGCTTAACGACTGAGCCACCCAGGCGCCCAGAGACTATATTTCAATTTACCTTGACAAACCAACAATTTGCCTCACATCTAGCAATTGGTAGGTGCTTAATAATTTTTAAAAATGTAAAACGCTATCATCATAAAGGAGCTGTGAGAAATTCAGGTAGAGTACTATGTCTTGTATATAAATAAATAAACTCAGTAAAGAATATACAAACTAGAATTTAGTTATTCTAATTCATTACTCAAAATTCTTTCTGGTACATCAGGGCTTGCAAAAACAAAACCCAAAGAGGATAGTTTCTCATTGACATCCTCATGATGATGCTGTCAATGAGAGGGTATTACAATAAATGGATTATTATTATAACCTGCCCTTATGGGATTACTTACTTTATATTTATTCAAGAAACTTCCCTGTATTGATTAATATGATAGGTATTTGCTATATGTGATGATTTAAATTTAAATTTTAATTAATTAAAATGAAATAAGATTAAAAATTGAGTTCCTCACTCACATTCCTTAATCACATTTCAAGTATTCAATAGCCACACAGGGTTAGTAGCTACCATACTGGAGAGCAAAGACAGACATTTCCCTCATTGTAAAAATGTATGGAAGCTGCTGGGGTAATTCTATTCATTATCCTGGAATTCATGTCCCAAAACATCCACTGGGACACATGGGTGGACATAAGATGGTTGGGATGTTTTGAAGGATTGGAAAGTATCTGAAAGTTAAAAAGAGACATTCCTTGAAACTTTATTTAAAAATGATTTACTAAAAAAAAAATACATAAAAATGATTTCTTAGTGTAACAGAATGAAATATTTTAATTTGTCACTGTTTCCTGAAATGCACTCTACGTGCATTCAGGTTTCAGTTTAGGATTTCTTCAAAAACCAACTACCACCCTTGTCTGCCAATAAAGTATTTCTTTGTCCCTTGTTCCCCCATGAAGGTATTAGAAAAGTTCCCTAAAAACGGCAAACAAAATTATTTGTAATGTTGTATCAGGAAGAAGTGTCAGGTAAATTCAAACCTCCTTCTCCTTCTTTGAGTCTATGTGGTTCATATGAGCAATATTTACTGAGAGTCTATATACGCCAAGCATCATGTAACATGCTAGGGGTAGAGAGGAAAATAATACATGGAACCTATATGAAGGACATCGCAGTAAAGGAAGGAAGACAGACATACCGAGTATTTGTTTTAGAATAACTTAAACACATGATTTAAAAAAAAAAGATTTCTAGCATATTCTTTACAGAATTTACTGAGAGAAGGAAAGTATACAATTCTGTGAAGTAGCTTGTGTTTATGGGTTCGATGCTTTTGGATGTTTCTTTATTCTCTATTTTCCAAATGCAAAGAAAAAAGTGAAGAAAACTTAAAAAGTGAGAAAAAATGCAAAAATTGATTTAGTTAAAGTAATCTAGAGAGAGCTATGTAAGATTCTAAACAAAATTTTAAACAGCATACTATTTGGCACCAACACTTGATGTTGTCAGTATGTGCAAAAATATGCAAACAGTGGACTAAAATTAAATGACAAATTCGACAACATGGCAAATGTCTCCTTAGACAAATCTTTAGAGAGGTAAATGGAAAACATTCACCTCACCAGTGCATTCCCCTCTCTTTAGAATGCTCACCATGATTTCTGCATGAAAGTTATCAAAGAACCATCATTTAGGGGTAAAAGCACTGGATGAAGCCAAGAGAGAATTTCAGAGAGTGGTGAGTATTTTAATGGAAGAAAATCTGAAACATCAGCGGAGAAAGCAAGAGGGCAAGAATGATGAATTGTTGGGACGCCTGGGTGGCTCAGTTGGTTAAGCAGTCGCTTCAGCTCAGGTCATGATCTCAGGGTCCTGGGATCGAGTCCCACATCGGGCTCCTTGCTCGGCAGAGAGCCTGCTTCTCCCTCTGCCTCTGCCTGCCTCTCTGCCTACTTGTGCTCTCTCTCTGACAAATAAATAAATAAAATCTTAAAAAAAAAAAAAAAGAATGATGAATTGTTAACCCCAAACAAAAAGTCACATCCACAGTATTTTTTTTCTTTACTTCATTAATTACCGTAGTACGAAGTAGTGCAAACGATAGGGACTTAGTAAATATTCACTGAACAAAGGAATAAAGAAACTATGTGGCTGCATAAGTACAAAGTAGTAAAATCTCCAATCAGCCTGTTGAGGAGAGCAGACATTTCTCCATTTAAGGATTCTTCAACTTTAATAATTTATAAAGCCATCTTTTATTCATCTCTAATCTAATATCTCCATCTTCCCATTTCTGTTAAGAATGCAAAAGTGTTAAAGATGACATACAAGGTCATTTGTTCTGTTTTCCAACACATTTTTAACTGAAGTAAAATTAAAATATAATGTTGTACTAGTTTCAGGTGTACAGTCCATTATCCACTATTTCTACCAATCATCTTATCCTCGCTCTCACTCCTCCTTTGCACCATCAGCCACCCTGAAATAAAACTGAATCATGTGTTGAACACAAGGTGCCGTTTCCTGCCTGACAGTCTCGGAATGTGCTCCTTCCCCTGCATGGGATGGTCCTTCCTTTCTTTTACTCTGGGCAGATTCCATTCAAGACCAAGACAAAGATTGAACACTATATGTGTTCTCTGGGAAACGGCAGCATGTCATTTAGTCTCTACTTTAGCTGTTTTTCTTGCCTTATTTATCAGAGTTCAGTTCTCAAATGAAGGATCCAGTGAAACCCATGTATGAAATAACTTCTTTATGCTCCTAATTTATTTTATTTATTTATGTATTCTTTGATTTGTTTATTCATAAATATTTATTAAGCATCTAATAGATGCTACGCATTATAGAAGACACTAGTAGTATTGTTATGAATAAATAAATATAGATCATTTTATCCTGGAGCTTAAGGCAAAAGTTCAAGGTTGTAACACTCACTTTTTTCCATTTTTATATTCACGGTGTTTAAACACAGTGCCCGAGATAGGAGATAGCCAATAATTACTTGAAGTCAGGAAAGAAGAAATCAAAGTGAGAAAAATGGGAGGAGGATTGGGACAGAAGGTTGAAGGGAAAACATGGAGAAATAGGAAGAGAGTAAATGAGTGAGGGAGGAAGAGGCAAGGAGAGAAAAGGAACGAGGTCCCTGAATACCAAGTTCTTCTAACTAAACTCTGGGCTGGAGCTGGCCCTGCGAAAAGAGGAAGGAGCAAGTTTCTATAGAATATACATAGCTGCCATCTTGACAGAAATTCATTTTTATTTAATGTGGACTATCCAAGAGTTGGTGATGTACTATTTCACCAACTTTCCCACTGAATTATTCTAATAGCAAAGGGGACTGAATGAGAACTCCAGAGGTTCCCAACTAGAAAGGTGAAATGTATTTTAAGTCTTTGGATTGATTTGAAAAATTCATGTAAATTTTATATTCTATCTGTAATATATCCATGTTAGTTTAAATATCAGAAAACATTAGTTTTCTCTCAAATCTGCTTATAAAATTGATGCTCTAGGAAACTGCATCTATGGTTACTATCCAGCTGCTCATCCCTCCATGCATGCCAGCACTCACTCCGCACTAAGAGGCATAGGCCAGCTTCCAAAGCAATGGACTGGCAAACAGTTTGGGTCACATGGTTTCTGAAAATGATGTCTCCAATGATTGTCACTGAAATCAGTGAAGGGGACTTCTTGCCACTAACTATATATAAGGGAGAGATGTCCACACTAAGATTCAACTGCTCTTATTTTATATGCCTTAAAGAGGCTTTTAAACATTTTAAAACAGCAATTACTACTTAAGAAGTTCCATTTTAGCTGTTTCTAAATCAGTTAATAATATGTATTTTCCTTTTAATATCCTTCTGAGGAGACTAAAGTGCCTCTCACATAATTTCATTAATCTACACATTTCCTTTTCAAAGATGGGCTTTTTCATCACTTAAAGTGTGTTATTTTATACCAAGTTAATATCTAATATCAAACATTTCGGTGGCTTAAGTAATAGCAATGTTTATAATTGGATGGCAGTTAGAATTTGAGCTTTAAATCTAGAGACTATTTTGCTATTAAGTTAATACAATAAGCTAGTGGGGACTGTAAAGAATTTTTTAACTCATGGATATATCTGTATCTCTATCTATCTACCTATTTATTTCTTTTTTTAAATTCACAGATATATCTATAGTGGTAGAGTTCTCATTTATCAGGGATGACCAATTCTCAAATGCAACAGTTTAAATAGATATTACTAAGTATGTAAGCATGCAAGCATGTATAAATATAAATGATGTTTCAATTCATTAGAAGATGTAAAAAGATGATACTGATATTCTACTCAATTGAATATTTTATATACCTGAGGACCAAACACAAATTCCTCTTACTGAAAAGTTTTCTAAAATATTTGAGAATTCTTTTCCAAAAGACACTGAAATCACTTATTCTCATTATTCAGATAACCCAGCCTGGAAGTTGCTCTCTTTCTGTCAGAATGAGAGGATGGTCTATAAAACAACCCCACATAGAGAGGGTATTAGTAGCAGGTGTATTTCCAGTGTGTTGAGAGGAACAGAGCATGTCCCTAACCTGATGAAATTGCTTCAACATTTTGAAAAGCAAGTAAGAGACTATATTTCTAGAATAATAGAACTATTATGGTATTATTTTTTACTTTAAAATGGGTGTAGAGGGTTATTAGCATCTCCGAAATTAATATAATTATTGGCTTTTACATTAACAAGTGCTCAGTCCAAAATGAATCAAATTGACATGGCAAATATTTGTTAAACCCTTACATTTTTTAGGGGCTGATGATCTAGCAGTGAACAAGACAAAAAATATATATTAAACAGCCTTTCTTATGGCTTTTAGATTATAGGTGATACGACATAAATCTGGGAGCATCAGGTAAGGATGACCATTTCATGTTGAAGGCTGTGGCGGAAAATGCAGCAGGTGTGGAATGGGGAGGGCAGACTCTTCTGTGCTGGTGTGCCAGGGACAGCCTCACCCTGGGGTGGCAGGTGAGTATGAGCAATGAAGAAAGAGAGTCATGGCAATAAAGACATGGGCAAAGTTATTCTAGGCAAGCTTGTCCTATTTATGAGCAGCAAGAATATAGAAGAGGCATGAATAAGAAGGACTATAGAAAGTGGTAAATCTAGAAACAGACAGAACACAGGCCGCAGAGGTCCCTGCAGGGCAAGTAAGGAGTGATGTGTCAGGAGTGTTATGGAAGTGCTTTGGAGTGACTTGATCTTATTTATGACTAAAGACAGATCACTCTGTCTGTTGTGTAAGGAAAAAAAGTAAAAGCAGGAGAAAGGGAATCGTGGATGGCAGGAAAACAGTCCCAAGAAATCACAATTGTCTAGAAGATAGAGAAAGGGGACTTGATAGTTGTACATCTGTTGTGAAGAGGTTGGATTAAGATGTATTTTGAAAGTAAAAGCAATAAAATGCTGATGTATTCACTATGAGGAGTGAAGGAAAGTGGAAATTAGGCCAATACAAGGTTTGGTCCAAGTAGCTACATGAATACCCATGACATTTACTGAGATGAGAACACCGCGGGATGATCAGTTTGGGGGAGTAAGGAATCAGGTAGTTCTGTTCGGCGACTTGCAAGTGTGAGGAGTGCAACTTGTAAGTAAGAAGAGATGAGGACTAGTTCCCTGGAGAGGTCGTCTGCAGGTGATGTGAGAGGCTAAAGCTGGGAACAGAAAATTGACTTAGAGAAGAGAGACCAAGAATGATCCTTCATTTATTCCACCACTTAAACATTAGGACTAAGACAGAAAGAACCAGCAAAAGAACCCAAGAAGGAATAGCCAGAGAGGTAGGAAGAAAGTTAAGAGGACTGAGGATCCTCAGAAGTCAAATACCAAAGTGCTTCATAAAGATGAGGTAATTAACTAAAGCTATTTTTTTCCAATGAGATGAAGCTTACAATTAAGACTGGACTTATAAAGATGAAAATCTGGTGATCTAGTCAATGACACAGTGGAGGCCAACAGACTAATAGGAGTGTATAGAGTAAATAATGGGGAAAAACTGTAGGTTTAGGCCCCCCCCCTTTTTTTTGAGCATTTGACCAGAAAGGGTCAAATACAATTGGGGTGATAGCTAGAGGACTAATCAAGTCAAAGGATTTTTTTTTTAATGGGGGTGATTATAAAACATGTTTTACTATGATGGTAATGCTTCAGCTCATCAAGGTCTCTATCTTCGTTAATAATCAAAAGGAGTTAAAAAAAAATAATCAGGGGTGCCTGGGTGGCTCAGTGGGTTAAAGCCTCTGCTTTCAGCTCAGGTCGTGATTTCAGGGTCCTGGGATGGAGCCCCGCATTGGGCTCTCTGCTCAGCAGGAAGCCTGCTTCTCTCTCTCTCTCTGCCTACTTGTGATCTCTCTGTGTCAAATAGATAAATAAAATCTTTAAAAAATAATAATAATCAAAAGGGGTTAGAAAAAAGCTTAATTAGAGCCATTTAAATTGATCAGGATTTCATATTATGGGCTAAAATTTTCAGAAAGGGGCTTAGAGTTGCTTACAGTCCATCTAATATATCTGATTTATGTGCTCTAATCTCCCATTTGTTCCTTGAATCCTTCTATAACATAACTTACAATGTCCCTTCTGAACAACTGAATGATCCCCAGAATAAAAATTATAATTCCTTCAATTTTACTTTTTTGTTATCACAGATATCAGCAACAGAAAAATATTTTGGATTATTTTGTTCAACAACAAAGATTGCATATGGTAAGACTGATTTTGATATCGTGTAAATCACTGTTTTACTCTTAATAGCTCTGAGGGGGTCAAAATGAAAAGACTTAAGAATTAGGCATTTTAGTGGTCACCAGAGTCATCTAACTAAAAATTATACTAAAGGGATGTTAGGTTGCAGAAAGAAAAGAAAAAAGTAAAAATCGAAGAAGGTGACTGTCTTACGTACCTCTTCTGATTATCCCAGATTCGATCATTGTAGTAATATCTTATTCGTCTAATATATGTCTCCTGCTGGGAATAGAGAAAAAGATACAGTCTCAACTCTGAAGAGGTTCAGAGTCAAACAGAAACCACAGAGACAAGAAATTGCAACACAGTGTATAAAATGTGCTCATTGTACGCTGCCCAGAAGGCTCTGAACAGAGTACAGGGACTAGAGAGAGGATTCAATTTTTATCTTTTTCCCAACATATATGGTGCTCCCTGATCAAGATGGTTCTACGGAACAAACAGAACATTGTAGATGAGAAGAGGAGTCACAGATCAAAGGCTGTGACAATCAAGAAAATTTGTAGAGACTATTAAAAATAACAATTCACATGTTAACAACATATAAGCACTTCCTACACGCCTCTAGTAAGTAGTGTAGTAATTGGGTTAACAACTCTATAAGGCAAGTTCCATAGTTTGAGCTCTCTTTTTACAGAGAAGCAGTGGAAGGTAAGAGTGCTACAGAGAAGCACATGGGGGTAAGTTTCATTCCCAAGGTCCCCGAGCCATCGAGCTATCGTGGCAGAGCTAGGACTTCAAGCCAATCAGTTCAACCTCAAAGCCTAACTACAGCTCAACCCTGACTGCTAATAAGAGGGTGAGGAGATAGAAACGACAACTTATTAGGAAGCAATAAAATAACTCGTGTCTGCTGATCTCCAGGCTAAATATCCTGAGAACATCTGAGCCGGTAAGGGTTATGGGTAGAATATTTAAATATTTACTTATTTATTTATTTTAAAGATTTTATTTATCTGACAGAGAGGAGAGAGATCACAAGTAGGCAGAGAGGCAAGCAGAGAGAGAGGGTTCTCCCCGCTAGGCAGAGAGCCCGATGCAGGGCTCGATCCCAGGACCCTGAGATCATGACCTGAGCCAAAGGCAGAGGCTTTAACCCACTAAGCCACCCAGGCGCCCCTAGAATATTTAAATATTTAAACAGAACAAAGTATTTTTCCCACAAAGACATTTATGTGATTGCAGACAGTAAAAGTAAGAATAAAATATCAAAGTTATAAGAAGTAGAATTGACCTAATAAAAGGGATGCATTGATCTCAACAAATAAAACTCTTCTCTTTTAGGAGGTAGTAAATACAACCAGATAACCAGAATTTTCAATTGTATGCCTTCTACCACAATCATATGATTGACATGAATTAATAGCTTCCAGTGTAAAAGTGCTTAAGAAATAGAAAAAGGTACAATTACATTTCAACTAAGTTTTAAAAAGCTTCACCTGAAGTAAAAACTAACTACAAAAGTGACTTTAATATTTCTAGCCCCGCTATGGCCTAGAGCCACCGATAGAAGAATGTGTCAGTGGAGTATGGTCTTGGGTGTCCTCCAAGAAAAAAAAAGAATATTGAAAATGATCTCATACAAATTTTAATAGGTCAAGTCGTACTGCTGCTTACAGGTTACATAAGGTCTCCGAATCTGTTTCTTCACCTGAAATACAGAAATCATGCCAATCTTGCAGAAATACCATGTGGTTTCAATTTAATTCACAGGCAATGCCTTTCAGTTTCTTGACTATAGGATATCCTAAATATTGTCATGTTCTATATGAAAATGAATAGCATAGCATTGACTTACTGACAGTTTCTCAAGTGGAGAAATGAAAGAAAGGTATACTTACTGGCACAGAGCTCCATTAATTTTGTTAGCTCATTTTTAATTAACTTTATTATTTTTGTAAATTTGTAACAGAAAATTATATTGAAATGTGTATCAAATACAGAAGTAAGAAATCACTGATCAAAAAAGCAATCAGTATATATAACCAGTATATATATTTCTTCACATTTTATGATGCATTGATCTCTTTTTTAAATACAAAGAATTACTCCTGGTCGGCTAAGTGCTATAAAGCATGGCCTTGCCTTAAACATTCAGGTGTCTCCATGTTAGATCAAACTGGAATTGACTGGTATTGGAAATGGCCTGTGTTTTTCCAAAGCCAAAAATTATAGGTGTGCATTTAATTTAGTTTTATAAATTTAAAGAATCTAAGGAGGATATAAATAACCTACAGAAAACTTGGTTCATAGTACAGAAAATGTTTGCTTTTTATGGAGGGATGAGGAACACTGGTGAAGTGGAGGGAAAAGAAGGAACCCTCTTTTTATTTATTTTTTAAAAAGATTATATTTATTTATTTGACAGAGAGGAAAGAGATCACAAGTAGGCAGAGAGGCAGGCGGGGCGGGGGGTGGGGGGAAGCAGGCTCCCTGTTGAGCAGAGAACCCGGTGCGGGACCAGGACCACAATCCCAGGACTCTGAGATCATGACCTGAGCCGAAGGCAGAAGGTTTAACCCAGTGAGCCATCCAGGCGCCCCGGAACCTCCTTTTCAAGCCAGGAGAACTAGACTTCTTTTTTTCTTTTTGAGATCTTTTGTTTTCAGGTGGGAGATGTCTAGGCACCAATTATTAACTGACTTGAGGATTTCTCTAGTAAATTATAGGAGTCCTTTTCTTTTTATCCTATGCATCTCTTAACATTCCTGAATAGGTTCTTCAGAATTAGAATCCTATGTGCTAGCTATTTGCATTCATATCAAATGTTTCAAGGGCGAAGAGGAGACTCTGTCCACACTACTTTACATCGCATATTACCGAGGTGCTAATTTCTCCATCACCATAAAAGATCATAATTATCTCTGGATTTCTTTACTGCTATATGATTCACAGATACATGCCTGGACACTGATGTCATGTATATTTTATTAATACCTCACCAAGCATCAGCAAAGATAACTGTTCATACCTCCAGAATTTTTTATTCATGTTTATCCACAATGGGTGAAAGCAGCATGCAAAATAAATGAAGAATGATACCACAAATGTCTTTAGAGAGATATTAGGAGAGAATCAGCAGAGAGGCTTTATGCAAGTTGTATGAGCCATGTATTATCTATGCATATGCTACAACGGTCCGAACATTTAGAACGTCATGCTCCATACCCGCCCCAAATAATATATTTGACCCATAATGAAGTTTTAACTTGGGATGGGGAACTAAATTCTGCCTTTATTGTTATTTTTAAAAATGTATTTGCCTTTAAATGTGCTGTTCATATGAAAAATCTCTGCATACTTTCACTATCATTTGAAATCAGCCCTTCTTATGGAAACATCAAACAGCTATGCTCCATTACCATGTGTAAGCAGGAGCATCATTTTGTTAGCCGGTGTAGGGCTCAACTTCCTAATGTCATTCATATTCCTTTTGTCACAGTGTTACTAATGAATATTGAAGCTGAAGACAGAAAATAAAGTGCCCAAGACAAGGTCAATAGGTTAAAACAGTAGCATATTAAAAAATGCCCATAAAATGTCTCTTTGAGCCCAGGAGTCATATGGTGAAGTGGAAGATGAAGAGGCCCCCTTCACTTAGGAAGGCATTTTTCTTCTAATTAGCATGTGTCAACCAGGGCTGAGGGGAAAAATGCATGATGATATTTCAGACAATGCAATGGAGACGCTATCTATGCAGTACAAGGTTAGCAAAATCTATAAGGGTGTTTACACACATTTATTTTTATTACTATTTTTTATGTCTTTGTCCCTTTGTGAATGTAAAGGATATGGTTTTCTCAAAACAGAAGGTCAGAGCTGGAAAGGAATTAGACATAATTTAGTCCGGTCTCTTCATTTTTAAAGATGAGGATGCTGCACTCCAAAGAGGTCAAGGGAATTGCTTAAGTTCACATAACTAGCAAGAGTAGAAATGAGGAGAGAGATCTCCTATTTCCAAGTGTCAGCCCTCCCAGTTTGTTCTCTTCTGTGACTCGAGTGACCCACAAATCAAGTACATATTCAAAGAAAACTTCAACTATGACACCTTGAACATTTTATTGACCCCACTACTGATGACGAATGGTTTCAAATGTCTCAACCATTTTCAGACTGAATTCTAGTACCATTCTATGTGGTCTCTGCAGCAAGTGAGGTAATGCGGGAACAGTTTAAATGCTTGACCACTGAACTGAAGTGAGATGTCCCCAATTTCAAACAGAAGATCTACAACTCCTATTTATATGACCTTGGACAAATTACTTGATTTCTCTGTGTCTGAGTTGTCTCATTTGGGAAATCTAGGTTCCAAACTCCTATGGTTGTTTGTGATGGTTAAATGTGTGTACATGGAATGCTTACCAAAACATGTAGTCCAAAGTTAGTCCTCAATATATGTTAGCAGCTATTGTGATTTTTTATTATTCTTAATAATTATAAAGAGAGCTTTTCTTGCCTTGCACTTGGACATAGCCTGTTAGACTGAAAAATTCATCTACCTTCTGTAAGATGGTGGTTTCCAACTCTGGACAACAAAGAGGTATAAGAAGGGGTTGGTGAATTTTCATATAATAATTGAACACAAACCAAAAGATTCAGTCTCGTTGGCTTCAAATGCATAGGCAGATGGTCTCTTTTGACATATTGGATTCCAAAGCCTTTTGCAGTCTTGTAAAGTTCAATCAAATGAAAACCACATTGTAAGTCATGGTACAGGGAGTCAAATATTTGGCCATAGTTGAAATGTATGCGTTAGTTCAAACTAAATAACCTCTGGAAGACAACCATTATCAGATCAGAGGACTTCTTTTATGAAAAACTGTTAAACAACCTATTCTGGTGAGCTGCTTTGTGGCATAATATATTGTTAATACAGGTGGTTTCTGGACTACAGGAGCATCCCTTCACCCACCCAGCTTAAAGAATTTAACTTCAGGGGCTGTCCACTTACTCTGTAACCATCCTGTATGTGTAACTTCCTGAGCTGTGTTCTGGGAAGAACTGCTCAGAGGCCCCTTGAGCCACTTTATTGATACATATAGGACTGCAACTCCAGGAAATCATGGAAAAATCATTTAAAGACAATTAGTGTGAATGAGGAATTGATAAAGTCTTTCCAGATACTAGTTCCATGGTGTTTTTGTTTTATGTGGTTTTGCCACATAAAAATCTGCATGGTCCTTATCATATTTCCATTAAATAACTCATGATACTAATGGAACACTGTTTTAGTAAAAATAATCCAACCACAGGCACCATGAAAATATCTTCTTTGTTCCAATTTCTTATATTCAAATCCAATGGCAATACACCATCTAGAATAGCCAGGGGCCCTAATTACCAAACAGAACACTTTAGCTCAAAGCAGGTTTTGAACTGAGAAACAAACAACTAATTGATTTACAAATGACTTGAGGTTCAAAACTTAATTTGTAAGTAACTCAGGGACTTAAATATCCCATGAGGACTATGGACTGGTAGAATCATAAAATAATCATAATAGTAACAATTTATAATGAAGATAGGCTGATAGATTAGTTTTCTTTCTCAATGGAGACTCTGCTATAGTAAGTGTTTAATGACATTCTCTTTGATTAATGTTTGCATTACCTACAATTTATTGGTCACTTGCTCAGCTGAATCTTTTCAGGAAAAGATTACACATCATGATGTTTCCTTGGTTATATGTCCATAAAACATATCTAAATTACAAATTGGACAATAGAAGACTAATTAGCACTGATCAGCAGATGTGCCTGACAAATTAACAGCTTAGTCGCTGGAAAATATATTTGTGATTCCTCACAGAATACCTGGATAGGCATTTAAAGTCTATCCCCAAGGCCCTCTTCCCATATTACAACATCAACACATCAGTCTTCAGAGTTAGATAAAAGGAATCTGATGAGAACCACGTTAACATTTATGTTGAGCTTAAATAAAACATGAAACTAACATCTTGAAAGACTCTGAGTTGAGCAAGGCAGCATTCATACCACGCTATTCAAGAATTATTCATGAAGCTTCAGTGCTTAAGATTTTAGTTGCTTATATCTGATTTTACTTAAAGTTCTTCTTTGCGATGATTGTTTTCAGATATTTCATCTACTGAGATAGGAAGTGAGCAATAACAGGAAGAAACAGTTTGAGCACCTAATGATATCTAAATGCCTTAATTGCCTGATCATCTTCCTTCCTGAGTGTTAAACATCTCTCTTTGTTGGAATGGGGAGGGTGTTGATGGAGGAAAGGGGAAGGTTTACATTTAGGAAGAACAGATTAAACAGAATGATCTCACTTAGAGAAATTAAGTCTAATAATCTCTTGGGTTCAGAGTTCAGTAAAGTCTTAGTCATTTTCTAATGACTTTGTCACACATATCTTGGTTTTATCTTTAAGCAAAGACCCAGAGAATAGACACCCACTGAACAAGGTTTATAAGAATCCATACTCAAAACTTTGTGGCTGGAACTAGAAGAGAAAGTCATTTTTTTCCTTGGGTTTTTCCTCCTCTTTACTCAGAACTTCCTCAGTCCCCAGGGAGAAAGTGAGTGGTACAAACTGTCCCATCCTAATACCCTTCAGCCCCTGAAACAGCTTGGTCCCACCTGGTCTCTGAGAATTACTTGTGAAGCAAGTTTTATTTCCCAATAAACAATATTCCTCTTCTTCCAAGAATTCCCCATGGTCCTAATTTGCTAAGTCAGAAATTAGGTGACAAAAGAGTATTGTATCTATTTCTTTAGTGGTTTATAGTTTTCAAGACATTTCCACATACATTTTCTCATTTGATAATGATGAATATTTAGCTCCACTGAAAGCATATGTTAGACTGGGAAAGGGACTGTGGCAGATGTGACATTTATGGGATTTCACACAGGGCAGAAATTAGCATGAGGAAGCCAAGGCTGTTCAAGTGTGTAAGACTCATAGTCCATAATCAGAGACAGGGTGTCATTTGTATTTACATGCAAGCAGAACTGGAAATGCTGATCATGAAACATTCAGCAACATTATTTCTCTCTCTCTCTTTTTTTAATGTTGGCATGCATTTTTAACTCTGGTCAAATTTAAAAGACAGTAAGTGTTTTGACCCAAACTATGCATTAGTTAATAAAAAGAAGAAGTAAAAGAATACCAAGCATAAAAATGCAAAATTATTCTTTCAGTTGGAGTGTTTTATTCAGTCTGAAATTAAAGTGTTTATTGGTGGGAGGGCAGACTGAAGCAGTTTTTGTGATTAAATGTATATTATGGTATTTATACTCTGCAATGACATATAGCTTTTCTCCTATGACACTCTATTCTCTTTATCATCTTTTCATATTGAATTACTATATCAGTGCTATGCTTTTTATGAAGATCCACCGTATTTTTTCAAAGCCATATGAACTACACCTAAAAGATTTTATTTTTCAGAAATAAAATGGCAAATATGTCCCTCTAGATCTTAAGTTTATATACCCTTTATATTTGTTTATGTGAAAATGTGTATTCTATCAAATAAAAAATGTCCAAGAACATTTTTCTGTGAAAATCTGATTCTGGGTATTATGCAGATCTTTTTTTTTTTTTTTTTTTTTTTTTTAGATTTCATTTATTTATTTGACAGAGAGAGAGAGAGATCACAAGTAGGCAGAGAGGCAGGCAGAGAGAGGAGGAAGCAGGCTCCCCTCTGAGCAGAGAGCCTGATGCGGGGTTCGATCCCAGGACCCTGGGATCATGACCTGAGCCAAAGACAGAAGCTTTAAACCACTGAGCCACCCAGGCACCCCGATGCAGATCTTTTTTTTAATACAAACTTTGGTACAATAAATCATATTCAGAAAATGTACACAAATAATAAATGGATTAAGTCAACTAATTTTTGAAAAGTTCTTGTTCAATCACAATGCAGATCAAATTTGTACATTACTAGTGCCTCAAAAGCTTCCTTTATGCTCCATTCCAGTCATCATGACCCCTAAAGCAAACTATGTCTATGACATCGTAACATAAATTAATTTTTCCTTGCTTAAAAATTTATACCGGGGTGCCTGGGTGGCTCAGTGGGTTAAAGCCTCTGCCTTTGGCTCAGGTCGTGATCTCCGGGTCCTGGGATTGAGCCCCGCGTTGGGCTCTCTGCTCAGTGGAGAGCTTGCTTCCCCCTCTCTCTCTTCCTGTCTCTCTGCCTGCTTGTGATCTCTCTGTCAAATAAATAAATAAAATCTTTAAAAAAAATTTATACCAATGGAGTTATACAATATCTATAGATTTGAATATTTTTCCCAAATATTATATTTGTGATATTCATCAATGCTATGACAAAAAGAATATAGCAGTGGCTGCAATCTCTTTTCCACGGGATTTTTCTAGTTCAAGTTATTATGAACCATCTCATATGTATTGATTTTACATGTATTTGATTATATTTCTGCTGGATATAACCTTTTTGTTTGTTTCAACTTTAGCCATTCTGGTAAGTGTATAATGCACCTGTTTATGGTGCATTATTTTTTTATTATATATTTTATTATTTTATTGGATTATTTTTAATTATTAAAATTAATAATAAAAAGCAATCATTTTTATTAAAATAAAAATAATTTATTATATAAAATAATATGCATTATTTTAATTTGCATTTCCCTACTGATTAATAGTGTTAGATATCCTTTTGCGTAAGGTGCCTGACAAAGACTTGCCTTTTGTACTACATTGCCTGGCTTTTTCTATTTGAATTTATGTAGTAAACGGATGGAAAAATTTATAACTCAATTGCTAGGTAGGTAGATAGACGACAGACAGGTATATAGGTAGACAGAATGATATAAATAGATAATGAAATAACCCTATTTATTCCTGGTAGTATTCTTTATTTTGAGATCTATTTGCTCTGATGTTAATAAAACTACTTTAGCTTTCTTTTAATTAAAAAATACTAGCATAGTATCTTTTTTCCATCCTTTCACTTTTAACTCATTTGTGTCTTTATTTTTAAGGCAATTTTTTTTTGGTAGGCAGCATATAGGTAGTTTTGCTTTTCTTTTTTTAAATAAAATCTGACTATCTCTGTTTTTAAAATGGCATTTCTAAACCCTTTACATTTAAAGTGATTATTGATATGGTTGAGTTTAAATCTACTATCTTCCTCTTTTTCTATTTTTCCGTTTTGTTTCCATTCACTTTTAATTTTGGATCAATGGCTCCATCTTACCACTGATTTTTTTTTTTCATTTTAAATAGATTACTTTGCTGTATCTTCCAGTGTGTTCATCTTTTGCAATATCTAATATGCTGATAATCACCTTCAATATATTTTCAAGTATAGGCTTAAACTCTAAAGTTTGATTTGGGTCTATTTTTTATGTCTTCTGTGAACACGTCCAATTGTTCCTTCAGTTTCTTGAGCATATGTACAGTTTAATAGTTTTGTTTTTATTGCATTAGTCAACTAATTATATCATCTGTGTCAGATGTTAGCCAGTTTCAGCTGACTATACTTTTTATTATGTGTCATCTCTGGACACTGCTCCCTCTGAATCTTTTTAATGGTTTTATGCTAGCTGTCATTAGTTTCCTTACATTTGTGTACTACAGGTACTCCACTGAACACCAGAGGGACCTGTGACGATCTCTGGAGTCTATCTCTGGGTAGCTCTCTCCTTTTCAGTACTCTGCCCTGCAAAATCTATTTGTCTTTGCCTTCCCAGCCAGATTCCTAATCCTGTCTCCTCAACTCTTAGCTTGACTGGCTTTTTCTAAATTCTTCCTCTTTTCACCATGATCTGGAAACTTTCCATAGGTAGTAAGTTTGAGCAACTGCAGGTATCACCTTGTTTCCCATACCTTTGGGAAAACAAGTCTTCACTGCCCAATCTTGACTAAAAGTTTCTCTCTCTCTTTTTTCAAGATTTTATTTATTTTTTATTTGAGAGAGAGAGCCAGGGGAGGAGCAGAGGAAGGACAAGAAGACTCCACAATGAATACAGAGCCAGATGTAGGGCTCGATCCCACAACCCCAAGATCAAGACCTGAACCAAAATCAAGAGTCAGATGCTAAGGCAACTGAGCCACCCAGGCACCTTTTTAGTAGTTGTTGATGAATGCTGGACAATGGGTTAAAACAACAGTTCAATTTGTAGAAAAAACATTTATGTACAGAAGAGGACACATCTCTTCTTTTGTCAGGCTGCTTGTGTGGAGGGCCAATCCATTGGTCTGTGATTGGGCTTTGTTTTGCATTGTTTAGAGGCAGTTCACTACAGTTTTCAAATGGTTTGAGGGTGGAATCATGAGCCTTCCTCTGGTAAGCCTTAGATTTTGAGAATCTGAATGGTTTCTCTCAGCTACTGCGCTCAGTGCCTACTGATGAGTAAAAAGGAGCAAGAGAAGAGAAAGAAACCCTAGAGGAGCCCAAGCCCTTACGCTGTTGAGGCAGAGATTCCTGTAGTAGTAAAGTAGCCTGAGAACTGAAATAGTTGTCTGTTAAAGCACAGAGGTCAGGGTAGAAATACGAGGGCAGAACTGTCTACAAGAAACTCCCCCAGACCCTCTAGACCTGCACTGAGTACCTTTCCTACTCCTGCTCTTCCCTGAAGGTACTTGGTGAAAAGAATTATCAGGGGAAGGCAGAGTTTCTTTTCTGTCTGTGGCTCTCAAGGATTCTAAATTGCCATGTCAGTTTACCCTTGAACTTTAAAAATCATCACAAGTTAAGGTGTTTGTATTGTTTTGTTTTGTTTTTATTTTTTAACTCACATCTATCTATCTATCTATCTATCTATCTATCTATCTATCTATCTATCTATCTATTTATCTATCTATCTACATGTATATTTTTGTTTTGTTTTGCTTTTTTCCTTTTTCTACTGCTCCACTAAGGGTGACAGCAGCCATGGGTTTCTTTTCTCTTAGGGATGGGCTCAACACTTTCTCAGATTTCTTCATATTCTCAGGTATGGTATTCTTAGGTTGGTAGATTGGGACTTACAATCATGATGTTGTAGGTTATCCAGAATATCACAATTGCTAAGATAGGACATTCTCCTGCAACTTTCTATATCCTAAGAGAAAGCATACGTTTCTGTCTGGTTATCTTTGATCAAATGTTGCAATATATATGTAAAAGCATAGGGTATAAATGTGTGCCACCTTCCCTCAGAGAATGCTGAGCTTGTGTTTGGTAGACTATTGGAGCATAGCTGATTGTCTTGATCCAACTGTTAGTTAAATTAATTCAAAGTTAAGTTTTAGGCTGTTCCATTTCCTGTATGCCTAACTCCAAGAATAGAACTGTTCTAGGATTTAAACTAAAAGCCTCATGTGTTTACCAGAGCTCGTGGTCCCCAGCAGATCCTAGAGTTTGTTTTCCTTCTTTAGCATTATGAGGTCTCCAGCTCTCTGTTAGGCTTCTTTTTTTTCTCTTTTCTTTCTCTCTCTTTTTTTTTAATGATGGTCAGTTGGCAACTGTATTGTACATCATTAGTTTTTGATGTAGTGTTCAATGATAGTTTTGTATAACACCCAGTGCTTATCACAACACGCCCTCTCCTTAATACCCATCACCCTGCTACCCCAGCTAGGCTTTTTAACTTCTAAACCTCAGCTTTCAACAAAATTTTTCACCTCCTATTCCTTGAATTCAGAAGTTGGCAAATGCCTTGTGATCAAACTAAATAAAATAACAGGTTGACTTTTTGTGATTCTCTCCTCCCCCCACCCCCCACTCCCCTACCCCCACCCAGGGATCTTTGTTTCTTAAGACCTAGAAGGCTTGGGATCACCCATTCCTATTTTTGGGTTTTTTTTTCCAGCCCTGGAAGTCTGCTATGAGTTCTAAGGTACATCATTTTATTTTTGTACCTCACTCTGAGAATCAGGAAATGCACTAAGAAAAAAAGAACACATTAAAATAGTAGCAAATATTTGGTTCAACTCAATGCACTCTTTCTCTTCTGTAACTTGGTTTGTTTTCTGATGCCATCAAAAACTGTTCTATGGTCATTCTGAGTGAGAGATTTGGTATGATACTAGACCCTCTATTAGAGCCTGAAGGCAAGATTTTAGCAGTAATTTATAACTCAAAATTATTTTTACATTTGATGACTTAAACTTCCCACATCATGAAAAGTGATGTGACAGGCAAAGTAATCTAGACAAATATCAGTTTGTCTTAAATCATTTCATAAGAATTACACTAATACAAAGAGTTATATTGTCTTAAAAAAGACGTAGCAGCTGTCCACTTTTCTCACATATGCTGTAAGTAAGAATATCTAAGTTTACATTGCTTGATTCCTATGACTTGCCCAAGTTCATACCAGCTAATGGAAACTGCTAGTTCAAAACTCTTAAGTATCTGTTCAATCCAAACTTAAGTTTATTGCAGTTTTATTTTAAAAATAAAATAAAATACAAATTTTATTTTTTCCTGACATTAATAAATAGAATATTTATCCAAACATTGGGCCAACCTGTAGCTATCTCCAATTCTTCTCTTTTCTTACCTATCACACTAACTCATGTTTTCAGTCCTATGAATGCCTATTTATGCCAACATTTCTCAAATGTATTCTCTTCTCCTTCCCTCCCACTGCCATTGTTGGGGCTCAGATCCTTACCCTTTCTTGCCTCAGTTATAATCTCTCCTAATTTGGCTCCCTGACCCCTCTTTCAGGAATTGAGCTTAAAACTGCTGCTTTGAGTTATGTTTTCAAAACATAAATATTACTATTTCACTCCTATTTTAAACTTGTTACAAGTTAAATGCATAAAATGGAAAGCAATGACATTTTTTAGGGCAATTAACTAATTTGTGTAGGGGTTTTATAACTCAAGCTAACTTCCTTGTCTGAATGTCTGTCTCTAAACCCTATTATCTACAGTAAACTACTCCCAAGTTATAATATTTACAAGCATAATTTTATGTCTTTGTCTGAAAGGCTCTTTGAGTACAATCCCTTTCTTTCCTGAGTCCTCTGAGACTTCCTCTATAAAGACTTTCCTTAACAGACTAGCATTATACATTCCTTCCTCTGTTCTTCCATGGCTCCTTTAGATGAACCTACTATAATACTTACACATGATCTATTTGTGAATGTTTATTATTCTCCAGAGATGTCTCCTGATCATTTTCTCAATTTCATCTTTCATTCATTGATTGTATACAGGTCCATGACTCAATCTGCAATGTATATACAAGTTATTCTTGTCTCTCCAAATTCTCTTTCCCTTAAGCTTTAGAATTCTATCCAAATTGCCTTTTTCAATTCCTCTGCTGTATGCTTTACTTATGTAAAATTGAACCTCTTTTCTATTGATCCTCATGCTATATTCTCTATGTTCTCCAATCGTTTTACTGGACACCCAGCTTCTTTAGCCAAGAAAAATCTCCAGTTTCTCAATTTTTCCAATTCATTACTCTCCTTTAGTTCCTATATCCATTAATTTGCCAAATTCTGTTGCGCTTGTATCAGAAATGTTATTTAATTCTGCTAACTTCTCTTCATTTTCACTACCATTAGTCTACTGTGAATCATCATTATCTTCTGAAGGGTCATCGTTCTAGTAATGTCACAAAAGATATCACTTAAATATGGATCTAATATAACTTTTTCTGTTTAAGACCTTAGTAAAATGTCCAAAAATAAAAATTTAGCTCCCAAATTTGATATATAAGACACTGAATTTCCAGTTTTCCAGTTTAATCTTGCTTTAACTACACTCCCTTCTCCTCAAAAACTTTGTATATACTAACATCCAACCAAAGACATCATATACTAACATTATTTTTTTCTACCTGAGAGCATGTCTTTCTTCAATTGGCTAATCTTTCATTCACAAGAGGCTGATTACTTTTAATCTTCCCTATGAACACATATATAATTTCTATAATCATAAATGTTTACTGCATTCATTTTATAAATATTAATTCAATTTTCTACATTTTGTTTTAGGTACCATTATATGTGCTTTTTTTTTAGGTACCATTTTGTTTTAGGTACCATTTTGTTTTAGGTACCATTATATGTGCTTAGAACACCTCAATAAATAAAATAATTTTGTTTTAGGTACCATTATATGTGCTTAGAACACCTCAATAAATAAAACAAAGATTTCTGTCCTTGTAAATCTTACATTCCAGTGGGAAAGAAAGAAGGGGACTGGATAGGCAGGAGTTTTCAATGATGTGATCAATAAGACGGCCTCCTTGAGGAGGTGACATGTAACCTCAGACTTGAAGGAGCTGAGAAAGTAAAACAAATAAACAGGTAAGGAAGTATAGTCTAGGGAAGGAAGCAAGCTAGTACAAAGAACCTAAGGAGGGAGAATGTGTGCCATGTTTGAAGAACAGCAAAAACACTGGATTAGAATAAGTGGAAGGAAAGAGTAAGAGATGGGAGTCATGAAGCTATACAGAGAAAACAATTACATATAGCCTTGTCAGAGTTTTTACCTTCACCCTGAGTAAATTTGTGAGCAATGAAGGATTCTGAGTAATAACAAAGTCTACCCTATGTTATCAAAGGATAAGGTTGATTGCTCCAAAAGAACTTGATACTCATCTTTAGTTTAATACTTAACATAATGTATTTAACTGCCATACTGAGTCTCACTTATCCCTGCCCCCATATTCCAAAGTTCTCAAGAATGAGAACCATGTTTTATTTGTCTTTGTGTCCATAGATAGAAGATTGCACACACCCAGGATATTCCATGTGGCCAAAATTTCAGATGTAGATTTAATTATGAAATATGGCCTGTCTAGGATATTTCAGGCACAGAGATAGATGCTGTTGCATAGTAATTCAACTCACAATAGATGTCAGAGGTAATTTAATGTATGTACTGCTGACAGCACACATTCAATGTACATTGCTATTTCATTCACCTATGTATGACAAATAATCATCTTCTGATACATGCAGAAGATTTATATGTGGAAATATATCTTTCCACTTATCACCTGCAATCCCTGTATGATCTGAACAAGACCAGGGATGAGAAGAAAAAAAGGAATTTTGAAGCCCTAATAAGACCTGTTATTGTCAGACTTTATGTATTCTTTAATGCTTTATTTTCTTACAAGAAACCTGAGTGATATGTAATACTCTTTTCATTTTCATAATGAAAATGGTAATACTCATTAAGAATTAGGATTTGAACCCAAAGCTATCACTTGCAGAGTTTCAATGTCTTTTTGTCTCATTACTCCATTCAGGAGAAAGTCTATACATTAGAGAAAATTTATGCATCTATATTGCAGAGATAAGTATCTTGACATACATTCATAGACCTAAGCATACTTATATAGCACTTACATGAAAAAAAAAATTACTACCACATTTAGGAAAACTGCCTTGTATTTAAAAAGAATGGCTTGTGTCAGTGGCAAAGGATGAGATTTTGGCATATCCAAAGGACTGAAGATTGGTTTAGTAGCTTACTTTCCTCAATCTGGAAATTCTGACTACTTCAGTAAGATACCTTATCAATTTCTCACTTTGGCTTAATGTGCCTTAGAATGCTTTGAAAGATACATGGGTCTCTAAATTGCAACCTTGGTCTTTTTACCTTCTCATAGTAGAAATAAACCTTAGTGATTTTTCATTCTCTCTGCCTCTCCCTGTTACCTGAGTGCTCTCCTTATCCAAGGCCACTGCATTCTCACCTGAAGAATAGTGCCTATCACTTCCTCAAATGGCTCTAGTGCGGGGCAATTCTAAGAGATATATAAGAACAATCTGAACCAAAAGTGTATGTATAGACAGGTAGACAGATATAAAGACACACACACACGCATGCATACATACATATACAGGAAAGGCTGTTTGTGTGTATGTGTGTATGTATTTATATATAGTTGTTAAGAATCCTAAACTCCAAGATAAGATAAAGTGAGATCAGAATCTCAGTTCTATTATTTTAGTAGCATTACCATTAGCAAGTGACATGCTCCCTGAAAATCAGTCTTCACAGGAGTACTGTTGACATCCTTAAAAGTTATCACAAGGATGTAATGATACAAGGAAAAGGATATAATAATACAATAAAATTAAATGCAATAGTGGAAGTTAATATTTCTCATTTGGTAATAGTATTTTTTAAATAGTTAATGACTAACTAGGATATATATGTTAGTATCTAGGATTTCCATGTGCAAATTGCATTAATTTTAGTAACTGAATACAAAGTACAGGTCAATATATAATCAGTTTTTATCATGGAGCACTGTAATACAATCACTTATGCAAACAGGGTATTAGACTCCTCTTTTTTAAAAAGTCTTTGCCATATACTGAAAACCTCACAGAATGACAATGTGTCGCCATTTTAAAAGAACTTGTTTCTCAATGCTTCCTCTTGGCAGTTCTTTCCAATTTTCTGTGATTTACACATCTGTCCTTTGTGATGGGAAGCCATGCCCATAGGTGGGCAGAGGTGGGCCACACATCGATCTCTGTGACATGTCATTAGCCATCTTCTTTCACTTAATACTATCTGACGAGTCTTGACCAGTTCAATTTTCCCACTGAAGACACTGTATTTAATAGAATTAGAACTCCCCTGCTCTCATGTCACGTTTTATGTTTAGGCAGATTCAAAGTTGTCTCTTCTTAATTCTCTCTATTTTAGGTGATTTTAGCTAATTCTCAGTTCCTTTTTAATCCCTATATGAAATGAAAAGCAAACATTTCCACTAGCCTGGGTAAAATTTGTCAGTCATTCTTTTGGAAAGTTTAGAATGCTACTCAACCATGATGTTGAATTGTTCAGAACCCTAGTAATTTGAAATGTTTATCTTTGTTGTTGTTTGCAGCAGAATTATGAATTCATACTTGAAAACGTGTCATTTTAGTTTTGTCAATGGAAAATAATTTCAGTTTATTTTGAAAGTTCTTTTTTTCTCTAAATCAACATATGGTAGGGATAAGAAAGTTGTAGTGACCCAGAATCAACTCCTTTCACAGAAAAAGTCTACAACTTTTTTGTTTACAATTGAAAATTTTTTTTTTTTTTGCTTACTCAGATGAAGTTTCAGCCATAAAATTAAACATCTATTTGTAAACAGACATTAACATTTCCCTGATGAGCAGTCATTTCTTCAGGACTTCAAAATAGAAACTTTACTAGGGAAGTAGAAAACCAAATTTTTATCAAAAATGTTTTTGTTGAGAAATAAACACAGTATAAGACATAGTATTAATATACATTTAATGAATATTAGTTTATTTTTTCCCTTGTTCTTTTTCTTCTTATTTTTCCACCTATATGGTATTAGTGCATTGTGTCTTTTAATGTCCAAAATAAGCAAGTGAGAGAGTATTGGGTCGCAGTGTTCTATTCTTGAGGAAGATTAGGCAGGAAAAAAAAAAAACTCAACAATGCTATACACATAAACTGTTTTGACTTTTGCCTATTTCCTTCCCATATGGTCCCAGGATACTGAAGGCAACTGTTACAGTTTGGTTCACCCTCGAGTATTGCCTAAAAGACTCATTTACTAAATAACAATGGAAATAATAACAACAATACAAAAATAACCACAATTGTTGAATGGCATGACAGCAAAGATCAATGACCACTCACTCAGTAAGACATTATATAGATTATGCAACAATTTGCATATGTTTTTGTGTGTGACTGTGTATGTGTGAGTGTGGATATGAGTGAGTGAGTGTATACCTCCCAATGTTCAATGGCTTTCCATTGAATAAATGGAAATGAGAAACGCTGACCACCAGACAGACTTTATCCTACAAATGTCCCTCAGTCTCTACCACCTTTCACACTGTACTGTTTGGGATTGATTAAACATATCTTCCTTTGATAGCAGTAATTATAGTTCTCTCCAACCCTGGTGGCAGGCTTCATCCTACCTATAGAAAACTTACCCTAAATGCCAGTGTTGGGGTTCAGAACTAGTTGCTGCAAGATGTACCACTTTGCATGCAGATTATTTCAAGGTAAAAGTAATAAGGTTCAAAAGACTCAGGAAGAACCTGACCTTCCGCCTAACCGCCTAAAAGAATTTAGATAGAGGAATTGCTCCAGAAAGACAGCTATCACCATAGATAACTACATAACAAGAATTATGTATGGTAGACAAGGAGGAATTTAGTAGATTCTGTTAAAATGCCTCTCTATGCTCCAACATTTCTGTATGGGCCAGCAAACACTTGTGTATCAAAACTTAATCTTGGGGCGCCTGGGTGGCTCAGTCGTTAAGCGGCTGCCTTTGGCTCAGGTCATGACCCCAGGGTCCTGGGATCGAGCCCCGCTTCGGGTTCCTTGCTCGACAGGAAGCCTGCTTCCCCCGCTACCACTCCCTCTGCTTGTGTTCCCTCTTTCACTGTGTTTCTGTCAAATAAATAAAATATTAAAAAAAAAAAAAAACCTTAATCTTTTTCATCTTCCTGTGAATTTCTTTTTCTCTCTGAAGTCTCAGACCCCTACGTCCTTCTCTTTAGTTCAAGATGACATATATACTTCATTTTGCTGGTCTGTCTTTGGAATCTCATGTTTATTTTGATTTCCCATACGTACAAAATCAAGTTTGTTTTTCTCCTACTAATATTAGCTACTGTCAATATAATTCTTAGACCAGCCAGAAGAACCTTGAAGTGTAGAGTAAAACTTTTCCTTTGCTACACCAGGTTCTCTCAAGTTTTTGATTGATGTATTTGTTTCCTCTTCTGCTACAATAAATTAATACAAACTTAGAACAACATCAATTTATTATATGAAGATTCTGTAGGTCAGAAGTCTATATGGGCTAAAATCAAGGTGTTAGTAGGACTGATTGTCTTCTGGGAGCTCTTAGGGAGAATCATTTCCTTGCCTTTGTATATTCTAGAGTTGGTCTAAGTCCCTTGGCTTGTGTCCTTTTCTTTCCTATACAAAGCCAACAGCATAGCATACTCAACTCTCTGACTGACCCTCTTGGAAAGCCCTCTGCAATTACATTAGGCCAACTAGAACAATCATGGATAATCTTTCCACTTCAGGATCCTTGATTTAATCATATCTTCAAAGAGCAAAGATTTTTTTGCTCTGTAAGCTAGCATATTCACAGGTTCTGGAGATGATGACATGGATATCTTTGGAGAAATAATATTCTACCTACCACAGATGGAAACCAATCTCATTTCTCTCATTATATTTTCATTAAGTGTTGAGACCACTTTTACATGTAAAATGTAATAGAGATTTATGCACATTGTTTTTTATTGTGGTTTCATTACCTCACATCCTTTAAAATTTAAAATTCCAGGAAACACTGAAATCTTAATCTCTTCAATTATATTTTGTGATACTTGAGGATATCCCTACTTCTTGGATATCTTTTGATTCCTACAACATCCAACATGAGTTCAGCTTGTTAAACTGAATTTAAAAGTGTTGTGAGTGACTATGTTAAACTATGAGTCAGACAGAGCAATATAAGCAATGAATATAGTTACTTTGTTAAGTGATTTTTTGTTGTTGTTTTTACCAGGGGGAATAATTTTGGCAACAATATAAGCCTAATCTATGGTCTTTCACCAAAATTAGGTCTAGAAAGTGAGTGTTGGAATATTTTCTAAATAGGTGTGTTTTTCTAGGACAGGATGTAGTCAAATTTGAGAGGCAAATATTTACCACAGCTAGTGGGAAAAATTAGTCATTTGAGTCTAATCTTTAATCTTGGTTGCTTTCTAAGATCATTGTTGGGATCAGAGGGTGATTACTGTGTTTCTGCCTCATACAGTAAGATTTAAACTCTCTACAGACTATAGTCCAAACCATTGACAATAATTAACTTGTTTGTTGCCTATGTTTAGAATTAAAGTAGGAATTAGTCATAAAAATAACAATATCCCTGGTCTCAATTTCTGGATGGGAGGAGAGTTTTATTCATTCAGGGACTATGGCTGGGGGTATAACAGAGAACATGATAGATGATTTCTTCAAATTCAGAGAAAACCAGTTGTTTTCCCACTGATCATGATCATCACCATGCCTGCCATCCATAAGCATTTCAAAGACCTAGAAAGATATTTTGAATCTGAAAGGAAGTGACAGAAAATAAGAAAAAATAAAGGAGTTTCTGCAAGGAGAAAATATCCTGTTTTGAAGAAATGAAAACACAGTATTTTTAGGTTCAAAGTACTGTCTGTCCTATTTGTCTCCAAGAGTAAGACTCATGGCCTAAGAGACATTCACTAATATCCTCAATATCCAAATACAGACACTAAGCAAAAGAGGTTAAGTAACATGAAAAATGCAAAATCACAAATATGAATTAATAAATATTTAAGTGTCTAAAAAGGTAACATTAAGAAAACTCACTAATTTTTAAATAAATTATTATATTAGCCATCAAAAATACCCATTACATTGAAAATATGTTGTAGGTTAAGTTTTTGGACTTTGCAATAGTTGTTAAGTAGGCACTAATGTTTGCTGAAAAAATATACTCAATTTTAAACTAAGTAAGTTATTCATGGCCAAATTATTAGAAAAGCCAACTATGAAAAGCCTTCCAATTTATTATAAAAACTGACGTTTTAAAGCTTTTAACATATTTGATGGGATGTAAATTTAGACCTCTGAAAATCAAAGTGCCTCACTAATACCTACAAAGATTAAAAATAAAATTTACCTCCTTCCTATTAAATGTATTGTATACAAATTTTAATTTTTTTTCAGAATATTTATTTAATAGCCTGCTGTCATCAGTTAACAACACCTAGTAAGGTTAAATCTCAGTTGTAAGGGTAGGATTCTGGGCAAAGAAGAACAACGTTTGGACAAGAAATAATAACATGTTTCTGAAAGACCAGTGTGATAGTTACATTTATGTCAACTTGGCTGGAACCCACCACCAGATTTGGTAAAACATTCTGAATGTTTCTGTGAGATATTTTGTGATGACCTTAACATTTAAATTGAAGAACTATGAGTAGAGCAGATTGCTCTCCATAATATGATGGGTCTCATCTAATCAGGTGAAAGCCTAAATTAAATAAAACTTGACCTCCCACAAGCAAGAGGGAATTCAGGCAGCAGAGGACCTTTGGACTTAAGTTACAGATTCTGGATTTACCAGCCTCTACAATTGTGTGAGCCAGTTCCTTAGCATAAATCCCCCTAAATACAAATGCACACCCAGTTGGTTCTGTTTCCCTAGAGAACCTTGACTAATACAAAGAGAGAAGGGGGTGACTTATGACCCAGAAAAAGATAAAACAGAACATACTATCCAAAGTAGAATATACCATAAAGAAGAAAAGTGACTTGCATGGGTGAATCAAGGAAACTAACATCTTTTAGCTACCAAGAACTGCACTTCTTGCTCCAAAATTTAACCCCCTTAGCCTTCTTAGGAGATATTATCAGTTTCAAGAATCAAAGCCTGACAAGTTAAATAATATATGGTCTCATGCAACCACAAAAATTGTGAGGAAATGCATAAATCAGACCTCCTTTATAGTTGTGTTTTCTAGTTTACCTAGCATCTCAGACCTAATCTGATTAAACTTGACATATCCACCCAATACCACCACTACCATCTAACCAGATATTTTTAGGTATCAAGCTCATATCTCAAAGACAAACTGTTACATTAAACTCAAGATGCATTACTGGTATGTTTCACAGTTGAAGATCCCTTATGGATTTGCACATCAAACTAGTTAATGGGACAGAATTCATGTGGGCTGTCATAAATATAAGTGGCATATACAGTATTCAGGTATCATTTATATGTAGTTCTAAATCACTGCACAGATAGCTGAGTCAATTATTGGAAATTAACATTTGGGGGGGTGATTTCATACCTATAGACATCATTCGGGCTCTTGCAATGGAAAGAAACCTTCCCCAATGGCCCCTCTGTGGCTGTGGTTTATTACCTCGATGATTTTGTTGCTTGTTGTAACCCAATATGTATGTTAGTATACCTTAAGGAATAGGTTGTCATCCGATTTATTAGTTGGAGTATCTTACATCTTTCAATGGTAGGGAAAATTTTATATTGACATATCCAGAGTTTTTATTGAAGTTATATTAGTCCTATCTATCAGAGATATGCTAGAAAATCTATAACTTCCACCAAAATGTTGCCCATGTGAGCAATTCAGTTTATGAAGTGCAATCTTCTAAGGCAGGCTTAGGGCCTCGTGATTCATTTTTCAACCTATGTGATGTTTAATGATTTTGTCAAAATAAAAACTAATATACAGTTCTATGTCCATCATCAAATTATGCCATTCAATTTATAGCTTACACTATGAAAAAAGACATCCAGATAGGGAGGTTTGAGAAGCAGGAAATAGCTCCAGTCTATGCAATTCTCCTTCCTTTTGACACAGATATTTGTAGTAGGGAGAAGTTATTTGGCTTATTATTATACTGGGAATTTTTTAGAACAGAGTAATGACATTGTTTCATTATGTCAAACATGTAGATATCTACCTAGGGTATACTGCTGGGCAAAAAAAAAAAATGATTATTAAAAAAATGAAACTATATAAAGCAAGAGGGAAAAAGGCTGAAAGGTCTTTATCACCTTGTTTAAACCAATCTTAAATCCCATTTTCTAACCTACTGAACAGTAATTCTCAAACACATTCATTTTTCTTAACCATCATAGAATATCAAGAAGCATTCTTGAAGGTTGCATGTGTGTGTGTCTGTGTGTTGTGAGCTCATGCATGCAGAGACATTTTAAAAGGCTGAATATAATTTATATTCTATCTCCTTTTTTACTTACTGTTTTCTTAAGAATTAGATATTCCTAAAAAGTATCAAGAAATGAAAACTTTAGTAATAAAAGGAGAAAAATAACATGGTTCTCTCTTTGGAGGATATGATTTCTGTAAATAAAGTTTACACTGGCTATTTAGATAATGGTATTCCTAAAACAGCCCTGATGATACATCTAGTATATTTTCACATTTCAAGTTGATGAAAAGCAACCGAGTTAATTTTCTGATATTCCTTTCTTTCCTCTTCCTACAGAGTGAGTCCTTTAATATTTGACAATATACTTCTAAGATCCTTTATGTTAGTCTTTTTGTGTGCCACTCTGAGACATCCAAGGATGCAGACCTACTATGTAAACCTCACAAGTATACCTGGTTCATTTCAAAGGCAAATATGTTGAGCTACCTCGTGATCATGCATGAAGACATTTTTATCTCAATATTCTGAGAAAGCAAATAAAGCTTGGAATCATTCAATGCCTCATAGTTAATTAGCAGATATTTAAAGTCATACTCAGACTTGTCACATTCAAAGGCCTATAGTCTTTATGGAATATCACACAGCTTCTGGAAGTTGCAGAATGCCAAATGTAATGGGGTAAAATCACAGACACATGTCAGATTTAGCATTTATCACTAAGATGTTCAGTGCAAAGAATCAATTCCCCTCTGCATGCAAGAGCCTGCCATTGATCATTTTGCCTTTTTCTCACACTCAGCACATGACTTCAAAAACAAATCTCACATGGGAACGGAATTTACATTTTCAATGATGTGTCTGTTCCTGGATGTATTAAAACAGATTCACCTTTAATACCGTTCTTACCAAACCTTTTTATTACTGGTAACTAGTCAGAGTTTATCTAGAGAAAGCAAGTAAGTATTAAAATTAGAATCTTAGGATTCATCATCAACATTATGGCTCAAGAGGAATGAAATGTTGGGGACCCTGGGAAATAAAAGCTGCCACACAGATAAATTAAGAGTTCAGAGGATTTCATAATACAAATACTCAAGGAAAAAAAAGAGTCATCAGTTCAAGTCATATATAAGCATATCTCCTTTTATTGCATTTTGCTTCACTGTGTTTCACAGATACTGCATTTTTTACAAATTAAAGGTTTGTGGCCACCCTATATCGAAGAAGTCTAACAGCATCATTTTTCCAATAGGATTTACTCACTTTATATCTCTGCGTCACATTTTGATAATTCTCACAGTATTTCAAACTTTTTCATTATTATTAGTATATTTGTTAGGATAATCTGTGGCCAGTGATCTATGATGTTACTATTATAATTTATAATTGTCCCCAAACCATGCCTTATAAAATGGCAAACTCAACTGATAAAAGTTGTATGTGTTCTGACTGCAGATACGGTGGAAACAGTCAGAGAACCAGAATTAGAAGTGGAGCCTGAAGATGGAACTGAAGAGCTATAATCTTATGATAAAACTTCAAAGGGTGAAAGGTGGTTTCTCATGGATAAGCAAAAAGGTGGTTTGTGGGGTTTTTTTTTTGAGATGGAATCCACTCTCGGTGAAGAGGCTGTGAAGATTACTGAAATGACAACAATGGATTTAGAATGTTCTGTAAACTTAGTTGATAAAGCAAGTGGCAGGGTTTGAGAGGACTAACTCTGATTTTGAAACAAGTTCTTCTGTGGGTAAAATGCTATCAAACAGCACTGCATGTTACAGAGAGATCATTCATGAAAGGAAGAGTTGATCAATGAGACAAAGTCCACTGCTGTCATTTTAGAGAAATTGCTACAGCCACCCCAAACTTCATCAACCACCACCCTGAGGAGACAGCAGCTATCAACAAGGAGCAAGACTCTCCATCTACAAAAAGATTAGGACATGCTGAAAGCCCCGATGATGGTTAGCACTTTTCACCAATAAAGAACTTTTATTTTTAGAGAAGGCCATGTCTTTATTGGCTGAACAGGCTACTTGAGAGGAATGAAGTGGGAGGAGTGGGTGGCCGACCGATGCCAGGCCTGTCATGCTTCACAGGCTTATAGGTGATGGAGAACTCGCCCAGGTAGTGGCCTATTACCTCAGGCTTCACTTCCACCTGGTGGAAGGTCTTGCTGTTGCAGACACCCGCTATGCTGCCCCCATCCACCAGGCTGGATGATCATGTCCTGCAGGAGTGTCTTCACCACCTCAGGCTTCTCCATCAGGGAAGCCTCCTTCTTGGCTTCGTACAGGTGCTTCAGCAGTGAGTACTGCTTCCTCTGCAAACCCCAGTTTAGCCTCTGCTGCTACCAGGCACAGAACAGCTGCACCAACTGCTCGTAGGACACGGCCAGCTCGAGGTCCACACCATGGTAGGTGAACTTGCAGAAGGTGTGCTTCTTCTTCTCCTCCACTTCTGCCATCTTGTCAGCTCTTTGGAAAGGAGTATTTTTTTTAAGGAAGGTCATGTACATTGTTTTTCTGGACAGAACGCTATTGCACATTTAATGGTGTTGCACAGTATAGTGTGAACATAAATTTTATATGCACTGGGAAACTAAAAAATTCATCTCACTTGCTTTATCACCGTATTTGCTTAACTGTAGTGGTCTGGAACCAAACCTGTATTATCTCTGAGGTATGCTGATACTGCAATAAAAAGCATGAAGCAAATGGATGCCCAATACAGGTAGAGGATAATACCAGAGAAGTTTGATATAAAAGGGAAAAATTACAGAATATACATCAAAGCAAAAATTTTTCTGCACTAGATACTAAATCCAAAGATTTCAGCTCAATGGATATCAAAAAGTTAAGACCCTAAACATTGACCATATCACTGAAAGTGTGGGCAATCTCAAAATTATTTTAAATGGTAGGCAGATATTGGAACCAAAAGTCATTGAATTGCTGAGGAAGTTATTTCTTTTCTCATTCCTTCTAATTACATTAATAAAGAAGTCTACGTTCCACGTTAACATGTCTTTAGCACTCTATTAACACTTGTTAATTTCTCCTGTGGAGTAATATAAACTGTCCTATAAAGATACATTTATTTACACTAAAAGTCAGTTTAAAGGAAAATAAGTAGACTTTGTGCAGATATGGCGAAAATCATAATAATGTAATATAATCATGTAACTTGAGAAACAATGCACATTTAGAGTAAAGGAAGGTAAAATGCTAAATGAGTCCATTAGCAAAATTTAGGGATGAGCTTCTCTCTGGTTATCTCTGAAATTTGTGGGATGAACTGACACTGGGGTCAGACATGAGGGTCAGCTGAGGCAAAAAATAATTGGTTTGAATTCCTGCTTATCCGGTAAACAGCAACCCCTGGATGCAAAGATAAATGAGACTCAATTCCTGATCAACCCTTTCCTCAGCATCACAGTATGCTTCCTCCCATTTGTTTTTTGTCTCTCATGGAAATTTTCTATAGTATGAGATTTTCTTGGATAGTTCTAACCACTACAGACAAATTTTTTCCAACCACAGACTACCTTTCTATGGCATGAAGCCATTCACAGGACCTCTAATCACTCATTCTGTATTTATGCTGGGCAGTCATCTTCTCCTTGGAATGTCTCCTCCGTGTGAAATACACTGAGTTCCTTCTCTCATTCCCCAATTTTCCCTTTGCCATCTTGACTCCTCATCACTAAAAAAATTCCAATTTGTCCATATTTTTAAGCATTACAACCAGAACTAAACATACTACTTTAGGTCTAGCAATATTATTTTAAGGATCAAAAAACAGATATGATCAACTGAGCACTAAAATAGGAAAATTCATCTACTTTTGTTTCAGCCCATGATCACACTAGCTAGCTTTGTTTGTTCTACTGGTGACTGTGAATTAACTGATTTTTTCTTAAAAGTGTGGAGACTAAACAAAGCTTCAGTAATCTTTTTTTTCAAGATTTTATTTATTTATTTATTTGACAGAGAGGAAGATCACAAGTAGACAGAGGGGTGGGCAGAGAGAAAGGGGAAAGCAGGCTTCCTGCTGAGCAGAGAGCCCAGTGGGGAGCTTGATCCCAGGACCCTGGGATCACCACTCGAGCTGAAAGCAGAGACTTAACCCACTGAGCCACCCAGGAGCCCCTTGAGTAACCTTTTCTTTTAAGCTCATGAGTTACCTAATTAGAAAGTAAATGAGGGGCATCTGGGTGGCTCAGTGGGTTAAGCATCTGCTTTCAGCTCAGGTCATGATCCCAGGGTCTTGGGATTGAGCCCCAGTCCTGGATGAAGGCCCATGTCCTGCTCTTTGCTCAGTGAGGAGTCTGCTTCTCCTTCTCCCTCTCCCTCTGCCCGCTGCTCCCCCTGTTTGTGTTCTCCTTCTCTCTCAAATAAATAAAGAAATAAAATCTTAAAAAAAAAAAAAAGGAAATGAAAAGACTACCCCTTTCCATTAGCACACATCCTTTAGCACTGTTGTCCAAATTTCTCAGGTAATATAAATAAGGATTCCAAGGAAAGGGGCTGTGTGGATAGTAGAATATTAGATTGCAATATTCCTTGTATGGTTTCCTATTTTTCGTTTTTTTAAAATACCTCAGCCTGAGAGAAAGATTTCATAAAGATTTTTAAATTTCCAAATCATTAAAAAAAAATAACTTCCTAAGTTTCTTTACATCAGTTCTTTCTTTTCCCAACACACCATAATCACTCACTTGTATATGACGATGCCATTGTGTTACTTACTGGTGGGGCAGGGGAGAGGGAGTACAGCCTCGGCAGAGAAATCACCTGTTGATGCACATTTACCATTTGTCATGATATATCTCTCCAATACTGCCAGGGGCAGAAGACTGCAGATTAGTTCTTAAGCTAAACCTCACAAAGTACAGAACTCTAATTTTCAATCAGAGGAAGACAACTCTCCATCTTTTCCAACTGTACCTTTATTTATAAAGGGCTGTACGTGGCACTGGTGTGGAAGGCAATGTCTTTATCCTAGAGAGGTAGCTCAAACAACAGAATGAAAATAACAGAAATCTCATCTGTAAGTAAGGGAACATTCAGAGCCATTTTGCCTCAATGAACTCACACTAATATTAGGCCAGTCCTGTTCCAACCTAATTTGCCTACAAATCATTAAAGGGAACTTGTAAAAAACACAGATGTTGATTCTCTGCCTCTGGGGTGAGGCCAAAGGGTTTGCATTCTTAACATACCTTTTCCCCCCCAGAGAAGCCACGCCAACTGATCTAGAGACCACACTTGATTTTAAGGGATTAAAGGAAACTGGCAGATTTGAAGTTTCCCAGATTTGATTCTAGTTCTATTCTAATCATAGACTACCATAGATTTCATTTTTCAATAAATACGTATGGAGCATTTGCAGTGATCCAGGCATTGCTTTAGGTGATGGGCATTCGACAGTGATTTTTCCCCCCATGCCCTTTAGGCTTTGGTTCAAATAGGTAGGTCTCTACTTAAAGACCTCATGGCAGTAGGGCAAGCATTTCTATACACCTTTGATATTAAGGTTAAGAACCTTGAGAATTACAAAGATTTGGTTTTGAAAGCCAGCTCTGTAACTTAATCACCTTGCCACGTTGGTTAATTAACCTCTAAGCCTCAGTTTTCTCATCTGTGA
>CM053620.1:19915865-19944367 GCA_028646535.1 Procyon lotor
CAAAAGAACAGTATTTGACTCTGTAGAGACAGAAGCAGACAGACAGAAGACAATAAAATAGTTTTCTTTTTTCTATTTTCAAATATAAAATATACATCAAGGGTAGTTTCTGAGGTCTGTTTGTTTTCCTGGATAGTTATTATGCCCATTAGGCACCCGTGAAAACAAGCAGAATGAACAACCAAAATATTGCAGACACAAGAAAAGCCCAAGAATCTAGCAAAAATACATTATCTAAAATAATATACTTTATTTTACATACTACATATATACTGTTACTAATGCAATATTTTTATGAATATAAAAACAAACAAATATAAACATAAAAATGTGTGTGTGCCTCCATTGGGACAGGCACCAGGCTAATTAGTTCATACACAAAAGCTCATTTATTCCTCACAATGATCTTGTAAGGTCAACATTCTTATTTCACAGATGTTAAGATTCAAGCTCAGAAAGAGATTAAAAGATTCAAATTTTGATTTTCTCGATTTCAAAGCCAATGTTGTGGGTCTACTCAATACTAACAACCAAAGTGATAATATCAAAGACAATCTTAAAGCAGAAGAGCAATCAGCACTGTAACTTGAAAAGCTCATACCACTTACTGAGCTCTCATCATATGCTCATTTTTAGTGCTACAGACACACAAGATAATTAAATTCTCACCCCTAGCCTACTAACTTGTTATCCCCACTTGACAGAGGCCCAGAAAACACTGGCACAAGGACTACACTGTCTTCACACCACGGAGCTGGGGTTATGAGAACTCTAGTTCCTAAGAGCTATGTTTCAGAATCATTCAGATGTGTGATTGTCTACACGTAGTATCTGTAAGCTTACATACACCCAGGTCAATATCAATTAACAGTCAAATTTAAACATTTTATAGACGATGTACTGAATAGCTGTTATCACTATGTCAAAATAGCAGGACTAGACATCAGTCTCACCACTGTTTGTGAGAGACAAGCAGGTAGATGCAAAAGCGATGAAGTGCAGACTACTGAATCACACACTGCCATTCATTCCTTTAAGTAGATGGCTCAAGATTCAAGTCCAACATTCCTGTTTGGTTTTTGTTCTTTTCATTCTTATGTTAGTGTTCTTCTGGTTTGCCTGTCTTTCTCCTTCCCGTCAGCCATCTTTCCTTATCATTGAAAATATCACAGAGTATGCTAGTATTCTTTGTAATAAGCTCTCCACTTGGAAGCAGAAAATCAAACCGGTCCTTTTAACCTCTGGAAGGGATACTTATTGCATAGTTACTATGCATCAATATACAGGAGACTTAATGTTGAGCAAAAGCAACTGAAGTAGTCCCCATCCTTACAGAACAGGAGTCTAATCTGGGAGACAATTATTAGAGAGTTACACAAGGGAATGATACCTATGGTAAGTAAAAAGGGCAAAGATCCTATGAATGTTCAGGGTAGGGGAAATTGCCCTAGCTACGGAATTGTGTCTGAAGGAACAGTTGTTCTTAAAGGGAGGAATATACACTTGGTCATACATACTGATAATTCTGAAGGCCTCTTTCACAGTATCTGTTCCAGAAGCAAAGAACAGATTACCCCTTTGCCATCCTTCCATGGCCTACTGCTCAGCATGACAGTCGCCCAGCTTTTTTTCATGCTTCCATAACCACTCTCAGCCTATATAGAATTATGTGTTGACAAAATTCTATTCCATAATTTAAGTTCTCTATTTGGTTGGTGAGAGTTATGCTACATATATATATATATGGAGATAAATATATATGGAGATCTCAAAAATGAGCACATTATATATACATATATATATAAAATACTTCTTGAGATCTCCATATATATATATCTCCTCACATGTGACTGCTAGATAGATGGGGAACATAACTCAGGCTCACTTTTCCCCTCTCCACTTTCTCTTCTTCCTCCCAGTGAAAAAGAATGTATTGTCATGGGGCACCTGGGTGGCTCAGTGGGTTAAAGCCTCTGCCTTCAGCTCAGGTCATGATCTCGGCGTCCTGGGATCAAGCCCCGCATCGGGCTCTCTGCTCAGCAGGGAGCCTGCTTCCCCTCTCTCTCTGCCTACTTGTGATCTCTCTCTCTCTGTCAAATAAATGAAATATTTTAAAAAAATGTATTGTCATGAAGAGTGCAGCTTCTAGAGACAATACAGCTGGACAGATGGCTTGGCCCCATTCTGTAAAATTTGTGTGAACTTGGCACTTACTTCTCTGGGCATGAGTTTCCTATCTACAAGGAAGGGACACAAGTTGCAACTTCCTTGTTGGGGTGTTATTGGGATAAGATGAAAAGGCTCTTGGCACACAGTAATTGTTCTATACATATCAACTGTCATCACTGATTGGATTTTAGCATACTAGCTGGATCACGTTAGCTTTTACTGTGCATCCTATAGGCCTAGCTAGCCTCATCTAATACTTCTCTGGATATTCTTGTTGCTTGGTTTCATTCTCATATTTAGCACAGGCTTCTTGAGACCAGAGCCATAATCTTATTTTTAGAACCCCATGCATCCTCCAGAAACTTAAGACTTTATGACAGACTCTTTCACTCAGTCTCTCCTTTTCGTTTTTTTATTTCCTCACTTTGCATGTCAGCTCATATGCTCTAGTGGTCAAGGAACTTAGTTCAGGTATAATATTCCCCTCCATGAATAGCTTTGAACGATAAATACATGAGGTAGTCTCAAGGGACCAGAAATCATGCCACTGAGTTCTACTCTGCCACAAATGGCCTGCTTTCACATGACACAGATTCAGAATGTTTCAGAACCACAGGCAAAAATCACTCTTTGGGTGTAGAAAGCTACAAAGGAAAAGATTTAGTTTTGAAACATATTCACCTGGGAGAATTGTGCACGTGCTCTTGTTTTGGATTTTCTTATTTTGTAATCTGCATTGTTCATGCTGACAACTCCTTATGAAAGGGATGATGAGTGACTTCCAGCTGGAAGAAAGAGAAGAAAACAAACAGCTTGTAGGCAAAAGCATGAAGAAATCTGGGCTTCTTCTAAAATGGTATGCACATGCTTGTAACTATTTAAGTCTTAATGTCTCTACATGGAAGTCTTCCTGCTATAAATAAGAAAATATAATTTTTTAAAAAACACAAAAATCTTGCCTTTGTTTATGGGCATCTCCATTCCCTGTTCTCTATTATAAAATCTCAGGAATAAAGGACCTGAAAAGAATATGAAGTCCAAACTCTTTTTAGATACACACACACACACACACACACACACCCCTATGTGTGTACACATATACATATACACATATACATACATATGTGTTATTATTTTTTTAAGTAGGTTCTAAGCCCTGTGTGGAGCCCAATATGGGGCTTGAACTCATGACCCTGAGATCAAGACCTGAGCTGAGATCAAGAGTTGAAAGCTTAACCAACTGAGCCACCCGGCACCTGTATATTGCATATTTTACTTATATATTTATATTACATATTTATACTTGTATATCTTATATATGTCCCATATGTCAATGATTTGAGAGAAGCAAGGACTGTAGGTAAATGGGAATGGGGTAGAAGAAATTTAAAAAGGATCAAATAGAGAGGGGCAGTGGTCTGGGAGTTATCAGGTACCTAATGATCAGATGAAAAATGGCTCTGTCTCGGAAGCATGATAGGGAGTCCATTATTATCATTATATAAAAAAAAAATCATGATCATGGTTTACTGAGTGAGTGCGTACTGTGTGAGAAGCACTATGGTACTTAGAGCCAAAAAAGCTTCTTTATTTCCCATAAAGATACTATAAGACAGATACTAGCATTATTATTATTTTATACACAGACATACTGAAGCATAAATTAAGCAACTTCACCAAGGTCAAACACTCAGCAGAGAGCTGTGATTAAAAGCCAGGCTGTCTTACTCCAGGCCCTTATCCTTAATCACCATGCTCCATCCTCTCCAAAGCATCTGAATTGCAGTATTTTGAACACTGATGTACATACACTATAAACAGACTCCCAGATTCCACGGGAATAAAATTCTCAACACCTGGTTCAGAAATATAAGAAGCATTTACCATATTGCAAAGAAAAATTTCTTAAAAGAATGCTAGAAGCAATAGCAATATCCTTCTACTTATATTTTGTCTTAAATAAATTAGTTGTTTCTATCCCTGGAGAAAAGACTATGCCTGCAATTGTAACCAATATACATTATTTATCAAGGTAAAAGATTTATAATCAGAAGTTCCTTAAATTATACAAAGTGTTATACCTGAACCAAGATACAGTTTGTGTATAGAAGCTTCTTCAAATATAAAATCTCATCCAAAAACATATGAGAATTTTCAAAACAAATAAAACAACATTGTAAGTATTACCTTGTGACTAATCATCGCTTTTACTCATATTTTGCAAACTTGCTAAAGACAGCTTTATCTTTGATAAAATTAAGGTCAACAGGGGTAACAGATGAGCAGTCGGAGGATACTTTTTTTTAAAGATTTTATTTATTTATTTGAGAGAGAGAGGGGGAGAGAGAGAGAGAAGAGAGAGAGAAGCAGACTCCCTGCCGAGCAGAGAGCCCGATTTGGGGCTCGATTCCAGGACCCTGAGATCATAACCTGAGCCAAAGGCAGACACTTAACCAAATGATCTACCCAGGTGCCCCAAGAAGATACTTTTATAAGTGAATAATACAGTACGTACTTGGTAATGATTAAAAACAGTTATCAATATTTTGTATCTATCAGATTATCAGTGCTATATTGATTAAACTATTACTTTAACACTTTGGTAACACTATGACATCATGGGTACTCTGGGATCCCTGAGAAAGAAAGGCCTTTGAAAAGTACTAAGGTGTAGAAGTGTCCATAGAAGGCTTCAAAAAAGATGTTACTAGATCTGAGTTGTAAAAGGTGAGGAGAATAAAACATAAAAATCAGAAAGATTCTGCCCCATGGAAGAATATGGGGCGACTGATGAGCAGAAATTGTGACTGAAAGCTTGGGTCATACCTGTCATACTAGGGAACACAAATGTTATACTGAATGTCACAAGGAGATGGTAATTTGGTGATGCTTGTATTTTGGAAAGATCACCTTGGAAGTCAAGAAAAATCTACCAATTACACAATTGATATGGAAGAACCAAATACTGCATCTCTGAGATAGCAAGTTATTGCTGTATGTCATGTCTGTTTTCCTAGGTTACATTTCTTTTGTGTATCAAGAAATAGCACAGAATGAAGGCATTAGACTCAAGGGTCTCCAAGGAAATTTTAAAAATTTAATTTAATTTTAATTTTACTTTAATTTTAATAAAATTTTAATTTTAAAATTTAAAATTTTAAAATACTAATATAAAATGCTAATATAAAATACTTAAAGGCTAATATGCCTTTAAGAGACAGACACTGACTTAATAATATCTTACCTACTAATTACTTCCTTTAATTGAGACTACTTCACAAATAGTAAATTGCTCAGATCTTAAGTGTATATTTTATATTTCTATGTATGTATTGAAGATACCAGCAGGTAAATATATATACTGCTTTGTTCATCAGAAGAAGTGATGGGTATATGAATTCGTTAAAATTATTTTTCAATAATTAATTTATCACCTCCCATGTATAAGCTCATGGAATGAGTTCTATGGAAAACAGAAAGTTTAATTATATGTGGTAGGGAAAGCTTGTGAATAAACTCAGTTGAAGCTAAAAAGTGCCAAGTGTCATGAACAACCATAATGAAAAGTCCACGGTTTTTCAAAATAAAGGCACTATGTCATTTCCAGCTTTGGAGATCAAAAAACACTTGGAGCAATGGGTATTTGAATTGCACCTTCAGTATTTAGCAGCAGTTGAATTAACAGAATACAAGGGAAAAACTAAAATTCCAGGCAGAAAGAACAATCATCTGTTTCAGTTCTCTGTGCTTCAGAGAACCAAGACATTGGTGTTAGGGCAAATTCTTCCTCAAGGTTCCGGTGATCAATTTAAGACTCCTAATGGATAAGAGGAACCCTCCCCGATCATCTTACAAAAAAATGCAGATATATTTATGAAGATACACATATATCTCCACAAATCTTACAAGGATACCCAAGATATTTAAATAATTAATTTAGAACAAAGGTCATTATTATTAAACAGATATACCTTTATATGCATTAACTATTCATTCTGTTTGTTTTGGAAATTCCAACCAAAAACACTGATTGCACAGCTAATCTCTGTCAATGTCTGACCTACCTGTGTCAGGAAATAAAAGAAGATTCTTGAGTAAAATAGTTATAACCCACTTTTATATCCTTGAGCTTTGGCAAGGGAGCCTTAAAAAAAACTCTTACTTTCGTGTGTATTCATAAAATCTTGGCATTTTTGGCTTCTGTATCTATAGGTGCAGAATCCCTGCTCTCCCTTGATAGTCCAATTTTCTTATTATTACTACTACATCTAATTTGGAGTACTCCATTTGTCAAGAAAATTTATTAATTTGAGGGGGAAATATACATATATTTAAGTCAGTAATTGATTTTTTTCAAAAGTGATAAAAGTATCATTGAATATTTTCATCTTTTACTTTTTTATAGAGTAGATAACTTTTGACAATAAAACAGGTCCTAGCAGACTCCAGTATCTGAAATATTGTGAAAGATATCTGAGAAACTATTCTAGTGCCAGGTATTCTAATGAATAACACTGAAATTCAATGAAGAAATCTCCTTTTGGTATCTCAACTATTCAAATATTTCTAGACATGTTTAATTTATTAGAGTATTGGCTTCTGTTCGTCCATATCTTCCTTGCTAGAATTATTAACAACTTCCATGAACTGATCTAGAAATTCCAGTTCCTGAGTTCAGCTGTATTAAGTCAGAAAAATAGTGTAAGTTTCACTCTATCGGGTAAATAGGATCTTGTTTCAATCTCACTCTCTTGGATTTGGTACTTGATGGCACCAATTCTACCATCTGAGCTTAATCCTCACACGTTGGCTTCTTTCTCAGGTGTTCTGCCTAGCACTGCACTCGCATGAACTGGGACATCAGTTTTTATTGCTTTAGTCTTAAAACCAAACTGACTTTGAAGCATCCCTTTCCTTGAGGACCATATTATCTTTTTCATAACCCCTACATGTGAAAAAACTAGTCACCTGGATACCATCCCACGTCCATCTGTCACATTGCACCTGTTCCTTCTGGATGTTAAGAACCAGTTAACCCTGGTTCTTTTCACCTCCCTGTGTCCTTGGTTTATACCACATGATTTTATAATTCCTCTTACTAGAGGAAAAGTATAGTTTTCTGCAACTTAAGTTTGGACTTAGCTATGCATAACAGTTTAAAAGAGACATAAATCTTTGACCCCCTAAATATCCATTGATGGACAAACAGATAAGGATGGTGTAATGGGCGTGTGCGCACATGTGCGCACACACACACACACACACACACACACACACACAGAGGAATATTATATAGCCATTAAAAAGATGCGATCTTGCCATTTGTGCTAACATGACTATACCTAGAGGGTATTATGCTAAGTGAAATAACAGAGAAAGACAAAGACCATATAATGTCACTCATACGTTGGATCTAAAAAACAGAATAAACCAAAAAGCAAAATCAGACTTATAAATACAGAGAACTAGCTGGCAGTCACCAGTGGGAAGAGGACTGGAGGAGGGAAAAATGAGTGAAGGAAGTGGGAGATACAGGCTTCACTAGAATAAGAGGCACAGCATGGGGAATACAGTCAATGATACTGTAATAGCGACGTATGCTGACAGATGGTAACTACACTTGTGGTGAGCACAGCACAATGTATAAAGCAACTGAATCACTGTTTTTGGTGCACTGTAGACTAATGTAACATTGTGTGTCAACTATACTCAAATTAAAATAAAAAAGAATATTTGATGCTCCCCTCCAGAGGTGGGGCTGATTTCTTTCCCCTGAAATCTATACCAGCCTTAGTGACTATTTTGTAGCTAACAGAAATAACATAAGGTACACTGGGTAGTTTCTGAGGCTCTGTCAGTAGGAGCCATGCAACTCCTGCCTGATTTTTTGGAACACCTGTTTAAGAATCTTGAGTCACCGTGTGAGAGAGCCAAATTTGGGCGCTCTGTTCAAGAGTTCCAGTTGACTCTGTTCTCCAGCCATCTGCACCCAGACCAGATGTATGAGTGAAAAAGTCATCTTGGAAGGGGATTCTCCAGCCCAACTATTTAAAGCATTAGCCATTTCAACATCTCAGGTGAGGACAAGACATCCTAGAGAAGAACCATTCCTACTGTGTCTTTTCCAAATACTTAGCCAACAGAATCCACCAGAAAAATAAACTAGTTGCTTTACATCAGACAGTTTTGGCTTAACTTGTTTCATAGCAGTTGATCACTAGAGAACTATATGGCTACTATGGTTGATAACATATGGGTAGATGTGACTATGTGCCATTTATAAGCCCAGACCACAAGAGGTCTTACTAATTACATCTCCTTTCTCTCTCTCTCTTTTTTTTTTGTCTTGGCCTACTGCCATTGCTAGAATAGGAAGATGCTTTGGCTAACCTGATATTCCATGGAGGATGTAAACTATGCAGACCAGGGGGGGGGGGGGCATGCCCAGCTGTCCCCACAGTTCAAAGCACAGCCCCACCCAACCACATCCAGACGAGTTGCCTATGAACCACCAGGCAACTTACAGACTCATGAGCAAGAATACATAATTGTTTTACACCACCTATTTGGGGTTAGTCAATTACACGTCAAGAGTGGTCCAAAAAGCCCAAATTTCTGCCCCTAAGCACAACTGTTGGATTGTTTCCCATCAAGTAACTAGGAAATTTGACCATGTCCTTTTCTATTTTATACTTTGAATTTTTGAAACTCAGGGACTCAACTGTGGCCAAGATCTCTTGTTGTATGTGCTATATAGTCCAGAAGGTCTTTCTCATCATTGACCTAAGTTTTGAAAGAGAATCAATGTCTCTGGCATATAGATTTGTGGGTAACCAGAATACCTGGCAAATGGGCTTGCTTTCATGTCTCCCACTGGAGTACCTCCAGGTCCCTCTTTCATACCCCTGAACTTTAAATTATTTCCTTTAACTTTAAATTATTTCCTAACCATTTCTGAGTCTTTCGAGTACTCTTTGATAAGTAGTCACTGTGCTTCTCTCAAAAGGCAAAAATTATCTATCTTGTTATGAAATCTTTTTTTTTTCAAGGCTATAAAGGTACAAATGCATTGTATGGTTCTAAATCAATCTATCAACCTCTCTCTTTCTCCCCTTCCTCCACCCTGACAGGAGCATTTCAGGATTATTTTCTTTACCATCTGTTCCTCAGAAAATGATAGAGACCACGAAGCTCAGGGTTGTAAAGACATGTGGGCTGATGGCATCAGTATTTCTTGCTCACACACAGCCCCCCAAAGCTCAAAACTGTATTTGCCAGTAAATTCCAATTGCAAAAGCCAGATGGAGAAGTGAAATGTGATGGAGCAAGATGTTTAATTCCATTTCAAATGTTTAATGACTTGCCATTCGTAGATAAAAGATTAGGAAATTAACGTAAGGTACCAAAGTCAGGAAATGTGGGAACATTAGGATAGAATCTGTAGAATAAATTTTTATAAATGCCTGGAGTGTCTGAAAGAAATATCATCAACATTATAAAATGGAAATGCTGGAAAGGATCTTTGAGAATACCTACTGAATTTTATAGATGAAGAAACAGACTCAAGGTTAAAATGCTGCATAATTCTATTCAATTCAATTAAATGACAAGACAAGCTCCTGATGTGAAGTAGACATTTTAGGACTTATTTTTTCCTAAATTCCATTAATAAGAGGTAGAAAGAAAGAGAGACAGAAGAAGCATTTGTGATGACAGAAGACAAGAGAACACTAAAGAATGAAGCAGAAACAGAATGCTATTAATCAAAGGAGAAAAGAAATTGCATGAGGGGACCACCCTTGTAGAGAAGAAGGGTAGGAACCTAAGAACTGGACTTTTTGCCTATCCATTGGGTATCTTATTTTATCCTCCAACAATTTTCTTAAAAAAACTAGGGTGATCAACTTAAATTATAATGGATGGGGGAGCCCAGAAAACAAAAATTACTTTTCCAGAATCTAAATTAGACCACCCTAATGCCAAGATTCACGGTATTCTTTTTACTACATCATACCAACTCCAGAGAAGAAGGGGAATGGGCAAAGGAGACCCACCGGGAGTCACCAGAATAGATTATATTGAAAGCACATGTTTGCAGGTCAATGAAGGAGAATTCAGTGTTTTGCTCCACGTCTACCTGCTGCTTCACCTTGAAGAACAGCCACACGGTGCCTCTATTTCCCCATCTCTCAAATGAGGGTTAGTATAACAAGTGAATAGTAAGCAGTTAAAGCAACTGGCAAGTTTTAAGCACTTTTTAGATGCCCAGATGCTTAGTTTTAAATGTTACACAAGAGTAGAATATAAAGAGAAAAAAAAAAAAAAGTAACAACACTTTTTTGAAGTTTTCATTTAAATTCTAGTTACTTAACATACAGTCTAATATTAATTTCAGGAGTAAGATTTAGGTATTCATTTCTTCCATACCTCACCCAGGGCTCATCACAAGTGCTCTCCTTAATACCCATCACCCATCTAGCCCATCCCCTGGCCCACTTCCCTTCCAGCAACCCTCAGTTATCTATAGTTAAGACTCTATTTTATGGTTTGCCTCCCCCCTCCCCATATTCATCTGTTTTGTTTCTTCAAATCCACTTAAGAATGAATATGGTATTTGTCTTTCTCTGACTTATTTTGCTTAGCATAATATGTTCCACCTCCATCCACATTTTTTTTTAAAGATTTTATTTATTTCACAGAGAGGAGAGATATCACAAGTAGGCAGAGAAGCAGGCAGAGAGAGAGAAGGGGGAAGCAGGCTCCCCGCTGAGCAGAGAGCCCGATGCGGGACTCGATCCCAGGACCCTGAGATCATGACCTGAGCAGAAGGCAGAGGCTTTAACCCACTGAGCCACCCAGGCGCCCCTCCATCCACATTATTAAAAAATGGCAAGATTTCATTCTTTTAATGGTAATATTCCATATGTGTGTGTGCATGCCACAATTTCTTTTTTTTTTTTCAAGCCACAATTTCTTTATCCATTCATCAGTTTACATTTTGACTCTTTCCATAATTCGACTGTTGCTGATAATCTTGCTATAAATATCAGGGTGTATTTGTCCCTTTGAATCAGTGTTTCTGTATCTTTTGGATAAATACCTAGAAGCCCAATTGCTGGACTATATAGTAGTTCTATTTTTACACTTTCTGAGGAACCTCTGTACTGTTTTCCAGAGTGGCTGCACCACTTTGCATTCCTACCAACTGTGTAAAATGGTTTCCCTTTTTCCACATCTTCACCAACAACTGTTGTTTCTTCTGTTGTTTATTTTAGCCATTCTGACAGGTGTGAGGTGGTATCTCATCATGGTTTTGATTTGTATTTCCCTGATGATGAGTGCTGTTGAACATCTTTTCATGTGCCTGCTAGCCATCAGATGTTTTCTTTGGAAATATGTCTATGCATGTCTTCTGCCCATTTCTTAACAGGATTATTTATTTTGGGGGTGTTGAATTTGATATGTTCTTTATAAATTTTGGATACTAACCCTTTATCAGATATATCATTTACAACTATCTTCTCCCATTCCATAGGATGCCTTTTAATTTTGCTAATTGTTTCCTTTTCTGTGCAGAAGTTTTCTATCTTGGTGAAGTTCCAACAGTTCATTTTTGCTTTTGTTTTCCTTGTCTTGAGGTTGTTGTGGCCAAGGTCAAAGAGGTTGCCTGTGTTCTCCTCTAGGATTTTGTCGGTTTCCTGTCTCATGTTTAGGGCTTTCATCCATTTCGAATTTATTTTTATATATGGTGTAAAACAATGGTTCAGTTTTCCCAACACCATTAGTTGACGAGATTGTCTTTTTGCCATTGGATATTCTTTCCTGCTTTGTTGAAGATTAGTTGACCATAGAATTAAGGGTCCATTTCTGGGTTCTTTATTCTGTTCCACTGATCTATGTGTCTGTTTTTGTGCCAGTACCATACTGTCTTGATGACTACAGCTTTATAATATAAGTTTCGCTTTTCTTTTTCAAAACTGCTTTGGCTATTAGGGGTCTTGTATGGTTCCATAAAACTTTTAGGATTGTTTTTCTAGCTCTGTGAAAAATGCTGTTGGCATTTTCATAGGGATTGCATTAAATACATAGATTGATTTGGGTAGTATAGACATTTAAACAATATTTGTTTTTCCAATCCATGAGCATGGAATATCTTTCCACTTCTTTGTGTCATCTTCAATATCTTTCTTAAGTGTTCCATAGTTTTCAGAGTACAGATCTTTTACCTCTTTGGTTGGGCTTATTCCTAGGTACCTTATGGTTTTTGGTACAATTATAAGTAAGATCAAATCCTTGATTTCTCTTTCTGTTACTTCATTATTGGTGTATAGAAATGAAACAAAATTCTTTTTTTTTTTTAAGATTTTATTTATTTGACAGAAGAAACACAGTGAGAGAGGGGACACAAGCAGAGGGAATGGTAGCAGGAGAAGCAGGCCTCCTGCCGAGCCCGAGCAGGGAGCCTAATGCAGAGCTCGATCCCAGGACCCTGGGATCATGATCTGAGCCGAAGGCAGACACTTAACAACTGAGCCACCCAGGTGCCCCTGAAACAGAATTCTGCACATTGATTTTGTATCCTGTGACTTCACTGAATTCGCATTATCTCTTCTAGCAATTTTTTGGTGTATTCTTTTGAGTTTTCTACATAGGGTATCATGTCATCTGCGAATAATGACAGTTTGACTTCTTCCTTGCTGATTTCAATGCCTTTAATTTCTTTTTGTTGTCTAATGGCTGAGGCTAGGACTTTTAGCACTATGTTAAGTAAAAGAGGTTAGAGTAGACATCTCTGTATTGTTGCCAACCGTAGAGGAAAAGCTCTCAGTTTTTCCCCATAGAGGATTATACTAGCCGTGCATCTTCTGAATATGGCCTTTATGATGTTGAGGTATGTTCCCTCTATCCCTACTTTGTTGAGGGTTTTTATCAAGAATGAATGCTGTACATTGTCAAATGCTTTTTCTGCATCTTGTGAAAGGATCATATGGTTCTTATTCTTTCTTTTATTAATGTGGTGTACCACATTGATTGATTTGTGAATACTGAACCACACTTGCAGCCCAGGAATAAACCTCACGTGACAGTGGTGAACAGTTCTTTTACTGTACTGTTGGATTTGATTTGCTAGTATTTTGTTGAGAATTTTTGCATCTATCTTCATCAGAAATACAAGTCTGTAATTCTCTTTTAGTGGGGTCTTTTGGAATCAAGGTGATGCTGTCATAGAATGAGTTTGGAAGTTTTCCTTCCATTTCTTTTTTTTTTTTTTAACAGTTTGAGAATAACAGGTATCAACTCTTCTTTAAATGTTTGACACAATTCCTCTGAGAAGTCATTTGGCCCTTTTGTTTACTGGGAGATTTTTGATTACTGATTCAATTTCTTTGTGATTACTGGTTGTTCAAAGTTTCTGTTTCTTCCTGTTTCGGTTTTGGTTGTTTATATGTTTCTAGGAATTTATCCATTCCTAGATTTGTTGGCAAGTTTTTCATAATATTCTCTTATAATTTTGTTTCTTTGGTGTTGGTTGTGATCTCTCTTCTCTCATTAACCATTTTATTTTATTTTTAAAAATATTTTATTTATTCATGAGAGACAGAGAGAGAGAGAGAGAGAGACAGAGGGAGAAGCAGGTTCCCCCCTGAGAAGCAAGCCTGATGCAGGACTTGATCCCAGGACCCAGGTATCATGACCTGAGCCAAAGGCAGACGCTCAACCATCTGAGCCACCCAGGCACCCCTTATTCACAATTTTATTTATTTGGGTCCTTTCTCTTTTTGGTAAGTCTGGCTAGGGTTTTTATTTGTTTTGTTTTTTTAATCAATTTTATTAATTCTTTCAAAGAACCAGTTCCTGGTTTCATTGATCTGTTCTACTGTTGTTTCTATGTCATTTATTTCTGTTCTAAACTTTATTATTTCCCTTTTTCTGCTAGCTGTAGGCTTCATTTGGTGTAAGGTTGGATTGTGTATTTGAGACTTTTCTTGCTTTTTGAGGTAGGCCTATATTGCCATATACTTCCTTTGTAGGACTGCCTTTGCTGCACCCCAAAGGTTCTGGACCATCATATTTTCGTTTGTTTCCATGTATTTTTTTTTAATTTCTTCTTTAATTTCCTGGTTAACCCATTCATTCTTTAGAAGGATGTTCTTTAACCTCCATTCGTAGTCTTTCCAATTTTTTCCTTGTGGTTGACTTCAAGTTTCACAGCATTGTGGTCAGAAAATATGTGTGGCATGATCTCAGTCTTTTTATACTGGTTGAGTATTTGTGACCCAGGAGGTGATCTATTCTGGAAAATGTCCTATGTGGACTCAAAAAGAATGTATATATTCTTCTGCTCTATGATGAAATGTTCTGAGTGTCATTCAATGCCATTGTTTCCTTGTTGATTTTCTGCTTAGATGATCTGTCCATTGCTGTGAGTGTGGTGTTAATGTCCCCTACTATTATTGTATTATTATCAATGAATTTATGTTTGTTATTGTTTTATATATTTGGGTGTTCCCAAGTTGGGGCCATAAATATTTACAATTGTTACATCTTGTTGGATAGACCCTATTATTACAATATAGTGCCCTTCTTCATCTCTTGTTACAGTCTTTGGCTAAAAATCTAGTCTTTCTGATATAAGTATGGCTACTCCAGCTTTCTTTTGATGTCAACATGATAAATGGTTCTTCATCCCCTTTCTTCCAATCTGCAGGTGTCTTTAGAGTCTCCTATAGGCAGCATTTAGATGGGTCTTGTTTTTTTGTTGTTGTTTTTGGTTTTTGTTTTGTTTTATCCATTCTGACACCTTATGTCTTTTGATTGGAACATTAAGTCTGTTTACATTGAGGGTGATTATTGATAGATATGAATTTAGTGTGATTGTATTACCTGTTACATTATTGTTTCTGGAGATTTTCTCTGTTTCTTTCCAGTCTTTGTCACTTTTGGTTTTTCTCTCCCAAAGAGTTTTCTTTAATATTTCTTGTGGGTGGTTTAGTGGTCACAAACTCCTTTGTCTGGGAAATACTTTATCCCTCCTTCCATTATGAATGACAGCCTTGCTGGATAGCATATTTTTGGCTGCAGATTTTTCCCATTCAGTACATAGAATATATCATGCCACTCTCTTCTGACCTGTCAACTTTCTGTGCAGAGGTCTTCTGATAATCCTGTGTTCTCTTATAAGTTAGGGACTTCTTTTCTCTTGTTGTTTTTAGGATTTTTTCCTGATCTCTGTATTTTGAAAACTTTACTATAATACCTCTAGGTGTTGGCCTATTTTGATAGAAGTTCTCTGTGTCTCCTGGATTTGAATGTCTATTTCCTTCCCCAGATTAGGAAAGTGCTCAGCTATAGTCTGCTCAAATAAACCTTCTGCCTCTTTTCCCCGCTCTGGGACTCCTATGATGAGAATGTTATTATGCTTTATGGAGGCACTGAGTACCCTAAGTCTACATTTGTGATCCAGTATTTTTCTTTACATCTTCTTTTCAACTTCATTGTTTTCCATAATTTTATCTTCTAATCATTTACTTGTTCCTCTGCTGCCTCCATCCTTGTGGTCATTACATTCAGTTGGTTTGACATCTTGGTTATTTTTTATTTCAGCGTGACTAGTTTTTACGTCTTTTATCTGTCATTAGGAATTCCCTGGTACCTTCTATACTTCCCTCAAGCCCAGATAGTATCCTTATGATTATTGTTTTAAATTCTGGATCAGTTATATTACTTATATCTGTTTTAATTAGATCCCTGGCTGTGACCTCTCCTCGTTTTTTTTCTTTTGGGATGAATTCCTCTATCTTGGTGTTTTGTCTAGGTCTCTGTCTTCTTCTCTTAGAAAAACCTGTTATGTTTCCTCCTCCCAAGAGTAATGGTTTTTATTAAGAAGAGGTCATTTACTGTCCAGGGCCTGGTGGTTCAGGAAGTGTCTCTGGTGTATGCTGTGTGCACTCTGCTGCTGTGTTTTGGCTGCTCTTTCCCTCAGTCAGTCCTCTGCAGAGTTTCTCCTTGCCTACAGTGAGGAGTGTTTGGACCTTGGCCAGAGTGTGGTGAGTTTTAACTAGGTATGCTCTAGTCTGCTTGTTAAAAGAAACTTGATGCTATTTGCACTAGAGCTGAAACTGTGCAGCACTCTATGGTCAGTAGAGTTGGTGTGTTAAGGGGGGTTTATCCTCGTCTACTGGGAGAGGGGCCCACTGCTCTGGTTCTCAGGCACGCTTACCTTAGTAAAGAAGCACTGCATTGTGCAGGTGGGGGCCAGGGCTTGGTATAAGGGGTTTAGGCCTCCGTTGTTGGTGATGTGCTGCTTACTGAAGTTATGTTGAGAGGTGGTGGAAGAAATTACATCACCCCTCCCATTCCCAGAGAGGGAAGTTTGCACCTGCCACTGTCTGGGAAGCCCTCCCAGAAGAGCAAACAACCTCTCCTTGTGTGTCCTAGGTGTCTCTCTGATCCCTGCCTTCACCCTATCTGTGTCCAGGACATCTTCCCATCCCACAGCCCAGTGCTCTATTCCAGGCAGCCTGGCTGAGTTGTAAAACTCTAAACTTTAGGGACCCAGTGTGGCACAGACCCATGCTGGTCCTCTAGGGGAGGGTCTCACTAAGATGGGGCTGGTGCAGATTTGCCCCAGAAGGGCAGTTACACCAACTGCAGGAGCTTGGAGTTCGGAGGAAAGCACAGCAAAGAACAGGTGTCCAGGTTAGCTGCCCCAAGCAGGTATCTCTGTACCTATGCAGAAGGAGGGGAAGTGCAATGGTGCCACCTGGCTCTTCTATCTTCAGAGAGGCAATGCCACCTCTCCCAGATATGTTCCAAGAAAGGGAAACTGTCTCTCTCAGTGTATCCCAGGGAATCCTCAGATCATGCTGTCTGTTCCGGGGCTTCTGTCCTCCTTCTCCACAAGAGCACTGCAGCACCTACTGGGCTCAACATCAGCCGTGGTGGGGGCCTCTAAAGCTTTGAGCTCTGCTGGCTTTAAAAACACACAACAATCACCCCTCATTTCCCCAGTCAATGGCTTTGGGGAAGTGTTTTCTTGTGCAATCCCCTGTGTGCTTCTCTCTCTCTCTCTCTCGCCTCTCTCTTCTCCTCAGGCCTATTCCCTCCCTCTGGTTGTGCAGTTTTTTCTGTCAGTACTCAGATCAATTTCTTGGGTTTTTAGAATGATCTGATATATATCTACCTGTGTTTGAGGGACAAGACAAGGCTAGGGTCTTCCTACTACCCCACCATCTTCCCGTTTTTCTTCAACAACAAAACATTTTTGAAAGCGTGTGCAATGGTAGTTCTAACATTTCCTAAATCCCACCTGTGGTGCTGAAGCTAGCATTTGTGGCAGTTATATAAAGCTTTGATTGTTCTATAATTCTATAATTGTTCTATAAATTCCAAAGCTTGTTATGCCACAGCTATGAAACTTTGGGCATAGTACTTAATGGGGGCTTTATTCTTGCCTGCATGATGCCAGGCTGCTGCATTCTTAGAGAATAACATTTAAAAGGAAATGGGCTTTGTGCAATAGAGTGTCATACAAGGCAATCCCTATTTATGCAAAATGCAGCAATGTTTAAGAAAATCCCAGTCATTTGAGAGTATAGTCAACTGAGATTCCATTACTTGGCATTCCATTATATTATGTGCACCTGTAATTTGTAGGGATTGAAATTTCTTAGTGTCTTGAAGAGAGCATGACATATAACAGTATGTATATGGCTTGTTATATTCCTATATAACTTAATGCCTGAATAGGATAAATAACAAAGGTTGACACAGGGAAGAAGACAGCAAGACTTGAAATTTGTATCAAGTTTAGTCACCAAACCACCCCCCCCCCAACAAGGTAGCTGCAAAACTTAATTTCCATCTCTTCTGAGGCTGATACCTCATGGACTGAATTACAAGGACTTAACATATTCTAGTCACTAAGGGAGGCAATCTGAAACCACAAGTCTGATTGCTTACTCTTTGGAACCAGTCTACTCAGTTTCCAATACCAGCTGTGTCACTTTATTGACTGTATGATCTTGAGAAAGTTATCTCATCTCTTCTAAGTTCCCTTAGCTGTATCTATCATGTGTCAGGGTCAGGGGAGGCGACAATACCTTATAAGATTGTTTTAAGAATTTAATAGAGGTCATCTATAGAATCAAATAGAATAGCATCTGCCACAAAGCGAAGCACTCAATATATGTTAAGCATCACCAGGCTTACTCTAAGAAAAATAGAGAGCCATCTAAGAGTGAGGTGTGAAGCTTTGAAGTGACCATGATTTGTAGGTAAAAAGGTATTTCTGCCTGTAGAAGTACAGGCTAATCACACAAACTATGGAGAGCATAAGAGCATGAGTACAGCAGAGGCCAAGTAACAAGAGAAAACTGACTTCCACAACATATATAGCTCCTATCATTTCATGGAAGGCAGGTCCAGAACTAAGACCCTACAGAGTTTAAGTGCAAGGAGACCAACAAACCCTTTAAGAATAAAGAATATCAAAACCCATCATTTCTAAAGAGTTCCAAATATGAAATTAGGAGATGAAAGGCTTTTAAGTTGATTTCTCCGTGTAAATTTGTCTTGCATTAAATATGAACAAAAACATCTCAAAGACTGATGGAGACAATGCAAAGATATGGTAGACATGGGGAGTGGCGTGTGTATGACGGTAGGAGGATCCCAAGGAAAGTCTACAGTAGCACTGATCAATAAAACTTCCTGCAATTATATAAATGCTCTATAACTGGACTCTCCAGTGTGACAGCCACTAGCCACATGTGACTACAACGTGACTTAAGCATAAGACTAAATTTTAACTTAATTTAATTAAAAGTTTAATAATCCTGGGGTTCCTAGGTGGTTTAGTTGGTTAAGTAGCTGCCTTTGGCTCAGGTCATGATCCCAAGGCCCTAGGATTGGGCCCCACGTTGGGCTCCCTGCTCAGTGGGGAGTCTGTTTCTCCCTCTGCCCCTCACCCCGCTCATGTGCACTCACTCTCTCTCAAATAAATAAAATCTTTAAAAAATATTTAATAGTCCTATGTGGCTAGAGGATACCATATGAGGCAGTGGTAATAAAGGACTATGATATCTCCACACCTAAGCAAACTAGTATATTTTAATGCTTTTTAGTTCTATGATTTAGTCATCGGCATTCCTACAAATGATAAGAGGCTTAGAATTCATATTTTCTATAAGAATAGGAGCAGATATTTTCTTTAAGAGCATGTAGGATAGAATTCCAGAGAATAAGGTGTTGCAAACCTTCTTTCTAGAGTTACAAGCACTGATTGTTGCTCTTTCCTTTTAGGGTCTCTGTTACTTATATAACAGGCCCAATAAAAAAGAGGGGTTGGTGAGCAATTTTGAAAAATGTCTAAGTTCTTGTCTCAAATTATCCAGAATCAGTGTGCTCATTAAATTCATAAAAAGTCGGGGCACTTGAGTGGCTCAGTGGGTTAAAGCCTCTGCCTTCGGCTCAGGTCATGATCTTGGGGTCCTGGGATCAAGCCCCACATAGGGCTCTCTGCTCAGCGGGGAGCCTGCTTCCCCCCTCTCTCTCTGCCTGCCTCTCTGCCTACTTGTGATCCTTCTCTGTCTCTCTCTCTCTGTCAAATAAATGAATAAAAATCTTTAAAAAAATTCATAAAAAGTCATCTTTCACTGGATGCCATAATTAGGAATTAACATAATAAATGTGTAAAATAATGACAGTTGTTATTTATTTTTCCGATACAGCATTATTATTATTAATACAGTTATTATAGTGTCACCATTCCTGCACTTAAAGAATCTCAGAAGATAAAACAACAATAACACTTAGAAGTGAATGTACAACTTGAATTTCTGGGAAAAAGATCATAATCAAGTATCCAACACTTCAGGAAGAAACTGTGTATTTCTGAAATATTTAAAATAATCAATGAGGAAGTCAAGCTTTTCCAAACAATTCTTACACTTAAAATGTATCGTCAAGTCTCAATAAAGGTATCAAATGACAGTTGATTCTCTCCCCTAAGCATGAGAAGGAACATGTTCTTTTCTCTTCCCTTTGAGCTATTTCCTGAAATGTTCTGGACTAGACACCATCAGAAGAAAACTAAAAAGCCTCCATTTTATTTTAGCCACTATTATTCTTGTCATTAATTCCTAATGTATGCAGAATAAGATCACGTTCTATTCCCTACTGATTTGAGTTGAATGTTGGTTTCAAACTACGTATGTGGTAAGGGGATTCTAAGTCATTTCTCCTTTTATAACTGATTGAATTGTATTTCTTTCCACCACTAATAATGGTTACTTTTTTGTTTTTTGAATACTTACTACTTGTCATACACTATTCTAAGTCCTTTATACAATAAATTCATGAAGTCCTCAAAAGTAACACTATGGAACAGCTAACATAATTGTCCTTAATTTGCATAAAAGTCTTAATCACCAAGAAGTTATTAAACAATTGTCTGTAGGTCAAAAGGCTATTAAACACTGATATTGGCATGAGCCACAAGGTTTCGTGCGTCAATACATAGCTCATCCTCTTAACTGCTAATGCCAAATGGCTAAGGTATGACTAGCATAGCATTATCCATGTGGGGCAGTAGATCCAGCTAAAATGCAGACCAATTCTGTTGGTTTTTCTGTCCTCCAAAGCCAAGTTTTCAAAACCTATGCATCTCAGAATTCATTTTTAATGTGTTTCACTTTTTTTATTTGTATATTCATGAACTTCTCATTTTTCTTACATGAAAACTGCTTTTTGAGTATCTCCTGACCACTTGCTTGGATTTTGTTGGCATTATCATTGCCAGCATCATAGCTAATATGTATTAACAACTTTCGGTATATTAGATCTTCACTCAAAATTTTACAATACTTATCTCATTCAAAATTATTATAAGGGAAACTGATGGGTACAATGATTATCCCAATTTTACAAATGAGGAAATTGGGAGCTCAGAGCACTTAAATACCTTTCTCAAGTTGTCACAGTTACCAAGGAATTAACGTGGGTCTGATTTATTCCACTAATTCTACTGAGAAACTGTACACATATAGCCCTGGTTGTAATTTTGCCTGTGGACAAGGCTGATCATTCTATCCAACTGTGGTTTTCAACCTGCAAATATGCAATTTTCTGCTTAAGTCACAATAAAGATGTAGTTATTAAGAACACGTAACCTTCTCTCCCTGCCTCAGAATGCATTTATTGCATTTTTCCTCCAGACAGGTAAGAAACATGCATTTAAATCTCCCTTTGATAAATGTTTCTTAGAACTGCACTGATTTCCTTGCTTTACTTGTGGCCTCACATAAAGTGCTGCAGTTAAATGGTGAGCAGGGGAAGTAGCAGCAGAATATGGACTGGCAGTGAATAAAGAGAAAAAATGAGAGAGGGGAATAGTCTTTGCCAGTGATGGAAATTGCAAAGGCTAAATAGGAATTTAAACTCCCTTTTACCTCCCAGGGAACAAACGCACAACTTTTAAACATTCTTCCTTTACATCTTAAATCTTGGAAGCTTGGTATCATTAAGTGACTCAGTGCAATAGTCCTTCAAGAGAAATTATACCCCATCTAGGAAATAGTGACAAATACCAGATATAGTACTCTCAGGCTAGTCAGACCACTGCCTTAGAAAGCAATAACATTGCCTGCTTTGATTCACACTGTGTTTCTCCGCATCACACACTAGTAGACTGTTCATCTTATTCAATGGCAGCTCAATACAAGACTGAGAGCTATAAAGAATTTATTCTATACTGCCTCCCCAAATTCCTTTCTGGTAAAACTGTTAGAGCCTTGTTTTATTTAACTCCAGGACTCCTTCTCTGCCTTACTGCTCATTTCTCTTGTCTGATGATTGTTTTATTTCTTCCACACTCTGAGAAAGAGAAGAATTTCCAAGATGACAACTACTGGGTATAAAGTCTTTTATACAAATTTCCAAGATGGAAAAGTCTTAATGATCATCCCCTAGATTCCTATAAAATTTTAATCTATACATAATGAGTACCCATTCTCTTTTGGTAGATATTGTTTGCCCTGATGACAGCCATTTTCCTTCATCTTCCCTCCTTTCTAAAGGCAGAAATCCATTTCCACCTTAGAGACTGAAATTTTGGTCCCTTCTTTAAAATACTTTTCTGTAGTTAAGAACCATTAGGCATTAAAATCCTGGGCAATGAAACATAAAAATGTCTGCTGAGAGCTTGTGTGAAAGATTTTCTTCCCTGATAAAGACATGGCTCCAAGTATTCCACCTTCTCTCTTTCCGTCTTTGGAGGACATGTGTATGGGTATGTGACAACTATCTTGTCACCAGGAGCTTACAAGATTGAATAAGAACAATCAAAATGCAGAGCATCACAGAGACAAACAGAAAATTTTGGAATCTTGATGGCATTATTGAGCTGTTGACCTAATGCTGCGACTGCCTCTCTCCAGACTCCTTAATTTGTGAATAATTAGCTATCTTTACTATGTAAGCTACTTTCAGGTTTGCAGGCATTATTTTTCCTTCCAGTCAAAGCACAGTAACTGCTGCATCTACATGTGTTGCAACTATGTCAGGAAGATACAGAAACAATCCCCATACTCATGAAGTTGCAAACACAGAACCCTTTTGAGGAAAATGAGTGCTCCTCGTTAATCTGATCATGACCATTTTGCCCCTAGCCTCTAAAGATTAAATGTGTTGGAAAAAAGAAAACAGTAATGATTAGCAATTTGGCTTTGACTCTTTTGGTTATTAAGTTTATTATCTCTAAAATAAAAGTGGGAGGCAGGGAAAGATGGCAGAGGTGTAGGGGACCCTATTTCAACCAGTCCCCTGAATTGATCTGGATATCTACCAGACCACTCTGAACACCCAAGAAATCAGCATGAGATATAAGAAGATATATCAGGAGCTATACCAACAGAATATCTCTGGCGGCCAGTTTCGAGGTATGAAGCAGGAAGCTGTGATTCTGTGGGCAACTACCAGAAGATAAACGGAAGGAAGAGGGAGCCACCATAAGCACTGGTGCTGGGAAAGTGAAATAACACAGGGGTACAAAAGCATCCCACGCTGGGGACTGGGTAGAGACTTGTGGACAGACAGCAGCAGGGAAAGGACTTTAGGGCAGCCCCCCAGACTGAAGCCTGGAGCTGTAGGGGCATGCATGTGAACTGGGGGTATCTGGCAGTTTTAGAAGAACAAAGAGAACAAGAGATGTGCCTGGACCTGGAAGCAAGGGCTGGGAGTGCTGCTCCCTTGGCTGTGGGGCACACAACCCAGGATGCTGTGGTTTTTAGCAGCACAGACAAAACAAAGTTAGTGTGGCCTGGAGGGCTCTCTGAAGATCAGACTGTGATCTATCTGTTCTGAGACAGAAGTTTGGACGTGGCCACTTTTGCTCTGACTCTTGGGGGGAAGGGGTGCAGAAAGCCCCCAGAGAAAGCCTCCAGAGAACAAAAGCCCCCCAAACCAGTTTTCACTGAGCCCATCCCCCACCACAGGAGGCAAGGAACCTCTGCCCAAACCGGGTTGCCTGAGTAACAGTGTGGCAGGCTATTCCCCCAGAAGACACGCTGGAAGAACAAGAGGCTGACAACCCTAAGGTCCCTATAAAACAGATGCATCTTGCTTGGGTTGTGGTCAATAATTTGGACTCTGTACATTCCCTCAACTACCTCTCAACAGAATGAATAAGAGGAAAAAAACCCAAACACGGGAAAAATTCAGGGATTGTAACCTCTGCCAAAAAACAATTGGATATGTGTATACTGGAAATGTATATAAACAAGATGTCAGACTTCAGAGTAACAGTTATACAAACAATAGCTAGGATGGAGAAAACCATTAATGGCAACATAGATTCTCTAAGAAGAGAAATGAGAGCTGATCTGTCAGAACTTAAAAATGCTATCAATGAGATCCAATCTAATCTAGATACTCTAACAGCTAGGGTAAATAAGGCAGAAGAATGAATTAGTGATCTAGAAGACAAACTGATAGAAAAGAAGGAACAGGAGGAGGCCTCGAATAAACACCTTAAAATCCATGAAAACATAATTAGAGAAATAAATCACCATGAAAAGTTCCAACGTCAGAATTATTGGGATCCCTGAGGGGGTGGAAAGAGAGAGAGGACGAGAAGATGTATTGAACAAATCATAGCTGAGAACTTCCCTAACCTGGGAAATGAAACAAGCATTCATATCCTAGAGGCAGAGAGGACCCCTCCCAAGATCAAGGAGAATAGACCAACACCCAGCAAGTAATAGCAAAACTCACAAATCTTAGAACCAAGGAAACCATCTTAAGAGCAGTTAGGGGCATGAGGATTATAGAGGGAGGAACATCAGAATAACATCAGACCTGTCCACAGAGACCTGGCAACCCAGAAAGGGATGGCAAGACATATTCAGGGCACTAAATGAGAAGAACATGTGGCCAAGAACACTTTATCTGGCAAGGCTGTCATTTAGAATGGATGGAGAGATGACAGTTTCCAAGATCAACAAAAACTGAAAGAATATGTGACCACTAAACCAGCTCTGCAAGAAATATTAAGGGGGAATTTTATAAAAGGAAAAAGATCCCAAGAATGATAAAGAACAGAAATTTACAAAGAAAATCTATAGAAACAAGGACTTCACAGGCAACATGATGACAATAAAATCATATCTTCCAATAATCACTCTCAACGTGAACAGACTAAACACTGTAAAATGGCACAGAGTTGCAGACTGGATAAAAAGCAGGACCCATCCATATGCTGTCTACAAGACATTCATTCTGAACCTAAAGATACATCCAGACTGAAAGTGGAGGGATGAAAACCATCTTTCATGACAATGGACTTCAAAAGAAAGATGGGGTAGCAAATCTCATATCAGACAAATTAGATTTTAAGCTAAAGACTGTAGTTAGAGATACAAAAGGACACTATATCATTCTTAAAGGGTCAAATCAACCAGAAGATCTAACAATTGTAAATATCTATGCCTCCAACATGGGAGCAGCCAACTACACAAGCCAACTGTTAACAAAATAAAGAAACATATTGATAAAAATTCGTTAATAATAGGACACCTTAACACTCCACTCTTAGCAATAGACAGATCATCTAAACATAAAATCAGCGAAGAAACAAGAGCTTTGAATGATACAATTGACCAGATGGACCTCAGATCCATACAGAATATTCCACCCAAAAACAACAGAATACTCATTCTTCTGGAGCACAAAGTTTTCAGGAACTTTCTCCTGAATAGACCACATACTGGGTCACAAATCACGTCTCAACCAATGCCAAAAGACTGAGATTATTCCCTGCATATTCTCAGACCACAGTGCTTTGAAACTGGAATTTAATCACAGAAAGAGTTTGGAAGAAGTTCAAACACTTGGAAGCAAAAGATCATCCTGCTCAAGAATGTTTGGATCAACCAGGAAATCAAAGAAGAACTTAAACAATTCATGGAAACCAATGAGAATGAAAACACATCAGTCCAAAAACTAATAGGATATGGCAAAGGCGGTCCTAAGGGGGAAATACATACAAGCCTCACTCAAAAAAACAGAAAAATCCTGAGTACACAAACTATCTTTACAGCTTAGAGAACTGGAGAACCAAACCATGGGTAAGGTTTAATTCGTTAAATTTAATTTGTTAAACCTTACCCATGCATGATAAAGGAAATAAGATTGGAGTAGAGATCAATGAATTAGAAGCCAGAAATACAGCAGAACACATGAACTAAACTATAAGCTGGTTCTTTGAAAGAATTAATAAGATCAATAAACCCCTGGCCAGACTTATTCAAAAGAAAAGAGAAAGGACCCAAATTAATAAAATTGTGAATGAAAGGGGAGAGATCACGACTAACACCAAGGAAATAGAAACAGTCATCAGAAATTACTATCAACATTTCTATATGCCAATAAGTTGAGCAACCTAGAAGAAATTGATGCATTCATGGAAACCTATAAACTACCAAGACTGAAACAGGAAGAAAGTGAAAACCTGAATAGACCAATAACCAATAATGAGATTGAAGCAGTGATCAAAAACCTCCCAAAAAACAAGAGTCCAGGACCTGAAGGATTCCCTGGGGAATTCTATCAAACATTCAAAGAAATAATACCTATTTCCTGAAGCTGTTTCAAAAAAGAGAAACAGAAGGAAAACTTCCAGACTCATCCTATGAGGCCAGCATTAACTTGATCCCAAAACCAGGCAAAGTCTCATCAAAAAGAAGAATTTCAGACCAATATCACTGATGAATATAGATGCCCAAATTCTCAACAAGATCCTAGCTAATAGGATCCAACAGTACTTTAAAAGGATTATCTACCACAGCCAGTGGGATTTATCCCTGGGATACAAGGTGTTTCAACACTCGTAAATCAATCAATGTGATAGACTACATAAATAACAGAAGAGACAAGAACCACATGGTCCCCTCAATTGATGTAGAAAAAGCATTTGACAAAATATAGCACCCTTTCCTGATTAAAATTCTTCAGAGTATAGGGAACATTCCTCAATCCAATAAAATCCGTCTATAAAAAACCCACAGCGAATATCATTCACAAAGGGGAAAAGCTGAGAGCCTTTCCCTTAAGATCAGGAACACGATAAGGATGCCCACTTTCACCACTGTTGTTCAACATACTACTAGAAATCCTAGCAACAGCAATCAGACAATAAAAAGAAATATAAGGTATTAAAACTGGAAAAGAAGTCAAACTCTCTCTCTTCACAGATGACATGATACTTTATGACATGAAATCCAAAAGACTCCAACCTCAAATTACTAGAACTCATACAGCAATTTAGTAATGTGGCAGGATACAAATCAATGCACAGTAACCAGCAGCTTTCTTATCCACTAACAATGTAACTGTAAAAAGAGAAATTAGAGAATTGCTTCCATTTACAATAGCATCAAAAACCATAAGATACCTGGGAATAAGCCTAACCAAAGAGGTAAAGGATTTATACTCTACAAACTACAGAACACTTATGAAAGAAACTGAAGAAGACACAAAAAGATGGAAGAACATTCCATGCTCACGGACTGGAAGAATAAACATTGTTAAAATGTCTGTGCTGCCCAGAGCAATCTATACTTTCAACACCATCCCAATCAAAATACCAATGGCATTTTTTAAAGTGCTGCAACAAACAAGTCTAAAATTTGTATGGAACCAGAAAAGACCCCAAATTGCCAAGGAAATGTTGAAAAAGGAAAACAGAGCTGGGGGCATCACACTGCCTGATTTCAAGCTTTATTACAAAACTGTCATCACCAAGACAGCATGATACTGGCACAAAAACAAACACACAGACCAGTGGAACAGAGTAGAGAGCCCAGATATGGACCCTCAACTCTACGGTCAAATAATCTTTGACAAAGCAGGAAAAAATATCCAATGGAAAAAAGACAGTATTTTCAATAAATGTGCTGGGAAAATTGGACAGCTATATACAGAAGAGTGAAAGAATGAAAAATTCTCTTACACTATACACAAAGATAAACTCTAAATGGATGAAGACCTCAATGTGAGACAGGAATCCATCAAAATCCTAGAGAAGAACACAGGCAGTAACCTCTTCAACATTAGCCACAGCAACTTCTCTAAAGATATGTCGCCAAAGGTAAAAAAGGAAACAAAAGCAAGAATGAACTTTTGGGATTTCATCAAGATAAAAATGATTCTTTTTTCCTTCTGCACAGCCTAGGAAACAGTCAACAAAACAAAGAGGCAACCCACACAATGGGAGAAGATACTGGCAAATGACACTATAGACAAAGGGCTGATATCCAAGATCTATAAAGAACTTCTCAAACTCAACACCCAAAAAATAAATAGTCCAGTCAAAAAATGGGCAGAAGACATGAACAGACACTTCTCCAAAGAAGACAAACAAATGGCTAAGAGGTATATGAAAAAATGTTCATTATCGGGGCACCTGGGTGGCTCAGTCATTAAGTGTCTGCCTTCAGCCCAGGTCATGATGCCAGGGTCCTGGAATTGAGCTCAGCTGCTGAGCTCAGCTGCTGAGCAGGAAGCCTGCCTCTTCCTCTCCCAATCCACCTGCTTATGTTCCCTCTTTTGCTATGTCTCTGTCAAATAAAAAATAAAATCTTAAAAAAAATATTCATCATCATTAGCCATCAGGGAAATTCAAATCAAAACCACATTGAAATACCACCTTACACCAATTAAATGGCAAAAACTGACAAGGCAAGAAATAACATGTTGGAGAGGCTGTGGGGAAAGGGGAACCCTCTTACACTATTGGTAAGAATACAAGTTGGTACAACCACTTTGGAAAGAGCATG
>CM053620.1:19944467-19986802 GCA_028646535.1 Procyon lotor
CAAGCAGAGAAAGTCAATTATCATATGGTTTCATTTATTTGCAACATAAGGAATAGCAGGGAGGACATTAGGAGTAGGAAGGGAAAATGAAGGGGGAGAGACCAAAGGGGGAGACAAACCATGAGAGACTACAGATTCTGAGAAACAAACTGAGGGTTTTGGGGTGGGGGATTAGCCCGGTGATGGATATTAAGGTGATGGGTTAGCCTGGTGATGGGTATGAAGGAGGGTATGTGTTGTATGGAGCACTGGGTGTTATATGCAAACAATGAATCATGGAACACTACATCAAAAAAAAAAAAATTAAATAAAGAAATAAGTAAAAGTGGAGGACTTTCGAAGGTCCCTACTGTTTCTAAAATTCTATCTTCCTCAGAAGCATTTTGGAACCTCTGTGTCAAAGTTCAAACAATGGGCATTACTAATTTAGATATAATGATGTAACTATCAGAATTCTTCATCCCAGTTGTAGGAAAGATATGAATCTCTTAAAGTCTAAGAAGGGTTTAATTTAGAGATGAATAGAATAGAACTGTAAATCAGAACACATTTAATAATGACATCAAAGGGAACGAAAGAAACAACTCTGCTTCTTAGATGTGATTTTGTTTCTGGATGGTTGGGACAAAACTACTGGTAGCATTGAATGTGACAGAGAATTTAAGGGCAAGTAAAGACAGAATGACAGGAAGAGACCTCAGGGATTGGCACAGAGGTGGGATCAAAGAGTGATCCACAGATAATCTATTTAATATAAAACTGCTTCCTTAAAATGCTGAGTCTTGGACCTCATCCTCAGGTCTAATGCAAATCATCTTCAGAGATAAAACGTGAAAATCTGCATTTTAATAAGAGCCTCAAGTGAGTCTTCCCTAAGTTCATTCAAGTTTGGGAACCACTGCTCAAGACCTACTCATAGTGTAGCCACCATCCACAGATGATTCAGTTTAAACATAAATTACCTAAATAAAAGATTCTAAAATTCAGTTTCTTAGTTGTACTACCGTCCTTTCACGTTTGCACAGACACACGTGGATAGGAGCTACCACGTGAAATGGCTCAGACATAGAACATCTCTACCCTCATAGGAAGTTCTATTGGACACAATAGCATTATTGTGAATGTAAGCTACCTTCCCAATCTATCAGCATCCCCTTCTCTAAAATCAAATCCCCTTCTATACGCTCCATCCCCTTTCCCCATAAAAGCATTCTACCCTTTCTCTTATCTACACTAGAAGCCTGCTTCTGGCTATTTCTTTCACTTTAAAATAGTAATACCACCCCCACGAATAAAATGCTATTGATTAATATTGAATCATGAGACACTATATCCATCACTTTATATTTACTGTAATTCTAATTTCACGATTTGTGCAACTCGTTTAACATCTACATTTTACTGATGATTAAAGCATAAATCAGAGGCATTCATTCATTTACTCATTTGTCAAGTATTTAGTGCTTACTATTGGTTAGGTAATGTGTGGAGGAGTGTGCAGCACTGTACATACACAGAAAATCCACAAAAATTGCTGTCATCGTATTTTCATTTTTGTGTACAAAGACAGGCAATAAACACGCATATAAGTACTATTAAATAATGTATGTGCATGTGCACACACAAACCTATATACACATACACACATACCCCATCAACAAATATGCAAAGATGCCTTGGTATTACCCAGTTTGCAAGCATGAGACAAGACTCAAGGGCTTCTTCCTGAGTAATTTCCATGGAAGTACTTGCTGTTCTGGACTTGAAGTTAGAAACTGGGATAATTGAGGGACACATTTAAAACACAAGAATCTTCTGAAGCTCGGTACTTACAGCCTGCTTCCCTGTGAGCCATCTGCACCACAGCCTTGCCACTCTCCTGGGAGCAGATACATCTCCACTCCTACCAGCAGCTGTCAGAGAACTGGCAACACCTACTCTCTGCTCATCCTACTTCCTCCTGCTGTAAATCCTGATTTTGCATCTCCCCACTAAACAAACAAACAAAACCAACAATCTGTCACAACCTCAATTAGTTTAGATTTCTGTAGAGGCAGAAAGAGGGATTGTCTAAGTTTATGAGTCCCTCTTCCATTTTAAAGGGTGTTTGCAATTACAAGGGGCTCTCCCGAACAATGTTAGGATAATCTCCTTATTTTTTTGAACATCTTAATTTTATTTTTTTCAGTGTTCCAAGATTCACTGTTTATGCACCCAGGGCTCCATACAGGAGGTGCCCTCCTTAATCTCATTTGAAGGCCACCTGATTAGCAGTCTTAATTCCATCTGCAACCTTATTACCTTTGGCCACATACCCTAACACGTTCACAGGTTTTAGAAATTAGAGTCCGGACATTTTGGGGGAACACCTTTCTGCCTACTATTACAGCTTTTTCTGCCAAAATAATAACAACAAATAAATTATAAATTACCTTGACAGCCTTTCAGTTGTTTCTCTAACTTTGATGTGCAAGGAGATGGATTATAAATCAGAAGTAGAGAATATGGTTCCTTGTTATGCCTTTGCTTCTCTATAGAATAAGAATTAATCAAATGTCAACATAAAATAGATATAAACAAATGGAATCAGAGGCAATGAACCCCTCCAAGTAATTTTCTGTGGGACACAGAAATACAGTTATCCTTTTTTTTTTTTAATTTTAATTTTTTCCTCCCTGCACATCCTGTTTCAGGCTTTTTCCATGGCTTCACTTACTTCACTTACTCTCCCCAATTTCAGCGATCCTCATGCTCACATAAAGAGAATATTGATGAGGGCCGTGGGAGACTAGAGTTTTAATCCCGGCTCTGCCACTGGATAACTGCAATTCTCCAGTCAATTCGCTTTCCATCTCTGAAATGTGGTCTCCCCGTACGTAAAAATCAATGAATTAGACTATATCAATCACTTATCAAAAAAGAACCATGGTACAGATGAGGGACATGGCACATATATAAAATATAATTCAGTCCTCAATGATCTATAATTGTTATCTCTATTTTGGAGATTAAAGAAATCGAGGCTCAGATGAGGTAAATAACATTTCCCAGATGAACCCAGTTTATACATAATATCTGAAGAGATAATTCAGATTATCTCATATAATATAAAATACTCCCATGCAATATATATAGAATTCTCTCATTTAATAATCAGAGGGCCATTCTGCCATTCAAATGGGAATAGGTGTGAATGTATATAAACATAAACTTACACACAATAAGTAATTCATGCCTTTGCAATAAAGTCATTCTAATACCACAAATTCTAAGTGATGTATTCAAAAGTGAGGGTAGCAGAAAGCTCAATTTCCCGAGCTGCTGAGTCCTTGCTGCAGGCAGATTCTAGCTCTGATTAAATTAATGCCTGCCCAAACAGAGGAACAGAGCCAACCTGAGAATCAATGTCAGATGAAGCTTTCAGCTCTATGAATGCAACTTTCATTTTTCAACACAAAATACAGTCAAACTCTTTTTATCACTGTAGAAAGTTAATAGGAGCATTTGGATCAAACATATCCATGTTATAAAGTGTTCAGAAAATGTAGCTACAAGAATAAAAAAAAATCTGAAGAAAACCGTATCTGAACATCTATGTCATAAGTTGCTGGTTAAAAATTACCTGAGGCACACTGGACATTATTAACTCTTTTGAGCTTTCTTTTCATGCTTGTCTCATTCTACCACACTCACTATTACAATGGCTAGATTAGAGCCCACTATTACAATGGCTAGATTAGAGCCCACTGTTATTTATACAATAATCAAAGCTAATAATTAGAAAGCATTCCAGTACCAGATATCATAGTAAGTAGGTTTACATAGGTTTTATCACTTTTTTTTTTTTTTTTAAGATTTTATGTATTTATTTGGGAGAGAGAGAGTACAAGTGGGTGGGGGGGAGAGGTGAGGGAGAGGGTGAGGGAGAGGGAGAGGGAGAAGCAGACTCCCCCCACTGAGTTGTGTGTCCAATAAGGGGCTCAATCCCAAGACCATGAGATCATGACCTTAGACAAAGGCAGACACTTAACTAACTGAGCCACCTAGGCACCTCTAGGTTTTCTCATTTTCTGAGCAATTTTATAAAGTGGGCTCTATTATTATCCAAATTTTGCAACTGAAGAGACAAAGGCATAGAAGAGTTAAATAACTTCCCCAAAACTGCACAGCGAACAAGATGTGGGGTAGCCCAGTTCTCTCATTTGAGAACCCATGCTGTATATAGCTTCAGTTTGGTAGAAAAATTTCATCCCACTGAATGAAAATGCCCTATTCCCTTTTTGTTATTGTTGCTTCTTTATCCATCCTTGTAAGACATTTAAGGAAATGACACCATTTCTTTACTTTTTTTCTCCTCATTTCATCTTTCACTGACCAAGACAGAATCTTTCCTACGGAAGATGATCAATAAGCTATTTTAAGATTAATAAATCAGATGTGGAGAAAAAGGAACCCTTTTGCACTGTTGGTGTAAATGCAAATTGGTGCAGCCACCCATGTTAGAGACTGCTCAAAAAATTAAAAATAGAATTGCCACAGAATCCAGTAATTCCACCATTGGGTATGTACCCAAAGAAAATAAAAACACTAACTCAACAAAATATATGCCCTCATGTTTATTGCAGCATTATTTTCAATATCTAAGAAGCATCCCAAGCGTCCACTGAGAAAAGAACAGATAAAGAAGATGTGGTATACACAATGGAATATTACTCAGCTACTAAAAAGAATGAAATCTCGCCATTTACAATGATGTGGATGGAGCCAGAGAGTATTATGCTAAGTGAAAGAAGTCAGTCAAAGAAAGATAAAATACTGTGTAATTTCACTCATATGTGGAATTTAAGAAACAAAACAAATGATCAAAGAAAGAAAGAAAAAGACATCAAAAAAAACAAAAAACAAAAAACCCAGACTTTTAAATATAGAGAACAAATTAGTGGTGCCAGTGGGTGGAGAGAATGGGTGAAATCAATAAAGGAGATTAAGAGCATGCTTATCTTGATAAACACTGAGAAATACACAGAAATGTTGATAATAATGTACATCTGAAACTAATATGACACTGCATATTAATTATACTTACATGAAAAATGAAATAAAATAACACCCTTAAAAATGTATATTACTAAATCATTCTAGATGGAAGAGAAAACTCCATCCAGAGACTTATCTCTATGTTTGTCATCAATTTTCACCATCACCCCACTCAGCAAAATAGCAATCCTAACAGTCCATAGCATATCCTTAACATTTATTATCACACAATTTAAAATATCTAAGAGAGCAATTACATTTGGGACACCAGGTATTTTTTCTTAACTAAGCACTGTAACATTTATCATATTTACCTCCCTACATGCATCTTAAGAGTCACAAGAATGACTTCTGCCCCTCAATCTGCTTTTTAGTAATCAGGTTTCTAAAACTCTGGCCTTTCTGAGGAGCAACTGTTTTACTGCCATTCTGGAAGTCTGAGAAATAAGAGACCTGATATGTAACATTTACTTTAAGGATACGGTTGGGAAATCCTCTTATAAACAACTGTTTAACAACTGTTAAATACAACAGTTGAGGATTATCTAAAGACCCGTGATCTAAGCATGGGTTTCTCAAATAAAGAAGGCACCAAAACTATTCTAAACTCAAGATGAATAAAGTAGCTAAGTCTCCTCAGATGGTCCATGTTGGCCTGGAAAAATGAATATATGTATGTAAAGACAGAGATCAAAAGAAGGGTGACTCAATTAAAGCTCTTAACAGAAGAATAGAGTAGAGATTCCTCAAGTTTCATTGAAAATTGCAATTGGAGTTTTCTGGTACAGTATTTCCCTATTAGCTATTCCTCCCTACATATCCAGTAACGCTAATCAGCTACAGCTTTGATTTTTATCAGTTAGGTGACTAAGGAGGACTGTGGCTTTCTGGAAAAGAAAGACTAATATTAATCCCTACTTTTCTGATTGAAAATCAGTAACAAGAGTATAAGTTATGAATTCCTAACTCACCACACATATTAACTTGATTATTAGTATTGTCTTTGTCATTATTTCATTATCAGTACCCATGGTGTCAAGATCTTTATAGGCATTATGCAATTGGTTTTGTTAATTTGCAAAGAGCTGCCATAACTATTTCCAATTGATACTTGAGGATATTGAGTTTAGGAGAGATGAAATAACTCACGCAAGATCACATACTCTTGTTCTTTTGCCACTGAATCTGGGTGACATGGATAATTTTGGTCAAGGGAAAAGGGCTGGATGAAAACACAGGACTTAGAATGTTTGTAAATATTATACAGTTCATGTAACACTAATCAATAATCAATATGTCCCAAACACAGCAAATGCTAAGTAATATTTCACTACTCCCTTACTTGCAGGTTTAGTAAAAAATCCCTTTCTTATCTCATCCATTCATCTGCACAATTAGGAATATACTGAAAACATATTCAATGCCAAGCACTGAGCTTATACTGATAACTAAAACAGAAAATGTCACTGTCCTGTAAAAAATTTTGATTTCATTAACAGACTAATATTACTAAAGCAATTTCTAACTGACTCAAAGGCAAAAGTTAAAGAAACTGGCTGCTACATAATAAACAGAATCAAGGACAGTGAGGAAGAACAATAAAACAGAATTTTGGACTGATGAGCATCAGGATTTCCTGCTCTTTTCTGAGACTATCCACTTAGATTTTTATTTCCGTATCACATAATTGTGCTGGATGTGCCAATTTAACTCAGAAGTCTTCTATATAGTTATATTACTTTGGATTGACCTCCATGACATTCATCCCTGCTCCTGAAAAACAAAATAGTTTCAGCCTTGATCAACGTGCTGCTCACTAAAAATATAAAATGTCCATTTTTACTTCTCATATCCAAATAGTGTACCGTTTTATGTTTTAAAGTCAATGTCATAGGTATTTGTCCTTTCCAATTTGACCATCAGATGTTAAGTCTTTACCATGATAACCCTGGCTTTTATTTATTGGCATTCAGATTCCACTTGACTGGTTATAGATTGTTTGTCCCCTACCTATAATTTAAAAAAAGCACATACTTCTACATAGTGGATTTCCCAAGCTCAATTAATTTTATTTAACTCATTTTTAATTTCCTTCATGCCTAGCCTTTTAAAAAAATCCAATACAATATTTTGTGCTGTGTCATTTGAAAACTTGCAAACTGATTAAGCTGTGGTCATAGCCATGTGCAGTATCTCCACTTTCCTTCAAGTTGAGGATAGCAAGGAGACAATATTGGCCAGTAATGCTAAAGGAAAGTCAGTATGAGGTATTAAAAAGAGAAAAGAACAAGTACTCAAAAGATCTAGATGCATTCTAATTACGCGACTTCTCAATTAAAGTCCTTCAATGATTCCCCCATGGACAACCAACTTAAAGCCCAACCTCCTCAGTAATGCTTATGAGGCCATCATGGTATACACTTCAGGGCCATCTCCTCTAGCTCTTAGTCTTGACAAATTTGCTCCAGCCATGTTATGAGTCTTCATGTTCTCTCACTTCACCCTTGTTCTTTTGTAATACTTGTTACTATCTCTCTCTGGAAATCTACCAGAATAACTCCTACTCAATCTTCAAGATTTAGCTTAGACATCGCTTCCCTCCTAGTGGCATGTGTTCACCATGAGTTTCCTAAATTTGTTTAAGTTAAGAAATATCTCAGGAAATTCCTGATCTACAAAATGAGTGTTGTTGGCATTTCTCGGATGTGTTTTAATCAGGTATTTTAAGACATGCAGACACAGAAATCACTGTCATGGAAGGTTTTATATTCACAGATCCTTAGAGCAGTGTGGGAAAAGATTCAAAAGGTAGTAAACATCACTAGGAGAGTCACCCAAGATAGAGTCAAAAGGATTTTGAGGAAGCAGGACCTATGCATGTCTCCTGTTTCAATTCTTAGAATACCACAAATTTTTGACTTTTACAGTTGCAACTCGACCACCTCCTAGAACGTATCCTGTTTGGTGAAATAGAGATAATAGAATGCCTGATGGCCAAAGAGGCAACCATGTATCAGACAGTCATTTAAACTCTGTCAGCACGACTCATAATTCTTTCAAAAACAATTTATGTAAAAATCTTGTGGTTTTTACCTTTATAAACCTGCACCTTCTGCTTGCAATTTAGAGCACAATTTTTGATTTCTGTTGACTCTGCGTCTCTCATATTGCAATCCCTAAGACCCCAAATAAACACTCTGGGTTGTTTCTTAATTGACAGAAGATAGGGCATGTCACATAGACCCACATGGAAGCACCAAGGTCAGCCATGAGGTAGGCAAGTGAGAGGGAAATGTGAACATGCGTCCCTACGGTGGTTTTCAGGTGAAGGAATGGAAGAAGCAAGTTAATGAGATTTAGAATTGGCTAGTTGGAATCATCTGCCTGAGCTGTTAAGTATAGGAGCTATTTTTAGTTGTCTGATCCCTGGCCCAGGAAGATTAGGGCAGGGGAATAATGGCCCAGAGAGTAAGAGCTCCATAGAGGAAGTGGCTGGCAGTATGGTTCTGTGTTTTTTGTTTTGTATTTGAAAGGTATGCTTCCCCTCATGAGTCATCTCTAGGAATTGGCTAATCTTGGGAGGAGCAGTCCTTATGATTTCAAAACATCAAAAATGGGGGAGGGGGCAGCATTAGTACAGTGAATTTCTTTAAGGAAAATCATTAACATCTAAAGCACCCAGGTGGAATCCTAGTTTTAGTAGAGTGGTGGGGTAGCTCATATGGGAATAATCTTCCTCTAGATAACAATGCATTTTACTTGCCTTGGAGATAAGAACACAGAAAAATTAAAGGGAATCTTTTGATAAAAGGTACATCATGGATAAGACTTATGTTTATAGAGTCTTTCCCATAAAGGTTCTAGTTTGTGTGGGGGAGCTGTAACTCAAGCAGAAATGGCAATAACAATCTAATTAGATTGAGGTATCAGAGAATGGAGTTGAGGATACCAGAGGGTCTGGAAATTTAGGACATAACCACAGAAAGTGGAGTCCCTAAATATGGATATAAAACTCCCATAAAACTTTGGCTGACCATGAACTGGTCGTACACATGTAGGCTCCAAAAAGACTCACAAAAGAACAATAGAAGATTGAAAATCTGACCAGAGGTCTTGGCTATTGACAGCAGGGAAAATCATTTTGAAGTCTGAATCACAGCTATTTAAAACAGTGTAATGATAAAAACTTTCCACTCAAACTCTCTAACAGTCATGGCTTAGAAATAAAGACTGTATCCTTGGACAAAGTAAGGGAAAAGATGACACAGACATTCTGTGGTTATGTATAAAACCTAACCTCCTCTAAAATTATAAAAATCAACTTGTACAGTTAAGTGCCCAATTCATCTAAGGTATCGCATGCATCAGCAGTCCATTTTTTCTACTGGAGGAATATTCTAGGGTAAGGATGTACCAGTTTGTCCTCACATGGGCTTATGCAGAGCTAGGGTTTTTAATTCTGATGAGGTGCTATTTACCATTTTTTCTTTTATGGATTGTGCTATTGATGTCAAGTCTAATAACTCTTCACCAGCCCTAGATCAGGAAGACTTTCTCTTTATTATTTTTTGTCAAAAATCAGTTGGACATATCCGTATCATTCCATTTCTGGGTTCTCTAATCTATCCTGTTTATCTGGTTACCTATTCTTCTGCCAATACTACACTGTCTCAAGTACTGTGGTGATACAGTAGGCCAAAATATTTCATGGAGTGATTCTGGCCACTTTATTCTTCTTTGTCAAGCTTTCATTGTTCTGGGGGTCCATGCCCTTTCTATAAAATTTTAGAACAATCTCATCTAGATATAGATAAAGATTTATAGTTTATCTCTGAATATCTTTTCAAAAATTGGGTCTGGAATAAATGGAAAAAGTATGGAAAAAGTAACTTTGATTAAAGCCTATTATCCAAAATACATGAAGAAATATTAAAACTCAACAGAAATCCAATAACACAATTAAAAAATGGGCAAAACACCTGAACAGACACCTCACCAAAAAAAAAAAAAAAGATATATGGATAGTCAATAAGCATGTGAAAAGATGCGCAACAACATATATCACGAAGGAATTGCAAATTAAAACAACAATGAGATACTACTACATGACTGTAAGAATGACCAAAAAACTGACAAAATCAATGCTGCTGAAGATTTAGAGCAACAGGAACCCACACTCAATGCAATGGGAATGCAAAACGGTACAACTACTTTGGAAGATAGTTTGGCAGTTTCTTACAGAAGTAAACTCATTCTTACCAAATGACTCAGCAATCACACTCCTTGATATTTACCAAAATGAAGTGAAACTTATATTCACATCGAAAGCAGAACATGAATATTTATAGCAGCTGTATTCACAATTGCCAACACTTGAAAGCAACCAAGATGTCCTTCAGCAGACTGTGGTACATCCAGACAATGGATTATTATTCAGTGCTAAAATCAAATGAGCGTTGAGCCATGAAAAGACATGGAGAGCCTTAAATTCATATTAGTAAGTGAAAGAAGTCAATCTGGAAAGGCTACATACTGTATGATTCCAAATATATAACATTCTGTAAAATGCAAACCTAAAGGGATAGTAAAAAAAAGACAGTGGCTTCCAGGGGATAGGGAAGAGGGGAGGGTGAATCAGCAGAGCAGATATTTTTAGGGCAGTAAAACTATTCTGTATGACACTATAATGGTGGATGCATGGCATTATACATTTGTCCAAACTCATACAATATGTAACACCAAGAGTGAACCTTAGTGTAAACTATGGGCACTGGGTGACAATAATATGGCAGTGCAGATTCACCAATGAAAAGAAATATATTTCTCTGGTGTGAATGTTAATAGTGGTTTGGGTGATTGGGATGCGGAAGGAAGTGTATAGGAAATTTCTACATTTTCTGCTTAGTTTTGCTGTGAACCTGAAATAGCTTTTAAAAAATAAAGCTTACCTTAAAAAAATCCTCACAAGTTTTCTGTAGGAATTAAATAATACCTAGAAAGCATTTAGAAGAATGCTTAGCACATTTTACAAAATGCTCCATAAATGTTTGGTACATAAAAAATAAAAATTAACTTTGATTTCTATATCATACCACATATAAACATTAATTTAAGAAGGATCACAGATATAAATGTATGAGTTAAAGCAATAAAATTTGTCTAAGATACATAGGAGAAAATATTTATGATGTTTGGGTTGAAAAAGTTTCCTTAAACTAGACCTAAAAAGTACTATCACATTTTAAAAAGGAGAGAAATTAGTTTGAATTTATAAACACGCACACTCACACACACACAACTTTTGCTTGCCCCAAATGCTGTTGATTAAGAAAAGACAAGCCAGAGTTTCAGATAAAACATTTGAATACATGTATCTGCCAAAGTACTCGCATTTAGTCATATGAAGAACTACAAATCAGCAGAATAACTCACTAAAAAAACGTAAGAAAAGATATGAAAAGACATGTCAGAAAAGAAGAAATAGAAATGACTAATAAGCACATAAAAAGATTTAAATTATTATTCACCTGAAAAGTACATATTAAAATTCCAGTTATACACTATTTCGCATTCACAAAAAAGGCTACAAAATCAACAATTAAAAAACTAGTAATATCCAGTATTGGCTTGCTTGTGGAACAATGGAATTCTCAACAGTTTTAGTATGACTGTAAAATTATACAACCATCTTTGATAACTAAAGATAAGGTCTCATAAAATTAAACATGCATTTACCCAATGACCCCAGAATTCCATTTTTAGGTAATCACTGCGGGAAAAAAAAAACCATATGTCTGCAAAAAAATGTTCATAACAACTTTATTCCTAACACCATAAAACTGGAAAAGAACCAAGTGTCCATCAATGGAAAAACGGATTAGGAAAAGATGGATTACCGATAAAATATAGTAATCTCAGCAAAAAAGCAATAATCTCAGCAATAAAAAACATAACAATCTCAGTGAACTATTGATGCAACATCATGGATTAATCTAGAAAAGCCAGAAGTAAAAAAAGCCAGACACAAAATAATAAATATATGAAGTACAAAAACAGGTAAAAACAATTTATTGTGATTAAAAATTAGGACAGTAGTTACTTCATAAAATTAAACATATATCATGTAACTACCAAGTAGTAAGATTGGGAGGTCAATGTATTGTGATTCTAGATTCACAACTCTTAACTCTACGAAACTTTATTTTGCCTTCCTCATGATAATGTTAAATAAATCCTTCCTACCCATCATTTGTGCCCTGTGGTTAAAGCCCCAAACCTGGAAAGGGAGTGGGGATTTCCTGGAAGGTAAAAGAGCAAACTTTCTGGAGTAATGGAAATGTTCTAAAATGTAACTGATGTAATATCACTTCGATATCATATATTATTCTATTTCCTAGAATGTTTACTTCAAGTGGGTTTAAAATAAAACCACATTTAAGAAGATTTATATAAACTACTTTCTTAGAAAATAAAATTTAGATTAAGAAAAATAAAATGGAATTGATATAATTTTTTAAATTTACAGTAAAGAGTTGATAACAAAAAAAGAGTTACGGTGCTGTGTGATATTACATTGGGATTGTCAGCTTAGCAACCATAATCCCAAAAGACCACTGGTTCTCAGTCTTTAGTTTAACTAATACAACTTGGAGAGTTTAATCATATGAGAACTGAGAAAACCCAAGCTTCACAGAAGCTGATTCAGTAAAGTAAAATTGGAGCTAAGGAATATGTGGTCTGAGCCATCATCCCATACCAATTACCAGTCAAGTGATCATCTTGACAAAATAGAGTCTGTCTTGTTCTTTCTTATTACATCTGATAGGTCATGGATAATACACATCTGCAGAACAAATAAATAAATGACAATTCAGCACCTTCTTCGTGACTTTCATTCCTACTTTTTAATTTGGCCATGGCTTTGGCACTTCCTCTCTGACTCAGCTTACTTCTTATGTAAACATAGAGCACTTTTCCCTCTTTCTTCAGGTAAATTCCTATTGAATTTGCCTAGAATCAACAAAGTGGTCTTCAATATTGAAGCAAAAAGAGGGAAGGAGGTAAGGCTGTGTATATCATACTGGGAAGTCACAGGGCAACTGGTGATAGAGCTGTCACTTAATTCTACCTGCTGGAACAGCTATGACTACATAATACCTGAATAACCTGTTGGAAAATGTGCCCTTTGTTTTGACTGATCATTAATAAAACTCCAGCTGGCTGCTCTGAATATTATCTCGGATTTAATTAGCTATTCCATCATGACGTGGGCTAATAGTAACATATCCTCAATTTTTTTTCTTTCTCTTCATTGCTTGATCTAATTTTTCTTTTTACCTCTTTGTCTACAAGACTACACATCGAAAAGCCAGAGCCTTCTGCATCAAAACAAGAATCAAAGTCTTAGAAGGAAATTAAAAAGGGTCAGGACATTTCTAATAACGAAAATAGCAAAGGGACAGCCTCATCAGCATATTCAGCACTTGCCTTTACTAAGTGATATTAAGTAACTTCAAGTGTGTGCAATTCTGCTGAGCAAGTCTTATTTTTTTACTTAAGGCATAACGATGCATGGCTCGTTTCTCCGTGCACCTCAGGTTACATAGCCTGAACTGCTTTGGTAACTTGCCCATATGTTTTCTTTGGAAGAGCAAAAATTCCTGGTGGGTTTGTTTTTTTTTTTGGGGGGGGGTTGTTTTCTGTTGTTGTTGTTTTAGGGTTCTTGTAAATTATCTCATCCTCATTCAAGCAATTGCTATATCCAGATGCCTAGCTGTTGCAGACAGTTTTCTAGCTAAAGCATCTGGGCCAGCAACTATCAGGCAGTTGTGTCCGAGTCAGTTACATGGTTAAATGGATAATGGACCGTCTGGCCTGCCTGGGTCTTTTGAATGTCAGTTTCTTCTGATTAAAATGTTCAAGTAATTTATTCATCTTTTGCCATTGTTAATAGCGTTTCTGCTGTAATTCCCTCACGTGCTCCAATCTACTTAAGGTGACAGAAGGAAGTATCCTCATTTACTTCTGCAGAAGTCTGAATTTAAAGGGTGCTCCTGTTTGTGACTGACTTTTTAAGATATCAATAAAATACGTTCTTCTCTATTTTCATCTTTCCTATTTTCGTTTTATGCATCACAAACATTGTTATAATTATGGTACTTACACACGTTTTTATGAACTAGCAAGGACTTCGACTGTTAGCTAAATTGTTCTAATACGCCAGGAAACCACACCCCTGTTTTTGGAAGCATTACACAAATTGAAGAAGTATCTTTATTAGAAATCAAAACTCTAGCAGTTAATAGCCCACAGGCATCCCCCAGTCAGAGGTGCATTTTGTTTCAATGGTGGCCACAAATGTGAACAGAAATCACTCTGATTTATAGTGAGTAAGGTAGAAATTTCTGATTACTATCCTGTCTCTGCATGAAACCAATCTCTTTAGAAAGACCATTTGAATCTGGGAAATAGAGGGCAAATGTAAATATGAGTGGAGGTTAAAACTGTTGCTGTGAGTATGAAGTCATAAATTATGCAGCCTGAAAATTCATTATGTTGTTTTTGTCACCAATCTCCTGAGCTGTATTACAAAAAAATCTGGAAAAATAAAAGAAAATGAGATTTAAAACAGTGAAAATTCTACTACATGAAAATTGGGTTTATTGTAGCATTTCCTAAGGAGATTGCCTCAACGTAAAATATACTTCTTGCACAAAACCTTTTAGATGGTTATAGCTGAAAAACAGTTTTGTATTTTTTTTAGCTTATGACTTGTTTGACTTTCAAAGGACTTTATTCTCTCCTCTCTTATCAGAAATTATTATGATAGTTTAAGGGAAATAATCTATTATAGGAAGAACATAATATTATGTTCAAATATACAAGTTACTTAAGGTATGTTTTAAATATTTTACTTTACATTTTAAAGCATTTTAGACCAACACATGTGTGCACTGATTTATTTACAGGCATACATTGGAGGTACTGCAGGTTCCTTCCAGTCTACCTCAATAAAGCAAATACTGCAACAGAGGGAGACTAAAGGGAGTCAAATGAGTTTCTTGGCTTCCCAGTGCATTTGAAGGTTATGCTTACCCTATGGTAGTCTATTAAGTATGCAATAGCATCACATCTAGGAAAAATGTACACACCTTAATTTAAAAATATGTTACTGCTAAAAAATGCTAACCATCATCTGAGCTTTCAACAAGTAGTAATCTTTTTGCTGATGGAGGATGGTCTTGTCTTGATGCTAATGGCTGCTGACTGGTCAGGGTGGGGGCTGCTGAAGGTTGGGATAGCTGTGGCAGTTTCTTAAAACAAGACAACAGTGAAGTTTGTCATATTGATTCTTTCTTTTACCAATAATTCCTCTGGGGCATGTGATGCTTTGATTACATTTTACCCAAACAGAACTTCCTTCAAAGCTGGCAGTCAATCCTCTTCAAACCTTGCTGCTGTTTTATCAACTAAGTTTATGTAATATTCTAAATCCTTTGTTGCCATTTCAACAAACTTCAAGGCATCTTCACCAGCATTACATTCCATCTCAATAAACTACTTTCTTTGCTCATCCCTAAGAAAGAGGCAACTCCTCTTCTGTTAAAATTTTATCATGAGATTTCAGCAATTCGAATATAGTGATAATGAAAAATGTGAAATATTGGGAGAATTACCAATATGTAACACAGAAACACAAAGTGAGCAAATGCTCTTGGAAAAAATGGCGCCAATAGACTTATTCAATTCAGGGTTGCCAAAAACCTTCAATTGGTGAAGAACACAGTATCTCTGAAGCACAATAAAGTGCAATAAAACAAGGTGTGCCTGCATTCACTCATTAATTTGTGAAGCTTCACTTGAATGCCTTTGCAAACAATTACAGTTAAGTGTCACATGACCCAACTGAAGTAAGGTCATGTGTAAGTTACTCTCAGCTCTCAGAATTTCAATTTTCTCAACTGAAAACTGGCAATGATGACTCCTGAACTTTTAAACCTGTACTTTTTTGAGGACCGATTTTAACTGAGTTTCAACTTGCTTTTTAACTTTGATGGCACTGTCAACGGTGATAATGAGAAGAGGAGGATAAAACTGTCAGCCTGATGGAAATTTACCAGATTCTATTTGCCTTCTATTTTCTAGATATGAACATCACTTTAGACTTTTAGGTTATAGGTAGAGTATTAGAAATTTGGTATGCTTTAAGACCCCAAGGATTACTGTAAATGAAAGATTTTTCAGTAGTGCTATGACCCAGCTTTAGCTTCCTTTAGTATTGGAGAGAATCCGGAACATCCCCTTTGTATAAAAATCCCAGTCAGTTTTGCTAATATCAAAAGAAAGCACAAGAATCTCTAACTCACAGTAGCTACATCTGTAATGAGAGCATTAGGTTAAATGTTTCCTGGGCATCATCCAGACAAAATATTTTATAATTCTTTTTCCCTACTCAAGATGGAAAATACGCTATGAGTGTGGGCCTCCTGGCTGAGAAGATAAAAACTTCTTTGTGGTTTTTTTGTTTTTTGTTTTTGTTTTTAGATTTCATTTATTTATTTGCAAGAGAGAGACACAGAGAGAGGGAGAAAGAATGTGAAGCAGAGTCTGTGCTGAGCACAGAGCCCGAGCGGGGCTCATTCCCACAACTGTAACATCATGACCCCAGCCGAAACCAAGAGTTAGATGCTCAAGTGAATGAGCCACTGACGCCCCAAAACTTGGTCTAAAAAGGACTCTCAGGGCAAGAAAGTGGTAGATATCTGCCTTGAGAGATTAAAGTCCATTAAATCTTATGTGAAACCTATTTGCTAATCATGTTTGAGGCTCATACTTCTCAAACTTTATATTTATACAAACCATCTAATTATCTGAATTAATATCTGGCATTTCCTTTTGATTCCTTTTTTTAGAGTTTTCATCTTTCTGCTTATCTTACCCATCCATTCTTACATATATTTTTTTCATGAGTGCTTTTAACGGATTAATCAGTTATTTTATAGTCTGTCTGATAATTATAAAACCTGAATCATATCTGAGTCAAGCTCTGATACTGTCTCTTGAGAATGTGTTTTTTCTTGCCTGTTAACATTACTTAAATGTTTTGTTACACGAGAAACACAGTGTATTGGATAATTGGAACTGAAGTAAAGTAAGGCTCGTATGGGAGGATCTATCTTATTGTAACCAGAAGCTGGTCTGTGTTTAATATTTGCTCTAGCTCAATGTACCTGAGGCTTCAAAGTCCCCTGGTATTTTGTCCTTCCTGTTGTCTCTGGAACTCCCTGAGAACTCCTACTTCGTTACAGTAGATACATTGCAGATCTCTTAACTATAATTTGCTATAATTAAGTTGGAGTTCACTGGTATGGTTATTAGGAAAAGGGGAGGAGGAGCATTCTATAATCTTATGATTAAATCTCAGTTTTTAGTGATCCCATGTTTCTAGGCAGTGACTTTCACAAATGTTTCTTAGCATTCCTTCAACTTCGGTTAGACAGGAAGGTTAAGGGAGATGGAAGTGGAGAAATGCCGTTACTCCAAAGTGGGGTAAACCTCTGGCAAATTCACTTACCCTAGAGTGTAGGCCGTTACTTTAGATAATGCTCTGGGGATATTTCACAGGTATCCTTCCTCACCTCCTCTTGCCAGAGCCATAGGGAATTTCCCTTGTCATTGTATCATGACATTTGGTGAAATTCCTAAAAGCAAAACCTAAAAAGTGAGGGGGGATCCTAAGACTACAGCCACCAGGAGTTTTCCTAACTCATGCTAGTTCTTACTCAGACCACGAGGGCTCCCCAAGCTTCTAATTTTCCTCACCGCTCTTGCTCGAAAGTGGGGGCTTTAGCTTCCCTGCACTGTCCTATACTCCCCATGACTGGGTCAGCACTTGGCAAAGTGACAAGAGAAAACAGCCTACAGGACCACTGTCTTCACCACCGCACCCCCTACCAACACAGAGATCCAATTTTGTAGCTGAAGCATGACTTGGGTAGGACCAGGAGAATCAAAAAAGTGCCATTGTACAGGGGACCCCCTTCCTAGTTCTCTGGTTATTTTCCATCTGAGAGGAATATTATCTCTCTGGACCCATTTGGTGGTTTAGGTTGACGGAGAGTCTAAGTCAGGAAATATGGAAGGAAAAAATAGCTCACTCCTTGCCTTAGGAATCATTATTTTAGTTTCGATTCTCCTATCTTGTCTATCTGTTTCTACTTAATTTCCAAAATCCTCCAATAAGTATCTTTATACTTTCTTTTAGTTGCTATCAGGGGAAGAGGGAGTGTGAGCATCCTTCTTCCATCCTAAATATATTAAGCCTCTTTTTGAAACTGTTCACTTTTCTCACTCAGGAACACCTTGCTGTTTCACTTGATTAGAATTTACAGCATCTCTGTTTTGCTTTAGTCATAAATTTCTGATTTGATTTTATCCATATTTTACCAGCTGGGACTAATACTGGAAAACAACAAGAACATAACAAGAGATGTGCCTCCCCACATACTCACACCTATCTGGGGATAAGTCAGAGACATTATTGCTTCCATATTTATGTCATAGTGAATTGGTCTCTGAAGGGTATTTGGAGTTCTATTTTATCTCTTGAATATCTTCAATAACCTCCTCCAACTTTCTAGATAGAAATCAAAGTCTTCATAGTATGTGGGTCTCTTCTAATCCCCCTACATCTGACTGAACAAGTCCTCACTGTTGGTAGAAGGAGGAAATTTGGGATTTTCATTCTCATCAAAGTAGACATCTACATTATCAACACCTCTTATTATTGAGAATATTGATAACCTCCTCTAAAAGAACTATAAAATAGACAAAATAAATAGAAAGAGATTGATGCTTATTATGGTAACAAGGACATACTCTGCAACTGGAATTGGGATGAGCATGAAAAAAGAAAATCCAGTCCTGCAGCAGATATTAAATAACAATGACAGCAATAATAATAACCACAGCTGTTATGTGAGTGCTTATTCTGCAAGACACTAAAATAGGTTCTGTGTGTGTGCCATCTCTTCTTTCATCTCCAAATGGAACTTTTGAATAATTAAACCATGCGTCTACAATATAGAGAGTTAGCATTAGAGAAATAAATCCAATCCTGTGGATTATATTGTTTGGATGCTTTCTATTTTTCTATATAGCTGATATTTTAGGAATATCACACAAACATACATACTAATTATCTGGCAATTTGCTTCAAGTTATTTGCATGAGAGATATTGCAACTATGTATCTGCTAGTTTAAGTATTTCTGTTGTTGCCTATCTATTGTTTTGGGAAGTACTATGAACTAGATTGAGAAAATATTCTTGGCATGGATTGACAGAAGATTCTGGGAGACCACTTCTCTTTAAAAGCTCCCTCATTGTAGCTGAGCACCATAGTTATCTAGAATACTGCTGCCTAGAGCTCTTTTTGAGTATAAGACCTAGAGGCTGATTTTTTTTTAAAGAAAATTTAAAATAAAGCTCCCAGGTGAATTGCTGGTCCAATAATTTGTAAACTTCTGGTTTAGAGAAATTGGTGATATCAACTGAGTGATGAAACAATATGGATTTGTATCTATAGCAAATGTTATTAATATGGGACCTCTGGATGAAACTGAGGTTATTCTGAATTTAGATGGCAAATAAAACACAAGTACATCTTTAGTTTCATTAGCTTTTAACTGAAAGTTTGCATTACTCCCAAATAGGAATTTGGATTGAAAATATTATCAAGCCATAACATAATCAAACAGTTACTTGTGACTTTGTCACCAATAAAAAACACAGATGTTTCATATCTATATTTTTCCTATTAAATTATATTTGTGTAGATACCTGTAAATATCACTAATGTCATCACTATTTGGAAATTATGATTGCTATTATAACACAGCTGGACAGAGTATTTGATATTTTAATGAAAAAGCCCATGTATCATTATATTACAAATTTGTATACTTAATATCTTGATCAATGTATTTTATCAACAATAATTATTTATCAACAATAATTTGTTACCTTTGTAATCCTAAGTATTTTATTTTATGTATTTATAAAGTATTCTGAGAAGAGGTAGGTCCTTAGACTTCACCACACTGTCCACAGCACAAACTATTTAAGATCTCCTGTTACAGAGGTAATTCTACTGAGCAAACAAAGCAGTCATTTAACAAAGTGGGACAGAAATGGCAGCATGACCACATCATCACGTCTAATATTTCTTCATACTAAATATGTCACATTTATATCCCATCCCTCTGCCCTCCCACCAAATCCCTGCAATACTCACCATAACTAGTCATCACATACGTACTGAAAGGGGATACCACAGGAGGTAGTTCATGCTGATTAAGAGATTTTGGAAGACTCAGGTACAACTGAAGAAAAGGGTAATATATAAAAATAACTCAAGAGAAAGATGAGACAAAAAGATCTAAAAGAGAAGGATGAGATGAGAAAGAAAGAACAAGTGAAGCCAAAGAAGAGCTAGAGGTCTTTCTTTCTCTTGTTCCTCAGATCAACGGCTTCAGACTTCTTCATATACTTCACAAAATTCCCTAGAAAACAATCACCTCATACCTCTTGCACCTGAGCTCATAATGTATTATATAGAGATTTCTATTATCTTTCATAGGTTTCATAAGTTATATTGTTTATATATAGCTTGATATTTAATATTATATTTATGTAATGGTTTAGTCCTAATTCTTTTTTATAGTTGCTTTAGTCCTTGAAATCCTAAATATTTTAATTTTACCTTCTTGAGCCCTAAAGAATATAATCTATCAATTTAGCATGACACTATTCTAATCTCCAGGCATAAAACAAACAAATTTCAACCTTTTGTGCCTTTTGTGATAGATTCCATTTATTCTACTCCCTTGTTTGAAAAAAAAAAATCACTAACTGTGATGTCTAAAGTCTTCAAGAAATTTTTTTCCATATGAAATTATAATGGAATGAAAGAATATTGCTGCCAAAAGTAGCTTCATTTCAATTTGTGAGAAATAATAAATCAATCATTAAAATGGAAACTGCATGAATAAAACCAAGAGACAAGAACTGTGACAGCATTTTAAGTAAACTTTGTATCAATCCTCAAAAGCCCAATACTTATTGTTTATGCAATTGGTGTTTTTATACAACCATGTAGTGAGCCTCCCTAATTATGCCATAGTTGAATTACAATTAATATGTAAATAGAAACATAAAACTGGGTTTATCCCATGTAGCGATCTGTACCAGCAAACATCCTTCACAGTCCTCTCTCTCATTGGAAAATCCCCTGGGTTTGCTTAGGCATTCTACTTGCCTTTTCCTTTAGCTTTAGTAATCTGGTTGGTAAGGCTAATTCAGAGCACGCTATGCTGTTCCTATAACCTGTTTTCAGATCTTTAACATCTGGAAAAATGGAGCTTATTTGTTGGTCTTCCTGTCTTCCTGACTCAGTAACATCAATCAGTTTATTATGACTTCAGGAAGGATTGAATTTTGGTCATATTCATTTTATAGATAAGCCTTTTTTTTTTTTTTTAAAGGTTTATTTATTTATTTATTTATTTGAGAGAGAGAGAGAGAGAGAGAGGGAGAGAATGGGTGCCTGGGTGGCTCAGTCCTTAAGCATCTGCCTTCGGCTCAGGTCATGATCCCAGGGTCCTAGGATTGAGCCTGGCATCAGGCTCCCTGCTCAGTGGGGAGCCTGCTTCTCCCTCTCCCTCTGCCTGTCGCTCTGCCTACTTGTGTTCTCTATCTCTCTGTCAAATAAGTAAATAAAATCTTTAAAAAAAAAAATAGAGAGAGAGAGAATGCCCACATCTCCAGGAAGCAGGGGTTGGGGCAGAGTGAAAGGGAGAGAGATTCTCCAGCAGACTCCCGCTGAGCAGAGTCCAATGCAGGGCTTGAACCTGGATTCTGAGCTCATGACTTGAGTCAAAATCAAGAGTCATTCACCTAACCAACTGAGCCCACAGGCGCCCCTAGATATGCTATTTTTTGTTGTTTGTTTGCCTTTATTTCCAAAAAGTACAATGATTAATTGTTTTAGGCAAGCCATAAAAAATATGTTCTGGCATGAATCCCAAGCCTTAAAACATGGCCTATGGATCATACATGAGTCAGATGGTGAGGACAGAATTTAGGGCCATGTAAAGTATTGTACCTTTTTGAATTCTCTGTTCATTCTGATCATTCTCTTATCTTGGGAACATTTAAACCTAAAAAATGGGGATGCCTGGGTGGCTGAAGCAGTGAAGTGTCTGTCTTCGCTCATGTCATGATCCCAGAGTCCAGGGATTGAGTCACACGTGGGGCTGTTTGCTTAAAAGGGACTTTGCTCGATGGGGAGCCTGCTTCTCCCTCTGCCTGCCACTTCCCCTGCTTGTGTGTGCTCTCTCTCTCTCTCTGACAAATAAATAAATAAAATCTTTAAAAAAAAATTTTTTTTAAATAAACCTAAAAGCGGTCTTTTTTTTTCAGCACCACACCAGTATATGAGCTATTTGGAATCACTTGAGAATTAATTTAACATTCTTTTGAGTTAAGCAAAGCAAACTTTTAATAAAATGAGCAATATTAGAAATCAGTAAGGAAACAATGACTGATTAAATGATGCCATTCTATCCTTGGCTGCAGAGCAAATCCATATTCCTTTTGGCAACAGATCCCTATCCCCTAACTATAGAATTAGGCACATTTCCCTACACTGGACCAATCAGAGTACTCTTTGTACCGTTTATGCTTTTTGCACCAGGGGTACAAACTCAACTTAAGCATGGCAGGTTGGTATCTTTTTCAATATTAGTTATAAATATTAGTTATAAGGTTTCATAGTATTCTTTTTACCATTCAATAAAGGAAATGTGCATGTTTTAGGATATATGGAATGAACTAAACGTATGGATAAATCAAAGAAAGCTTCTCTCCATTCTTTCCAGGTATGCCCTCTTAGATCCATTATAAGCATCTTTGGATATCAAATATGTTGGCATGTAAGTTTTCTATCCACATAATTCTTGTTTTCTAAGAAAGTAAAGAAAGAAACTTCCAACAACCAGAGCCTAAGCCTAAAATATAGTTTCATCTGATTGTTTAACAAGAAAAATTGCACCATTTATAAGACTTAGAACGGCATTTAGAAATTAAGATTTCATGAATATAGTCCAAATTTACTCTTTAATGGGAAATTCTCAGTTTTTCTACTTAACATTTTTTAATAGCTATAAATATTGAAACATCTTTGTTTAGACCCATAGTTTTCGAAAATAGCCATTAAGCTTTATTAATTTTTTAAGTACCTAATTCCCATTATAAACTATGAGGGATGCTTTAGGCATACCAATAGCATTAATCCAATGAAATTGTTTTGATTCTTAAATTTGCATTTATCATTCTGATTCTAGCAATTACTTGTCAACTTCCCACTTTTTGTCAATGATGTGTTAAAAAATTGAAACAAATTGATTATAAAGAGGGAAGGTCACTTTTTTGGATTTATTCATATAGGCAGAATACAGAAGTATGAATTAGCTGCTCCCATAATTAAGAAAAATATACAGCTTTACGAAGCAATTACTTTTTGGAGACAAAGATATCACTTGGGGTGACAAGCAGACCAACTGATCACTGCCAAATACTCACATGAATTTATGATTTCAACTACATATGGCAAAAGAAGAAATTTTCAGAAAACTAAAAATGTAAAGAAATAGTTTTAGTCATTTTTTTTCTCTTTAAAAGCTGTAGTGTAATCAGTATGGAAAGAGACTTTTTTTTTTTTTTCTATTAAGAAGTAGAGGGCAGACGAAAAATTTTAAACTTTTAAACAAAGAAAGCAATTACATTTTTACATATATTCAACAAAATTCAAAGAACTAGAACACTAAAGAAATTCAATTTAAATATTTAAACACAAACAAAATAAAAAATATTGTTAAACAGTCTAATGCTTTTAGACAAATTCCTGCCATATTATTCATGAACATGGCCGTCAGTAAATAGTTTCTCTGTAATTGTTTATTTGGCCAGGCAATAAAAGCTACATCTTTTACACAGTTGTACTTCAATTCCCAGGCAATTAATGTGCCTTGCTATGGAAAAATAATATGCAATATATTACCCTAGGAAAATTCATCCAACGATATGTAACCGATTTGTAAAATGTTAGAAATATAAACTCTTCACAGATCTCACTAAATTATTCTTATATTTTTGCTATAAGGGGCTTTGCATTTTATCTATGCAATCAGTAGACTCTGTTGCAATTTCTCTTTGAAAAAATATACACGGTAAAGGCTGACAGGTCTACAACACCTCTGAATTGGCCAGCAGAATTAAAGGGGAGGGAAAAAGGTTTAAATGAAGGGTGGAAAGAAAAGAAAAATGGGTTTTAAGAACAATCACTTAGTTATCTTTTATCTTTGTAAACAGCAGAATTATATGTTGTTTCCACAGCAAGTGAAGGAAGTTGGGGGTCTTTATGTGTCTATAATGGAGATGATATCAGATCTGCAGCTCTGATTTTTTTTTTTAAGATTTTATTTACTTATTTGCAGAGAGAGAGAGAGAGATCACAAGTGGGCAGAGAGGCAGGAAGAGAGAGCGGGGGAAGCAGGCTCCCTGCTGAGCAGAGAGCCAGATGATGATGATGTGGGGCTCCATCCCAGGAGCAGAGGCTTAATTTAACCCACTGAGCCACCCAGGCACCCCTGCAGCTCTGATTTTGACAACAGACTGGGCCATGTTAACTGAAGCATATGAACCCCAAGTTTCTGAGGGCCTTACAGTCAAATTAGAACAGAACTGACCTCAGTATAAGAAGACGTTTACAGGGGTGCCTGGGTGGCTCAGTTATTAAGCGTCTGCCTTCGGCTCAGGTCATGATCCCAGGGTCCTGGGCTCGAGTCCCACATGGAGCCCCACATCGGACTCTCTGCTCGTCGGGAAGCCTGCTTCTCCCTCTCCCATTCCCACTGCTTGTGTTCCCTCTTCCGCTGTGTCTCTGTCAAGTAAATAAATAAAAAAAGATGTTTACAGCTGTTCATTTGTGAAATGAGCATTCTCTCATCATTGTAGAACTTAGGCAAAAAGATCAACCGTGGTCTACATATGCCCTTCTGTCTTTTACATTCCCCACAGCACAGAGAAGCAAGTAGATCAGCTCTATTACCAGACAAGGCAGTACTAAAGGAACTTCACCTGTATCATAACTCCTTTCTTGATAAGAAGTAAGGTATGTTCATTAGTCTTACAGAGATCATATTAGTCTTTCATCATTGTATTAATGGGAACTACAGGATACATGGAATGTATTCAACTTATATATGTTAAAGAGGACATGGAAATACATATATAATTTACTCTGCTTCTTTTCTCATTCATTTCTAAAATTTCCACCATTCATTACTAACTTCAATACCTGAAGATTTTAAATCAGGCAAGAATCATCAAGTTGTCACTTTCCATGACAATCTGCCTCACCTGTCTCCCCTAGGGAGGGCATATTTTCTTCTTTTCAAAGATATTTATATGAGTCAGACAGGAACATCAAACCAACTCACTTCTCTTTATTTAGTATTCAATGCTAAGTAAAATGTATATCAAACTCATTTTTACTGCCTTCAGTTTTATGCAGTCATCTCTATACCATTTATTTATATATCTTTTTAGAGTAATATTCCAAGAGCAGTATCTTTAAAAATCCAGTTAACAGAAAATCATGCATAAATTGTTAAAGATTTGTGACATATATGATTTCTGGAAATATTTTAGGTAGAAGTGAAAAGCCCCATGCCCCAAAAAATCACTATTGTTTCCTGCACAGAGTGTTACTTTAATAATGACCAATTAAGTTAATAGCATTCATTATGTCATTCAACCATGAAATTATAAATTTCTTTCTTTCCCTTAGCCATTTGACCAGAACGGTTGACTAGCCTGATAATTTTACAAATCCTATCAGCAACATTCAGAATTTATTGTCTTAATTGAATCAATCAGTAAGTAAAATATAATTGTAGTCAGTGATATTCTACATCAGTACCTCAAACTCTTGAGTATGCTTAAACAATTGATTTTTTTGACAGGATGCAATCTGGTATGGACCACTTATATGGGTGCAGGTATGTAGTTCTGAAGGAACTACTTATTTTGCTACTAAAGTATTTCAAAGCTCCTCATTATTTCAGTATCTTTCCTGACATATAATTACAATATGTAAAATATCTCACCATTCCCTTCTCTTTTCTCTAAGCTTTCATCCTTACGGACTTTATTCAGTAATACAATTTCTACCATTGTAGAGATGACTCCTCATCCTCATGTCTAGTTCTCTGCTAGATAGTTCCAGCTCCAGTTCTCTACTAGTTATTTTTTACCTGGATAACCCATCAGAAGATCAAATTCAGCATTTCTCAAAAAAAGACCTTATTTTCTGACAAAGCCTGCTCTCTTTCTTCTAGTGTCCTAAGACTAATCACCAAAGTTTGAAACCTTGGTGTGGTCATTGATTCTTTTCTTTGTTGCTGTTCTCTGCCTCTATCATTCCATCTATGGTACTGCAAATACACATTTATTTAGTCACTTGCCAAATTCTCTTAACTTCTTGTTGATATTTACCCTTCTTTTTCTTTTGCCTGGCCAAATGTCCTAACTTCTGCTCAAGGCCCTACCACCTCTTCTCTGCATCTACAGAGGTGCTAGAAGCATTTTCCTGATGCAAAGCTTTAATTATGCCATAACCTGTGTAGAAGAGATTATAGTGGTGAGGATGACATTGTGGTGGTCAGGCTCATACTGGAACAAGGCAGAAACTCAGATTTTCACAATTTGATAAATAGCAGTTGTTAAAAGCACTTCTGTTATAGTCACTCTGCCAAAACAGGAGGGAATCCCACCTAAAGTTAGATTTAGAGGTCAACACTGAAAAAATCCCCCTGCCCAATACACACACCAAGTGTGCATGAAAAGAGGCATTACTTAGGTTATTGAGAGGTCTGCAGAGAACACAGCAGACCTCCCTAGAAGGTCCAAAATGGTCTGAAAGAGCAAGGAAGGGAGATTGGCCCCAGGGGTTTACTGTGGTTAGAGGGTGAAGCCAACGTGAGACTTCTGTCTGGAGGCATAGACTTATCTTGTCTGAATCCCCTGCTAGGGACAAAGAAAGAAACACTCAGGCATTTTTATCAGTTCGACCAGATGTAGGGTACAAGGGAAAGAAGGAAGGATGAGGTTTAACAGCTGTCAGCCATCAAACATCAAAATCTGGTCAGAGTCCTCATGACAATACTACCTTATATTCTCAAAATTCTACTCTGTCCTTAGCTCAAGCCAGACCAATAGTCAGCGGCATTTCTGGATCCCAACAACTATCATAGCGCTGCTACCCACAAAGGAACACCATCAATAAAGTATGATTTCATGGGTATTAACTTATCGTTTGCTATTTCATCACTGAAACACTCAAAAAGTCTCATTTGGTATTACAATGTCTTACTTTAAGAAAGCATTAAAAAGAAAATCCCTATGTGATATCTGTTTTTCTATACTCTCCAGACACCTCAATATTGTATCACATCTTATTTTCTCTTTATTTGAGAAAGATTTTTTTTAAAGATTTTGTTTATTTATTTGACAGAGAGAGTGATCGCAAGTAAGCAGAGAGGTAGGCAGAGGTGGGGGGAAGCAGGCTCCCTGCTGAGCAGAGAGCCCGATGCAGGGCTCCATTCCAGGACCCTGAGATCATGACCTGAGCCGAAGGCAGAGGTTTTAACCCACTGAGCCACCCAGGTGCCCTGAGAAAGATTTTTTTTTAGTAGGATCCCCAAAAATATATAATTTCAAAATATTAAATCATGTAAAATATTTTTGACACAAATATCTTTATAATGCAAAAAATCTTTATAATTCACTAGATTTTCTTGGCGATGGAGACAAAAGAAAGACAAATTTTGGATTTTATTATTATACACCTCTTATGAATCAAATGTACCCCAAGAATATATATATTTTTTTTAACCATTGTTTTCCTTTGGGCAATTTATTCAATTGACTTACACTCTTTGATGCTTTAATCCACATGGTTTTGGTGGTTTTAATAAAATATTCATAATCCTCAATGAAGAAAGAGTAAAGAGCTGACATTAAACTAACTAAAAGTTGAATAAAAAGGGTATTTATCCTAAAATCTGTGTATAAAACTAAGTGTTAGTCTTATATACTCTATCATTTCATTTACTGTGTTATATACCATTCAATCAGGAGTCAGAAAACTAAGGCCTGTAGGCCAAGCCCTCCCACTTCACCTGCCTTTGTAGATGGCTTTATTATGTTATCTACAGCTGTTTTCCTTTGATAAAGGCAGAGTTGAGTAGTTGCAGCAGAGGCCAATATGGCCCATTAGGGCTACATATATATACTAATTGGGCTTTTACAGATAAGGCTTACCAAGCATTTATAGAAAAATTGTTGAATACATTTTAATTCCAAAATGTAATCAAAATACAACTTAAAAAATTGCTTGTCTTAAAGTATGAGCTTTCTTTAAGAATTAAAGATTACTTAAAAACTTTGATTGAAGAATCATGTTCTTCCAACCAAATCCAGATACTTGAACTATAACATAGTAAAGACCCAAAGTAAACCTTGAGATTCAGAAATCACAACATCCTAAATTTGATGAACTCATAGCAAATATGAAATGGTTTCCTCTGTCTCAAGAGATGTAGAATTGCGTTTATGTGTTTATGCCACATTACAGAGTATTTTCTCCTTTGAAGACACCAATACACTATTAAAAAGAATGAAAAAAATAAGAAAGGTTTATCTACCTATGATATATCCAAAAAACTAATGTAAATTATTAAGGAAATGGATTATGCTTAAATTAGTTCTGAAATAAGTCTCTAGATGGTATGTAAGATATGACAGTAACGAAATATTTCATTGAGTGTCAAATCTCAAGACTTTGTATTATATAGATAGAGTAAGCAGAATTTAGAATAAGGATAAGCGGTACTATGTATTTAGATGTATAAAATGCCAGGTGTCTTTACTAAAGCAAAATAATAAGCAGTATAATACTAAGTAATCATAACAGCATATGCAAAATATAATGTTCTTCCCAGAGAACTTGGGTTTCCTAACTTTACTTCCCCTATGAATTCGTAAGTACCTCAGTTGTAAATTACTCTATCATATGGATTTTCAAAAACTGAACATGTTAAATCCTAGTGGCTCCTGAAATTTAAACTCTACGTCCAATGGCAGAAGAGGAATATCGCTCTCCAAGAGTACCTGGTTAAAATATGTGCATCACTGACCAATGCTGCTCCACACACAACACCATCTAGGGAAGTCATCTAATTAACTGGATGCAAAATTACCAAATCTACACAAATGAAAGATACAGAGCCACTTTTGGACAAGGTAAGGACACCATCAATAACTAAATCTATTTTAGTTCAGATGTCCTATTCTCTTATTCTCTTTATCTCTACTATATATCTACTATAATTATATCAGTCTCTGTCAAATGATTAACTACAGTAGATTCCTATTGGGATACTCCACCAAAGGGTTAGGTCCTTTTCCCTTCTTCATTAGAGAAGTCACAACTCATAGTATTCTTAGGATCAAGGATCGCAAGTAAACCATTTGTCGTATACATTTTATGTTCAAAAATTTCTGATACCTTAGTTCTTGCTCATAAACTGAAATCTATTCTTCTTTATGGGACATTTAAAGCACCCTTTGCCTGAAACTCCCTTTTCACTTTCTTATAGACATTCACCTTTACATCCTTTCTTCTGAACATATAATGTAGATATACTTGCAGTAAGACATAAGAACATTTTCATGCTTTATGACTTGGCTAATGTCAGTTATCCTCAAACTTACTCCATATCTCTAAACGCATAAAACAATGACAAAATCAGCCAGAGAAGTCTAGGATACAATCTTTCATGGCCAATTATCTTGCCGAAGCCTTAGTTCACACTGATGTCTCTTACTTCATTTCTAAAAAGTATAGAAAGTCTCCTTTCTACCCCATGATATACCTAATACTGTTTTAGTTCAGAAAAAAATATTTTAAATTACTTATGAGATTTATATACTGATATAATTATATACATGAGACAATACAGTAAGTTATACCTATTTATGTGTCTGTTATTCACTTTGATTATGAGCCCCTTGTTCAAGAATCACAGTTAATATGTCATTATATTATGCAAATAAAGAATAAAAATACATAAATAATGAATTATGGTGACACAGAAAACTGTGTCCAATGATATTAAAATCCATATGGATGACAAATATTTCCTTTCAGTATATTTAAGAAAAACACATTAATGTAATTTTTAAGCATTGATATATTTCTCCTCTCAAGGCAACATGGGTAAAAATGTTGATTTCTCATTTTAATTGCTGATTCTCCAAATCTATAGAGAATCTGTTTGTTTGAGGGAGGATTAAGGAAGTAGAAAAGAGAAATTGTGACTAAATCTTACATTATTTGAACCTGCTGTACAATTTGAATGTCAACATTTTTAATGTATTATTTTAATAACTGAGAGACTTTTTAGCACAGTGTTAGATTTACAGAATCACTGAACAAGTAATACAGAGAACTCTACATACTGAACCCTATATCCACTCTACAAGTCTACAGTTTCCCTCATCTTAACACCCAAAATCAGGGTAGTATACTTGCTAGAGTTAATGAATCAATATTGATAAATTTTTCCTATTATTATAGGCCATGGTTTACATTAAGATTCACTTGTTGAATTATACATTTCTAGGGGTTTTAACAACGCATAATGGCATATAGCTACCAGTATGCTTAAAAAAAAACTTAGTGCAGTTTCAAGGTCACAGGCTACTAAAATTTCGTACAGAACAGTTAAACTATGCTAAAAGTCCTCTGTATTCCACCTACTCACTCCTTCCCCTCTCCTGAAGGGAGAGATCAGGCAAGCACTGATCTTTTTAACTATCTTTATAGTTTTACTTCTTTCAGAATGCCATATACTTATAATAATAACATATGTAGCCTTTTCAGATGGTTTTTGTTTTTTCACTAAGCATTATGCAGGTAAGCACCTCCCCCTTGTCCTTGATTGCTTGATAGTTCCTTTCTTCTGAGTACTGAATACTATTACATACTGAAGCAAATAACAGACACCTAACTCCGTTCTAAGTGATGAGAAACATTTTCTGGGACTAAGAACCTCTGACAGGAGTTTGAGGATACATGGAGTTAGTCAAGCCAAAGAAGAACAGAAAAAGTGACAGGCATGAAGAAGACAAGGAACCCAGGCAAAAATGTTGGAAAAGAGGAGGCCAATAATGCAGGCGGACCTCTACCCTCAGTAGCATTCACCAACAATCACTATTCCCTAAATAGGTGGACAACATATTTACTCTACCTGCAGAAAGAAACGAAAACCCTTCTAGGCATCCATTTAATAAGAATGATCTTTTCTTCAAAACACTCTCAGTACTAATTAAAAACATGTATCCTACCACTAATAATTTAATTCACAATAGGCCTCCCAAAAAGCAATCAGGTCCACATTAATTAACAAAAGATTATCAACAAAGACTCATGGCCTTACTCTCTGATTAGCCAAATGCAGAATGCTTATGGGAAAAAAAAAAAAAAGCCAGCATTTCAGGGAAATAAATAGTACATTTTTTACTTCATAACTTCAGGTTTGGTCTTTAAGTGTGTATTACAACATTGTGGAGTTTTACAATGCAAATCCACAGCAACTCTACAAGGTCCTTCCTGTGTAAATGTCTTCAGATGCATAATCAAGCACAGAGAATCAAAAATATGCCTGGTTTGTTACACAGAGAAGGAAAGAAGTGTTTGCTCAGATAGATTCTGGGCACCATCTGGGAGACAAGTGCTTGGTTTTGCAACAGATTGCATAATTTTCCTGTAGAATCTGGAGAAAAGCCCTAACTGCTTTAATAGAGAGTTGATTTTACATGCCTTTAATCTTCATTTCGGTTTGTCTTAAAGGCAATCCATATGGTTGAATGGCAGAAGTAGTCATTAGCTTAACACAGTGTTCAGGCTTCCATCTTTCTGTGGGAGACATGCAATATTTCACCTTATAGAGAGTTAGTTTTCATTGCACATGGCAATTAATCTTTTTACTAGCCAAGCATCTACTGCATATGTATGCTATTTGATTGATTAGATTAGAAATTTAATGTTACAGTTCATACATTAGTAATATTTCAAGATAACACATACCAAGGACTCTGCTATCAATAATATGAGTGGATTAAGAGCAGCACAAATTAGCACCCGGAGCAGGAAGGATGACCTTGGCCAGTAGAAAATACTTCATCCACAACAGAGAAATCTTAGAGCAAAGTTCATCTTAATAGAAGCTCTATGTGGAACTTGTGGCTGGAGGGCACATGGATTCCTAACAGGCAACTAAGTACACCTAAAAGCAGATGGCAAGACACAATTCCCAAATAGAAGAGGCAGTCAGACCTTTAATGTACCTGTGACTACATACCTTTGTTGGCAGATGCTACAGAGGAAAGCACTTTGGCATCATGTAGTAAAAGATACAACTAAAAATCCAAACAGATAGGCAGAGTTGGATATTTAAATGGAAAAGATTGCTCAAAATTGTATTCTGGTACTAGTTTCTAAAGTAGAAGAATAGTAGAACAGCTTTTTTTTTCAGTGAGCTAAATTCTTAGGCATGAGCCTTACATACCTGCTAGGAAGAGTTACTTGTATGTTTCTATCTACCCAGAGAAGGAGAGTTGGGGGCAAAATTTTCCCTTTATTTATCACACATTAAGTTAAATGCTAGCTTTGAAATCCCAAATATGCTATCATATAGGATCTCCCTAATCATATACAATCTTTCATTGCACATTGGAAGTAACTTGAAGTATGTGAGTACATTCCCAAGCTCATAAATTGTTAAGTGGAAGCTACAAGATTTCAAAAATAGAAATCCACAATCCTGACTTCTTTTCATATGGTTCTCTTCTCTGTTCCATCTTGGTTTTCCTATAGGAGAAGCAACATTCCAAGCAAGGTAACTATCATTCTCCCCACAAGCCATGTATTTAGGAAGCCACAAGGATACAGAAAATGTACACAGAGGGTAGCTTATTTAAAGGACACAAAATAGTAACTATTAAATAGAGAGTAGAAAATAAAATAGAAATAAATAGAGTAGAAAATATAAAATAGAGGATTATGGTTGAGAAATAAAAAACATGACAAAATTAAGTCATTGCAGCAACAGAATTATTTTAATACAGCATCTTTTAAATAAAGTACAGCTGACCCTTGAACAATATGGGTTTGAACTGTGTTGGGTCCATTTATACATGGTTGCTTTTTCAATAAATATATTGAAATTTTTCTTTATTGGAAAATAACCATTTTTTATTAGAAAATTGCTCATTTGGGAAAATCTATATATAAACTGCAGAGCCTAGACATCCCCCCCATTAAGAAAAAGATAGGTATTGTTCTGAGAATGTACTACATATACATATAACACAAAATATGTGTTAGTCAACTGCTTAGGTAAGGCTTCCAGTCAACAGTAGGCTATTAGTAGTTAAATGTGGGGGGAGGAGTCAAAAATTATACAGATTTTTGACTGCACTGGCAGTTGGTGCCTCTAATCCCTGCATCGTTCAAGGGTCAACTGTACTTTGTAGATTATAATAATGGTCCCAATTCTTACATACTTCATGGATTTATACCCCTTGCCTTATAACTTTGTAATATCCTCCCTCCCTGACCTCAACTTGAGTTATATATGGTTTGCTTTGGGCTATTTGAAACTTAGCAAGCATGACACAAGGGGAGGACTGGAAGGACTACTTGGGGTTGCTCACTCTTTCCCTCTCCTGGTACTGAGAAGGAAATTCCTAGCCTAGCCCAGCGATCCCAGGAGGAGGATGAGTTATGTATGGATCCAACGTAAGTCACTTTCATCATTCCAGTAAGGCCTTCCTAATTAGCTAGCAGCTAGCCAAACTCCAGATGTCTGAGCAAAGCAAGAAAAGAATAGGACAGCTGCCTAGCCACCCATCTCAAAATTTGAGCAACAAGTTTACTACATCACAGAAGTTTTGGGTTATATGCTATACAACATTATTGTGATGAGACATGTTAATAGAAGATAAAATGATAAATGCCAAAGTTTATTAACATTAAAGGTTATTATGCTAGTAATTTCTGTCTATTGAATTTCTGTTCTATTTCCTTGTTTATTTCTGGGAACTTCTACTTCCTGAAGATGTGTGCAATGGCATTTGATATAGAGACATTAACACTTGCCACATCATCATCATGAATTGTTGCCTTCAACAAATTCAACCTGAGCTTATAACTGGGGCCAGGATGATGGTTACTGTGATTGGCTTAAGCTAATCAAGACCCACACCCAGAAATAAGGTTGGACAAAACTGCATGACTAGAAAATATAGATTATTTGGTAAGAAAAAGAGAATGAATGCAAAAGAGATCATTAATAAATGAGGAGAGTCTAAAAAAGATGTGCATGAATGAACGAATCATAGACGAATGAATGAATGAATATTTTAAAGATAATATTGGTTTTGTCTTTTAAGAATCATTTAAGTACAAGCTGCAGGATATTGGTCAAAATTACTAACATAATAAGGGAAATAACTTTTTACTTTGAGGTATAAAACAGACATGAGATTCAGTAATATGGTATGCAGGAAACTAAATATTTTATGTAAACTTTATGCTTTTTTAAGAGTAGACATTATAGCTTAGAGTCTAGAAAATGGTGTCTTCTCTGCCTGAATGGTGATGTGCATTAATTTGGGTATTTAATGTAGAAGTCGGTCTGCTGAGGAAAGCTTTGCAGTCTATTTAAACTTGTTTTAATTTGAATCCCAAGTCATTCTTTGTGTCTATAGTGTGGAACTGCTTAAAAATCTGTAGCAATAAAGCAAAGATTTGGGGACAGATTGGTTTCCAAAGTACTTCTTAAATGCATACCACAGACTACCCAATGGTTACAAATACAGTTCCTACGAGCAAATGAAGAATGATGGATGCAAATCAATTAGCATGTATCATTCAAAATATCAGCCTAAAAGCAGATAAACTTTCAATAAGTGTCAAGCCAAAATAGTAAAATCTAATTGTTAACAGTCAAACCTTATTAATCAATTCTGTGCCTAATTAATAAATAATTTGCCAGCACTCTTAACAATCAAACAAAGGGATCTATCAAAATATAATATCAGACTGACATAATTAAGTGGATTTCTGCTCAGTGATAAATCACTAGCTAGTTTAACTACATAGAATTAAGATTAGTTAAATCTGGAATTGATTCGAAAGCTGCATTCAGATTTCCTAACGACCACGTATGGCTGGATGCTGCCCACGGCATGAGAGCAAGGAAAGAGAAGGGTATTCTTTACATCTGAAATGCTGTATTCTCATCACAGAGAACACCCTGATTCGAGCTGTTCAGAATGTGGGAGCCAAAGAAATCCCTGGAGATTAAATTAAAAAATGGCTCTGCGGCCTAATTACCAAGTCTAAAATATATGAAGTTAATCTGGAAGAAATTGTGAGTAGCACCCAGTTAGGGCACCAGATTTAGAGTCTGAATCATGGACATGGCAACAAAGCTAAGTCTGGAAAGGAGACACTACCATCACACAGGATGGTCACTGGCGGCAGCAGCAATAAATCAAACCCATGGCATCAACTAAATGCAAAAAAACTTTCTTATGGGTCTTTTAGACAGAAGGCATGTACAACTTGTAATGGCGTGAGGTTCCAAGAAATCTTGAAAATAAAAGTAATAAGACAACAATAAGTGTGTTAGCTTATGTTCACTGCACATCATATACACTACATGCCAGGCTCTAAATTACTTACCTTATTTTTTTTTTAATTTGTTTATGAACTGAAAAGTATTATTGTCCTATTTTACAGGTGAAAAAAAATCCATGATGCAGAGATTTAGTAGCATGTCCAAGGTCAATTTAAAGCTGGTAAATCAAGCCGCTGGGATTAAGTTCCAGGCAATTCATCAACAGAGTCTATACTCTTAAAGCAGAAAACTTTATCCCTATGTCCCATATTTCAACAAGTTAAACTTTGCAATATTAAACTCCGTTGGGTCAGTTGGGAAGCCAAGACTGGCTTTTATTTAAAAGTCCTTCACCCTCCATAATGCTTTTACACTGGATTTCATAACAACCCAGCTGGGGAAGAGATGACATCACTTATGAGCATTTTCCAAGGCAATGCAGTTCGCTTGTTTTTTGTGGTTGCTGTTTTTTAAAGATTTTATTTATTTGAAAGAAAGAGAAACAGTGTATGAGGAGGGAGAGGGACAAGCACACTCCCTGCATGGCTGAGCACAGAGCCCAACCCCACTGGATCCCAAGACCCTGAGATCATGACCTGAGGCAAAATCAAGAGTCTGAGCTTGGAGCTTACCCAACTGAGCCACCAAGGCACCCTATTTGTTTGTTTTAAATGGTTTACTTATTTATGTCTCACCTTGTTCCAGACAAATTAAAGGTTTAACATATAGGCAGGACTTGGTATCATAAAACCAAGCTGTGCCCAGAAAAGGGTAAGTTTCTTCCTACTCAGACGGGTAACTACTTGTAAGCTTTATAACAGCTTACAGTATAGTCTCTCTATGAACTTTAGGTTCTACTTGTGTACACTGAAAGGGCATATTAGAATGATCTAGAAGACACTTTAGATTCTAACATTCTTGGTGTTTATAAAGGCATTTCCTAATCTGCAAGTAGAAACTTGGTGCTAAATATTCAACTAAGTACGAAATAGGCAAAACAAGTGAAGATGTTCTTTTAATATGATGTATTCATATGCTTTTGGTACACCAAACAGCTTAACAGAGGAAACCTGTGTCAGTATCACCAGTGATATAATGCTGCATCAATTCTGGCTATTTTTCCTAAGATATCACCCACCATGCCCTTTTCCTTGATCATTTTTCTTATATACATATTTCCTAAACCAATATCTAATGTAAACTATTGGCCTTTTGCCTAGAAGTGTAACAAAAATAAAATGCCATTTTTAGAACATACTGGAAATACATCCTAAAGATAATACATCCTAAAGATAAATCGGTAACAAACATGTAGATCAATAAAAGGGTGTATACATCTAAATTCAATTATGTGGAAAATTCAGACTTTGTATGTGTGCATGTATGTGTGTTTTCTAAAGGTTATTTAGAGTGAAATTTGCTAATGAAAATGGAATTTGGGACTATTCCATAATTGGTCAGTATAATGCCAAAAGTGGTTCCAACTAGAAAATAGGCAATCTTATGTAAGGAGATCCATTGAAAATTTTAGTTATTTCATAATGCAAACCCAAGCGCAGGTTCACATTTTAGCATGCTGAAACAAAAGGACGCAGGATTAAGTTGCAATTTCATTTTAAAGGTCTGGAAGGAGCATTATAATCTATTATGGAAAGACACTAATCATTGAGGACCATAATGATTGCTGTTTGACAATTTTAACATGTAAGGGCACCTGATTAAAATTTAAAAGGAATTCTGAGCATTTCTGAAGCTAAATTAACACTTATTGAGTAGTTCTTGATGCTAGGCTCTGAGCTGGTTGCTTTGCACAAGATATCCCACTTAATCCTCATGACAACTTTGGGAGCTAGGTCTCATTAGCTAGGAAAAGGTTTAGATTTTACTGAAAAGAGTATAAAATTTGGAATCAGACGGACATGGATTCAAGATTTCCATTACCAATTTTTTGTGGAGGGACATTCTTAGAAGGAGGGGCCATGCAAACTGGACAGATGCTTTATCACTTTAAGCTTTGATATACTTTTTAGTTGTTCATCTTCTTCAAGATACATATTGTTATTCTGCATATTTAATAGAGAAACGTTAATACAATGTTGGAAAAGCTGTAGGTGAAATGTAGGGGGGGAAAAGGATGTTTATATATTAATTTAAAACCTATAAGGAAAGAATGTTTTTTTAAAACAAACTAAAATTTGAAGCATTTCAAAACCCCTATTATAAGTGTGATGGCAAAGCATCACATTGGAATTACTCTTCCATGAAGCAACTATCACCCCAGACAGGCTAGGTTATGATGAGGTGACAACTAACCCCAAATCTTAGAGACATAACACGACAAAGCTTTACTTCCTTTTCACGAAGGGTCAGTCGTGGGTTGGAGTTCCCTCCAAGGTAACTCCTCCCCAAGCTGTGGCTCAGCATTGCCCTTCGAGACCAAGTCATGCCTATATAGGTGAATTACATTCACATTTTTTTAAAGATTTTATTTTATTTATTTGACAAAGAGATCACAAGTAGGCAGAGAGGCAGGTGGAGAGAGAGGGGGAAGCAGGCTCCCTGCTGAGCAGAGAGCCTGATGCAGGGCTCCATCCTGGGACCCCAACATCATGGCCTGAGCCGAAGGCAGAGGCTTAACCCAGTGAGCCACCCAGACACCCCTACATTCACATTTCATTGGGCAAAGAAGTTAAGATGACCATTCCTAACTTAAGAGTGGCAGGGAAATGGAAGCTTCTTATCTGTGAGAGGCCAGAGGTGTGGGGAACTTGGTATCACTGAACAGTCATAGGCTAGACATTTATATCCCTTATGTGTCTGTCATGATTCTAAGAAAAAAATGTCAAAGGTATGCTACCTTTTTCTAGAAGCTTCTATCTTTTCACTAACGTGTGGAGCAAATTATCTGGAACTAAAATACTAAATTAAAATACACACACACACACACACACACACACACACACACAGATGTTACACTCTATTTCATCAAGTTAAAAAAAAAAAAAAATAGCTGGCATTGCCTAAATTCTTAAGTCATGAGTTTTCTATGCCTATGAAAGTCTTCCTGAAAGTTGTAAGGTGAACTAACAGATTGCTGATAACTGACAGAGAAACCTCACTGAGACTACACCTGCCTGTGTGTAGAATTTACTGCCAGAGATAAATGTGACATTTAAATTGCCATGTTCTTTCTCCCATGCATTTCTGTCAGTACACTTTCAGCAAGAAAATGGAATGATTTAAAAATACTTTAAAATATACAATATTTGGTATAACATTATAATATAGAAGATTCCTCAGTGAAATATTAGGTGGAACAGGTTGCTTGATTATTATCATGAATGTCAAAAGTATGCAGTGTGGTATTTAATACAATTCAGTGAGTGATGAGTTGGTAACAATTTATTCGCTCAGAGAAAGGAAATAAAAGACCAGGAAATTCAAGGAGAGGCTCATCATTTCTAGTAATATTATATTCAAGAATAAAATAGACAATAGATTTGAATCTTGAAGTTAGATATTTTGCTTATTATACGAATCTCTTTTGGAAAAAGAGAAGTCAAAAAGATATTAATTGAGAAAAATTTTTAAAATTCAGGAATATAAAGTGATAAACAGTTTCCCCTAATATTTCTTAAACTTAGGAATTTCTTAAATGCTTCAGCATAGATAAAACTATAATTAATAGTCAGTACCTACATTTCAACCTAGCTTCTCAGTTTATCTTCAAAATAATCATGACAATACCACCTCACAAAGGTATTATAAGGGCTAAAGGCACAACTAATTAATATGTCTAGCACAATCCTTATTGTATACTGTATGCCAGTATGCATCTTGGGTTTAAATCCTGGGTAAGCCTCCACATATAAATCCTAGGAATTCTGATTTAGAAAGTACTGATTTTCTAAGTATATATTTTTAAAAGCTTAACAGGTGATTTAATATAGGGTTTCTGAACTATACCGGACACCAAAAAGTGTTGAGGTCATGTACCTATATAACTGTGTGTGTGAGTGTATACATTTCAAAGGCTTCACCAAAGCTCATCTATGGACATTTTAGCAATCCCTGGCTGCCAGATCAAGGACCACTGTATTATTTTGTGAAATAATTTTGCATCTTTTTCCCTAATTTATATTGAAATAAATATACAACTGACTTTAAGTATTCTCTTCCATAAAAGTCATAAAGAAACAAATACAAAATGTTGATATAGAATAAATCAGTATTCTATTTAGTGGAGTGGATATGTGAATACTTCAACAAGCAACATTTTTATTCTAGTACCTTGAAATGCATTAAATATAGTACAGGTACTATCAATTAAAGTGTCTGAAAATTAATTACAACAAGAAGCAGAATCATTCAACTAATCACAGCCAGATCTAAATAAATTAGTTCTTAATCATAGCTTTGAAAGAAGAGGAAAAAGAAAGCAACGTCAAGGAAGTCAAATTGCCTTCCCTTGGGCAAAGACATAATAAAACATACCGTAAGTCAAGAATTTAACTTCAATTTTGTTGATAAGATCATCATAAAGTTTTAGTAATAATATTATATATTTTCCCCCATCTTGGTTTTCAATTTAATTGCTCATTGTTAAATAAAGGGACATATTTGCCAAAGCTAGTATGAAAGCTGCAGCCAGGAGATGATAAAAGACAAAGGAACAATAGATGCTTTCCTGCTTTGCAAACATTTTATCCCCAGACTGAGTTGGGATAGAGGGAGTGTTTCCTTTTCCACATCTTCATATGTGGAGCTCACCTCCCCTGCATTCTTTCTTTGCAGAGAGAGTTGGTAAAAAGCTGTCCCAATACATCTTCACATTTAAGAGATCCAAGATAAAAATTTATGGCAAAAAGTTAGGAACCGAGACATACCAGAAGTTTCTTTCCCTGACTTCTACAAAAGTAAACTTGTTGCTGCTTTCTAAAGGAAAAAATAAAATAAATGTCAAGTTAACCAGCCTCATTTTGAATCCTGGATTTTCTGTTCATTAGCTGTATGATTGGTCAACTTCTTTAATCTTTCTTCATTTCCGTTAACAAGATAAATGAATCAAAAAAAGTCTGTACCTCACAGGATTGATGACAGAATTAAATGATAATAATAATCATAGCACCTCAATAATATTATTACATAGAATTAACAGTTTTGTACTTGCTGGCATTCAAAAATTTATTTACTGAAACATTTTTTTTTAAGCGTTTTAAAATGTTCTTACGGTTTTAATCTTGATTCTGCGCTTATGCTACTGATAATGGTGGAACAGTTTATTAAACATTTGGATTTGGACAAGGAATACATTCCTTTTTGGTTTATAATACTGATATACCACTGTTTTTTTAATCTACTATGCATATTCCAGGAATTGCCTTGAGAATGTTATAAAGTTAGAAGATTAGAGGATGTCTGAACACATGGATTAGAACCATTGCTCTAAGACTAGCTCATAATTCCCGAATATATCTCTTTATCTGTATATTACAAGCATTGTGAACAGTTTCTATATCAAGCCATTTTCCATATAGCAGCTAAAAGGATAAACCTGAACTGCAAATCTGATCATAGCTCCCCTGGCTTAAAATCTTTAAGTATTCCCCTTTCCGTGGTCAATAAATTCCAAACACCTTGTTCCTATATTCTCCTTCTACACTTTTCTATTTTTGGTATTCTGTTCTATATTTCACATCATGAACACACTCCCAAGGGACCCCATTCCCTATACCTTGGTCATTCTTGCTGCTCAGGAAACTCTTTGCCTGCTAGCTTGAATTTATTCCTAAATTCATAAGCCGCTTCTCCTTCCCAGAACTGCACACCATGGTCAGGTATGTTGATAGAACGTTCTACACATAACCCCTCAGAGGTACATTGGAATTTCTTCTATCTAGCACCAAAGTTACTCATATATTTAATTTTCTCCACTTAACCATAAGATCAGAAATGGTTCTGCCACTCACTGTATCTCTAACATCTATTACAATGCCTGGCACATAACAGATTTTTTAAAATATTACATGAATGACGGTCCAACAAGAAGATCTAACAATTGTAAATATCTATGCCCCTAACATGGGAGCAGCCAATTATATAAACCAATTAATAACAAAGTCAAAGAAACACATCAACAATAATTCAATAACAGTAGGGGACTTTAATACCCCCCCCTCACCGAAATGGACAGATCATCTAAGCAAAAGATCAACAAGGAAATAAAGCTTCTAAAGGACACAGTGGACCAGATGGACATCACAGACATATTCAGGACATTCCATCCCAAAGCAACAGAATGCACATTCTTCTCGAGCGCACATGGAACATTCTCCAGAATAGATCACATCCTGGGACACAAATCAGGTCTCAATCGGTACCAAAAGATTGGGATCATTCCCTGCATATTTTCAGACCACAACGCCAT
>CM053620.1:19987302-20012025 GCA_028646535.1 Procyon lotor
TGAGATGGAAAATTGAAACTCAGAGTTGACACAACCAAATTTGTAAAATGTGGAACTAGAATTTGAACTGAACTCTTTCTGATCCTATCACCATCATGAAACAGTATTCCTGTGCTTAGGCTGAGCTGACTGCAGAATTTAGACTAAAAGAGAAAATATCTAGCAGTTTACATGAAGACAAGAACAAATGAAAAGTTCAGGAGGAATTCCATATCAGGAGTAGAGTGTTTTGACAAAGCAATTTGTAGAAAAAGAAAAAAAAAATGTACATGAAGGTATGGTAGATCAGGAGTTAGGAGTTTCAGGGTTTTTTTTTTTTTTTTTTCAGCTTTATTGAGATCTGTTTGGTATATAACCTTTTGTAAGTTTAAGATTTACAATGTGATGATTTGATACATGCAGATATTGCAAAATGACTTTTACAATAAGGTACAGGGGGACAAAATGTATCACCCCCAAATATGCCTCTTTGGTATAAGGTTTATCTTGAACTGATTATTATTTTTTTTTTTTTAAAGATTTTTATTTACTTATTGGAGAGACGAGAACATGCACAGGGATGGGGACAGAGTGAGAGGGAGAGAGATTCCTTACTGAGTATGGAGCCTGATGTGGGGCTTGATCTCAGAACTCTTGAGATCACAACCTGAGTCAAAACCAAGAGTTGGTCACTTAACTCACTGCACCACCCAGGTTCCCCTTGAGTTGATTATTTTTAAGAAACAACAGGCACAGGAGTAACTCTGAAAACCCAGTAGAAGTTAGCCTTTCTAAGAGACATTTATGTTTATAAGGGAATTCTCCATTTGGTCTCTGTACCAGGAAGAGAAGGATGACTCTAAATCTCCGGAAACACTTACTAATCGAAAAGACAAGGACTTAAATCTACATAACAATAATATCCTTGTTTGTCCTTTTCCTGGTAACTCCCATAACTGTCCCCCTCTCACCCCCAGCATTTTCTTTTGTTAGCTGGAGGTGGTGTTAATTTTTTTTTTTAAGGATTTTATTTATTTGACAGAAACACAGCGAGAGAGGGAACACAAGCAGAGGGAATGGTAGCTGGTGAAGCAGGCTCCCTGCTGAGCAAAGAGCCCATTGTGGGGCTGGATCCCAGGACCCTGGGATCATGACCTGAGCCGAAGGCAGATGCTTAAGGACTGAGCCACCCAGGCGCCCCTGGAGGTGGTGTTTAAAGGGATGGCTTGGGCCATTTCATCAAGGTGCTCAGTTTTCCTGGGTATATGCCATTACATAGGAGGTATCCATGTTATTGAACTTATGTTTGTTTTTCTCCTTTTGATACTTTTTTTTTTTTTAAGTTACAGGGCTGTCTCAGTCAAGAACCTAGTAGAGTAGAGGGAAAATGATTTTCACTTAGTTAACACCTCCATCACCTTACTTAATTAGTGTGTGTGTGTGTGTGTGTGTGTGTGTGTGTGTGTGTGTTGGAAACATTTAAAATCTCTTAGCAAATTTCAAGTATATAATACAGCATTGTTAACTATAATCATCATGCTATATATTAGATCTCAGAACTCAGTCATCTTATAATTGGAATTTTGTAAACTGACTAACATCTCCCCATTTCCCCAGCTCCACAGCCCCTGCCAACCACGATTCTAGTCTGTTATGCTTTTGGCTTATAATTAGATGGTCCCTTTTGAGAGGATGACATTTGAACAGAGAAGTAAAGGATGTGAGTCAGTTAGTACAGGTATACAGAGGAAGAGCATTAGAGACAGAGTTAGCATTTGGTGCAAAGAAATCAAGGCTAGAGCAAGGCGTGGTGAAGTCTTTGAACAGTAAAGACCCAAGTGGAGCTGGAGCCATATGAGTGAAGGTAGGGAAGGACCTTGGTCAGAGATGAAGTTAGATAGCGGGGGCCAGATGACATTTCATAAACTGTAAAACAGAATAGATATTAGGTGCTAAGAAGTCCTAGTAGAGCTAGTGCTGAACGAAGGGCCTTTAGATTATATCTTATAATAAACACGGTTCTAACCAGCACAACAAAGTAAAGGATAGTATTCAACTACTGGTTTGCAGTTCCTAATTTAATTCAGCAACTTCCATTTATAAAAAAAGATTCCCAGCCTGTAAAAGTTCAGTATCACAGCTAGCAGTTGTCAATATTTTGTTTTCTAAATTCCCATCCATTTTCCCCTTCCTTTACAAAATGTGTTGTGACTTGGCAAAGTTTTAGAAAAGGGGTTTGAATATAAGCTAGGAGAAACCCAGTCACCAAGGAAAGCTTGGAGTGACTTAGAAATCATGAGATATCATTGCATAATGTGAAAGAACAGGTATGCTTTTAAAAGCTGGTTTGTTAAATTCAGAGAAATATCCCTGAATCCTCATGGTAAAGTATAGATTGCACCACCAGTTGAATTTTCATCAAAGGAACTTAGTGAAATGACTTTTGGATCAAATTAATCCTTTTTCCATCTGGTTCTATGGAAACTGTCATTTTAGATGGTGAGGATTCTTCTTTCCTCCTAGTATGCATTTATATCTTTCATCCTTTAGAACATATTGGGGTAAGGGAAATTCCCCTTCTACTCTCAGAAGTTTTTCTCTCTGAATTGATAATTGACACAGGATAGAGTAATAGAAGAAAAAAAAAAGTAAAATTTAGTTACAGGTGCATGGAGGTTCAGCAATAAACTTGAGACCCAAAAAAAATGACCAAGGCATAGGCTTTTATATATTTTAGGCAAAGAAACATAAATATGTGAGGAAGTGACAGAATAGAAAAACCTTAAGTTTACGAGCTTCAGTTAGTATGGAATTCCAAACAGAAGTTTGTTGGGGTAGTAAATTAATGAAAGTAATAAAGTTTGTTTATGTAGTCCTCTTCAGCCCTGAATTCCCATCACTGGTCACAAGGATGCTTCTGTCAGTCTCCAGTGAAGGAGGGGCACCCTTCACATGAGGGCTTTATTTCCTGCATTCAGGGAGACAAAGGGTCAAGATGCCCTTGTATCAGCCGCTTTCCCAGTAGCTTTTAAGTCAAAGTAATCATTATGCCATTGTAGCATATTTTAGGATGGTCTTCCCTGAGCCCCCATAAACATTAAGCCTTAAAAATGGAGAAAAGAGTCTTTCTGTCAGTGACTCCATCATGGGATGTTTAAGTTATTATCTGCAAAACATCATGGTGAAATGTAAAGAGTATGCCATATAGTTGATTATCCCATGTTCTAGGACCCAGTGAGTTCATACATTTTTTTTTCCCCTTTTGCTCACAAAGAATAAGATAAAATAAAATAAAAGAACCAATATGAAAGCTCCTGACACAAAGTAATTGATTTTAATAATTCCCTAATTATTCTCATACCTCTCTAACAATTATAGTAATGGTGCATTGTAGGCCTCAATAAATCACAATTTCCCTTACATGTTTCCCTATGCGTATAATGTGTGAGGCAGAATATCTAACACATAACAGCTGGGGCATGGCTCATTTGGCGGATGGATGGATGACTGAATGGATAGATGTGTGGACAGACACATGAATGCATTAGTAAATCAATAGGTTGAATTGCTTTTGAGAGTTGAACAATTTAATCTTGATGGACATCTAGTATTTAATCAATGACAGTATCTAAAATCACCTCTAGCTCTGAAAGTGAATGGTCTATAAATTTCATTTATTTTGTACATTTTATTTATTTTGGTCACATCATGTGTTTAGAATCAGAAATATTACTTTATATATATAAAAGGTATGTTAGCAACTGCATACTTAAGATTATATGATTATGACGTTCTTCTGATTCACAAAATGTTGAATTAGGTTAAATAAATTCCTCTTAGGGATACAATGATATATAATATTATTGCTATATTTTTATTAGAGTATTATGTGTTTTTTTGTTTTTGTTTTTGTTTTTTTAGCTTTTTTTGTTTTTTTAAGTACTCTCTGCACCCAGCTTGGGGCTTGAACTCACGACCTCAGGATTAAGAGTTGCATGCTCCACCAACTAAGCCAGCCAGGCACCCCTAGAGTCTTATGTCTTCACCAAAAAAAAACAGCATTAGGACTGATAGGAACATTTGGAAACAATAATGAAAAGTCCTTATTTTATAATTGAGGTCACTGAGGCTTGGAATGATCAAAAACAACCTTAGTTTGATCTTACTCATTGTTACCTAAGGTTCTATTAAACTTACTGATTTTTGGCAAACAAAATCAGGAGAGAGTCTTGAAGTCATTGGGACTGAGGTCAGACATTACATTTAGATGAATGGACTAAGAAACTGAAATTTTCTAAAGCTCTACATCTTTTATTGTCACTATATACTCTTCTAAAGAGCTTCAACCAAAAATCCTAAAATCTTTGCAGACCTTGCTATGCCTGATGTGTTAAACTTAAAAATTAATCCAGTGCCCTCAAATCTGTTTCTTGTTTTACAAAATAGTTTATTGATTAGCCAAGGTCTAAACAAAGTTTCCTACATGACTCATTGATCAAAATAAGATCCAAGAGCTCATTAACTTGGTTGTGAGACACTTTCATTTATTCATAAGCTTCTTTTTCCCCCCAAACTTTCACAATAATAAAAGCAAAAGAGCTTATGTACTTTTATGTTTCACCAAGCATATATCAGCCACCATTATGTTTTTTTCCAAAGGAGATTTTGGAGAAAATATACATTCCAAAGTATCTTATTTGGAGGATGAAATCTCCTAGATACCAACCTATTTAATAGATTATCGTAGTTTTACTAAGAGAAAATACAGTCACTTAATGTTTCTAATTTGATATCATTAATTACTAGCATAATCCAACCATTATGGTCAGTAAGGGGGTGAAGAATCTTTTGGAAAATGTTCTTTGGTTAATTTCTGATGGTGAGGGGGACTCATTGGGAGAAGCTTTCAAACTTTATCAATAAAATTTGAATCAACTGGTGATTAACCTTGTCTGATAGTTATTCACAGCTTAGATGCGCAGAATCTGAGTTCAATTTGGGTAAATGGTCCCATATTTGCATTCATGGATTTGAATGTATATTTACAATATGTTTTCTTTTGCTAGGGTGACTATATAATATTTCATCCAGACCAGAATACTTTTGAGAATGAAAGATAGTCCTATTAATAATTATGCTGGACCAAGCAACTCCTATACAAGAGGGACTTATGATTATCTTGCATTTCATTGAATAAATGACAGGTTGTGCCATAACTACCCTCTCCCATACATGAACCCTTTTTCTCACCAAAGAGTTCTCACCAAATCTCTCTCTCTCAGAGAGAGAAAGAGAGAGCACAAGTAGGCAGAGAGGCAGGCAGAGGAGGGGGGGAAGCAGGCTCCCCACTGAGCAGAGAGCCTAATGCGGGGCTCGATCCCAAGACCCTGAGATCATGACCTGAGCCAAAGGCAGAGACTTAACCCACTGAGCCACCCAGGCGCCCCCAAAGAGTGTTTTGAACATTACTATTCCAGGATGACTTTCAGTACAAACCCTTTTCCTCCAGACTTTCTAATTCTATGCATCTCAGGTTCCACTTTTGCAATGAAGTTCCCTGGTCCCCTAGCTCTCATTGATTAATCTTCCCGAGTAGTACTTAGAGTTTGCACTGCACATCATCATTGGCTCTAAAATTGTTTGCTCTTGTTTCATATATATGTTAAGTTTTATCTTCCCAAGTATGCCACACGTTTCTCAGAAGCAGGAGAAATGCCTTATACTATTTCCTTTTCAGGAGACTTTTAACATACGAACCGGCAGTTAACACCACAATCATATATCAAAGCATTAAACTGGACATGCTAAAATTTTTCTCCCCCTACATACCTCTACCTTTCTCATTGCACTCCAGCTGCGCTGGCCTGCTTACCATTTCTTTTAGTAGGCCAGGCACGTTGAATCTGGAGTACCCATTCAGTTAGCCTGCCATGTATTTTCCTTCATTTATTTACAGGTTGGGTTTCGTACTTCAGGTGCCTGTTCCAAAGTTACTTCTTTAGAAAAGAGTTCCTTGGAACTATCTATATTATGTCCTCTTTCCATCCCGTTAGCCTTATATTGCTGCCCTCCTTGCTTTATTACTCTGCATTATTACAACTGTATTTCTCTTCCTCTTACTTCTTTTCTAACATCAAATACACACAAAAATGTCGTTATTCTCCCCGATAATAAGTATGCTTCATGTCTTGTTTATCTGTTATCAACATCTAGGTGTGTGTTAGGAACATAGGCACTCCTTAACAAATGTATGTATTTTGTTGCAAGACTATAGTGGGGAAGAAAAATATATCCAAATAAACAGTAGCAGTGGGGAGGAAGGAAAGTATGGAGCAGTTTATTGGAGAAAGAGTATGAATCATGTATTTTAGAATGTGGAACCTCTACTTTTGTACTGGAACTCAGATCTGTCTTTGACCTCATTTCCTCTGAAGTTTCTACTAGCTACACTATGCTGAACGATCACCAAGGCTAACATAAATTCTGAGAAATTTTCCATTTCTAGAAATTCTTCAGCATATCTCCCCCATGAGGGGTTGAATGGAAACTAAGTACTGTTCTGAAATTTGTTATCAGTTGAAAAACCAAAAATAAGCAAGTGTGAACATCATGCGGAGCTTTTTTTTTCTTCGTGACATGCTAGGTTTGGAAGGGTATGGAAGCAACATAAAACAACTATGTTAAGTACCTTGCATATCACCTCTCCTTACAAGACAAATTTAGCTTCTGTTGCTTTGAGATAGCCATGCTTGGGCCAATGAAAATGTTGGCTACAAAGCATTAATGGATTTTCACTTTTGTGCTGTCAATGTAGATAAAATTTAACGGCATCTTGTAAGATCCTTTTCTAAAGATGTAGCAGCGCATGTAAAATTTGGTCATCAACCCACCCTATTTTTTTTTTTTTTTAAATTACCCTTGTCATTTTGAGAGTCACTCTTTCCCATCTATGTTTATATGAGTAGCTGCTGCTGCCTTTTAATGTGATCCTGGGAGTGAAACCATGGGTCGGGCTCAGATCATTGTCATAGATCAAGGTGTCCGTCTGATCAAACCCAGACAAATGAGAACCTTTCTCTTGGTTTTGTTGAATTTGAGGGGGAAGAAAAGCCTTGGCCACAGAAGTAAGACTTAAATTACCCTTTGTATGTAGAAAGGTGGTATTCACTTTTTTCTCTTAAATCAAAGATAGCAAACCAAACTTAAAAAAAAAAAAACAAACACAAAAAAAACAAACAAAAAAACCCAACAAAAACACAAAAAACCCACCCATACAAAACAACAACAACAACAAAAGTGTGAAATAGAGTTTGATTATACTTGAGTGCCTGGTTCCGGTTGCCCAACATAAATTCTAAAACCACCCTTTCCTTTGCCTTAATTAAATGATTCAAGAAATTCTTTTCCAGCACTGTTTGTGTGTTTGATTTTCTGTTGCTCATTTTTGGGCTCTTAAATTCTAATTTAAGTTGTTAACATTTTGGGGGGAGTTGGGGGGAGCTTTTCTCCTGTGATGCTTCTCTTGAAATCCCAGATCAAATTACTCTCTCCCTCTTCTCTACCATTTATTCAATTTCATGTTCATACTTCTATAAATTCACATTTCCGCACATTTTTTTGCATGTGTGTTTCCACTGCTGCCTTCTGTGTTTTGTGAAGAGAGATGTTCTGTGTTTAACCACCATTGCTAGAACTCAGCACTTTAATCTCATATTAGGTTCTCACTGTTTGAAGTCATAACTGACCTTGGAAATTGGGCTCTTTTTGTCTAGCTAAGAAAGTAAGTTAAGTCCACTGATATCACTCCTGATATTTGACAGAAATGATAATTCAAAAGCACATAAATGCTGTATTGCATATTTGACGGTTGCTGAGAGAATAGACTTAAAAGTTCTCATCATAAGAAAAAAAATGTGTAATTAGGTATAGTGACATGTTAACTAGATTTATTGTGATCATTTTGCAATATATCTAAATATTGAATCATTGAGTTGTGTACCTCAAATTAATATGTTATATGTCAATTATACCTCAACATAAATTTATGTGTATGGGGAGAGAGAGAGACAGAAGGGAAGAAAACAAGCTAAGAAAGGGAATACACAATATGATCCCAGTTTTGAAAAAGATACAAGATATAGTACTATTGTAAGTGGAAAGCATATAGATTAATGATTTTATTCATTATGTTTATCTATTCTCAAATTAATATGTATTACTTGTATAATTTTAGAAGTTTGAAAGTAAAACATCTTTCTGTCATGGGATCATGAAAAAAGGACCTCTTGGAACACATTATTCACCATAACTATGCATAAGTGTTAACTTCTAGCTAGTGACCCATTATTCTAAATGAAGAGGAAAACCTCTTCTGTCTGCTCTTTTGTCTGCTCCTCTGCAAAGTGTTGACTTTCCACAGCTTTTGCATTGTCTGAAATTTGAATAAACTCCATGCCTCCAGGGTGGAGGAAATAAACAAGTAAATAAGCTTCAACAAAATCACACTGATGCTGGAGGCAAATGCTTTCCTGTTATATGATATATAACTTTTTGGTCGATTCCAATCTTTTACTTTTGCAACCTCAGCTATACTCTCTTTCTGTAGGTCTTTCTGTTCATCAGAATTACTCTTATCTTTCTCTGCTCTTCTTTTGGGTATTTTATTATAATCTCTTAATTAAATGACACTCAAGATTAATTTGCATTTGAAAAAGGAAGATGTGCCATAGTATTATATATCAAAATGTTCCACATCTACGTATTGCTCTACTTAACTCACTTTGTTTCTCATGCTACATAATTTAATTTTTAATACGAGTAATGTGTTTACTTACTGTTTATTTTACATTTTTCTTTCTATTAAACATTGAGGATCCGAATAATAAAGGCTTACATGTATACACATATATTACACATTTTTATAAACTTCTATAATTTCATCATCTAGATGGGTCTCAGGGAGGGACATTTAAAATATATTTTTGTGAAAATTATATTTAAATTGTAAAATGCATTCAGGGGAAAACTAGAATACTACTTCTGTTGTTTTAATTATGCCAGTAAGAGAAGATTCAAGTAGAGTGTACCTTGAAACAGGCTTAGTACAATGTATTTGTCTTGTCTCTGGCTGAAGTAGAGATAGTTCTATCTAAAGCTTATTAGAGAAGACTTACCCATGGTTAATTCAAGCTGAATTTCAGGAAAAATAAGGTCTCTAGATGCATATATTTTCTGACACTGGAAATGGATTTACATTTGTTTGTAAATGGAGTTACATTAGTTTGAATTTATATTTTTTTCTGTGTCTAAAGTTCAGCCTTGCAGCTATTTTAAGTATTCAGAAAAATATAACAAGACCAAATATTTAATCTCTGTACTAGAAAAACTTTATTACACATGAGAAGTCAAAATTTTTCCCTTGTCTTCCATGTAACTTATCTTGGGCTGTTATGAAAGTTAAGCATACAGTTACATAATTAGCCTAAATTCTATGATGTTGACCCTGAAGTGGATGTTAAAGACACTTTGTTAGTTCTCCATCATAAAGACAAATTTCACAATCACTAATTTAGCATTCTAGGGTTATTTTCTGACTCCCCATTCTCATCTCATTTATGACTTCACACTGTGTAGCTCAGACATATTGAACTCATTACATTTCCCTAAATATATCTTAATTTGTATATGTTATTGTGTGTATGTGTGTGTGTATGTGTGTGTGTGCAGCGTATTTTTCTTAGCCTTTAAAAACTGGGACACATTATTTTTAAAGGTAGGTAGTTTCTATTAGGTGGAAAAGGGCCTGACTTTAAGTATCTAATAGCCTAAATTTAATCTTAGCTCTGTCACTGCTCAGCTCTTAGGCTGTGGGCAAGTTGCATAATTTCTTTGTATCTCAGTTTCTTCATGAGGAAAATGATAATACTGTAGCACCTAATTGGGAAAGTAACTGTATGTCTATAAAGATATATTCTCTTCACACAATTTCAGGTATTTAGGGGATGTTTGTGTAAAGACTACCAAAAGGAAAAAAGTGGAATATAATTTTCTCTATACTGTTATTTCTCTGGCCTGATGATGCTTATGTTAATCTTAAAAATAAAACTATCAGTTATTTTGTCAGCAAAAATAGGTTTATTCAAGAATAACAGAGTATTGGAATCTGGGACATGCAGGCTATGACAAAACCATAGACAAGCCCTGAAAGTAAAGGAGAGAAAGCTCTTTTCTAGAAGAGAGGGGGGAAGTTGGGAAAGCTTTTATAAACAAAAAGTCCACTGGCATAAACTGGGAGACTGAAGTATGTTTGACTTTTCATTGGCTGAATTGTGATACTCTCTTATTGGCTGGGCTGTTGCCAAGACTGGAGAAAATCTTTCTTTTTCGCACTTGGCTAGTAAAGTGGCTAAAATAGTATGGACTTGCAAGGTACCTCTCTTACTGTTGGGATCCGCAATTGATGAGTGATGGGATGAGAGAAAGAGCCTCCTATTTTAAACAAGGTTTCCTTTTGTTAATTTTCACACATGGATAGGAAAAAAAATGATAATTTTAGTGTGAAATGGTGTGTGTGTATATCTTCAGTACAGACTTAGATTGAGAAAAGAGTACTGGGATTTTTGCTGTATTTCCAGTAGTCACCAGGAATACCTCTTGCTGCTCACACACTAGACTGAAGGTGGCACATTGGATTCACCTGGTAACACAAAAAATACGTTGTTTGTTCATGTTCCTCACTCCTCTGAATCCTATAAGGTGATGATTCTGAAGGTCTAGAGTAAATCTTCGGTGTCAGGTAATTCTAATTTGCAGTCAAATTGGCATGGTTCCCATGATTATCTCCTCTCCTTCCTTCTCTTTTTAATCTTACTGGTATCTCTCACTATATTCAGTTATTATATTCTGTCCTGTCTGAAAAGCTAAGTGAAGGCTTCCCAACTTTGCCCCTTTTGCTATGCATTCATTCACTTATTTTTTTTATAAAAATACATTTTTTAAGATTATTTATTTATTTGAGAGTGAGAGAGAGAGCATGATGAGCAGGGTGAGGGGTGGCAGGAGAAGCAGGCTCCCCACTGAGCATGGAGCCAGATGCGAGGCTCAATCCCAGGACCCTGAGATCATGACCCGAGCCGAAGGCAGCTGCTTAATGGACTGAGCCACCCAGGTGTCCACCCAGTTGTCCTTGTGCCCTTATTCTTGCCACAAATCCTGAGTGAGTGACTTTTGCGACACTGTTCTATGTGCTACGGGCATTGTTTCCTGTTTGGTCTAAAGGCAGTACTGCTGAGTAACAGAGATTTGAGCTGCCTGAGTCTTAATCCTGGGTGAATCTGATGTGCCAGTTGGTTTCTCATGGTGGGCAGCAGTTGCACGGTGGCCTTTCAGTTTCTGGAATATTCCAAATGGTTCAGATATGCTTCGACCTCTGCCAGACATCCTTTGTTCTTGGTTTTCTTGGGCCATTTCCATTCTTAATTTACACATACAAACTTAACTATCACTTTCTCAAGAAACTTTCTTTGATATCTTACCAAGTCTTATTTCTCTGCTTTTCTTTCAAGCATCCAGTTTTTGCCCTTCATAGAACTTATCACACCTTATAATTTTTCACTTGTTTACTTATTATATGTTGTCTCCCTGACTTCTGAGATTGGTATTAATAAAATAATAGCATGTTTGTAAACTTACCAAGAGACAATACAATAAAGATCCCATGTTAAACCTCACAAAAAATCTGGGAACCATTTGGAATATTCCAGAAACTAAAAGGCCACTGTGTACCTGCTTTCCACCGTGAGAAAGCAATTGGCTCTTTCAAGGGGTTATTGCCCAAGGCTTAAAGGTTGCTGATGCACCTGCATCCCCTAAAGCCATTCTCTGCCCTAGGGCGTAACAGCTGTCCCCTGCAGTGGTGGCCAGTGTTCCTGCCAGAGGCACATCAGATTTGTCTGCTTAAGCTGTGACAAGCATGGCTAAAGCTACCCACCCATGACACGGTCTCTCAGGAAGTTACTTGCCTAGAACTTCTTCCTCATTTTGACTCTGTGTCTCCTTCTATGTAAAAATTTCACATGCTGCCATGAGTCCAACACTGTGCCTCTTTATATTTGAAATGTCTTATAGAAGTTCTGTTGAATCAGTTCATTTAGACTAATTTTTAGGCACATATTGTTGCCACATGGTTAAGAGTTGAGCTCGAGTCCTATTACAGTTTACACTTCTCACTCCACAGTTTAATAGCTATGACCTTTTATATATATATTTTAAATGTTGCATTAAAAAATTAAACACACAAAAAAATTAAACACAAACTTAGTGGCTTAAAACAGTAGCTAATTTTATTAGTTCACACTTCTGTCATTCAGAAGTTTGGACAGTTTGGACACAGTATGACTAGACTCTCAGCCCAGGGTTTCAACAAAGCTGAAATCAAGAACTCAGCTGGTCTCTCATTGTAGGCACCGGTATAGCTGTGGAATTTTCTTAGAAACTCAAGCTTCCAAAAACACCCATGTAATTAAGGCTGGGAGGAAAGCAGATAAAAATTAAATTTATTTTTTAATATTCGTTAATAAATACTGTTGTGCCTGGAAATGATCGATCACATATCAGGGGTTTGTTTTGTTTTGCTCTTTGCCATTTATTGTGTTATTTATATTTCCAAAAAGCTGAATAAATATCATTTTTATTTTTTAGTCTGAAAAAAAAAAAAAATCTTTTTTTTTACTACCTGGAGCTCAAGGTAGTCCAAGGAAGTCCATGCTCACCGGATTATGGCAGAATTCAGTTCTTTGTGCATTTCATTGCTGGCCATCAGCCACGGGCTGCTCTCAGCAGCTAGACCCTCCTTTCTGTGTGGTGCCCTCAGTCTTCAGGCTAGCAACAGAGACTCTCCCTCACGTGAGTCCTTCTCACTCTGGGAATGCTTTCTTCCGGAAGAGCCTGGTACTGTTGAAGGGCTCACATCATTTTTTCATGCCCACAAGAAAGTTTTCCTTTCTGGGGCACCTGGGTGGCTCAGTGGTTAGAGCCTCTGCCTTCGGCTCAGGTCATGATCTCAGGGTCCTGGGATCGAGCCCCGTGTCGGGCTCTCTGCCCAGCGGGGAGCCTGCTTCCTCCTCTCTCTCTGCCTGCTTGTAATCTCTCTCTCTCTGGCAAATAAATAAATAAAATCTTAAAAAAAAAAAAAAGAAAGAAAGTTTTCCTTTCTTAAGTTCAAATGTGCTGGATAACATAACCTAACTCTGAAGTGACTATCCCATCAAATTCAGCATGCCCAGCCGCACTTGAAGGGAGCAGCAGAAACATTGAGGGCTATTTTAGAGTTCTACCTACTCTACTTGTCAAGACTTGAAGCCATAGATTCCTTCTCTGTGAATCAAGGATGATAATTGGCCTTGTCTTTGAATTGCTGTAAAGAATAAATGAGGTAATTGATGTAAAGTGTTTGCTCTGGGCATTAACGTGTGAAAGATCTTATAAAATATCAATACTGTCACTTCTGCTACACCCACCACCAGCACCCCTGCTGCTGAAGTCCTTAGGTTGAAGTCTGTGTGGTCTGGGGCAGATGGCATATCCTCTATATTCATGTTTTCTGCCTTTTCTTCACTCTAAGATGATTATTTGGCAAAGAGACCAAAGACCTTCCTGGCTCCCTGGAAGGGAGATCCCTGGAAGATTTTCTTTCTGATGTTTCACTTAGAATATGATTCCTGGAGCGAATATAATGAGGCTTCTATATGTGTCCATTTTTCTCCAGCACACACACACACACACACACACACACACACACACACACAGACACACACACACACAGACACACACACACACACACACACCCCCCAGATGAACTCTTCAAAGAGAGACAAGTGATCATTTAATATGTGTTGTCTAATCAGATAAAACTGCATTTATACCTGGCTCTAGGAGGATATTTAACTTCAGAAAGCCTCTACTTCCTTACCTATAATAAAGTTACATTAACGATGCCTGCTGTACAGAGTGGTGTTCGCATTGAACTACTTTATACTGACTTCCAGATAAATTATAGCTATTGCTAGTAATACAAATGTAGCACAATTTATCATACCACTTATGAGAACTACTCATGTTGAAAATTTTCAACCTAGAACTTCTAAAAAAAATAATGTGCTATTTTATTTCATTTTTCTAAACTGGAGACAAAAGACAAACATGACTAATTGTTCATTCTTGCTTCTATTCTCTCCAATTTATTCTGGGTGAAATTGTAAACCCTTTCATCATAGGACATGAAGAGTGCTGTATAGGTGTGGATTTTGATGGATGTGACATCTGTAGGTGTTCAGTTACTTTTTCTTACCCTGAGCATTCAGGCTGATTGAGTCATGAACGGTAGTGGGCTGATCATTTCGATTCATGTCATCTGCTGTTTCTCCACCTGAACCCCCCTACTCCAGATGTGGTGTCCCAGCAAAGAACAAATAAAATGACACAGTTCCAACCGACAGTATCAGTAAATGTTTTTCATAAAATGGGAACTAAAATAGGGGGAGATCTGTCTCCTGCCTTAACACCCTAAAGAGCTTGAAATGGATTTGGTGACATTTGATGTTTCACTTATTGGTATATTATCTCCAAGGTTGAGCTGTTTTTATTATTTTTAAGGATAATATTGCCATTTCCCTTTCCCTTCTTTTCTTTTTGAATGACATAGTGTTATTTTCCAGAATTCCAAGTGCATTCCAAGTAAAGTCATGCTCCACTAAAAGGGTGACTTTTATTGTTTGATATAGACATTTTGATTGCACACTTAAAGCATTTAATGTTCCATTTTTGACTAAACAGAAATAGAGTTTATTCACTAAAGAGATACTGACGGGATACCATTTTTGCCAAGCACAAAGTTAGACACTGAAGATATAGCTAGGTGGTATAGAGTTGTGTTAAAAGAATAGTCAGGACCCAGACTGTCCAGAATTAGCATTTACTAGCTGAGGGGCCCTGGGAAACTTATCTAATATCTTTTTGCTTCAACTTATTTATCAGTATAATATAGAAAGTAATAACACCTATGTCATACGGTCGTAATGAAGAGTATCCAAGTTAATATTTGTAGAATATTTTTTAAAGATTTTATTTATTTGAGAGTAAGAGAAAGGGAGAGTACGAGTAGGAGGAGGGGCAGAGCCACAAGCAGACACCCTGCTGAGTGTAGAGCTTGAAGCAAGACTTGATGCCAAGGCCATGAGATCATGACCTGAGCCAAAGTCAGGTACTTAACTGAGTGACCCACCCAGGCATCCCTTGTAAAATATTTTGAAACACTGCCCAGCACATAAGAAGTTCTGTGTACATTTTGGAAGCCATAATAAAACTGGAACATTTACCCTCATACAGTTCACAGTCTTGCAGGGGGGAAAGGAACCCTAAATGACTGTACTTCATTGTTATTAATAATTAAATCTTTATAGAAGAAACATAGTGTAACACCTAATACAGTTGGGACAGAGAGGTGTGAGGAGAATAACCTTCAAGGAAAAATGGTGCTTCATTTACATTTTGAAGACTGAGTAGGATTTGATGAAGAACAGGGGAGAGAGATTTCCAGGCACTGTGTTCTACATTGAACAACACAGCCAAATGGTGAGAACCACAAGGCTATGGAGGAAGGGAGTCATGGGCAACAAGGACTGTGGGGATGTGTGTTGATTGTTGTGTTGTTGTTGTTGTTGTTTGTTTCCTTCCCTTGGTGGCAGCAGAGCATCCATGAAATACTAGGACCAGAAGTAGTTGAAATTACAGAGATTAGGCATGTTATGTTAGGAAAGTTGTATCAGGAATCATGAGGAAGAAAGAGGCTAAAGGTAGGGGAACTGGCCAGGAGCCTAAAGCAATAGTCATGGGCCTGATGAGTCAACAGCAGTGGGGTCAAGATACTTGACTGATGATAAGTGAGCAGCAGAGAGGAAATACATACAGGCCACTGGGGGAAGAAACCCAAGGAAACTGATTTAGTAACCCCTGGTCGTTCTTGGTGTAGTTCATCATCCATTCACATTGCCTGTCAAAGAGAAAAAAATGTCATTATTTTTTGGCAGTATTGATGGCAAGTGTTGCATCAGCAGAATTTCACGAATCAGTGTTATGCAACATTAGACTAAGGGCACTTGCCTTTGTAATTAGAGAATTAGAGAAGAGTGGAATTATAAAGCTTCTAATCCACACTCCCATGGATCAGAGAGATTAAGGATTTACATGAGATTTAGGTACTTTGTTAGCTTTGGCACAACTAAAAGTGCATGAACTCTGTAATTAGTTAGACCTGGTTTGAATGAGTCAGTAGATCTATTATCCTGGGAGAGCCACAGTTTTGTTTCTGTTTTCTCATCTGTAAAATTTACTTGATTAATTGGCATTTGTCATCTGCTTGATGGCCGCACAGAAGAACAGACACAATAGTAAAGAAGGATGCTACCGATGGGCCCAAGATCATGGTTCACACTTAATTTAGTAAGGCTCATCTCGCCAACTTTGAAACGTTCAAATTGCCAACAGGAGACCAATGCTAAGGCATTACTACTCCTCAGGGTGCCAACCAGCTACCGTGTATCAGTTTGGGTCCTTTCTACCATGGAAGAGACAATGGTTCATTCACATAGGAATAGATAGTTCTTCTGGGTATGGGTTTGCTTTTTCTGCCCATAGCAATTACTAATATATAGTAATTCTACCCTTACATATATATCTAAGTGAAACTCTTAACACCTGTATATGAAAAAACATAAGCATGCGCCGCATTGTTCATACAAAATGATAGAAACAAGACCTTACTGCCTATTGTTAGAAGAGTAGATGAATGTGTAGACTGTAATATAGTAATATAGTTGAAGGTAATAGAGCAGTCAGAATGAAAGTACTGTCAGAACAGTCAGCAATATGGATGAATGGTATAAAAAATTATTAAGTGAAAAACATTACCTTTATGATAATCCAGTTTTTTATGAAATTAAAAATAACAGAGGATGTAACATATGTGTATAACAAAATAACTATAAACTATAGTTAGTATTATATAACAATGTAGCTAAATAACTATACATGTATATGTATACACACACATCTCTGGGAATAAAACTAGGTGAACAAAGCAAGGAAATGACAAATATGTGACTGAGAATGAAAAATTTCTGGGGAGAGTCTTGAAGATAAGATGGTGAATCATTTGGTTAGATATAGGCTATATTCAGAGTCAGCTTTATTTTGAGTGGTATATTCATGGTACTCATAACCTGATTCTAACCAACTAAATAGCTAAGTAACTGAAAAAATAAATGAGTGAGGGTCATGCCTAAATTGATGGTGAACACAAGCAAGGGGAGAAGCAAAAAGAGGGAGAGGGAGAAGCAGGCTCCCCACTGAGCAGGGAGACTGCCACAGGGCTAGACCCCAGGATCCCAGGATCCCAGGATCATGACCCAAGCCAAAGGCAGCTGCTTAATAGACTTAGCCACTCAGGTGCCCCAACTGCATGTTATTTTATACTGCAAAGTTTTGAGGTGATTTGTTCCACAATAATATATAACTCCTATAGCAAATATATCGTCAATCATTGTTTGTAGAATTATAATCCAAAGAGGAGGGAACTGACATAGATCACTTGTTTTAAGATATCTCTCTCAATATTTAATTGTTTTGTTTGTTTTAAACCCCACATCACTAGGCCTTTACATGGTGATTAATTCATGGAATTATGACTTTTTTTAGAATAGTCAGTTTCAGGGTTTACTAAAACTGTTCTGTCCTAAAACAAATCAGAGCCCTTTTTATCTTCACACAGTCACTTTTTATTTTCCTAATTCTGATTGAAATCTCAAGAGAATAGAAAGAAAGGGTGTGCATTTTGATGGAAAGTAAAAGCTGTCATTTTATAAATGAGAGTGCTTCTGTTTCTTAAAGTGAGAAAAATATCTTCCTTTCCCTACTCTCAGTAGGATTATATGGGTCAATTAGTTTTCTCTGCTTCATCATAAGCAGGTTCTGTGACCACTTTTTCTCTTTGTTGATTACTTGGCAGTTTCTTTTTTTTTCTATAGTATGCCACATTCCATCATTTACCTTTGAATCCTCCATAAGTATTTGTCTCTAGTGGTTCACCTTTTTCTCATTTCCATGTTTAACATCTGTGTGAGTATCTACTGCACTGAAAACCACCACCATTATTTTGTGCTTTGTATTCTCCCCTCCCCCACCTCTTCCCTCTGCTGGCCCAGAGACTCCAAAAAAGAAATGCACTAGGCTTGTGGCTCATGTGGGAGAGTGAGGGCAACATGATATGGGTCCTGATGTTTAAGAGTCCTTGGTTACAACTTGCAAAGAGCCCTGTCCTGCCCTTTAACCAGTTTACCAGCTTAAACTTCCCCAAGAGATTTCTTTGCCATTATAATTTTTCTTTAATAAGATGGCCACATAATGGAAGAAGTACCCACTGCAGAGCTACTTAGAGGTAAATAGAACAGCAATGTGACTTCTCATGTTCACCATGCAGAATTCAGTGTGCAACACGTGGTGGAAAATGCATCAACTTTCTTCCTGAAGAATACACGGTTGTTAATTAGCTGCAGGACACTTCCTCATATAGTATTTTACTCTTGATTTGTTCACTACTTGGTGTAGTAGTGTTCTGCTATAGCAATCAGAAGACCTGGCATCATCCCTGGTTTTGCCACAATTAACTCTCTTATTGTTGAGAATCAACTCAAATATCCTCTTGGCTTTAGCAACTAAGTTGACCCTATGTTCAAGTTCTACTTCCCTTTCTGTAATCACTATTTTATTTTCATTTTCTATGGTTTTGACTTTTAATTTCTAGCTCAGTATTCTATTATTCAATTAATGTCTTCTTATTTTAAATCAACTCAAATCCTTTATGAGTCAAATATTGAAAATATGAAAAAATGGGAGTGGCTGCTGTCCTTATAATTTGAGGCTCTAACGTGGAGCAGGATCTAGACAATTTATATGAATTAATATTGTTTTTCACAACTATATAAAGTAAACATCTTTTTGCCATTTTCATTTACTTGTTTGTTCAGTGTCCCTTCTGTGAAAAATGTTTCTTTTGGTGGACATTAACATAGGATACGTGAATCGTTACACTTCTTGCCCACTCCCATATACCCGCCTCTACCACAGGCCTCCTCATCTCTGAGATTTTCATCCTTTTCATTTTAGACCTCTTACCAGCACTCTAGCCCATAGACCATTGTCCATGATTCCATAAATACTCCCACCTCAAACTCTTTCTTCAACAAAAGGTGCATGAACTAGGTGTAATTTTTGAACCTCTGCCTATTGAAAAAATTTCCCCTTGATACTTTCTCTCAAGGTCATGCCTGATTATAAAGAACTCCAACATGTCCAACATCAGTTTTTGGCTTGCATACCACATACTGAACTAATCCATCCCCAAAATGTATAGAATTTGTTTCCTTCCTTTCGTAGTCATATAGGATCCTCTCTTTTGGTCATAGGTTTGAATCAAGAGATGGATGCTAGAGGGACTTTTGAGATGGAATTTTGTGCTCCTGGCTCATTCAACTTGCCATGCCCTATGGTCCTGCTCAAGCTTGACCCTGGATATACCATTTTCATCTTTGATGAATTACTGCTTTTTTCATCAATTACTGCTTTGATGAATTACTGCTTTTTTTTTTACTGACTTTATTCATTGCTAGGTGTAATAGAACACAACTCATGATGGGAAATTACAGGCATATGGTTACCTAGTGTCCCATGATCATGTGTTCTATCTCTACCAAAGCCTGTTCATGGGCTAGGAGCTGTTTACAAAGGTGGTATAATTTTAATTTTAATTTATTTTATTTTACTTTAAGCAACTGCCCTCAACGTCCTGCTCATCCATTCCCACTTTCTTTTGATTTCCTTTCATTAAGAGGCACTCTTGTTGGCTGCCCATCTGTTTGGTTCCTATGTGTGCTGTGTTTTATGAAACATCTTCACAACTCTGTGCGGGTCAAGACTTCTTGGCTGCTACTCACACCTTATCAGTTTTTATGTAATTATGAGCCCCTGGGATCTGGAATAAGCATTGCCAGCTGGCCACTATTGCTTTGGTACCCTCCCTGTCCACATTGCTATTAATGAGGCAGTTCTGTGATAGACTCTTTTACTCAATTGTGCCTTGAAGAAGAGGGGCACTGCTAACCGTTTTCTTGATGTTTGTTGTCTGTCACCAGAGCATTACAGCCTAGTGAATAGTGTCATCTTGGTCACACTTCTGTCTTTACATAATATATCCACTGCAATGTGTTTACTTACCTGAACCTTTTAATCCTTTCCTTCCTTATCTGAAATGGCCTTTTGGCATTGCCACTTTGCGTGGAATGGGTCATCACTTTGCCCTGCTCTAGGAGTTGTTCTACTAGAATGTTCCATCATTTCCTTAGATTTTGCCAGAGTGTTAGATCCCACCTGTCAATCCTTCCTTATTGTTCTGGTCCCTAGATTAAGTACCCTCAAAATCCAAGCTACCAACTCACTCTACTTCCTGTACTTTTCAAAAACCTGAATAACTCATCTGGTCAGCATATTCTTATCTGCTGGAGCATTCCCTGAAATTACCACTGGGCAGAGTGATCTGTGCCCTTATGTACCACCCAGAAGTGCATCCTTATTGCCAGCCTGATTGCCATCTACTTTCTCAGACTTCTCAGGCATATCCTCTGGGAATTAGATCTTGAGACAGAAGGTTGCAGTATATCAGCAATCAAGATAGACATTTTGGAAATCTCATGCTTCATGGTGGAGATTAAGAGCTTGGTTGGGGCTGTCTGTAGTGCCTATGAAAGATATATGGGGTGGGGAAGCAGGACTGATCATAGAAAGTCCATGTAGTGATGTAGGTCTGATTCTTAAAACAGCAAAGAATAGAAGAAGTAGGATTGAACATCTCCATCTTTCTGATGGAGATGAAGAAAAATGATGGAAGTAGGCTTTCTTATTGTGTTCCTGATTTTGAAAGAAAGGCTTCTAAGATTTCTACACTTAGGCTATGAGCCATGTGTTTTGTTTTGTATTTCTTTTTCTAAGAAACTCATCATGTGTAGAAGTACAGAGGTTTGTGCCTTTTTAAAAAAAACACAGTACTGAAAAATATTATCATGAGTAACTGCTGGTTATTATGGAATGCTTTCTCTATTGCATAATGATTTATTTTATTCTAAGTTGATAAGATGATAAATTGCATTTATCAATTTTATATTAACCCATTCTTGAATACCTGGCATAAATCTGACTTGGTCATAGTATATCATGTTTTGTTTATTTTTTAATATAGGTTGATTTTAATATTTTGTTTATAAATTCTGTTCAATTCATGAGTAAAGCAGGCATCTGGTTCTCATTTCTTGTAATGGCTTCATCCAATTTTGGTATTGGGATTAGCTGGTTTTATATAGACTTGGGAAGTATATTATCTTTTCTCTTTTCCAGTAGAGTTTGTCTGAAATTGAAATGGTAATTTCCTACAGAGTTGGGTAAAACTCACTTGTAAAAAACAATTTGGCCTCATGTTTTGTTTACAGGAAGATTTCAAACCAATATTTTAAATTATTTAATAATTATAACTCTGAAACATTTTTTCTTGGTAATTTATGTTTTTTTCTATAAGAGTAGTCATTTTATCTAAATTTTCACATTTTGACATGTAGTTGTTGATACTGTATCTTATCTTTTTAATCTCTCTTTTATTGTAGTTATTTTTTTAAATCTGATTATTGTAGTATTTATGTTATCATGTGGTTATATCTTTTCTTTTTTCTTCTTGATCATTTCTGCCAGAAGTATATCTATTTTGTTGACTTGTTATTTCTTAAGAACAATTATTGTCCTTTCTCCATCTCTCATTGTTTTATCTCCTTTCTTTCGATTTATTGTGCTAGCCATTTTCTACCTTTTATATCATTAATTTTAAGACTTTCTTGGTATTTTATTTATCAGTCCATCCTAAGTAAAATATTTACCAATTTGTCTTTAGTTTCCAAGTATCCGTGTCATTGAATCATCATTAGAAAATACAATTGATTCAGTACCATTTCTTTAAAATTAGTTGAGGCTTTCTTCATTCCCTCGTACGTGATCAGTGATTATAGGTAGTATAATTGTACCTGAGTAGGGGATGGGATACATACTTGTGAGATGCAGAACTCCATAACTGCTTTTGTGTATCCCAGTTATCTGTGAAGTTCAGATTTCTCTGTTCCTTCTGGGACTTTGACTTCTTAATATACAGTGATCAAGAGTGATATGATAAAATTTCCTTCTTTGCTGATGAATCTATCCATCTCTATAATTCTATTTTTGTTTTATGTATCTTGAAGCTACATTAAATCCAGACGTATTTAAAACTACTATACATTCTTTATGAATTGAACTTTATATAATCAGTCTCTCCACCCCTATTATAAGCTTTGTCTTAAAGCATACTTTCTGTTACATAATATAGTACACAGGCTTCCTACCTGGGCATTTGCCTTCTATGTGTTTCTCCATTGCCTATTTTGAACACTTGAATGATCCTATGTTTTAGGTGTATCTTTTATAAAACAGCGTATGTATGGATTTTTAAAAACACAGTCTGACTTCTGGCTTCCAGTCTGGTATGTAAGGAACTTGGAAGATACCATTTCACTTCGATAAGTAAAAAGCTGAGCGAACTGAAAAGAAAAATCAACTCTTCTCAAATCCTTAAGAGAAATGAGGTTATAAGGCAAACTGCTGTCCCCAAAATTGGAGAGAAAGATAGGTGAATATAGAGAATCACACTTTAACAAAGCAGAAACCTTCATTGGAACCAGTGCCAGAGAAGAAAAACTGGAACTGTAATTGACAGATTTTGGAGGCTCAGTACGGGAAGTCTAAGAGATGAGAACTCCAGGGGACCCAGTCTTTAGCCTCCTGCCACACTTGTGTGAGTTTTACCTTTTGGAGCTCTATCAGGTTCTTACAGTGAATATCAGAAAAAACTCCCCATGTCTCTGTCAGGGAAAAGGATCATTCTGTTCTTATTAACAAGGTCTACCCTCAGGAGATACTGTTTAACCAGAGCCTAAACTGCTGGAGTTTTATCAGACCTTAACTGACCTAAGGAAGGAGAAATATCCAACTTCAGCCATTCTAGACATCTGTCTCACCTACAGGAGGAAACAAAACTGAGAAGCCTTAGGGAACTCCGTTCTGAGGCACAGGCTTACTAAAAGACCAAGACCTAATCATGGGACAATAGAATGCTTCCCCTCCCCCTTCAACTTGCCAGCACATTACTCAAGTCTTATTTACAGCAGTTCCTTTTACCTAGTACATCATGTCCAGCTATCAAGAAATAATTAAAAGACCCTAAAGTAAAAACAAACAAACCATGGTCTTTAGAGACAGAGGAAGCATCAGATCCAGACTCAGATATGGCAGAGATGTTGAAGTTATTAGGGAATTTAAAAAACCTATAAGGAAGATGCTAAAGGTTCTAGTGGATGAAGGAGAAAACATTCAATAACAGATGGGCAGTGCAAGCAGAGACAGAAATTCTTTTAAGTATTTCTTTTTGTTGTTGTTTAGCCATCTCTACAACCAACATGGGGTTCAAACTCATGACCTTCAAATCAAGAGTTCTATGCTCTTCCAAACTGAGCCAGCCAGGCACCCTGAGAAATGAGAATTCTGCGAAAGAACCAGAAAGAAATGCTAGAGATAAAATAAAAATGAAGAATGCCTTTGATGGGCTTATTAGTAGACTGGACGTGGTTGAGGTAGACTCTAAATGTGAGGATAGCTCTTTAAAAACCTCTCAAACTGGGGTTGCCTGGGACTCAGTCAGTTAAGCATTTGCCTTCAGCTGGGTCATGATCTCTAGGTCCTGGGATCAAGCCCTGCGTCAGGCTTCCTATTCAGCAAGGAGTCTTCTTTTCTTTCTTTGTCTCTTCCTCTGCCCCTCCCTATGCCTTTTCTCTCAATCTCTCTCTCTCTCTCTCTCTGAAATAAATACATAAAATTTTTTTTTGAAAAATTAAAAAAAAACCTCCCAAACTGAAAAGCAAGCAAAAAAGTTGGGGTGGGGGGAAGTAACCAATAGTTGTGGGACAACTACAAACGTATAACATACATGAAATAGAAATACCAAGAGGTGAACAGTGAGAATAAGGAACAGAAGAATTATTTGAAACAGTGATGACTGAGAATTTCCCCAAATTAACATCAGGAATCAAACCATAGATTTAGGAAGGTTGGAGAACACCAAGCTCCCTCTTTATCTATTATCTATCTATCTATCTATCTAGAGAGAAAGGGAGAGAGAGAGATCAACATATGTTTATGTTTTTTAAGCATGAGAATGGGAAGAAGAGGAGGTTCATAGAAAGTAGCAGTAAGACAGAAGGACTATGAGGGAAAAAAAGAGTGTAGTATCTTGGAAATTAAGTGAAGAAACTTATTTTTTTCCCCCTGGAATACTGGTTAGATGATGATGATACGTCAAGTAAGGTGATAATTGATAAAAGACCAATGATTGCAAAATGATGATGCACAAGTAAGTAGCCTGTGAGTAAACCAAGATCAGAATATATATATAATATATATATATATATATATTATATATATATAAATCAAGATCAGAATATATACATATAAGTGACCGTTTGAATGACCCACTCAAAAAAATCCCCAACTCAGCAGTTAAAAAGTGAG
>CM053620.1:20012525-20028323 GCA_028646535.1 Procyon lotor
TAAAATCACCAGGAAAAAGTCCAGGAAGAAAGAGATGGTGTGGGAGAAATTTAACTGAATTATTCTTACAGATGAATCACCATCTTGTACTAGAAGATTCTAGATTATTTAAAAGAATTCATCACGTAAGGACATCTAGCTGGAAATTCTGTGGAAAAAAAAATTTTTTTTTTTTTTTTGAAATTTCTAAGTAAGTGCTCCTTGGTAAAATCCTAACTGGAGAACATGATGTCCAATTTCAATATGCAGAAAATCTCACAAAGCTGTTCCAGATGCACATTGTCTTCAACTTGAGTATTTTTAACAGTAGATAACTTCTTGAAAAATCTCTATTATTTTTAGAAAGTCCGTCTATTAAAAAATAAGTCCTATTGTGAACATAGATCGGGCACCTATTCATTTATATTATACACAAAGAGCAATGGACTAGATGCTATGAATAAAAGATAAAGGAAGAGAAGACACATACTCTATCTTCAAAGAGCTCACAATTTACTGGTGACAACAGCTGAACAAATATGTGTTAACAACAGAATTTGATTAAGAAGCTAATGAAATAGACTTTTTGGCTGAGTTAGGGGTTCAGAGATGGGACACATGAATTGTCATCTTGATTTGAGAGACATAACATGTTTTAAAATTCACATTTTAAGTAAATATTAAGAGTTTTATCCTCTAATGTCTTTTTTTTTTTTTTTTAACGATTTTATTAACTTATTTGACAGAGAGAGACACAGCAAGAGAGGGAACACAAGCAGGGGAAGTAGGAGAGGGAGAGGCAGGCTTCCCACTGAGCAGGAAGCCCAATGCAGGGCTAGATCCCAGGATTCTGGGATCATGACCTGAGCCAAAGGCAGAAGCTTAATGACTGAGCTACCCAAGCACCCCTCCCCTAATGTCTTTTTCTTTTCTTCTTTTTTTTAAAGATTTTATTTACTTATTTGACAGAGAGAGAGATCTCAAGCAGGCAGAGAGAGAGCGAGGGGGAAGCAGGCTCCCTGCTGAGCAGAGAGTCTGATGCTGGGCTGGATCCCAGAACCCTGAGATCATGACCTGAGCCAAAGGTAGAGGCTTTAACCCACTGAGCCACCCAGGTGCCCCCCTAATGTCCTATATTATCATCATTGCAAAAAAGAAAAACAGTTTTCCTCTACTTTTCTAGATTCTTCTGGCTGGTCTATTAATTAAACTGATAGAAAACAGATGAACAGAAAAAAAATCAATTACCCATATGTGGGAGTCCTGTAAGAATATAAGACCCGCAGGCAGTCATGCAATTGGAACTTACTTACATGCCAACCAGAGCTAAGAACAAGGGGATAGGGATCTAAGACTTCAAAATGGATCAAGAAATTGATAGGAAGATGGAAAGAGCAAATATCTGGAAAACAAATGTTCGCCATGCCACAGGCCATGCTGACAGTAGGACCAAGAGAAGAATTTGATCTCCAGGCCCTGCCAAGCTCATTCTCAATTTATCACAACTAGCCCATATTTTTTGTAGTTATTTCCAGTGGTAATTCTCTTCCTGCACCAGGCCCTCGATCTACATTCTTTTAGCAGGTAAGGGCGAAGTAAAAGGCTTTCTGGAGTCTTTTGGGCCTTGATCGACTTCAGCTCCAAGTAATGTTTTAGTTCATCTCAAAGCGGTATATTTTGGATTTGGGGGAGGTCTGTTCTGAACCCCTTCATCATCATCATTAATGCTTGGGGAAACTTTACCGACAGCAGAGAGAGAGAGAGAGAGAGAGAGAGGATCTCATACAATAACTTTCAACATTTGGGGCCTGGGGAAAGAAAGAAGAGAACCAGAATCAAGTGCAGAATTTGGGTATTATGGATACAACAAAGTGCTGAGTTGACAGTATCCTAGGAATTCTCACAAATTAGTAGGTAGTCTTATCTTCTCTTTCTCCTGCTAATTGATGAGTCAGAGAAACCACAACTAAGGCAAAAAGAGTGCCATGGGGAAAGTGAACACACTGAAGAGAGAAATGACCACAATGGGTAAAAATTATAAATTCCTAACCTCATATACTGAAGTTGACTTTGGGTCTAATATATACTCCTGCATCATCAACACTCAGAAAAGAATAAAATTCATGAACTTTAACAATGTCTATACTTGTCTATGCTCCCCCAATACTACTTGCCCACTGTCATCCCATCCCTTTAGCTTAGGTATAGAAGAGTTGAAGGAACACATGAAAAGCCCTCAAAAGTAGCTCACAACCAAAAAACCATTCTCACATATACTGTGGGTCACCTGACTTTCTGTTCTATCAAAATAAATATTCTATCTACAGAGTCACTCAAAATTAATTAAGGTGAAAATGAAATATATGGCAAATCTACCTCTAAACCTGAAAACAAAATATGGGAGGAAAGGGAGAAATTTGCCATGCAAATAAGAATAAAAGAGCACAATCTGGAATTAAACCTTACTCACAATTCCTTAAAATTGCTTTTTATCATAGAATAACCAATAAGAACTTGAATTCCATAGTGTTATAGCCACCAAATAAACAAAAAGGAAAATTGTAGGTTGAAGGAAATACACTAGAGATCACATGTTTTCATTATGAAACTAATAAATTTTAAAATATGCAAAGAACAAAATATAGACTCTAAATCTAAATTATAGACACTGGGCTAATCACAGTGAATACAGATGAAAACAACAGAGTAAAACAATTAGAGATAAGTTAATAGATTTGGAAGATATTGTGACTCAACATGAGGTAATAAGTATCCCCAAAGTAAAATATCTATATACAGAGGATAATTTATTTAACCATATAATGCAAGACATATGTTTAAAAAGGAAGACCACTTGAACACACAGAACAAAAGAACACAAAGTATTTTAGGATACTAAAAGTTTAGGACCAATATATCCTAGATAAATCATCTAACTCTCAGAAGAAAAGAAGAATTATTCTGGATGTCTCAGTCAGTTAGGCATCTGACTCTTGATTTCAGCTCAGGTCATGATCTCAGAGTCCTGAGATTGAGCCCCCTACTGGGCTCTGTGCTGAGCATGGAGCCTGTTTAAGATTCTCTGTTTCCCCTCTTAAAACAAAACAAAACAAAATTAAACAAAAAACACCCTACATGAAGGAAAAATTATGCTTCACTTCTAGAAAAATAATAAGTGGCATATTGACAAAACAAACTTAGATTTTTGAGGGAATAGGAGTGACATTCAAGAAGATGAAACTTAGGCTAAATACCTTCATACTATAAAGGGAACAAGTGAACACCTCAATCATTAAAGAACAGAATCAGCAGAGAATTTCTGTAAACTTTGAAAAAACACTTGACAAAACCTTACCAATTAAAAGGAGAATCAAAATAAACAATCCAAAAATGAAAAATCCATGATAAAAAGCCCAGCAGTAAACATGAAATCTATGTAAGTATAATGATAACACTGAAACTAATTGTATCTGCCAGGTTTAAACACACACACACACACACACACACACACACACACACACACACACACACAAATTGGAGAGTGGGTAAAAGAAAAAGCTCTCCTGTCTTCATCTCTCAAAACAGCTATTGTGCTGTTCAAAATTAAAATACATCATTAAAAATAAGTACAGTGTTCAGTACAATATCTCTATTATTTTAGGTTAAGAGCATGTTTCAGTAAATAATCTCACTTGTGGTAAAGAAACACTTCACTGAATTCTTTGAACCTTTCCAGATTGACTTCTGTTCATTTTATTTATGTCATAGCCAAGCGATATTCAATATTTTTTAATAGAAAGCATTTTAATAGGATTTCATTTTTTCAGACTTATTTTAGAAAGGGAGCACATATGCATGAGTGGGGGTGGGGCGTGGGAAAGAGAATATCAAGCAGACTCTCCACTAAGCATGGAACCTGACGGGAGGCTTGATCTCACAACCACTGATCATGACCTGAGCCAAAATCAAGACACCTGAGCTACCCAGGTGCCCCGATTCCATTTTTGTAAAACTAATTATATTACTTTTCCCTTACTATTTCTCTTTCCTACACATGTCTTCCCTTTCTTTCCCTTTTCCCTCTCCTCTTTCCATTTCTACGTATACAAAAAGGATGTTTGGAATTATGGGAACCTAATGATTACCGGTAGGGTTTCATATGACTGTTTAAATTTTCTTTTGGCACGATATTGAATTTCTTTTTTTTTTTTAAGATTTTATTTATTTGACAGAGATAAAGAGATTACAAGTAGGCGGGCGGGGGGGGAAGCAGCTCCCCACTGAGCAGAGAGCCCAATGCGGGGCTCAATCCCAGGACCCTGAGATCATGACCTGAGCTGAAGGCAGATGCTTAACTGACTGAGCCACCCAGGCACCCAGGATATTGCATTTCTTGACTTTTTTTTGTACTATATATTTTTCATTTTATAAAAATAAGTAGAAATATTTTTTTCCTTAAAAGCAACATTTACAGCAACAAAGACACAGGAAACATATAAGCAAATATTTTAACAGTTGTTAATTTTGAGTTAACTATATAGCTATATAGCTGCTATTTTCTTTCTGAAATGTTTTCCCCTTAAATATAGAAGATTTGCAATAGAGAAGTTTAAGCATTTCAAGTTTGCTATGAGTTTTTTTATCCAAATAAATTAGTAAGTGACTTTAGATGCAAGTAAAGATAGACTTAAACTCTACTTTAGTGCTTGCTGTATACAGAACCTTAGGCAAGCTACTTATGTTCTCACGAGTCCATTTTCTTGATCTACAACATAAAGGTTATCATATGGACCTTATGGCTATGATATGAGAACAGGTAACTCAAAAATGATGAATGCATTGCCTGGCATATAGTAAGCCCATAATAAGTGGCATTTCTTTCTCTTATGTTCCATTTTTCTTTTATAGTAAATTTGTGGTACCCAAATTGCATTAAATATGCACATTTAAATATTGCACATCATAATCACTGTGCAACAACTGGACAGAAACTTACATGATATAGTTAACATGTCTCTTATCAAATTAAAGTCCTAAAAATAAAATTAATTGCATTTTCACCTCCAAATCACATAATTCACAGCAGGAAAAGTTACATGATTTTATTAAAACATGGAGCCTAAAATTGGTATTGATCAAGAGGAAATCAGTGGCACTTTTAGAAATAAAAATTAGTATCTCCTATCTCATCGTCTCCCTCCCTCCATCCCCTCTACAAACTCCATCCATGTGTATCAATAGTAAATACCTGAGGAGGGAAAAAAATCACTTATATATAATTAAGCATATAAAAATGAATAGCCTAGGGGTACCTGGATGTCTCAGTTAAGCGGCTGCCTTCAGCTCAGGTCAGGATCTCAGGGTCCTGGGACTAAGCCCCATGTTGGGCTCCCTACTCAGCCAGGAGTCTGCTTCTCTTGCTCTCTCTCTGTCTGCCCCTCTCCCGTGTGTGTTGTGTGTGTGTGTGTGTGTGTATTTTTCCCTATACAGGTAGCACTGTATCAAGAAAAATGCACGTGTGCGCACACACTCTCTCTCCCCCAAATAAATAAATAAATAAATAAATAAATAAATAAATAAATAAAATCTTCAAAAAAAAAATTAATAGCCTAGTACATCCTTTCTTTGATGACTCATGGAACATGACAGAATGCTATCTATACAAACTAAATAACAAAATACCACTTAACCAATTTTTACATATACAAGCCTATGAGATCCTAAAAACATTATGGGGAAAAGATCCCTTATGGATAGGAATACCAGATTTAGGAAATAAAATTACACAACACTCAATTCAGTATGAGTTTCAGATAAATAATAGGTAAGGATTCAAGTCCTCACCTACTTATTGGCTATTTGACCTGGACAAAAAGACTCATAAATCTCAAGTTTTCGTTTCTTGATAGGATAAAAATGCACTTCACTTAGAGAGTCATTTAGAAAAGTTAATGACATAAAACACGTAAAACCATTAAAAACAGTGGTTGGTACACAGAAAAGAATTTTAACTACTATTTTGGTGTTGTGGAAAGACCTCAGATTTTGAAATGCAATGACTTATATTCATGATACAGTTGTGGAAGTGGGCTAGTGCCAATTTATTTAAACTTTCTGAGCTCAGTGTCTCACTTGTCAAAGATATTATTATTTCCAAATATACTGGCTTCTTATAAAAATTAGGGTAATTTACATACATAAAATGCTTGCTATTCTGCTATGTAACTAATAGGTATTTTATAATATATAATGGATTCATTCACTCATTCAACAAATATTTATTTAGTGCCCACTATCTATGACGTAAGGGGAACAAAAACATACACACCGAGCAAAAGGGATTCAGACTTTTATTAGTATAATTACTTGAGTTATATTATTTACAAACAAAGATAATTACTTTGAAGGAAAGAAGGCTGAGTTGGAATGGGAGGACTAGACAAGACTCCCGTTAGGAATGTAGAGTCCCCTTCTCCCTCTTTGAACCAGTTTTCTCATCTGGAAATCAAGTGATTATAATACAAAAGACATTTTAAAATGTCAGTGGTAGAGTTGGGAATAGAGCTCAAGCTTCTTGATCCTCATACTTCTGCTCTCTCATAATCCAGCTAAGTAGTTTCTAGGCTTCTGCTCCTATCTGCAAAATGAGGAAGGTCGGGGAAGAAGATGATCTCTATAGCAACCTAGAGTTTATGAATCTTTGCACTTATCACTGTTACAAAGCGAAGTTTGTAAGGAAACCCCACGAGAGGAATTTACTTATTTTATCCCAAAGCATCTTTGGTCTGAACACACATATGCCACCATATGGGATACATTTAGAACATTCATTAGGAGAAGAATAATTAGTCTCCCATCGTACAGGAAAGAGAATAGACCCAGAGGATAAATACTTTAGGAACTGAAATAAAAGACTTAAAATAAATCTGCCAAAGACAAATTGAGGAGAAATAAACTCCACTTCATTTGAAGAAAATCAAATGAAACGAACAATTAATTCACCTGTAAAGCTGTATAGGCACTTGTGTATTAGGAGAAGAGATTGCATTTAATCTCATATGGGTGAGAAGGAAGAATGCAATCACACATATTAACAGAAGTACCCAAGGAGGATTTCTTCTTTACTACTACAAGGAAAAGAACTGTAGATTTAAAGAACTTAGACCCCTGCAAATGGTGATTCATTCTCAACTCCGATGACTTTAATTTTGTCATTAAGCACCAAATGCATATAAAAAGCTACAGGGGACCTGCATATTTGGCTAGAGTTCTAGGGGACTGTAGAATAATGAGAGAAAAGTGAGAGTGCATAGAAATGTGGAAGAAAAGGCATTGGAAGGAGAAAAGGAGGAGGTATGGAGATGTCAAAACACTAGAGGACATTCATTCACTTACCAAGATCCATTGGTTTCATCTTTTTTTTTTAATACTGAGACATAATTGACATATAACTTATTACTTTCAGGGATACACGTAATGATTTTATAGTCATATATATAGGGAAATGATCACCACAATAAATCTAGTTATCATCCTTACCACACAAAGTTACAATTTTTTTTCTTATGATGAGAATTTATTTTATAATTGAAAGTTGGTGCCTCTTGACCCCATCCACCAGTTTTGTCCGTGCTCAACGACCCTCCCCTCTTGGAACCACCACTCTATTCTCTGTACCTATGAGTATGGTTTTGTTTTGTTTGTTCCCTTGTTTTGTTTTTCAGAAGTGAAATCATATAGTACTTGTCTTTCTCTGTCTTATTTTACTTAGCATAATTCCTTCAAGGTCCACCCATGTAGTTGTAAATGGCAAGATCTCCACCTTTTTTGTGGCGGAGCAGTATTCCACTGTATGTATATACCACATCTTCTTTATCCATTCATGCACCAATGAATACTTATGATGTTCTCGTATCTTGGCTATTATTGATATTAATGCTGTGAACATAGGGGTGCATGCATCTTTTTGAATTAATGTTTTTCTTTTCTTTAGATAAAAATCTAGCAGTGGAGGGGGGTAGGGGAGCGGGCCCGCAGACCCGGCGGCGGAGGCTCGGTGCCGCGAGAAACGCCCTAAAGAGGTAGGAGAGAGGGAAGGAGAGCGCGGCTCCAGGGGCGGGGGGAATCTAGCAGTGGAATTGCTGGATCATATGGTATTTCTATTTTTAATCCTCTAAGGAACCTCTATACTGTTTTCCAAAGTGGCTGCACTGATCTACATTTTCACCAATGCCATGAGGATCCCCCTCTTCTTCAAACCTCATCAACACTTGTTATTTCCTATTTTTTTGATAATAACCATTCTAACAGGCGTGAGGTAGTATCTCATTGTAGTTATGACTTGCATTTTCCTGATAATTAGTGATGCTGAGCGTCTTTTCATGTGCCGACTGGCCATCTGTATGTCTTTAGAAAAATGTCTATTCAGGTCATTTGCCCAGTTTTAATCAGATTTTTTCCTTCTTTTTGCTATAGCCTTCTATGAGTTCTTTATGTAGTCTGGATATTAACCCTTTATCAGACATATGATTTGCAAATATTTTCACCCACTCAGTAGGTTGCTGCTTCATTTTGTGGATAGTTTTCTTTGTTGTGTAGAAGTTCTTTAGTTTAATGTAGTCCCACTTATTTATTTTTTCACTTGTTGTCTTTGCTTTGGTAGTTAGTTCTAAAAGATGGTTGCCTAAACTGATATCAAGTAGCTTATCACCTATGTGGTTTCTTTCTAGAAGTTTTATGGTTTCAGGACTTACATTCAATTTTTTAATCCACTTTGAGTTAATTTTGTGTATGGTGTAACACAGAAATTTATTTTCATTCTTTTGCACATCATTGTCTAATTTTCCCCACACAATTTACTGAATAGACTGGCCTTTCTCCACTGTATATTCTTTTCTTCTCTGTTGTAAATTAATTTGCCATATATGCATGGGTTTATTTCTGCGGTCTCTATTTTGTCCCATTGGTCTTTATGTCTACTTTTAAGCTAATATCAGATTGTTTTGATTAGTACAGCTTTGTAGCACAGTTTGAAATTAGGGAATGTGATGCCTCCGCTTTGTTTTTCTTTCTCAGGATTGCTTTGGCTATTCGGGGTTTTTTGGGGTTCCATACAAAGTTAAGGAGTATTTGTTCTATTTATATGAAAAATGCTACTGGAATTTTGATAGGGATTTCACTGAATCTGTAGATTGCTTTGGGTAGTATGGACATCTTAACAATATTAATTCTTCCAATTTATGAGCATGGACCATCTTTCTATTTATTTATATCTTTTTCAGTTTCTTTCATTAACATCCTATAGTTCTCAGTGTTTAGATGTTTCACCTCCTTAAATTTATTCATAGGTATTTTATTCTTCTTGGTGCAATTGTAAATGGGATTGTCTTCTTAATTTCTTTTAAAGTTCATTCTTAGCATATAGAAATGCAACAGATTTTTGTATATTGATTTTATACCTAGCAACTTTACTGAATTTGTTTATTAGTCTAACAGCTTTTTTGGAAGAGTCTTTAGGGTTTTTCATATATAAAATCATCCACAAATAGTGGCAGTTTTATTTCTTCCTGTCTAATCACTGGTTTACTCTCTAAAATGATACAGCCTCTGCACACTGTTCAACAGTTTCATAAAATCTCCAATATAAGCCACCACTGTCTCTGGTCTAGACTACAATTATAACCTCCAGTTTGTTTGCTTCCATTCCTCCCACCCAAAAAAAGTTTATTTTCCACAAAGAAACCTTTTAAAACATGAACAAATAACATAAAGATGCCAGGATTCAAAACTAATCAGTATCCCACCACACTTAGAATAAAGCAAGTTACAAAAAACTGCCAATAATGTGGAATTCATTTACTGTCCGACCTCATCTTTCTCCCTCAACTTCACTCTTTGGTTATTCTGGCCCAGTTATCTTTTGTTTTTAAATGTTGAGTTGGCTCCTACTTCAGGGGTTTGTCACTTGCTTTTCCCTTTTACTGGAATTAAAGTTTCCTCAGATCCTCAGCTAAATATTTTAATTACATATTTTAAATTTATATATTTTAATTGTATACATTTTAATTTTAATTATAATATATATTTAAATATACTATATTTAGTGTATATATATATATATATATGTATATATATATATATCTCACTCTTTCTCTCTCTGCCCTACTATAAACCCCATAAAGGCCACGGCCTGCTCCTCCTGGTTCATAGCAAAATTCCTAGTCGCTAAAACACTGCATGAGGCAGCTTACAAACTAGGTAAATAATTTTTAATTACAACTAAATTATTCCATCATCAATTTGACAAATACTAATAGAGAATTTAAAATGTACCGTATCCTAGAACAGATTCTGGGATACACTAATATACGCAAAGAGATCTGCCCTCATGGGGCTTTTAGTCTAGTTTGTGAGAGAGATCATAATCAAATTATTATACCAAATAAAAAAATTAGAACTGTGATGAGGACAGGAAAGAAGGGCTAAGAGCTAGGCTAGAAGTCCAAAAAAAAGATAAATGAGACTTAACTGATAAAATTAAAATGAAGTGAGACAGAGCATCCTAGGCAGAGAAAACAGTTTGAGAAAGAGAACAGGGAAAGCATTAAGATCTAAAGGAATGCCTGTGTAAACAGAACAGAGAAGAAGGGGAAAGAATGTGGCACTTGATGGGCGTTCTAGAATCTACTGCAGTGTAACAGATAACCATGAAGCTTAGTGGCTTAAAACAACAATAATAATTACTTTGATGATGAACAAAGTTTCTGTCTCATGCTACCTTTGGGTCTCAAGGTTTTCAAGAAAAGTGATGATATTACTTGATGTTTTCAAATAATTGCCTTGTTCCATTTCCTACAGTGCTATAATTTTAGAGGCAAGGAAGCCATACAGAATACTCTTGAATCCATATAGGCATGAGGAAATTACCATCCAAACCGAGGCGAGGATACTCAGTGAGAAGTAAATAAAAATAGGAGGAACTGAGGAGGCGCACACCTACCAGAGGGGTCTCCAGTAAAGCTGATCATTTAAATGACACAAGGAGATATTTCATCTTGTGATTTGGGACCCCACACTAGAGTACTGAATCAGTATGAGTCACATGTGAAGATATAATCACATCAAAAAATGGGCAGAAGACATGAACAGACACTTCTCCAAAGAAGACATACAAATGGCTAACAGACACATGAAAAAATGTTCATCATCTTTAGCCATCAGGGAGATTCAAATCAAAATGACACTGAGATACCACCTTACACCAGTTAGAATGGCCAAAATCAACAAGGCAGTAAACAAATGCTGGAGAGGATGTGGACAAAGGGGAACCCTCTTACACTGTTGGTGGGAATGCAAGGTGGTGCAGCCACTTTGGAAAAGAGTGTGGAGATTCCTCAAGAAATTAAAAAGAGAGCTTCCCTATGATCCTGCAATCGTACTACTGGGCATTTACCACAAAGAAGCAGATGCAGTACAAAGAAGGGCCACATGTACCCCAATGTTCATAGCAGCAATGGCCACAATCACCAAACTGTGGAAAGAACCAAAATACCCTTCAACAGACGAATGGATAAAGAAGATATGGTCCATATATACAATGGAATATTATGCCTCCATCAGAAAGGATGAATATCCAACTTTTGTATCAACACGGACGGGACTGGAAGAGATTACGCTGAGTGAAACAAGTCAAGCAGAGAGTCAATTATCTTATGGTCTCATGTGTGGAGCATAAGGAAAAACACGGAGGGCCTTGTGAGAAGGAAGGGAAGGGTTAATGGGGGGAAATCAGAGGGGGGGCAAGGAACCATGAGAGACTGTGGACTCTAAGCAACAAACTGAGGGTTTGGGAGGGTTTGGGGGTTGGGCAAGCCTGGGCACGTATTGCATGGAGCCCTGGATGTGGTGCATGAACAATTAATCTTGTAACACTGAAAAAATAAAATAAACATATTTGGGAGAAAAAAAGATATATTTCTATTTTAAAACTTTTTATCAGCAAAGTTTCAAATCTATTAATAATAGTGAATATCTTTTTTTTTTTTAAGATTTTTTATTTATTTGACAGAGAGAAACACAGCGAGAGAGGGAACACAAGCAGAGGGAATGGTAGCGGGAGAAGCAGGCTTCCTGCTGAGCAAGGAGCCTGATGAAGGCTCGATCCCAGGACTCTGGGACCATGACCTGAGCCAAAGGCAGACGCTTAACGGCTGAGCCACCCAGGCGCCCCAATAATAGTGAATATCTTAATAGCACTTAAAATTATTCTAAATATTTCCCATATGGTTATTTCTTTAAAATGCACAACATTCATATTGGCCAGCTTGTTGTTCTTATCTTCAATTTGTAAAAGAGAAAGGTGTTGCTGAGAGGTTAAGGAATCTGGTCAAGGGACCTCAGCCAGGAAGTGAGGGACCCAGGATTAAAACCCAGTCAGACTGCCTTTAAAACCTGTTAATTCGGACAGGAAAGAGATTAGGATAAAGCAGGTGAGGCACTCACCGCAGGTACAGAATTTAAGGGGATGCCAAAAAAACTCGGTGATCAAGATAAATAGGTATTATAATATTTTATCAACTCAAAACTAATGCAAAACTTCATGATAAACCAAATAAAAATTTTAAATGAAGACAGGATGAGCATCCTGTGCTACTCTTCCTTTCCCACTGTAAAAACCACTGAGATGGTTCCTCTGGAGAGGGCATGTTTTGGAGCAGAATTCCGATGTACCATTTAGGAAGCTGATTTGGGGGACTGTTAGGTTATTCTGTTGGGAATACATAGCGTATCTAGTTGAGGGCATGGAACCAAACAGAGTCAGAAAGAGAGTGTATGGAGAAAGAAAAATGAAAAAGCGAGTCTGATGTAAAGCCAAGAAAAATATTTAGGGATTGAGCTGGTCTCCCAGATAGACTCATCCATGATATCAGGAATACTGCCAGTACCTATCAAGACTGACTTTAAAGAATTGGGACCAATTAGAAAATCAGTAAAAAAGTATATCTGCTCTCACAAAAGACATGTTTCTCTCCCATGGCTCATGTTACCATCCGTTTATAACCTACCAAACCACAGATAACCTCAGAAAGAAGAGTATTTAGTGCAGTAACAGAAATAATTATTGATAAAACAGTAATATATATTATTGCATTGTGCTCAAAGAATAGAGTTGGACTGCTAATTTTAAAGTTACTTTGCAATAAAAAAAATATTTAGATCTTTACATGGGTATTGGAACCAGATACAGCGGGCAGGAATTAAGAGATTTGCCACAGAGCAGCTATGTTACTTTCAGGGAGTAATGTAACGACTCTCAAACACTCCTCCATCTATATACTGAGAAATCTAATTGTGACGATGAAAGAATATTGTTATCAGAAGTGTCCATCTCAGGGCTGGACACTCTGAGTAGTATATTTCCTTCTAATTCTCCATCAAAGAGAAAGGGAACAAAAGCCAGAAAAATGCCTGCAATTCTTTACTTTCCTCTAGGAAGAAATGCACTTGATTTACCAACATTCATTTCAGTACCATAGTCAAAAACTTGGGCCATTTTGTTACTAGTAATACTTTAAAGCCTTGTCCCCTTGGTCTAAAAAAGTGCTGTTGCTCGGTGACCTGAACCAGCACACAGATGCCTTCAAGAGACTGTCCCTCAAAGGCCATTACATTTAAATTTGAATCTCCACAGAATCTTTTCCAAAAATTCAAAAATTAGGTGATTATGGACATTGCACTTATGTGTAAATATAATCAAATTTATTACTGAACAATACTGGTGACCACTGATTCAGTGGTGAGAAATGTAAAATATGAAAAGGTCAGGAAAAAAGAGCCCCTTCATACCTAGATGAAGAGTAAATAGCACTTAAATATGCCTGACAGTTTTTATACCAGAATCTTACGAAACTCCTCAAAGAATGACATAAAAGAGATCCCTGGACTCTGCAAGGAAGACAGAGTAAACAGAATTACCAGACTTTAGTTCCTAGTGTTTTCTTCAGCCTTTTTCCCTTCAGGTAATTGTTATTTAATTTTTTACACCATCAAATCCTATGGGCAATGGTGGTTGTAAATGCAGGTTTGAGACCTAGTCACAGCAAATCACATTTAAAAAACCAGAAACATGGGCCTCCAGTAATATAAACACCAATAGAAGCATGTGAGCAACAGAGCTAAAGAATGGATTTGGTAATGAAATTACCATTTGGCGACGAATCATTATTTATTATAAGGAAACTTTTTTTGGTGCCTAGAATATACAAATTCTCTTCCGTGTGTAAGTGTGTACACATATATATACACATATGTATCTCACTATAGAACATTCTAAATTTATATCAGTCTATAAAGTATATATATATATATACACACACACACATATATATTGTATATGTATATACATATGTATATGTATATTGTATATATCTATATATACATATAGCTATATGCACATATAGCTATGTGTAGTATCCATACACACACACACACACACACACACACACACATATACATAATTACTCTATCCTGCAGTATACATTTTAGAAGGATAAAGAACAATGAAAACAACAGAAAAACAATTTTGGCAAAACAAGAATTTGACCCAAAGAGTTTTTAATTTAGTTAGGAAAATAATAAAAGAAGGAAAATTAACAATCCAAAATAAGAATATAGTAAGTGTTAGCTATATTTGCTATTTCTCTCCTTGAACAGAGGTTGGCAAATTAGAGCCTGTGGGTCAAATCTACCCCAGCATTTATTTTTGTATGGCCCATAAGCTAAGAATGATTTAAATGTTTAAATGTTATATAAATGTCTATATAATATCTTCCATTTCGATTGGAAGATACCTAATATATTTACTATGTGGATTTTTACAGAAAAAGTGTACCAGTCTTTACCCTAGAGGGTTATCTTTTTTTTTTACTCAGAAGAGTGTATGCATTCATACCAAAATCAAGTGCTTACTATGTGCCAGGCCACATACTAAGGATTTCCCATGGATTCTGCCATTCAGCGTCCATAAGAGCATTTTATAGTAGGTAGCTATTGTTATGGTCTCTGTCTCCTGGCAGGAAAAAACTGAGGCTCAAAGCTGACAAGTTCCTTACTTAGGGCTACCGAATCACAGAGCGCCATGAATAAGGTAGAAACTGACCTTATGACTGCTGAGCACACACTTCCAACCTTTCCACCGCCTTTCCCTCTGCTGACTGTAACATCAGTTCTCACATAAAAAATGTTGAGAAACAAAAACAAGGCAACCTAGAGAGAGTGAATCAAATGAGCCACAAAATCAGTATTTAGGAAACCAAAGTTCAGGAAGTATACTGAGCACTGATGTGAACAAGACATAGATCAGAAGAAATGAAGGATAATGTTAGAGTTGCAGATAAGATTCAGTTGGCAAGATGTGTTAAAGACCAGGTACATTTCCTTTTTAGAATGAGATAAGAAGTCACAACCAGCCCTAAGCTCAGAGCCCCTAAAGTAGGAAAGAGGCCCTCTGAACACTTGGGCTTCTGGAGGCGCTATGAAGCCTGCCTGTCGGACACTCCCATTGCCCTCATGGACCACAAATGGATGAAGGCCCTGAGACTGGAAATCATGCCCTGGAAGATGGGCCAAGGGGCTGAGGATGTTCCTAGGGCCTAAATAAAAAGAAAATAATAAAAAATAAAAAAAAAAACATTCTCAGGTGATCAGTCTAAGAGTCTCTATAAAGAGATGACATGCTTAAAAGCAGACAGGACATGAAGATAATTGTGGAGAAAGATACAGATTCTAATGTTAGTTCAAATGCTTATTCTTTCTATTCTA
>CM053620.1:20028823-20178605 GCA_028646535.1 Procyon lotor
CCCGTCGCTTTAAATTCACCTTTTCCGCACGTCCTACCTTCTGAAAGTGGTCGATTTTCTGCTCCTAGAATTGCTGTTCTTATTCTCTTCTCTCTGCTGTTGCGTTTGCCGGTTTTTAGAGTGATTTCCTCCTCTTTAGCTGGACTTCTGATTCCCAGGGCTCTCTGTGCCTCCTACACCTCCGCCATCTTGGAACCCTCTATAGTGTGTTAGTATTTTTGTTGTTATTGCTATTATTATTATTACTATTATTATTCTTGTTTTCATGAAAGATGGAACAGAAATTAAAAACTGCCTCTTTTGAGGAAGGGGAGAAGAAGTGACTAGTAAGAGAGAGACTACCATAATATTCAAGGTATAAAGTAATAAAAGGAAGAAAATGTGAAAAGAGAGATGTTGAATTTTCAGAGGCAGAATTTACAAGACTTTGTGATAGATCAGATGTGTTGTATAAATGAGGCACTATTTAAAGACAATTTGTGGGGGCACCTGGGTGGCTTAGTCATTAAGCGTCTGCCTTCGGCCCAGGTCAGATCTCAGGGCCCTGGGATCAAGCCCTGCATCGGGCTCTCTGCTCTGCAGGAGGCCTGCTTCTCCCACTACCATTCCCTCTGCTTGTTTTCCCTCTCTCCCTGTGTTTCTCTCTGTCAAATAAATAAAATCTTTAACAAAAAAAAAAAAAAAAAGACAATTTGTGATAAGACAAAGACATGCACACAGTGTTATCATCAGATTTGGGTTCAACTGAGGAATATATTGCAAAAGGGGAAACACTAAGAAAATATAATTGTTACTTTGTGTTTTAAGAGTAGAGCTGAAAAATTGCAGCTTGGGGTTCATGAAAGAATTTCACCTAATAAAAAGAAAATTAATGTTCTTTTTGGGTCCCTGTGACTCAATGATAATGAAATGTATACGCACTGCTTCGACAGAACTAGAACGGTAATGTTCTAGTCCAAGGGTTGGCAAACTATCTATAAAGCAATAGAGAGTAAATTTTTTAGGCCTATGATCTTTAAGCCTATAAAAAAAGCTAAGTTCTAATTGATAAATTCTGTTACAGCTACTTAACTCTATCATTGTAATGTGAGAGCAAACATAGCCAATACGTAGGCAACTCGGTGTGAATGTGTTCTGATGAAATTTTATTTACAAAAAAATGTAGCTCGCTGAAGGCCCATGGGCCATCGTTTTCCCATTCCCAGTATAGTCAATAACCAAATGTGACTATCTTCATAGTCTGTTTGTTTCCTAATAGTGCCCTGATATATCCACATGTACATACCTAAGGGAAATGTCCATCATATTATTGGCAAACCAGCTCCAGAAATATATAAAGCAATATGGAGGAATATAAGCAATATTTTAAAGTTTATCAGAATAGGTCAGAATTTTGGCTACTGTGAATATATGAATCTTTCAAACTACCAATGTGTAAAAATAAGGCTAGGAATCATGACAAAATCTTCATAAGGATTAGAGTTAATATAGGTAAAATACTTAGTGTACTTCCATACTTGATTAAGATTTTTTAATTGATAGGGGCACCTGGGTGGCTCAGTGGGTTAAAGCCTCTGCCTTCGGCTCAGGTCATGGTCTCAGGGTCCTGGGATGGAGCCCCACATCGGGCTCTCTGCTCAGCGGGGAGCCTGCTTCCCTATCTCTCTGCCTGCCTCTCTGCCTACTTGGGGTCTCTCTGTCAAATAAATAAATAAAATCTTAAAAAAAAAAAGATTTTTTAATTGATAGCTAATAGTTTTATTCTTGCAGTGGTAACTCAGGAAATTTAATTACTTCGAACAGTAAGATCACGAGTGTGTGTGTGTATGTATTTTTCCCTATCCAGGTAACACTGTATCAAGAAAATAGTGCTGCCACAGATAGTACCATATCAAGAAAAAATCCCATGCCTTTTAATAAATCTACAGATTGCAAGACATGAACATGATTCCTTTGCCTTATAATTTCTCATTGAGTATGCTCTTCAGCTCATATACACCCTGAGTAGAAAGTAGCCAATTACAAGGGATAAATACTATGCTAGCTGAGTAGTTTAGGAATTAGAAAAACGTGTGAGACAACTTCAAAAAGAAAAGGACTGAATTCTAACATTCAAATAGTTTCAGCCTCTTGCATCAAGAAATATGAGTGTCTTTTAAAAAAATAAAATAAGTTGTTCATTGACACCATGATCAGAATGATAGAGCCTTCGTGACAGACTCTCTTTGCTGATCCAGGCAGGAAAAGGTGCTTCACACAGCTCTAGTTAGAACTGCTGGGGAGCTTTATGACTCCTTTAAACACGCAAAAGTTGTTATTCTGCAGTTGTATTTCTAGGATGATGGGTACTTAAAATGAGGTGACTCACCTTCTGAATATACCAGATAATTACCTGGGTCCCCCTACTGTCATAAGGTGTTAATTATAGAAGCTAATTAGTGACCTGTTTGAAGAAGATCTGATCATATGGGTTTTCATTTACGGGTGCCTATTCTCTATATACACTGTGGAGAGAACCTTCCAGCAACTGTGATTATTACCATTATTTCATTTTTATTGCTTTTTCCATTCAAAGGGAGACCACAGAAAGTCAACAATGTGGTTCATTTGCTTTAGCAAACTGGAAAATGCAAGATAATATTATTCCTTATGAGTTAGAAACTGAAGAATATAACTACAGGTTCTAAAAGTTTAGTGTGGCACCTGAATAGCAGTCCTGGGCATCCATATCTCAATTTTCCCACATCCTGTGAAAACACTTAACACGTTAAACTGATAACACAATCAAAATCAAGGCAAACAGTGTAAAATTCTTTCTAACCAGGTCCTTGTAAGCTCTGTCTAACACCTCTATGGCTCACTTTGGAGTGTGAGTTGATGGCCAACAATTTCTCCTAGTTTGTCACTGTAGGCAAACCCTCTCCTTTGAAAAGAAAGCAGATTCATTAGCTGCCTATCTCTCTCCCTCTCCCCCTACCTCCCTCCCACTCTCTTTTCCCATGAGTCAGTGATTCCAAGTTTGTACCAATCAGAATTTTTTCTAATTATATCTTTTGAAGATGTAGTTACTAGTTTTGATATGACTATAGTATACTATTTCTCTCTGGACTGACTGTATCACTACCTCTTTTTCTATGTCAAAATATGACCTACTAATTACCAAAAATAATATGGCATGATATAGGGGTAGATGGATGATAGCTCATCACACTGGGAAAGAGAAAATCATCCAATATATTGCAGACGTAGATAGTTCTGACAAAAATTACAACTAGGGATTTTATCTTTGATATAGTCTTAGCTGAACATTTTAGAGAACCAGGAAATAAATTTAGGATAATATTATACTTCAATGTGTAAAACTACTCTAATTAGTTAATTGATAAGCTGGAAAAAAAAAAAAAGCAAAAGGCATTGTTCATAATCCAGCAACACTCACTATAGATCTGAAAAGTAAGTGAGGATACTAAAAATAATCAGGTGACAATAACCAGTGTCTTAACATGGTTCAGCAGAGGTAGAAAAGGGGGAATTGTGTATAAGGAGTTTAATTAAGAGGAAATACCAGGGAATAGGAACAAAAGCCTATGCAAAGGGAAATAGGAAAGAAAAAAGGCAATGTAAGTGCGTGTGTGATTTATTTATGTATTTTAGAGGCAGGAAAGAGCAAGCAGGAGGGAGAAAGGCAGAAGGAGAGGGAGAGAGAGAGAGAATCCAAAGCAGACCCCCTGCCCAGTGTGGATCCTGACTTAGGGATCATTCTCACAACCCTAAGATCGTGACCTGAGCTGAAATCAAGAGTGAGACACTTAAGCAACTAAGCCACCTAGGTAGGTGGCCCACAGATGTGTTTTATTAAGTCAAGTAGCACATGGAACCAGATTTCATTTTCTAAAATCTGTATCTTTCAAAGAAAACAAAGAAACACTCTCAGAATTGGCAATGAGAGAAGGAAGCATTAGTCTTCTGACTCTTATTTCCCATTTCTTTTAAAGTTATGTTAAAGAATATTCACACCTCACAATTCTGAGTCATGACATGGTATTGGCCTCTAAGAAGCCCAAAGAAAGAAGGCAAGACTCATGAGTGAGGCAACAAGCCATCAGAACAAAGTGAGGTGGGGTCACAGAGAACTTAATCTTCATCGGAGTCAGAGGTGAGAGAAGGAAGCAGGGCAAACGAGGCATGTGATGAAATCAGACTCAAGACGGATTCACACACCTGTACACACAATTGAGTCAGTTCAGATCTCTCCTGAATTTCCAGAGAATCAGTAGATGCGAGAAAAAATGAGCTCTCTGAGCTTGAGAAAAAGAATGGTATATCATCATGAGGACTCAGATGATCTTATCATTCAACCGAAACTACAATTAAAACTAGAAGAAGATTTAAGGAAATGTCTGACACTTTCCAAAGAATCCAAAACGCCTCAGTCTCTCTAAAGCAGTTTTTCTCTCTTCAGCACTTCGTCTAAGGGATAACAATGTGCCATCAGGAGGAAAAAAGACAGCTGTCTGATGGTAGGGGGGAAAAACACTGTAAGGGAACTGAAAATGCATCAGAATTTATGTATGCAAACAGACAAGAAAAGGACCCAATGTGGCCTCAAATTGGATTAATAGCACAACAGACAGACTAAGAAGCTCTCCCACAAAATAAGCAAACATGTAAAGGGGGTATCCAGTAAGAGAGGGGAGGGGAAGCGCTGTGTACACTAGAGTCCTCAGTGCTCTCCAGCAACTTGGGAGTCACACCTCCCAGGGGGTAGCACAGCCCCAAGAGGAAGACGAGGAGCCTGGCTCTCCCAGTCCCCATTTGGAAGAAGTGCCTGAGTCACCCGGTGCCCTAGGGACAGCAGCAGTCCTTGACTGTGTTAAGTCACTGAGGTTCCTTCATTGCTCCTTCTTCTTTCCTTGCTCCCTTCCTTCCTCCTTCCCCCGCCCTGCTTTCCTTCCTTCCTTCTTACTACAGAATAGTCTACCCTCCTCTGACTAACATAGAAATAGCAAAATAATAGTTGTTCCATACAAATTCGCCAATACTTCCTTTAGCTCAATTTTCACTAAGATTATGTTACAGAAGAGTACTTACTGAAGATGAAGGAAAATGTGATATTATACACACACACACACACATATATATGATTATATATGTGATTTATACATGTATATATCTCAGAATTTTTCACCTAATTTCTGGAAATCTACATTAATCATGACAAAAGATGGAAATGGTTTCTGAACATGTCAACTGCACTAAGCATGTTCGGATTACATACATGCCTAATCCAAATATATGCTAGTTACAAAAATGTTAAAATGACTGGCAAATAATTCTGAGATATCGTTTATTTCAGAATACATGAAAATCAAAGCTGAACAGCATTAGATAGGAGGGAAAACATCATTTCATATTGATAAAAGGTACAATTCATAATGGACTTAAAAGCTGTAAATCATTATGTAACAAAATATCGAATCAAAATAAATTAAGTAAAAGCTCTTTGAAAATGGAATGTGACTTCAGTACAACTTTCTCAGCTTTGGACAGATCAAATAACTCAAAATGAAACTAATAGAGGTTTTGAGTAATTTAACTGAAAGGGCTGAAATACATAAATAAAATGTATAAAGAAATAACCAAACATTAATGGATATTAAAGTGCATAACAAATACCTTTAAAAAATAAAATTGCTATCAGCTCTACCCTTAGATGCTTTATTATATGCAATTCAATGCTCCTTAAACACAGGAGTGAACGGGGGAGAGTCAGAAGAACATTTTTTGAGGGACCTAACCTCATTTTTGAAGTCTTTTAAAAGTCTTTTAAAGGTTTCCTATCATCAATGGATAAATTCCAAATCCGTAGTAGGATTTTAAAGTCCCCGCAGGTGGCTTGGTATGGTGAGTATTTCTCCAACACTAGACCAAGGCATAAGGCATTCATCAGTAAGAGCTAGACTGTACACCATTTAGAGAAAGGAGAAGAATGCTCCATCTTAAAACACTAGAAATAAATGTGAACATCGGGGGTCCTCTAACTTCAGTTTTGTGTGTGTTGTTATAGTTATGCCTTAGTGACAGCTCTACATTATATATTATTTTTCATTGAATAGCCTCTCCCTCAGAAAGGTCAGTCCACCACCATCTTTATCTGATCAGGAAACTAACTCCAGGAAGTATTCTTAGACATATTGACAGAGCAAAATGAAGCAGAGGCTGGCCAACTCTTTTTAGGAGATTTAGTCCCAAAAGTGACATCCAGAAGAAAAACAAAACAGTAGTAGTGATGTTTGGGAGGCAAGAATGTTGACCCATGTTCAAGTGAAGGGATGAGTGCTGAGATCTGACCTGCCTTAGCTTCCATAGTGTTGGAGGGACTCTAGGCTACAAAGGACAAACAGAGGAAATGAACTGGGGTCAGAATCCTTAAGGGATAGGGGGATTAGCATGAAGCACAGGCAGGGTCCCTGTGAGATGGGATGGAACTCTACAAAGCAGCAGTTACTAATTGTCAGCAATGACATTAGAAGTCACCGGGCCCTGGATAATCCTAGATCAAAGATAAAAGGAAAGAAGACATCCAAATGGCCAACAGATACATGAAAAAGTGCTCAATATCCCTTGACATTAGGGAAATACAAATCAAAACCTCAGTGAGATACCACCTCACACCAGTGAGAATGGCTAAAATTAACAAGTGAGGAAACAACAGGTGTTGGTGAGGATGTGGAGAAAGGGGAACCCTCCTACACTTTGGGTGGGAATCCAAGCTGGTGCAGCCACCCTGGAAAACAGTATGGAGATTCCTCAAAAAGTTGAAAATAGCGGTACCTATGACCCAGCAATCGCACTACTGGGTATTTACCCTAAAGATACAAATGTAGTGATCCGAAGAGCCATGTGCACCCCAATGTTTATAGCAGTAATGTCCACAACAGCCAAACTATGGAAAGAGCCTAGATGTCCATCAACAGATGAATGGATAAAAAAGATATGGTGTGTGTGTATACACACACACACACACACACACACACACACACACACACAATGGAATACTATGCAGCCATCAAAGAAATCTTGCCATTTGCAACAACATGGATGGAACTAGAGGCTATTATGTTAGGTGAAATAAGTCAATCAGAGAAAGACAATTATCATATGGTCTCACTGATGTGAGGAATATGAGAAACAAGACAGAGGATCATAGGGAAAGGGAGGGAAAAATGAAACAAGATGAAACCAGAAAGGGAGACAGACCATAAAAGACTCTTAATCTAGTAAAACAAACTGAGGGTTGCTGGAAGGTGGGAAGGTAGGGATAGGGTGGCTGGGTCATGGACACTGTGGAGGGTATGTGCTATGGTGAGTGCTGTGAATTGTATAAGACTGATAAATCACAGACCTGTACCCCTGAAATAAATGATTCATTATATGTTAATTTAGGAAAAAAAAGACAAAGGGTTGGAATTTGAGGGTAGGAGGTTGTGTAGAGGAGCTCATGTGGACAGCATCTTGTTGAAGCAGGACCTATTCTTAGGACTGAACTCTGTCAGAGGCAAACCTCTACATACCTTGAAAGACAGGAAATTATAAGCCTGGCACCTGGTATCATAGGACAATTCTTATTTTTCTCAAAAAGTTAGCAAGTATCATCAATATTAATGGAAGAGCAATTATGTAGGTAATTATGTTACAGCAATAGCTAATATCTTTGTAAGACATTACCTAAATAGGAACACATGTTTTTAGTTGTACAGTTGTATCATTATTCTTGTATATTTACCTTTCAACATAAAGAAACTTTCTAAGGCTTAAATAGACTAGAAAGGGACCAGATAGATTACCAAACTCAACCTGTAACAGATCTCTCTTGAAAACAAGCATTCACTACAGTCCATTTTCACCTCTGTCCAAGACACTCAACTCTCCCCTCTTCTACTTCTATCATGAACCATCCTTCACAGAATTACCACAGTGATATTTTGAAAATACTGTTTATGCTGCTCTTTTAAAATGTTTAATGTTTCTATTACCATTTAATTGAAATCAAACTCTACTCATGGCTTTCACAGCCATGCAAGATCTTGCCGCTCATGGAGAGGTCCCCAAGCTCACCAATGCCAAGCCTGCTGGCTAAGCACAGTGCAGGCACATTGGCTTCTTTCTGGATTCTTGAGCTTCAAGCCCCTTTGCAATGGTGGTGCATTTGTACTTGCTACCTCTTAGAGAGCTTTTATTATGGCTGTTGAAATTACTGACTCCTCCTCACCCTTCGCACATCAGCTTAAATATCACATCCTGAGGGGCCCTCTCCCATTTTCTATGTAGTCTTCACCACATTATTCCACTTACAGAATGCAACACATATTTTTATATGCAACAGAGAGATTACAATCCTTATTTATGTGATTACTTATTTATAGATTCTCTGCCTGATTAGAATGTAAACTCCGTGACATAAGCAACCATGGCTGACTTGTTAACAACACTATCTCAATGTTTACAGTAGTACCTGGTATGACGTTAGCACTCAATATGTACTGAAAGAGTGAATAGATGCATAAATTAATCCAGAATGCATGATTATCATCAGGAATATAGCATCCCTTGGTAATATAAATCCTAAAACCTTCAAGGGTTATTTGCCAAGGGGCAATATCTGTGGGAAGGAGCAGCTCAAGCAGGTGTTCCAAATTCTGTTGCTCTTAATCTCCCCTTCTCTTCAAGTAGGATCTCATTCTATTTTCTACTGCTTGCACCACGAATGTCTCTTTTTTGTATCCTGTGCACTTTTCTTAAAGATTTTATTTATTTATTTGAGGGAGAGAAAGAGCATGAGCAGGGGCAGGGAGAGGGGTGGGCAGAGGGAGAGGAGAAGCAGATTCCCCACTGAGCAGGGAGCCCAATGTGGGGCTTGATTCCAGGACTCTGACACCAGGACCTGAGCCAAAGGCAGATGCTTAATGGACTGAGCTACCCAGGTACCCCTATTCTATGCACTTTTTAAAGATCTACATCAGAAGTAGGCAAAATCCACATGGATTATTTATTATTTAAAGCCTACGATAGCTCTGCTAAGATACACTGGACCTTTCAAAAGTCTATGAAGAAGTTCTGTATATAGTGAACATGAGATAAAACCATGTCTAGCCTAGATGTGACTCTGTCATGACCACTAACTTTTGTAGTTCACTGGTAGTATGCTCCATGAGGTCTCCAAAGGAAAAAGAGAGAAAGAGAAATATCACCAAGAGGAATAGTTAGGTTTATTCTCTTTAGCTAAGGTCTAAGAGATACATCTCTCAGATGAATACCCAACAAAAAGACAAATATATACTGGCTTATTCACTATATGTGAAAACATTTATAACCTATTAAAAAATTTTTAAAGCAATAGTGGCACATAGTAACTGATATAAGCACAGAATGTCCCAAGTAACATATGTGTCCCAAATAAAAAACAGGAGGAGACTCAATGCAAATCAGGAAACTGCACACAGAGTATCAGCTCCTTGAGGGTAGGAACCTATATGCATCAAAATCATGTAAATAGGGGCGCCTGGGTGGCTCAGTCGTTAAGCATCTGCCTTCGGCCCAGGTCAGATCCCAGGGGCCTGGGATCGAGCCCCCGCATCGGGCTCTCTGCCCTGCAGGAAGCCTGCTTCTCCCGCTAACATTCCCTCTGCTTGTGTTCCCTCACTCGCTGTGTTTCTCTCTGTCAAATAAATAAAATCTTTAAAAAAAAAAAAAAAATCATGTAAATAGCTAAATGGTTCAGAAAATCAAAAATTCACTCTGTAAAGGTTTCAGAGAAGAGAGCACATGTAAGAGCAGTTCTTAATACAACAATAGGAGTTCCCAAGGTGGAGGAAGGTGGGGCAGACTGAGGGGTGCGGGTACCAAGAAGTCTGTGGATAGTCAGAAAGGGTAAAATATAATTTCCCTCATAATTATCACGGTGCCTGCCACTAATCCAAGTCATTATAACTGATACTTCAGTTACGTCTTATCCCCTTGAGTTTCTTGTACTAACTTATGAAGCTTTTTTAATCTGTTTGTAAAGAAACACTGTCATAGTTTTATTTCTTAGCCTCCACTTGCTAAACTCAGTTCTCTCAGATCTTAGTACTTATTTCCTTTTCCTTTATTTAATCATTATTTTTACCCTCCAGTACACCAGGGGTCTTTGTGTAATATGCCCTATATTTGCAATAAGAGGAACAGGTCATTGAAGTCAAGGTGTGTGTCAGATATCTTTGTACCCCAATGCCTGTTATAGGTCTATCATATTTAGGCCCTCAAAAAAAGAATAGCTTACCTCGGAATTGAGAGGGCTCTTAATAGGGCGTCTATATTAGTCAGAAGTCTTTGGTAGCAAGGGTCAGAAACCTAGCTGAGAGAGCTCAAATAAAAATGACTTTATTGACTCATGAAACTTTCAAGTCAAGAGACAAAGCTGGCTTAGGTATGGCTGGAGCCCAAAGGCTCTGACCATGTTATCAGGGGCTCTATATTTCTCTCTCCAAGTGTCCTCTCTGTTTCCCTCTCTCTACTGGCTTCGCTTTGGAAAGAAACATTCACCAGGAAGAGGGAAAGATAACTGTTGACAACAGTAAGCCAAGCATCTCAACAACTTTCAACTCAGAATAGAACATCGTTTTATCAAATATCAAGTCGTTTCTCATTCACGTTTCTTTGGTCAGATGTCCTGCTGGTACCAATTGCTGCGCTGGAAAGATGACTTAGTCTGCTGAACGTTACCAGGACCCCACAGTTCAGAAAGGTCAATTCCCCAAAGTCCCACTGTGAGGCAGGTCACATAGTTCCATCTCGCCTAACGCAACTTGTTTTCTGAGAAATGAATGCCTGGTAATTAATACCCAACTATGTGCTTAAAAACACTGAAGGTCCATGGGGATACTACATGTTGAAGTTGCCTATTTCATTTTTGTTTTGTTGTTGTTGTCACTCGACTAACTCTTCCCTATGAGACACCTTCCAGGGGTATTTGTTAACAGACTAATAAACTGAAGATTTTGAGACTAGTTCACTTTACTTCCTTCAGTTTTAAGATGTAATGGAGCCACGGCTTTTGTCAACCAGCAATTTTCACACCTTAAGTCCTTAACCCTACTAGCTGATAATTAATTTCACAGTTACAGCATAGCTGTATCAGCTTCCAAAGAAAGAATCTGGGCATCTCTAACACGGAATGGGCACGAGGTAAGGCAACAGCAATCATTATTTCACAGGTGTTTGTATTTTTCCTATTTTCTTGAGCCTTGTGAATGTATTTACATGACAATTTGAAAATGATGTCTGGACTATAATAGCTCCTAGACTGCTAAGTACAGGAGGGGCCTGGGGACTTGCAGAGCTGGTAATGGAAAACCCGACTGAGCTAACATTTTGACACTGGCTCCTTCTCAGGAAAGGCAAACAGAGAAGAGGAATTGAAAGGAAGCTGTCACTAGGAAACTAAAAAAAAAAAAAGGAAACCTGCAATGTACACAAAAAGGAGACAGGAAAAAATAAAGGAGTTAATTAACAAAAAGATGACATCCAAACACTTGCAAACACAAGTGGAAAGAACTGTATCAAGGAGTAGCAAAGATTAAATAAGCAAGCAAACTTGGAAATCACATTCTAATATTGCCAAAAATAAGACAATCTTACAAATAGCGATGAGAGCTATCAAGGAAAGGACAGTCAGCAAACAAACCTACCGTAGCTATATAAAATACACAGTGGTCTTTATGAACTTTTTCTTTAACCTAAATCCCTTCTAGTAAGACTCACTACCTTTTCCATGTCTTGTCTCCCGTATTAAAATCATGCCTAACACAATCATCTGCCTTACAGAAATAGGGACTTTGGGTCTCATGTCTTAGCCGACTATTTGACACAAGTTTCTCTTCAGAGAGATATCACTTACTGAGCAGTATCTCAGTGCTCTACATGTGTCTTCTCATTGAGTCCTTAGGATATACTTGCAAGATTGACATGTTTACCTTCTTTGGAGAGATCATCAGAGGATCTTGGAGGTTAATTCACTCGTACTTTGTCCTGCAAACTGTATATGAAAGGACAGAGACTAATGGGAATAGATGTTTCCTCCTATTCTGTCAACTTAAAAGGTCCAATGAGTGACACCTTGCTTTGTGAGGTGGAGAAACTCCCCTCACTAAGGATGTGTTGGATGAAAAAGTCTGATTGGATATACTTTGGAGGAGATCCATGTGTTTGTCAGGTTATTACAATAGCTGATCTCTAGCACTCTCCCAAAGAGAAGACTTTCTTATTCCATAACACCCAGCACTCAATAATTGCAGTTCTACTTTCCATTTCTAAGATAGAGTAATATTTATTTAATAACCAAAACAAAACAAAACAAAAACCCACAATTCTTTCTCCTTCTTTCACTTGAAATGAAGGAGCAGTTCTACCTGACAACTAAAAAAACAAATCATGTCTCTCATTCTAGGCAGAAAGTAAACAGAGCAGGATTACTGACAATACTAACAATACTGTGAAAGTCTGAACAGATTTCAGGAATATTGGCATTTCATTCACCTCCCTAACGTTTACAATCTGTTGTCAATGCCTACTCTCGGTCTTTGCTATAATTATCATTATCAAACACTCTACTACATGGCAGGCAACTTTTTGAGTGCATTACCTATATAAATTATTTATACTTCACCATCCTATAATGTTGATTGCATTATTATCTGCATTTTGCATGAGAAAACAGTAGTACAGAGCTTTTTAATGTCTTCCCATAGCACACAGTTAGACATCAGTGGGGCCAGTTTATGTGGATGAAGAGTCTATACTTTGAACCACTACCCAGTGTTTCTAAAACTTTTGCAGGCCTTAGAAACACCCAGTGAGCTTTTCCAAAGGGCACAGTGTTAGACCAGAGTTTCTGATTCAGTGGGTCTGGGATGGGAGTCAAAAATTTGCACTTCTAACAAGTTCCCAGATGGTTGCTGCTAGTGATCCATGAACCACCCCTGGAGATCCATTGTACTATAGGATACTGCCTCTTTTACTGAATTTCTCCCATATTCCCTTGAAGGGTGACAGAGAGGCATTAGTTACAGAAAAGCCTGACACTAGCGATAAGAAGGTCTGTGATAGCAGGATAGACAGTTAAATACTGAACTGGGCTTCCGGGGAAAGTTGTTAAATTGTTCAGGGAGGTCTTTAAAAATATAACTGATTTGCATCTATGCACTGTCATGCAGGAGCACTGAACAGAGAGACATCATAGACTGACTGGTGATCCTTCAGAATCCCCTTGTGTTGCATCGGACTAGAGCGAGACCATAACTGAGCACTGGGTAGGAGCATTTCACACAAAAGCATTCTGACTGAGAGAAGCTAAGTGTATAAAGGCCAAGGGTCAAAAGGAGAAATCCAGGTTCAAAAGCAAGAGCCACGGTTTAAAACATATGATAAATCCATATGTTCACAAACATGTCCACTCAAAAACCTCTACGAGCAGCAGAAAGTGAGGCAAAGGGGAGCAGTGGTCGACACCTGTGGTATAGTGTATGGGTGGGGCACTGGTCAAGTGGAAGGTCCAGGAGCTGGGTTCATATGCCTGCCGGGTCATAGCATTCAATGTGGTGTCATCGCACATGAGTCAGTCCATCGGTGCTAGAGGGGAAACACCAGGATAAACGCCTCAGAAACAAAGTTATTTAAAATCAATCTGGAAAGAATTAAAAGTAATAAATTTGAAACCTAGCTACTGAAATTTACCACGTTTAAGACAGAGCCACATTACTTTTCCTTATCCGTGTTTACACCACTGAGCATAACCATCCTATCTCTCCTCGATCGCTTCATTCTCAGATTGTAAGCCTGTCAAAGCACTACGGGATTAGAGTGATAGGGGCTATAGGCTCACATGCAGAAGCAGATGAATTAGGAACACCTATCTTTTCAAAGAACCATAAATTGGACAAAATTTAAACAGATCCCTGCTTCATGAAAAGAATGAGAAACAGGTTAGTAAAATTAAAGTCAACCAAACCACTCCTCTATTACTGTTATTTTGGCAATTAAATACAACATTCTTAAAATACGTAATTAACTGAAAATTGACTTGTTCAACTCAAATATAAAGGATTTAAGATAGAGAATTTCGACTAGTTTTAAATTCTCTAGATAACAGTAACAATGAAGAAGCGACAAAACAAATATCTAGTAAATGCTGATACCCGTCCACATACTAGGATTTTTTAAGGCACTAATTTAATTTTTATGATAATCCTTTGATATTGCTATTATTATTAGTGAGTGCACTGATGTTTAAGACTATTAATGACAGAATATAAATTTGAAGGTCAAAAACTCAAAGCCAAGATCCAAATTCAAGGAACTTGCTCTTCACTATTTGTCTGGCTAACTTTTTTTTTTTTTTTTTTTTAAGATTTTATTTATTTGTCAGAGAGAGAGATAGAGAGTGAGCACAAGCAGGGCAGAGGGAGAAGCAGGCTCCCCACTGAGCAGGAAGCCCGATGTGGGACTTGATCCCAGGACCCTGGGATCATGACCTGAGCTGAAAGCAGATGCTTAACCGACTGAGCCACCCAGGCGCCCCTGTCTGGCTAACTTTTAAGATGGTTGCAAGACTTAGAGGTAAAACATCTGTAAATGTCTAGATACAGCTTGGTGCAAAGTAGACATTCTGTCCACGGTCCAATTATCATCATCTTTCTTCAAAGCTTCACATAATTATTAGTGATACATTGAATCTGACCAAATGTAATAACCTATGAATACCATGGCCACTCTGTCCCCGTCTATTGTGTGCACGTGTGTGTGTGCACGTACACGCACATCTGTGTATCTGCATATATATAAATACATATATGAAAGACATCAGATAAAAATCCTGGGGTGCAATTAATTTAACATAATTTTGACAGAATAATAGAAAGGCCTAAATAAAATAAGATGAAATATTTTCTGAAAGGAAAGATTAGATTTGCAAAGAAGGCTTGGAATGTTCCTTTTTAAAGATATTAGAAGAAAAACTACCAAGTTTATTTACTGAGATTGCATTCATTAAGGATTTACTTTAGTATTGACACTAATAGAAGCTAGGGATGAAAAACAATTCAAGGACCACATTCTTTAGTGGAACAGAAAACACAATTACAAATTACAGTGTGAAATGTCTTATAAAAGCCAAGAAAGGTCGCCTAAACCAGAAGAAGGTCAGGGAAGCTTCTCAGAGGATATCCCACAATATGAGATCTTGCAGAGAAGGTGGGGATAGATCATGAAGGAAAGAAGGGAAAGTCATTTCAGACAGAAGGACCAGGTGTAAAACATTAAGCATGACAGGGTTTGGCCAGTTTTCATGTTTTGCATGAAGCTGTGGACCATGGGACATTAGCTGCCGATCAATGAACTTATAATTCCATAATTAATTTACTGTAGACAAAGTCGAGTATCTTTTTTTTTTTTTTTTAAAGATTTTATTTATTTGACAGAGAGAAACACAGCGAGAGAGGGAACACGAGCAGAGGGAATGGTAGCCGGAGAAGCAGGCTCCCTGCCGAGCAAGGAGCCAGATGCGGGGCTCAATCCCAGGACTCTGGGATCATGACCTGAGCCGAAGGCAGACGCTTAACGACTGAGCCACCCAGGCACCCCAAGTCGAGTATCTTTTAAGTTAACTATGCTTTTGATTAAAATAAATTAAATGTGCAATTGTGAAGCAAATATACTTGAGCATGCAAGATTTCCAAGTCTTACATCGTCATGGCATTTTTTTTCTTCTTCAGCATCATTCAGTTCCAGTGACTACAAATGCCATTCTGGGGAGAATCTGCATTAGCTAACCCGCCCCTTAAAACATGGGTTCTCCTCTTAAATTGAGATATCCTAAAGTCCTGGCAGTGGCAGCAGCAGGCTGGGAGTCAGAATGCCTAGATTCTAGTCTACAAATAAATTGCTAATACCAAACTCCCTTTCTCTGAGCTCCAGTTCATCATTAAAAACCGGGCAATTTCTAAGATCTTTTCTAATGACTGTACCACACGGAAAGCCTCTCCTTTGCTGCACAATAATTTCTAGGTATTTGGACAATATTCAGTCAGAAAGTCCTTCTTAAGGAACAGTCGACAAGCTTTATATTAATAACACATTTTCTGTTGAACTTAAGGCATACTTTTATTGTGGTGTGATTTAAATAGACCTTTTTGAGAGGTGTCACTCTAATTTATGACTTTTTCACACATTAACCAATTTTAAATAAAATGCTTAACAAATGCAGTTGGTTTTTAGCTTCTGAGTCAAATTAGGAAGCCAGGTACAATATTATTATCTGCGGTTCTCAAGGACAATTTTAAATGAGATGTCACACTAAGTAATGTTATGCCTCTGAGAAGAGCAACCTATTTTAATAATGAAGTAGAATAAGAAGTCATTCACAGCGAGAAGAACGCATTCTTATTCTAATCTCTTAGACACATTTTATTTCTGATGCTTACTTGCAGCAAGCACTGGGGAAATAACCTAGCTCCTGTATCACTTGCATGGGGACCAGTAAATCAGCACCATATATGACCACCAGCATACAAAATTTCAAACCAAACAAGACTGTTGATTGAGTGGCTGTGTACCTTTTCATTTAAAGCAGGGTTTCTCACCTCAGTACTACTAACACCGTAGGCCAGATAATCCTTTTCTTTTCCTCTGGCTTGAGGACTGGGGGGATCTCTTGCCTCTCCCTCTCAGATGTTAGTAACACCTCTCGAGATGTGAAAAGCAACAATGTCTCCAGACATTAATTCATGACCCCTAGGGAATAAAAAATGTCCTCAATTGAAAACCACTGATTTAAAATACACACATCATATCTAGCTTACAGTCTCTCTCTCTCCTTATCTCCTTCTCTCTCTCCCTCTCCCTCTCTCTCAAGTTTAGTAAACTTGCAAGATGTTTCCTTATAGATTCTTGTAAATATTTTGTTCTGTGTTAATTATTAAGCTCTTCCATCTAAGGACACACTTCCAGAGTCCAGTCATGAAATATCTGCATGACTGACATTGAAGATTTTGATTCTCTCTCTGCTCAATCACACTGGACGCCGAAGTTAAGATAACACTTCTCTTTCCAGGTTTCCTTCCACCTCAGGTTGACAACTTTCAGTGATGAGGGAGTTAGTACCCAGTGAGGTGGCTTTACTGCAATTTTTGAAAGCCCTAGGTACAAGAGAGTTGTCTTATATTCAGTTGAAGTGTGTCCATACATCTCTTCAAATTCTGACCTCTGGAGATACATTGTGACCTGCTACTTCTACCCTTTAAGTCTGTTCTCCTTTGTGTTCTATTGCCTCCCCTGTGCCTGTCAGAGTCCTCTCAATCTTTACTAAAAAGCAAACAAAACAAAAACTTGCCCCTGGGTTACTGCAGTGGTTCCTTAAATGATTTCATTGACTTCATTCTGTGCACCTATTTATCATTCAAACACGTGTCGAATTCATCTTTTTTAGTGATCTAATTTTCATCTCCTGCTAAAAATCTCCTAGAGGTCTCCCTCACTCTTAAGAGAGAGGCTCAAAGTTTAGGTCGGAGAGAAATCTGAGCAGCAGGCTTATGTAAGTCCAGGGGGGTCCCTGTGTACCACTGTCTAACTCTTTGGTTCATCTCTCAGAGCAAGTGTCTTTTATTCCCTCTGCTCTTTGTCTTAATGTCTCCCTGTCTTTGTCTGTCATTCTAAGCACTCCACCGTGAAACCTCTATTCTGACACTCAGTCTATTTGGACAAAATTCTGCAAACTGGAACTTAAAACCATCTATTTCATAAATATTTTCTACACTACAGTCCATAATATCTATTCTGCCTCATGTTTCTCTAGCATCCATATTAAATTTATGGCTGCACTGTCCTCCTGTAGAATTCTTATCTCTCCCATTTTCTCCCCCCTCCAGTTTCATTCTTCTACATAGAGGTTGTTACATAATAATTGCAGAATCAAGGCTGCTTGATTTAAATCGCTATCCCTCTCAAATGTCTGGACCTGATAGAAGTCACAGAGGAAGAGCATTTGCTTTTCTTGAAGACCAGAAGTGGAAAATTACAACTTGTAGACAACTGTTATTGTTAAGGCCCCTCCGAGAAAGTGTTACAATGAATTCTAGCTGATCATTCATGTGTACAAACTTATATAGCTGTTGCTTTATCAACATAAACATATGTTGAAAATGGGTTTCTATGTTTATTTATATGCACATTTGTTTGTTTGGGGGCTTTTGGAAGAATAGCATTATACAATTCAAACATTAGTTTGCCATATGACCTTGCATAAGTCCTTTAAACTATCTGGACTTTTTCTTTCTTTACTTTGGTTCAGGGGGTGAAGGTGATTATAGGGTTCCTGGAACCACTTTAAGCTGGGAAGCTGTCCTTTTCATTGGTCTCAACATAGTTGTTGGGTAAGTAGTGGTTACTTTCTATCCACCCTCCCTGTTCTTCCTTGACATTAGAACTCCAGGTTTCTTCCACACATCTCTCTCTCACCTCTGCGGCTTAAGGTCATGACCTACTACTCCCATCTCACATCTCAGCACTTAACACTGACTGTTCTAAATAATAATATTGCTCTGGTTCTCTCTGTGGATCCATCAATAGGCATTTGACCTTGTGAGTCTGCTGAAGGATTTCTGGGTAAGGTTAAATCACTCCAGATATAAAATCCTAGGAAAAGAATAGTCCTTTTTTGCCCCTGAGTACCTGGAAAGTTGGATCATCTCTGGCTATCCTGGAGCAGTGAGGGGAACTGGTATAAGGGGAAAATGACACATTGCTTATGGTAGAAAAGTTCAAAAAGACAAAGTTGACACAATTGAGCTACTGAATCAATACACCAAGAAACCTGCTTGTGGCTGGTGCTGCTAATTCTTCCCACCCCCAACCCCTGCAGCACCCACTTTCCCCTCCTTCTAGTAATAAAATTCACTTCAATTTTATTAGGCCAAACATTTTCACAGCTAGGTATGACCTTGAGAACGAGTCCTTGAAAACAGAATGTGGACACAACTGACCAGTTTTCAACTTCCATGTTACTCCTTTAAAAGGAAATGGCTTCTTTTCCTTCTTGTTCCCCTCTCTTATGGGCTAGAACATATACAGAGTCAAATGAGCCAGAAATGAACAGAAGAATGATGATAACATCATAGAAGATGCTAGAGAAACAACAAACCTACGTCTTTGGGGGAGTGACTTCACAGAGCAGAACCACATACTGCCCTTTATCTCCCCTCCACAGAGGGTCCACTTGAATCCTGATAAATAGAATCTCCCATCTTGTTTAACCATGTATTTTGGAGTCTCATTTTTACTGTAGCTTAACCTATATCCACCTGATATGTCATGCTTCAACAAGATTCATTGCTTTGTGAGGTAATATATTCCATTTTCATTTAAGTCCATTTGAAGAGTGAACTTCTGTTTCTAGTTGCCAAAATCTTCCTAACTGGTCTAGCCAAATTTCACATCTGCGCCCTGTTTGTAGAACAAAAGCAAAATAAAGCCTTTATAAGACAACTACTGAAAATTAATATCTAGAGGGCATTTCAAGGTGGATTTAATCCAAATATGTTCAGGAATTAACAATAAAGAAATCACTGGGCTCACATGTTGAGATTTTCCAACTGTTTGCATGCCTTCATGAATAATGGAAATAAGAATAAGTGTCTGTAAATGTAGCAGAAAATCTAAGAAGAATTTAGAAAAACTTGAACAGCTCTTCAAAGGGGTAAGTACTGTGGGAAAGTCATTATGATTCAGAATTCAAGATCCAGGGAGATTACAGGAGTCCTCTGAATCACTGATGAGACAGCCCAATGAGACACATGAAATAACCAAACTAAAATTGTCAAGATAGAGGCTGACTCTTCCAAGCAATGGAGGTGACTAGCTGTGTGCTGTCACCTGGTGTGATGGGGGAACAATCTCAGGCGCTCCATTCCATCACCTGAAAAACAAAGTGGCCTCTAAGATGCTTTCCAGGTTTGACTGTCTATGCTCCATACAAGTGGGAGAGGCTCCCTTTGTGCCACCTTGTGCTGCTTCTTCTGCAAACTGAAAAAATTCTTTAAGCATCACAGAGCAGATACTGACTTTGTGAGAAAAGGGGCTTTAGAAATGATCAATCTGTCCACATAGCATGTACTGAGACAACTACAGATGCACCACATCCACATTTGAGAAAAAAGAATTTAATTTAGAGTAGAAATATGAATGTGTGATGATGCAGTTAATTATCATCATAGATTCTATGTACAACATTTTTTAGAAAGGAAAGGAAGTTCTTGATTATCAGCTGAACCAGTGTTGAGAAACTATGAAAACCAGATCAAATCATGCTGCGGTAAGAAATACTTCCCATACATACAAAACATAATTCTGCTCTAAATGCCCAAAGTCTAACTTTCTTAATTTGATGAGTCTTAAAATTCCAGAAAAGGATGAACTTCAACTGGTCTGTGTTGTTAGTTTTCTACGCTGCTTACCTAAAATAATGCATATAACATTCCAACTATGTGTATTATTATATCCCAGCTTGTTTGAAATTTTGAGTATGAGAATTGGCAAACATCAGCATGCTGGCTATATTCCAGAAACATGTCTAAGGGTTTTATATGTATTATCTAATGTAATAAGCCATACTGTTATTATCCTTATTGAATTCATGACTTCTGAACACCTTGAGAAAACTGCTCTGGTATAACAGTGATCGAGAAGTCAAACACAGATGAGCTATCCTCAAAGTATTAGCTCATAACTCGAGTCTACCAGTTAATGCAATATTACACGCCCACTAATAAATGTCAGCAATAAACCAGCTGAGATAACATTACTAACTGAGCATTTGCCCATGTTAACTAGAGAGAAGAGATGTATCACTTTATTATGCCTAACAGCTTTGTAACAAAAAGTCTACTAAGCTAAAGTGAAAAGAAATACTCCTAACACGATAACAAGAGTTGTGCCAAAATATCACAGGTTATTTTCTATCTATTGCTCTGATTTCCTACTATATGCATATAATAATTTTTGTGCTCTAAAACAAATATATACATGAAAATTTTAAGTTATTGGCCAGTGAAAAATTATGAGGCACCCAAATATGCCCTAACTCATGGACGGAAAGATAATGTGTTGGAAAGAAGGGCTTATTTAACTGTAAGAACTAGTATCACTTGAATCGTAAAAGAGAAAAGGAAATACTGACAAAATTAATACAAAATGATAAGAAAATTAAAAATATAGTTATTCAACAGAAATCATTATTTTGTTTTTGTTTTTTTAAACAATCTATGAGCCTCAAGTAAAAAGACACATCACAGAATTTGAGAACGTGCAAAAACAATGACAGAAATGGTGGTCAGAAATGGAAGAGCAAGAAATCAGAAAAAATGACATGGTGCAGTAGGCAAGACTGTCTTAATCATCTTCCTATGAAAATAAAACAAGCATCAGACTAAAAAATATAATCATCTCCTAAAAGATTTATAGATCTGAAAAGATAGTAAGTTAAGCCTTAAAGCACAAAGCCATGTTTGCCTGGTGGCATCTGCCAGCGTCCCACTCTGGACTTGGAGGTGCTAGCCACAAGTACTAAGCAATACTAAGCTGAGGACCAGTCTCATCAAAAGCAGGAGCATTACAGAATACCTTCCCTTGCATTAACTTGAACTTTCGGCATCAGTAGGCAGAGTAAACATGCTTCTCCTTCCCTCCTTAAAAAAAAAATAAGTAACCAAGGAAAAAAAAATACTTGGGTGTTGAGCCCAGCTTGGATAAAAAGAAAACAAAATAATCCTGAGACATGTCATCCATAGATTGGCTTTCGTTAGGTCCACACCTAATCTAGATAGAGCAGGGGAACTTCAAGCCAGAAACCTGATTTTAAAGAGTCCCAAGATGGCAGTCTTCCAGACACCAAGGAGAATCAAACACTTCATCTCTCTGTAAAAAAGGATATTTATTCTGGACCTAGGGAAATTTGGCACACTTTTTTGAAGGCAAGGACCAACACACAAAGCTTAACCAGTCACAGAGGAAATAAGACAACATGAGCAAAACCAGAAGAAAACTACCACAGAGCAAAAAGAGATTCACACTGCGGTTTACACTGCAGTTTAAATATTGAAAACACCAAATCAACATTATTAAAAAAAAAAAAGATAATTATATTTAAACAAAAAAAACAACAAAGCTGAAAATATATGCAAGGAGCAGAAAAATATAAGAGGTGAAATAGCGAAGAGAAATTTAAGGAATGAAAAAATAATTAAATTTAATAATTCATTGGATATGTCTGATGACAGGTTAGGCACAGCATAAAACATACTTAGTGAAATGGAATATATGTAAGTCAAAAGTATCTGGATTTCAGGATGGAAAGACAAGACATAGTAAACTCAAAGAGACACAGAAAACAGAATGAAAAAAGTTGGACAATACTAGAGAGAAAAGAGGAAAAAAAATAAAAGCAGAGAAATACTGAAAAGGTTACAGCTCATCATTTTCTAGAGCAAAAAGAAAAAAAAATTAATTCTCAGTTTCAAAAACCTCAAAATTTTCCAAACTGAGTAATTCAAAATAAATCCGCAACCTGACACATCAGAGTAAACCAGTATAGGAAGCAAAGTGTAAATTTTTTAAAAGAACAGGAAAAAAATAAGACACTACTTTCAAAGGAGCAGAAGTTTGACACCTAACCTCTCTACAGCAACAATGCAAGCCTGAGAAAATGGAACACTATCTTCAATGTGAGAAAACACAGAAAGCAAAACAACAACAACAACAAAAGCCTACTTATGATTCAATTCTCAGTGAAAATATTCTTCAGACGTAAAGGCATTTAAGACATACACACAGAAAAAGAGAAGTCTCCATCCCCAGGCCTACAATAAAGGTAAATCCCTAAAGCTTATGTGTTAGTCAGATGGTAAAGGATCTCATGGTAAAGGATCTCAGATAGAGTTCCATAATGGAATAAAAATCAGATAATCAATGTGTATATAAACACTGACAATATACAGCAAAAATAATATTTTGTGGGGTTTAAGTTAATTAATGTACACAAAAGCAATACCATGTAATTTAGGAGGAGAGTTAAATATGTAAATTATATAGAATTTCTGTTACTCAGAAGAGAAAATATTGGCCTTGATTGACATTACAATTTGGTGGGTTAAGGATGCATATTAATTTCTAGATTAGTCATTCAGTGGGCATTAATACCATATTCATAATGGGAAGAACTGATTGAGGCCATTCTCAATCAAAATCAGATGAGAGGGCAAGAGAGGGTGGGAGGACAGAAAGAGCAAAAAGCTGCAACAGGTGGAATAAATAGAAAGCACAAAATACCCAAATAGATTAATAATTCTACGAATTATAAATACACAAATTCCTCCTACTAAGGAATAAAGAATAGTAATAGGAAAAAAAGGCATAACAGACAAAAAGAGATGATGCATCACATCAGAATTTCACTAACAGAAACTGTAAAGCAAGCTCTTCAAGCAGAAGGAAACTCTCTAGGTAAGTCTGAGATACAAGAAGAAAGTAACTTACAAATGTGTGTTAGCAAATTGAGGCAAACATTAAATGCATAAAACAGAAATAACAATCTTAGTTGACAAAGCAAAGAACAAGAACAAATTAAAATAATAGATTGTAGAAATAGTGTTAAAATGTGCCAACTTTATGACATTAGCTGGGAAAAATTGCCTCTTCATTTCCCACTTTTGACATTTCAAGGGAGGGCTTGTTTCATACCCTGTGCCTTTGTCGGTATCATTCCCTCAGCCTGGTTATCTTTCCATCCTTCTCCTTTCCAATTATTGAAGTACTATCACAATGCTTTACGCAGCTAGCAAACCCTTCCAAAATGTCCCTCTTCCCCACTCCTATCATCCAGTATTAAACTCCATTTTAACACAGATTGTTCCTGATTTGCAGGGACTATGCTGGATTTATATTACTTGTTCAAAAAACACTCAGTATTTCTCCTAGCAGTGAATACAGTCATGTACAAATGGTCAGGTGTACATTTAAAAATGGTCCAAATGTATTTCAGTAGCATAAATATATATCACCAATGCCTGATAGAGACGACCTTTTAATTTCATCAGGTAAATTCACACATGTAAAGAATCCATAATTAAATACATGTGCCAAAATCTTTCATGAACTTATTTATTGAAAAAAAAAAAAAGTAGCAAGCAACCATAGAGCGCTGACACTGTTTTTATATGGGGGTTCCAAGAACAAAGAGATGTTAAGGCTTCAAGAAATGCCTATCAGGAAGTACAGAAACACTCGAACTTACCATCCTCTAACTAAAGTTTTGTAATCAGAAAGAACAGGTTTTACCTTGGATTTCATTTCTAATGACAGCTTAGGCTACCTTTTGTGTAATTTAATGTCCTTGTTTTTTTCTAATGGAAATTTAGAAAATGTCCATTTTGTCTCTGTAATGTCTTAGTCTTTTCAACTTTTGAATAGAGGCTAAAAAAATAAAAGAAACTAAAAGAAAAAAAAAAAAAACCTCGAAGTCTCAAGACCATAAACAAAAGTTCTATCTATAAGTCAAATGTAATTATGCAAATATCGAATTCCAACGAATGAGGTCATACAAAATAATACACCTGGTTCTTTCACTCTAATCCTTCAAGGAAGACTGCTAATGAGAAAAACACAATCAAAATCGGCCCAAGTGAAAGAGTGACTTAAGGATCTCCTACAGGCTTTATTCAAGGATGATTTTCTGAAAAGATCTGAAATCTTTGGAATGGAGAAGCTGACAAAAGAAGGAGGCTTATGAAAGGAAAAAAATAATTACGGAGGTAATTGGCAAAAGAGAAGATGAATGGTTAACTACCAAATCAGTAGAATATAAAGCACCTAAAGCTTAGCAAAAACACGTCACAAAGGAATGTCTTCCTCTGACTTCACTGGAATTACTTCCTGCATGGGCCACACTTTGAGCGCAGTCACCAGAACGGTTTTCAAGAATTTCAAATATTAATTGGGTTATTACTTAGCTTGAAAATATATATAGCACAGTACACTTAGCACTACAAGATAATGATTCAAGATGATTCTCTTAAGAATAGTTTCCTTTCAAATTAAACCTCCTAATACTTACAGTAAGTATTTCATTTGTAAATTGCTACTTCACAGACATGCCCTATTAAAACACATCTTGAACCTCTTCCAATTGCTCAGCCTATGCTGAGCCATCAGGAAAACCTAACCTGTTAAGACAAAGAGGATTTTGAATAAAGCAATGTTGAAAATGAAGTATTTATTTTATTCTTAATTTTTAATGCTATTTTCTGCTTGTCACGCATGCCTGTAACATGGAGGATTACATAAGAAGCAGGAACATTCTTGCTGTCAAATCTCTTCCTGATCAATAGTTTCAATTTTCCAAAACAACATGAATAATAATAATAACTATAATGGTAATTGTTATTTTTTAATTATTGTCATCATTGATATTATATTAAAGCTAGATTCTTTGGGTTTTTTCCTATTATTTTATCATCTTTCTACCAATTATTTTTTTTTAAGATTTTATTTATTTGTGAGCAAGAGAGAAAGAAAGAGAACACAAGCAGGGGGAGCAGTAGGCAGAGGGAGAAGCACGCTCCCTGCTGAGCGAGTAGGATGTAGGACTGGATCCCAGGACCCTGGGATCATGACCTGAGCAGAAAGCAGACACTTAACTGACTGAGCCACCCAGGCGTCCCTATTGTTTTGTCATAAATCTTATGATGCGTTATTCATGGGTAAATAATATAGAATTTATGTCTAGTAAAACAATTTTTTAAATTTCTTCTTTCAACACACATGTTGAGAGCCAGGGGATTACTGGTCAATCTCACTGATAATTGAATATTAATGGAAAATATTAATAGATCTTTCTCTAAACCAAAATGCTTCAATAATCTCAATACATATTTGGAATATATAAGCCATGAAATGCTTAACAGAACAAATACATTTTGAAATTTTCAAAGTCAAAGGGTTATACCTTGACTTAATGGCTCAGAAAACCAAGGTTTTAGAAATTAATTTTCTTCTTCAAATTTCAGGTTATTAATTCCCCCAAGTGCTTTTGATAATGCTTCCCATGACACTGCTGGTGATTCCACTGGTAAATGAGCAACAACTAAGTGCCAAATACAGCATCAACTCTTCCTATGAATTTTCTAGGAACAATGATGCCCTTGCTAAATCTTAAGATTTATTTTCCTGTCTAAAATATATATGTGCCTATATACATACACACATATATAATATACATTTCCTATCCAATATATATATATATATGTGCACATATGTACACATATATATTTCTTATGTCCACATATATGTATATATGTGGACATATATATATATTTCTTATCTCCTGAGGACTGAATGTATGCAACGCTAACAACAGTGGCAAAAACAGGCATAATCATTACAACTATCACTTATTCATGATATGCCAAATAAAGTCATAAACTCTTCAGAGAAATTTTCCAATTTGTTATTTTTCCCTTTCATTCTTCCCATCATTTCTTCCTTCTTTCTTTCCTTCCCTCTTTTCTTTCTTCCTTCTACACCCATGGACCTAAATCAACCATGTATTTAAGACTAATGAACAATAGTTCCCACTCTCACGAAACTTGCATTTCTTTGTAAAAAGGGAGTAAGGCATGGCAGAATGAGGAAATCAGTAAACACATAAAGTAATACATAAATTCAGTTAGTGTATAACAGCTGTTAAGACAACTTGGAAATTTGCTAGGAAGCACCTATTTGGGAAGGTACATGTAAAAGAAGGTGGTTCTTTACATGGAGTTGTCAAGTAAGGTCTTTCTTGGGACATATTATTTGAAATGCATCCTGTATGTGGCAAAGGACCAAGCCATCTGGAGGAAGAAACTTCCAGGAAAAAGGAACAAAAACTGAAAATCTTCAAGGTGGAATGAGCCTAGTGTATTAGAAGGAAATCAAAACCAGTGAGAAAAATTCAATGTGTTGTGAGTAACAGTCAGGAGCCTTGCTGTATAGGATGTTGAAGACCATAGGATGAAGTTTACATTGTACTGCCAAACTGGCATATAAATCAAAAATCTATTAAATCAAAGTTATTAAGATTACTTCTGCATTAATTTTAATATTTGTTGTTACGATATTCCTAATGATACTTTTAAATTTATAAAATTCAGGTATAAATATTCTATCATTTGATCTTCAGAACAGACCTGGGAATAATCTCTAAGCTGTATATGGGGAAGCCAAGCTTGAAGAACTAACCTATGGTCAAGGAGTTACTGAAGTTTAAACCTAGGACAAAACCTCAGGGTTTTGGACCGCTTACATTCTCTCCACTATACAAAGCTCATCTTTTACTTTGAGTTCCAAATCAAAATAAAAAGTGTATGAAAACTTGGGTGTTTAGAATTGATTTAAACTCAAGGGACTAGGCTATAACAATCTATCAGAGTTTTACAAATATGAATATGCTTATAATATTGATTCAAAATCAGATGATCAATGTCTAGAAAATTCTCATCTCCACAGATTGCACACCAAATACAAATAATAGATAAAAACTATTATTGGGATAAAATATTGTAGGAGTCTTTCTTTTGCACATATTGTAATTCAAAAAAGATGCCAGATTGCTTGGAACTTCAAGTATTGATGTTTTAATGAGTAGACTATTTTCTCTAGTGGAGCACATCCAATTAAATTTAGCATTCAGTCATTTGCTAAGGGAACAGTCTGCAGCTTCTAAATGATTCCACTTCTCCTTTGCTTTTCCCCCCCATTCCCAGATGCCAGTTTGATGACTTGTTTGTTTTTCTAAGAAGCACTGAATATCTCACTGGAATACATATTCATGGAAGAGAAGTCAAGGGTCTATCATATATAGTAGCTCTCCAGGATTTTTCTCAGATCTTCCCAGCCCTTCCTCTTTATTTACCTTTCCTCAAATTCCTCAGGACTCAGTCTTAACCTCTCTTTGTTTCATTCATTCATTTGGTCATAAAGTCATCAAATGCTTATTGAGTGCCTATCATGTGTCAGACACTATGCTACAAACCAGCAAACACCAGTGAGTAAAGCAAAAATCTCCATCTTCCTGGAGTTTTACAATTTATTATGAGAAATAGGAATAAAAAGGACATGACTAGTTGTGAAACGAAATATACAGAGGTCACTGTTGTGAAGTAAGAAATAGGGAATAAGATAAAAGGAAGAGGAAAGCAGTCATTTTGGATGGGGGGATTATAAAAGATATTTGTGAGCAGAAGATACTTGCAGAGGGACATGAATGAATGGGAAACAAGACACAGAAAGATGTAGTGAAATAACATTACAGGTAAGAGAAAACATATAAATTGCTATGACACAGATGAGTTGAGCATTCAATGTTTCTGAGGAAAAATAAGCAAAGGAGAGAAGGGTTGAGGATGTGGTCAAGAAGGTAGACAGGGTAAGAAAATAATGGAGGTGAACAGGCTCCAGGGCCAGGTCTGGAATAAATTCTGACTACCCTGGCATACCACTAGAGAGCTCTGCATGGGAGACTGACATGTTCTGATTTTCAGCTTTAAAAGATCATTCTGGCTTCCAGGTGGAGAATGTACCAAAGACACACAAGAGTAAAGGAAGGAAGACATTCTAGGGAAGATGTTATTTCAGTAACCCAGGAGGAAATTCATTGTTGCTGAGTTGGGCGTTTATTCTGAAGCTGGGAAACTTGTTCAATTTGAGATCAATTTTTAAATTAGAGCAAATGGAGAGGATTTGATTTTGGATTGGATAACATATCTGAGAGAGTGACAAAAGATGACATGTGTGTTTTTGGTGTAGATATGGTAACCCCTTAAGATGAGACAGACCTGACAAGAAGTTGTATTTGGGGGTGCTTATAAAGGTAGAAGCAGGTCTTTATGCAAAAACCAAGATACTTTCATTCTTTTTGAACTGGTTAAATGCCAGATGTGTATGTGGTATCTATATGGAAATACAGGATAGGCAATGGACACACAAATTCAGTGCTCAGAGAGAGCTCTTTGCTACTGAATTCTACTTTGCCTTACTAGTAAGACTCTATGCTCACTTCTTTTGAATAAAACACTGACCATAGGCTTGGGCCCTTACGTTCAGATATTCTAAGAATCTGGTCCTAGATTTTAAAAACTTATGAGCTGATAAATATTTATGCCCCAGTCTTCTAAACTAAGGAAAAACAGGGTATAAATCCTGTGTTTTGAAGCCGTAAGGTTATAATCTGATGGTATACATGGATGACCCCGAGGGTCCATTTAAATAACTCCTTAGTAAAAAACATTTGTTCAAATTACCCTCTGTCATTTCTCCCTTAGAAAAAAAATTAAGCAGAATTCACAGCAACACTTTAACCCCTCTGCGATTCAAAGATTCATGAAAATGCTTCTACACTTAGAAAATTTTGTATTCAAAATGTCATAAGTATAAAAAAATACAGTAAGACTCACTAAACTTGTTATTCATTCTTTTTCTCCTTCTTATTCAATTTTTCTTGTTTTTTTATGAACATTTATACCCTTGGGATTGGAGGGTCTTTCAAATATATTTACCACAGCTAAGTTAACACCCTTTAAGCCTAAAAATGAAGAAAAAAAATGATAGCAGTCGGAAGGTGTGGGCGAGCTAAGTAGGGGCAGACTCTCTCAGTACCTCCAGGTGGGACAAAAAAGCATATTTTGTAGATCAAAAACACTTCTGGAGTCTGATATGTTTTGAAAGCTTCCCACAAAGCAGTTTAATATAATCCATCAGTGGTATAATTACAGCAGAATCTACAGCACAATAAAATAAACCTATAAACCTTAATCCATTTCCATACAAATATATTTACTAATGAAATCAGGAAAATGAATAAAAACTATGTACAATGGCAGGCTGTGCTCAAAAAAAGCTTCCATTCCACACAAGTTCTCCATAGGTCTCTAAAATATTATGCCATTTATGCAATTACAATCAGCTACTATTCTTAGGGGTCAAAGGCCCCAGAAAAATAAATGGAGATACTGCTTCAGTAAAGACGGCTCAATCAATCTGGAAATGTTTCTGCTTGGAGGATGGCATACTCTAATCTGTGTAGCAGACAATGGAGTTTCATTAAAAATCCTGATTTCACAACTCATTATGTGATTGTCAGTCACATGAATGCATCCTGTCTCAATCTTGATGGTCTAGGCTTTGTACTTCTGCAGAGTACAAGCCGCTGTGTTCCACTAGAAAAGGGAGCATAACCAGCCTTTCACGCTTGTTCTGAGAGGAGTGATTAGGAATATCATAAAGAATTCAAATATTCGGATCTAAGTGACAATTCTTCCAGGAAATAATAGTATCTAACAACAGGACAAACAGGGGTAGATGAATGCATAGAAGAATAAAAAGAAAAACTAACACAAATAATAGGGACCAGACATTGATGACATTGTGTATCACAACAAATATCCCTGAAAAATCATCACATCCTCCCTTATAGGTCTGAGAGTTTGCACGTCTAGCTCCACAGGGCCTAAACCCACTTTTGTTAGCTTGGTAAAGGCAAAAATACTTCCTTTCATAGAGAGATAAATAATCAATAAAAATATCCATCTATGTTCGCTAACATTACTGGCTCCACATGGAAGGCATTTTGGTCCCTGGATAGTTACATCTTTGGCAGCAGCCCAATTTCTGCTTATAAACCCCAATTAAATGGTGGGAGGAAATATGCAGTAGACCTGCTAGAAAACTCACATTCAGAGGGCAGCCCGGGTTGTATATAGCTGGGAAAATAATGTCAAGTAACAGTCTGAATATTGAGGCAGGAGTTAAAAAGGGAAAGCAAACAATGTTTTCTAAGTAGGAATGAACAAAGACAATAAAGATTGCCAGACAAAATGGATTCAAGCAAGGCATTCAGATAGCTTTCTCCCTTATCCATGGGGGATCCCTTCCAAATCCCCCAATGGATGCCTGAAACCATGGATAGTACCCCCGTATGTACTGTTTTTCCTCTACATACACACCTAGGATAAAGTTTAATTTATATATTAGGAACAGTATGAGATTAACAATAACATAAGAATATAGAGCGATTATAACGATAAACAGTTGGCCCTTGAACATGGGTTTGAATTCCATGGGTCCATTTACGCATGAATCTTTTCCAGTATTGTACTATAAATGTATTTTTCTTAAGATTTTCCTTGCTTTTTTAAAAGATTTTATCATTATCTATTTATTTGACAGAGAGAGGCACAGCGAGAGAGGGAACACAAGCAGGGTGAGTGGGAGAGAGAGAAGCAGACTCCCTGCAGAGCCGGGAGCCCCATGCGGGGCTCGATCCCACCAGCACCCTGGGATCCTGAGCTGAAGGCAGACGCTAAACGACTGAGCCACCCAGGCGCCCTCTTAAGATTTTCTTAACATTTTTTCCTCTAGCTTACTTAATGCAAGACTATGGTGTATAAAAGATAACAAACAAAATACGTATTAATCAGCTGTTTACATTACCGGTGAGGCTTCTGGTCAACAAGTTACGAGTAGTTACATTTGGGGGGAGTCAGAAGTTATGCGCAGATTTTTGGCTGCGCCGAGGGTCGGCGCCCCTGACCTCCACGTTCAAGGGTCAACTGTACTTTTACTCAAGTTAGATAAATGCGGTCTCTCTCAAAATATATCATGGCAGTGTACTCACTGTTGTTGGTCTGATATTGGCAGATGATAAAACGCCCGCATGAGGAGTCTTTCACATGGTGAAAAACACAGGGTCTGTGGGTAGAGTCAGGCCGCTATCGACCTTCCGATGATTCGTCAGAAGGAGGATCACTGGCTTCCGGAAAGCGAAACTGCGGATAAGGGGAAACCGCTGCGTTTTCCTTTAGAGTCCACCTGCAATAAGACAGAGACAGCAGCTGATGGTGATTATGGGGAGTGTATCCATGATTAGAACGTAATTCTAAATACTAGACAAACCTGTGGTGAGAGCGGCTCTGACAGTCTTTACAAGGTGGACCGAAGAGAGCAGGGATTTACTCAGGAGACATAAATTTCCTACCCTATAAATCCAAGCCTATTTCTCACACCAGCCAAGGATATTGACATGTCTTTCTCTTACCGGTGTGATTTTTGACCTGGGAGTTTCTTGATGGTATAGCTTCTTCCATGGATTGTGAGGAATCTTGGCAAGAAGGACATCCTCACCTATAGAATACTTTGAGAGTTAAAAAAAAATAAGACACTCATTTCTCAAGACCATCTACTACTATTTCCAGGAAAAACTCCTATCGAATACAAAATCTATAATATGTATAATCAGATGGGGTGCCCAGTAAATATCTGGGTGCTCTGCTGGGCATTTTGGAAGAGCTCATGCTCAAATTCAAACACTTACAATCAGCACGGAAATTGTAAGCTTATCAAGGTGGAAATGAGGTTTAGAACCTGGACATTCAGGATAACAGAAGCAGGGAATGGATGACCCAAACCCAGAACCTAAGTTCAAGAAGTAGAGGTCTACTTTTGCTACATGTGGATTGCTATTTCATTTAGATAACCCCTCTTTATGTTTAATAATTCCCTAGATACCTGAAGAACTATTCGCTACACAATGTCCAGAATACAAAGACATTCTGTCCCATCTTGCTTCTCTACAATGAACTGTACTTACCCTTTAAAAAAAAAAAAATTAGGCATTAGCTTTTTCCACCTTGATTTCCATAAGGGGGAAATATGTTTTTAGACTGGTTCCTTTTTACAACATATATCTCTCAGATACTTATTTATGTTGTTGACCTCACCAAAGTGACGTGCTTATAAGCCTGACTTCTATCTTTTTCTGCTCAGCCTTAGCACTGTTCTTGGAAGGTGAAGGATTCTCAGGAAGTTTATGTTCAATGAATTTTTAGTCTGGCCACAGAATACACCCAGCAATCATTTTTAAAATCCCATTTCTGATATTCACAAGGTTGCAAAGACCAATTGTTTTTTTGATCAATGAATTAGCTGCGTTCAGTGACTCCGTATCCAATAATCCTGACCATTCACAGTTGGAAAGCACACCACTGTTTGTGATTCCATCTTTTCTCTAACTCATGCTCACTGGGTGATTCCCCTGTACGCCTAATCTTCATCTTAGTCTTCTCTCTCTCTATTCTCCTTCCCCTGCAAAAGCCTCAGCAAGAAAGGGTATTAAGGATGTCATAAAAAGTAGAGTATCGGTGGCTGGGTTGGGGACAATGGGGAGGGTATGTGCTATTAAGTGCTGTGAAATGTGTAAGCCCGAAGATTCACAGACATGTACCCTGGGGCAAATAATACATTATATGTTAATAAAAATAAAAAAAAAAATAAAAAAAAATAAAAAAAAAAAAAGTAGAGTATCACATTACATCCTCAAGGAACTTTGATTACTGTGATATAACAACCATTCTCTCTCTCCTTCATAAAAGGCTGTCTTAAGGATATTTTCAAAAATGTCAATTCAGCTATTAACTATTCATGTTAGAAATATGCTGTGCTAAGTAAATATGACAACAGTAATAATCATACCACTAATGATACAAATTTAAACTCCTTCAGTTCAAATGCAAACAAAAAAATGAAACAAAAAACCTCCAAAAGCAAAAAAACAAACCCCACAAGGGTCAGTCAGTAAGAAATATAGAAGAGCAGGTAAATTTTCAATTTGTCTATGGCCAGAAGCTCAGATTTCCCTAGGAGCAAGTTTTGCTATTGAGTTATCCTATCATGTTATCCTATCCTATCATTGAGAATTAGGTATCTGGATTTTTACACGGAATCCTTCATTCAAAATATAAAGTCATATGTTTCCTGATGTCATTGAGAGAGCTATGTTAGGAGAGTTCAGGACATTTTTGTGACCATCCTCAAAATAAGGACTTTAGCTAGATACCATCTAGCATTTCTAATACCAACACTTTTACCATTCTAAACTATGGCACGTCATGTACTTAATTGAGAGAGTGAACAGTGTATTGAAATCAGAAACACCCTAAAATTTTAATTACCATAACAGTGCCAACTGGAATACCTCTTATCCATCATCATCAGTATCATCAGTTTAAACACAGTTTTCATTTTTACATGGAAGTCTGCATTGTTTCCTATAAATGCTGCATTTTCCTTTCTGGAAGGATGGATAATATTACAACTAGCAACCAATGATCTCAGAAGGCTGCCATTAAAGACACTTAAAACAATTAGTCTGCACTTGAATTCCTTCACTAAGTTGCATTTCTGGTTCCTGCATAACAAGGTAATAATAAGCAGCTTAGAACGATTGGTGTCCTGGTAACTTCCAGGATACTCTTGCTAAAAACAGAGCCACCAGGAAGTAGGAAGGTTAAATTTCTGCGAAGGATATCAATTACACTTTCCGGCTCTACTCCCCAAACCCTCCCTTGTGAAAGTGTGTGGCTATCAAATTGAGTAACTCCCCTTTTACTACTGATTGAGTAAAAACTGTTATTTGTTCCAAGTATAAGAATTATTTTAGTTGATAAATATATATATATAAATAATTTCTTTAGGACGTACTTAAAGAACATTTAACATTTTCCTACTATAAACCATTGATCACATACGCACATTTCAAAGATATTAAGAACTGATATAAGCCTGACACAGTAATAAGCTTTACAGATACATCAGTAAACATAATGCAATACTTTCATTCAAGGAATATACAAGAGATTAAGGTAAACTTAACTGGTATTTTCATTAAAGACACATTGTGTATATGTGTGTACATGTGTGTGGAGGGGTGCTCTAATCATGTGTGCAGGTATATATTTTTTTAAGATTTTATTTATTTATTTGAAAGAGAGACAGTGAGCGAGAGCGAGAGGGCATGAGTAGGGGAAGAGGCAGAGGGACAGAGAGCGGGACAAATGGAATCCCCATTAAGCAAGGAGCCTGACATGGGACTCAATCCCAAGCCCCTGGGATCATGACCTGAGCAGACACTTAACCAACTGATCCACACAGGCGCCCCAACAGATGCCTTTTCTAAGGGTTCCTTACTCCTATGTAATGACATAGTGGACAGTCTTGCAGCCATACAACCTGAGGATGAGCCTGTAACTCCAGCTTTAAGAGCTAAATATCCTTTGCTTAAGTAATCAACCTCGGAACTTAATATGACAATATGACACGTGGAATATAACGATGGCTAACCAATTTTGTTTTGCATGTGAAAATTCCTTTATATAACATGCGACATTTCACAATTTATACTTATAATTTGAACAAACCATCTTTAACATCACCAATGTCTATGCGTTTTCTTTTTTGTCACCTTTCCTCTGTGAAATTTCTTGCACAACCCCTAGAAACCTCACATGTCAGCACTAATGTGCTGTCTAATCACAACTTTGTTTGCTCTTGCAGAAATGACATCTTTGTTACTGTCCAACCCGAGTCACTAAAAACAGTTTCTCATGCCCTATACCAAAGCACTGTTTATCCATCCAGGGAACTTTATAACAATTGCCCCAAAATTGAAGAAAATATAAACAATGACAGCTAGAATGCCAGCTGCCCATTTCTCACCACAAAATAGGCATAATGCAAGATATTCAAGAATCTAACTTGGACAACAAAAGGACTAAAACTTCGAGTGCTCAGCAGTTTACAATCTTTTTAAAGATACTGCTAATGCCTTTACCCAAGAGTAGACAACTTTTGATGAGGGCAACCTAAGATCTGTTTAAAATCAATAATGTCTGTTACTTTACTCTTCGAATATGATGTTAGGAAATGTAAAACAATTGCTAAAAGTTACATCAATTACACATGAATATAGAGTAGATGATGCACTGAATCTATCCTGTCCCCCCCCACCCAGTCCCTGAAATAACTCACTTGAGCGTGAAAGTCAATTTACATTTTTTTTCAATTCAAGAAATGGAATTTTCATTTTGTGTCATATTCATAAAAAAACTCATATATAACTCAGCAGGGTACTCACATGTGCTTAGAAACAATATTAGGTATGGGAATTACCTTTTGTACCATAAAGACAAAATTACTCACTGAGAAATAAGATTTTAAAGGATCTTCAGGAAGCAAACGAGGAAAAAAAAGATACAGGATTTCATCCGAGACTGAACTGTTGTGTTGTTCGTCTGCAGGCTAGCCTCATCCCTCCTGTTTCAATTTTACATCTCTACTTAGATTCTCTTCTCTCCCAGGAGCACGAAAAGCTGTTAGATTTTAATGAAGACGTGTTGCGGAGGGAGCCATGGGGCTAGAAATATGAGTTCGAATCCTGCAAACTGTTTCTTAGGAACAAAAACATGAAAAATTAGGTATAAAGGGATTACAGATACAGGTGCAGTTAGAGCAAAGTAAATTTACTTAATATGATACAATAACCATTTTCTATGTTATTAGAAAATCTCTAAAATTATCATTCTAATGATTGTATCATATTTTATAAAGTAGATGCACCATAGGCTACTTAACCCATTCCCAGTTGGAGACATTCATATTTTCTCCCCTATTTTGTACTGCAGTAAAACATCTTTGATCTTTCATGTTTCCCCTTTCCCCACACTCTTTATGTAGTCAGAATGTTTTTCTTGGTTTATAGTCACAGAAACATATTTATCAGGTCAATACCTATAAACATTTTGAAGCTCTTGCTTATATTGCCAAGTTGCTTACCAAATGAATTATAAAATGTAGCTTTATAAAAAAGTGATTATTTCACTGAATCTCTGTGAGCACTGGCTGTCTTCTTTTTAACCTTAACTAAATTATAAACAACATGACTGGTATGCATAGGCAGTGATATTATGGAAATGGACCCAAAATCTAAATTTCTCAGTGATTCATTCACTACTCAAATGTTGATAAAGTTTGGTCAGAATAGAAAAAAATCTTGGGAAGAGCCTCGAACAAAGTTCTAGGACTCCTTATCTCTCCCAGGTATATTGAGGTATAATTGACAAATAAATAGTAATATATTTAAAATGTACAATATGGGGCACCTGGGTGGCTCTGTGGGTTGGGCCTCTGCCTTCAGCTCAGGTCATAACCTCAGGGTCCTGGGATTGACCCCCGCATGGCCCCGCATAGCTCCATGCTAAGCAGGGAGCCTGCTTCCTCCTCTCTCTCTGCCTGCCTCTCTGCCTACTTGTGATCTCTCTTTCTCTGTCAAATAAATAAGTAAAATCTTTAAAAAAAATAAAAAATAAATAAATAAAATATACAATGTGATGGTTTGATATCTTTATACACTATGAAAAGATTCCCATGTTTTTTCACTATAGCTTAAGAAAGAGGCACATACTGGGGCCTAATGTCAAAGAGATTATATGACCATTTGGAACCACCTTTGCCTTTATTAAAATTTTTTATTATTGAAATTTTCTTAACATGCCATATTATATTAGTTTCAGGTGTACAACATAGCAATTAGACCACTGTATATATATTATGCAATATTCACCATGACAAGTGTAGTTACCATCTGTCACCATATGTTATTACAATATTATTGACCATATTCCCTATGCTGTACTCTTCATTCCCATGATTTATTTTATTTTACAACTGGAAGATTGTACCTCATATTCCCCTTCACCTACTTTGCTTATTCCCCATAACCCTCCCCCTCTGACACCCACCCGTTTATTCCCTGCATTTATGAGTCTGTTTCTGTCTTTTGTTTTTTCATTTGTTTGTTGGATTCCACCTTTAAGTGAAATCATTTAGCATTTGTCTTTATCTGATTTCTCTTACTTAGCACAATACCCTGTAAGCTCATCCATGTTGCTACAGATGGCAAGATCCCATTCTTATGTATGGCTGAGTAGTATTTCACTGAATATATAGACACCACATCTGTTTATGCATTCATCTATCAATGGACACTTAGGTTGCCTCCATATCTTGGTTATTGAAAATAAAGCTGCAATAAACATAGATGTGGACATATCTTCTTGCATTAGTGATTCTGTTTTCTTTGGGTAAATACCCAGTAGTGGAATGTTTTCTAATCCAAGGAAGTATTACCAAAAAATGTTAGGAACTGAATATAATGCAAAAGGCATTTGTTAGGGATGGCTGGAAGTATATGCATACCTCATTCAAAAAAGCAACGTGAAAATAAGCTATTTGTAAAACTGTCATAAGCTTATGCAATGTTGTATTTCACATATTACCAAAGGTTTACCAGATAGAGCCATGAATGTCTCAATTAATGACAAGAAAATATCTGCTTAAACATCAATATTATATATATATACCCAAAGTCAGCATGGTTTGGTAGATTAAATACAAGCTTTGACATTATACAAATCTGGATTAAAAATATGGTTGTGCTACATGCTGGCTTTCTGATTTGGACAAAGTTCTTTAGCCTTTCTAAACTGTGTGTGAAAATTTCTAGCACATGATAGGTGCATAACAAAGGGAGATAAAGCATGAAGAATGGACCAGATAATCTAACCAACATACCTTCTAGTTATTGAGTGACTGCTGTAGTCCAGATTAAAGAACTCCACTATTGATGCAGGAGAGTTGCAGTTATGGGATTTAGATTCATTACAGTATCTCTGTATGTATGTATCTCTGAACATGGTTATCACAAATGCAGGCAAATGCAAACATTAAGAATCCTGGAATTAATGTGTGATCAGAGGTTACTAAAAAATAAGCAATATAATCACAACCCCTCCAAATAGGATGGGTCCCCTATCTGTCATGCCACATATTTCTGGGGACTATATTTCAGCTACTAACAATGGGATCATTGAAACATTCTTTGGACAAACTGGCAAGTGAGTCTGACAAACATAATTATACTGAGAAAGTAAGATCTCAGTTCTCAAGGAAGGTAATTCAGAGACTTCAATGCTAGGAGAAGAAAAACTGGTTTAGCTAAAAGGGGCAATGGAGAAATAAATTAGTACTGCAAAAGTATCATTCATTCATCTATCCTGTCATTTGCAAAGTCTGAGGGTCAGCTGGGATTGACTGGACCCAGAAATCTGTTGAGATGTAGTATGTGAGTCAGCCATTTCTCTCATACAAACTTCTGCCTTGCTAGAAGAAAAGTAGTAATCATGATTATGAACACACCATTTTCTTATAGAAGAGAGAGGAAAATCAAGGATATATAGATAGAACAAATAGTATTTACCTGCTAGCCTAAAAACATTATCTAAAATTAAAAGGTACAGTAAAGAGAAATTGAAATGAACCATCCAAGTGTCTTCAGCCATCCAAGATGGCTCCCTCAGAGGTTATGGTCTTCATTCATTCATTCAACTTTAACTGAAGGACTACTATGTACAGGTGTTAGTAGCATCAGAAATTATATGACCCTCAGTGAATCTCATGGTCTGGTAAGGGAGATCAACAAGTAAAAAAGAAGCCCAATGCAGTGAAATACATACTATGATGGATGGTTTTACAAAATATCAATGGAAGTAGAATGGTAACCCTCACTGGATTTCCATTTTATGCACAACTAAAGAATATTTTAATCAACATTTTCTGAGCTCTTACTATCTGAAAGGAAAGTTGAGGTTTTTTGGCTAGGAAGAGTAGCCATCCCCACACTCAAGAATGCTCTTGACATGAGGGAGAGGCAAAAGCAACCAATTAATTATTAAAAGATTTTTCATATTATATCTCACAGATATATGTATAAAACAAATATTCATAGAAAAGAATCCCTTCATTGGACACTGTGAGGAATCATGCCATAATTCTGATATCTCTCTGCTGAACTTGGTTCATTTGCCAATGATGTTGCTCAAATATTGTGCCCAGAACTGAATGTGGTATTCTGCAGTAGACTTTGATATCCCCACAGGCAAAGGAGATGTAATAGAAGAGACATCTCTCCCAGTAGGACAGATGACAGCTCAGCATCTGTTGATCCAGACTGGGTTGTAGGATTATTTTCCTTCTGGATTCTATGCTGTAAGTGAAGAGTGAAGGAGAGCCTTCTTCTAACACCCAAATGGCTTTAGGGAACATTTTTAAAATGCAATTAATTTCATGTATTTTAAACATAAGTATAGGCAGGGCTCTTGTTGTCTTTTTCCCTCTTATAGGAATTAAATTCACAATATGAAACTTAACCTGTCTATTTTTTCTTCAGTGAACCGCATGGGCTCAGTAGGACACATCCCATTGGTGCTATCCCACTAACCTCTCGTCACCTGTCTGATGCTGTGTCTCTCCCTGCCCTTGCATGACTCACACGCCATCCTCACTGGCACTATATCTAAAAGTTGCCCTCAAATCTCTAGCCTGGAAAGTGTTACTGATGTCCCGAGGCTTTTGCAAGGATTGCTTCTCAATTTAAATAAAACATTATTGTATTCCTGTCTACAGGTACTCCCGGGCCTATGCAGATGATGGTATCCTGATACTTTACTTAGGAAAAGAAAAAGAATCCCGAAGCTTTCTTTGCTGCCTTGGGTAAGACTTCATTTCACTGGCTTGACAGGAGTCAACTGTCTTCCATGGTGTAAATAGTTATGTGGTCCCTCACGTGCCCTTGTTTTTGCTGTGATCAGTCAGGTTAGGAAAACCACATGTTTCCCAAGCTAGCTAGACAAGGAAAATTCCATTTTGTTAGCTCTTGATAAGGATATCTTGGTTATATTATTATCCCTTGCTTACTTGCAGAGGATGGCAGTGCTAAAGGTGTAGCCACTGGCTGGCATCTGAGAGGTCATTTGAACATTAAGGTCAATGAGGTTAGATTTGAGCTTGGTAAAATTTTCTCCAGGTCAAACAGTAGCAGAAAATGCTAACATAATCTTTGGCTGAAATTTTACTTGTGCAATATAAAGAAGAGAGGTGAGAGTCCTACTCTACTTTTCAGCAATCAGTATCCTCTCTGGACCATTTATCACATACACTCTGAGAATGATAGAGAGCAACGCTGACTCATTGCTATAATTCTTTCTCCACATAAAGAGTTTTCTAACAAGCAGAAATATAACTCAAGGGGGTCTGAATTCCTAGACATTGAAGGTATTAAAGAGGACATGCCATAAAAATTCAAAGTTTAGATGGTTATGGCAGTCACTAGATGACTTTGGTATACCTGGCCCTGAAATTCTATCATCCTGTATCTTTGAGCAATCTCAGGTCATAATGAGCTTCACTCCAATGCCTAAATGAGATCCTTCTTCCAAGACCCTTATCTAGCTACAGACACTACCGTCACCAACACTCCAGCTAGCAATCCTCCAAAAGCAGGCCCGGATACCAGATTTGAGTACAAGTAGTTCACTAGGTTAGTGCAGGGAACATTGACAGGAAGTGAAGAAGTGACACAGGGAGCAAAGTTAGCCAAGAAAGAATACATCACTAAGCCAAATAACTGTGGGCAACTGGAGTCTTAATCTCAGAAGGGAAGGTCTGGATCATGGTGCAAAACTCAGGCTTTAGACATTCCATATGGGTCAGGGGACAAGTATTTACACACCATGTGCTGTAAGTCACTGGTTTAGGGTTACTCCATCATGGTGTCCTTTCTCCAGCACTTCTGGACTACTCTTGACCAGAGCAAGGTGGCTCTCCATGGTCACTGAAAGAAGGCTTAAGCATTGATAGGTAGTTCCAGGCAAATAGAAGATGTATAGATATATCTATATCTATCTACATAGATATATATAGTGAGGTCTGATGGATAGGTATTGGCAAGTCTTCCATATCCATTGTTCCACATATTTTCTAAGTTTCAGATGCTAAATTCCAGAATGTTTCTCATTTATCCAAATAGGGGCAACTATTAACCTAACTCTCCTGGAATCGTGTTTTTCCTGATTGTGGTCACTCTGTGATCCAGGTTTATCAAACTGCACCTACAGTATTGTGACAAAACAGGTGCTAGGAGTTTGTATACTAAGGGAGGATGCTCAACATAAGGAGTCAAACAGTTACAGCCTTCAAAAAGTATCTTGTCATCAATACCATATTTTAAGAACAATCCAATGTTTCTTATTTCTTTTCTAAAACAATGTGTTAAATTAGAGATAAAAATAAATATATCTTGGGGCGCCTGGGTGGCTCAGTGGGTTAAAGCCTCTGCCTTCAGCTCAGGTCATGATCTCCGGGTCTGGGATCGAGCCCCGCATCGGGTTCTCTGCTCAGCAGAGAGCCTGCTTCCTCCTCTCTCTGCCTGCTTGTGATCTCTCTCTCTATCTGCCAAATAAATAAAATCTTTAAATATATATATATATCTTAAACCTTTGTGATCCCCAAAGTCAAAGAAAGTACCAATTAATATTTTGGTATCCTTCTCCCTTTCTCTCTGTCTCCCTGCCCCCTTCCCTCTCTCCTTCTCCCTTTCCCTCTCTGCCTCCCTCTCTCTCTCTCTCCCACATACACACAATTAATTGAGTTTACCTGAAAAAAAGGTGAATTTAAATGAGTTCAATTATATCAAGTTTAGTTATGTATAAAGAATCAAAATATATATAAGCCCAAGAAAGACATCCAAACTACAAGTAGAATATTTCTGTTGAGATCAGAATATGACTATAGAATTTTGATTCAAAAGAACCAGATGGTTAATTTCCCATTTAAAAAAAAATGAGTACTTTTGAATGCCTGGTACATATGTTAATATGTCGTGATTGCCAAGATCACCCCCAGGAGAAAAATGCCAAGTGAAAATAGCATGTACATTCTCCCATTTGTGTGAGAAAATATAAACATGGACTTCTATACTCACAACTGATTTCATATGGAGGTAGTATTTCTAGAAACACGGGATCTTTTTCCTTTTATTTTGAAACTCAGAGAAAAGTTACAAAATAGTACAAATGAGAGTAATTTGCCCCAAACTCCTGAATAAGTAAGATTATTTTCTAACAACAAGAACATTCTCCTACATAATATGACAGAACCATACAAACTTAAAATATTAACTTTGCTATCTTATTACTATTTAATCTTCAGGCAATTTCACCAATGTCCTCTTAAAGTTCTGCCAGTTTTCCCAACAAATATCTTTTACAGCAAAAATGTCCAATCCAGAGTCTTTCTGACAACGAACATAGTTGTGATCCTCCATTAGTTTCCACTGATCTAGAACGTTCCTCAGTCTTCTCTTGACTTCCGTAACCAACAATGCGGACCTTCCCTCAGTTTCAGTTTGTCTAATGTCCCTGCATTATTAGATTTAGGTGATGTATCTTGGGCAACAATATTCCAGTCATAATGCTGTGTTTTCACTGAATCCTCTCGGGTGGCACTGAATTTCAATGTATTCTATTACTGGTGATGCTAATTTTGATGACTTGATTAAGGGGGTGTTTCCAGGCTTCCCTACTACAAAGTTATTTTTCCATTATAAATAATAAGTATTTGGGGGAGAGATATTATGAGATTATGCAAATCTCATTCCTCATCAAACTTTCAATTAATTTATTCATATATTTATATTACTATGATCCTATGGATTCTTTTTATTCCAGGGGTTTCAATCCATTACCTTCATTATTTAATGTGATGCTGAAATTCATTCAGATTTGGCCAGAAGGAGCGCCTTTAAGCTGGTATCTGTGTTAGTTTTATATGCCCTCATCATTTTTATTTTCTGGTTTATTTTTTCCCGCTTTAGCCTTGGAATCAGCCATTTCTCTAAGAGCCCTGATTCCATTTAGTAAAATATTGTACTTAGAAACCATGATCTGGGCACTAGGTATGCTCTTTGCTATTGGATGTCATAGCTCAGGCTCTTTCAGTGGACAGAGATAGAAATACATTTACTTATACTTATGCATAGACATAAGTCTCACATTTATATTTATATCCAGTCTCTATCTATTGAAAACTACAAGTTCCTATCTCATCTTTCAATGAACACCAGAGTTCATCACAGTTTTTTCCCACTTTTTGCATTTGAAACACTGGTACCTGACTGTGAGAAACCAGGCTTCTGTAATAATTAACATATTATGTTTTGATCCGTACTGTACAAGTAACCAATCTCTCTTCAGACTCACCCGTGTGTAGGTGGAGACCTTGCTCATCACATCCTGGTTCAGCTTTCCCTATGTCCATGCCCTACTACCCTCCCTCTTGGACTCTTTAACCCACATCCAGTAGTAGCCTCCTTACCTTTGGCACAGATTGATTCTTCATTTTGCTGTGACTCTGGTGAATGCTCTGGTCCATAGGAGAACCTCTTACCTCTTCAGGATGTCTGTCTTGCTTGGTCCCACCTGATGATTTTAGATAATCATTCAGGAAAAAAAGGAAGAATAATTGAGGAACTCAACTGCAGTTGCCACTAGAGAGGAGAATTAAATATTCAAAGATGAGAGAGTGCTTTGCTTTTTAGTATATACCCTTTCTAATGATTTGATATGTTTAACATGAATGATACCTTATATTCCTTTTCCAATTTAAAAGATACATGAAAAAATTTTTTTAAATTAAAAAAAATAAAAGATACATGAAAAGAGTATGATGGATGAATAAATATAAACATTTTTAAATGACAAACAGTAAAAATTTTATTATGAACACATAGTTACAGAATTATGTTCTTCCATGCCTGCCTTCAGGCAACTATGAATATTTTAGTTCATTCTAAGGAAGAAAAAAGAAAAGAAAAGAACAAGACAAGGCAAGACCTGGAAATGGTACCTCTAAGAACCTAGTAGTGAAATACCATGTCTTCTTTTTTAAAATTTTTTTTAGAGATTTTATTTATTTTTTTGAGAGACAGCATGAGAGAAAGCAAGAGCAGGGGGTGGGCTAGGGAGAAGCAGACTCCTCCCTGAGCAGGGAAGCAGGGAGCCCATGTAAGGCTGGATCCCAGGATCCTGAGACCCTGAGATAATGACCTGAGCTGAAGGCAGATGCTTAACTGACTGAGCCATCAGGTGCCTCAAAATACCATGTCTTCTAAATCAGTCACACTTGAAACTGTTTCAAAGCCTCCTGTAAATGATAAACAACTATGCAAAAGGAGGCATTGTTTTTATTCAGTAAGAGACACTAAACTGTCCAGCTCGTGTGGTCTTCACCGTAACGGGGCAAAGTAGAGGTGATCCGATTCTCAGGATTTCAAGTCAAGTGGGATAGAGAATGCAAACACAATGATACTCCGCATGGCCCTTTGGAGTCTGAGCGGTCTACCTGTAATGTTTCAAACCCCAGCAAGCTGCCCAGACCCTCTTTTATGTTACATCTGTCCTGTAAGAAATTAAAACTTCTCCATAAATAACAAATTGCCAATACCAAAAAATAAAGCGCCTAAGAGATATCTGTCATGGAAGAAAAAATTTATAAATATTCATATTTTATAGAGCAATCAAGATGTTGACGTTAATATTAGAGCAATAACTTTAATTGTATTTCAGCAAACGGATGCCAATTAGGAAACAAATTATCTCATAGAAGCATGTCTTGCACACAGTTTTGCCCTGAAGGTAAGCCGAGGGCTATGCCAGCTTCCTGAATTTTAATGTACAAATGAACACCTCCAAAATTATTAAAATTAAAAATAAGCATTTAAAGGGCTTTAAATTATGCCAAAATATAAATGACAGCTGCCTGCTTACTGGTAAAGGCAGAATATTTTCTCCCATAGATGGAAGAAGAAAATCACTTCTAAGAAAAAGTAAAAGAGGGCCATTTAGGCTGCAATCCCCACGTCGTTTCTGATCAAGAACTTAGAATTATAAATTGCCTTGCAAACCTCATTTGAACTTTCTAAACTCTTTAAAATTCCACATTGTCGAAAATAACAAGGTTTCACTTCACATTCCTCTTTGCCTTTCTAGAAAAATTCTGATGTGAAGATCCAACAGGGTAAGAGATATGCATTAAAAAACAACTGTTCAAAGGGATCCAGGAAAGATTAGGAAATTGCTGATATTTCGTGGTCTCTAAGAACCCTAATAATGCCTTTAATTCTGGTGTAATATTTCCCACAAGTTAAGGCTTACAGGCTAGACCAGGCTCTGTCCTCTGAATGCATGCTGTACAATTTGCTGGCACCAGGGAAACGTTGAGCATCCAGGGAGTTGGTTTTCCATTTGAGCTTTCTGTTTATTGCTGTGGCACATTGTGCACATTCTTGACATTGCATGGATCATGTTGCAAGGTAAGTATTTGACCATAATGGTCTCCCTCACTAGGATGAAGGCATCTCGTGGAAGTACCTTGTTTTTATAAGCATATCTGTGTTTTTAGTGGAATCTGGATTACTCCTCAGTAGAGGGTAACTCAGATGTCAGCTGGGATCTCCTAGGCTCCTGAGTGTTTATGTAAGTTTATCTGGAACACCTATGTTTATAACATGGAGAAGCCTAAAGCCTCCTCTACATTTAAGTAAGTTTCTAAGGAGGTGCCTGGGTAGCTCAGTGGGTTAAGCATCTGACTCTTGATTTCAACTCAGGTCATCATCTTGGGTGGTAAGATCGAGCCCTGCATCGGGCTCTGCGCTCAGTGGGGACTCTGCTTGAGATTCCCTCCCTCTTCCTCTGCCCCTTCCCCCACTTGTGCGAGCTCTCTCTCTCTCTAATAAATAAATCTTAAAAAGAGAAAGAGAGGGATAAAGCTTCTAGGAATTTATTTTTCCATGGAACCTTTTGTTTCTGAGTTCACACCTCTGAACAGGTGAGTTCAGACATGACCTAAATACACTGGTTTCAACATACACAAATCACTTACATATTTTTCCTTAAATAGAGTACACCTTACTGGGGTAACATTGTACTTTGCATGCCCAAATCGAATTGAACTTTCATCTCAATCATTCCTGTGTTAAGACAATCTTGCCAAAATCCCAGTCACGGGTTGTGCTTACACACTCTCCTGGTCCCTCTCCTTTTCTCCCTCGTTCCCATTGTCCCCTTTACCCCCAACACCCATGATCAAAAACAACAAATTTATATCTCTCTTTTGCCTTTTCTAATCTCCAAATTTTTATAAGTGTATCCTGCCTATCACCCTGAACCCTGAACACAGTTATCAAGCTATTTTATTTTACTAGATTGAAAAAAAAATGAAATCTCACCTATCAAGAGAGTTGAGAGACATACATTAAGGCTAGTCTATAACAAGGTGGTAGTAAGTGTTCAATGCATTAAAAGATAAAGAGGTGAAATAACATTGCGTGGATGATTTGTACAGCTGAACCAAGGTAGGGTCTGTTTGCCCAGCTCAAATATACAGAATAGTGTAATAATTGTTTATACCACAGACATGCTAATCTGCACTGGAAATTAGAAGTCACAGACTCATCCCTAGCGTGGGATTAATTCACTTCTGAGTTAGGACTTGAAGTAGTGAAAGCTATTGCTGAAATCGTTAAGCAAAGACTATGCTAGAAATGACAGAGCACTGAGTGTTGCTCAGGCTAAAATTATGGAAACAAAAGCTGGAAATTTCTTCCATACACATCTCTCTCTTCTTTTTCTCTAGCTAACCAACCTGTTTATTTCTGGGTACTCGTATGAGAACCTTTTGTTTTGTTTTCTTACTAATTAATTAATCTAGAGAGAAAGATTTCTACAGCCCCTTGATTTGCTTTCAAAATAGCACTCTAGTGATTGTCAAACAATCTTTATAAAACCCACTTTAGTTTCTACATTAAGTGATGGATCAACCACTAATAACTTGGGCACATCTGCCAAACTTGTAATTTGGAAGTTCACACCCAGGCTATGACAGGCTTCCATTCCGATGGCATTTCCAACCCAATTTTCAGAGTGGGATTTATGCTGGCCCTCAGTCAGTTTTTTTTTTTGTTTTTTTTAAAGATTTTATTTATTTGACAGAGAGAAACACAGCGAGAGAGGGAACACAAGCAGAGGGAATGGTAGCGGGAGAAGCAGGCTTCCCGCCGAGCAAGGAGCCCGATGCGGGGCTCGATCCCAGGACTCTGGGATCATGACCTGAGCCCAAGGCAGACACTCAACGACTGAGCCACCCAGGCGCACCCCCAGTCAGTTTTTAATGCCCCTGCTTTGTTGGAGCACTGGCATTTCATTGCATCGATGCAACTAATTCCTCAGAGAGGACTTTCAAATTGCTAAAGAAGGGCAATCCAACCTCCTGTGGATTTAAAATCCATGATGGTCCCAGTTCTTCTACTCCAAAGTCTGCTACAACTGCACATGTACTGGTTGGGACAGCAAATCTAGGAGCTGCTCAAGCATTATTGTTTTAAGGAAAGAGCCAATGAGCTGTAACCTTATGCCTCTACTGATATTTTTCTTAAACTGTGGCCCGTCTGCAATTTGTCTGGATTTTATGTTCTCGAAAGTGCACTAAGATAGTCACCAGCTTTATAGACTGTGCCACCTAAAAAATATTTGAAAGCTTTAAAATCAGACCTACAATCCCAAAGTCGGAGAAATTGTTTTCCTGAAGAGAGCCAACTTGCCAACGACCCTCTCACACAGGCTCCCTCTGAGGCATAAAATTGAATGCACCAAGACACTTGGTACTTATATTTAGTTAATTGTGGGTGCAATCAGCCAATTGAGGATACAATTAGACACTGCAATTAGCGGCTGTGGTCCAAATTATCGGAGGGAGGCAAAACAGGAGATCTAGTCAAAGCCTCTTTAAAGACGCAGGTCTGTGGATGAAATCACTGATGAAAGTCATTCAAATGAATATATCCATGAAGCCAAAGAGAAAATGGGAAAATCGCATAAGCTAAAACGTATTTGTGCAACAGTGGAATAATAACAGCATCACTTCACTTGCATATGTGTATGTATTTTTTACAAAGTGGCTATCAAAGTCATTGTATCACAGGCTTTTTTTTTTTACCTAAAAGACGTCCACTTCAACACCTAGTAGAAACCACAATATGCAATTTTGAAGCAAAGATAGAAGAAAAGTCTCTTCCACTAGTATATACCATCTAACTGAGATCAAATAGTCTCTTTCCTGTTATAATTCCACAATTTAATAAGGCAAAAGGGGAGGAGAACTAATATTTACTTACCATCTCCTATGTTCCAAGACATGCAGTGGACAATCGACAAATGATATTACATGTAGTCCTCATAATGGGAGAATTTGTTTCTTCTTTTACAGATGAAGAAACTGAGCCTCAGTGGAGGTAATGTTGATGAAGCTCAATAGCACTGAGGAAGTCTATCAAAAAAAAAAAAAAAAAGGGGGTATCAGACCCCAAACAACGGCTTTTTCCTCAAAATTACAATCTTCCAAACATGTGGCTTATTGCCTGTAAAATTGGAACACCACCAAACCTAAACTCTGGAAAATATAGTTTAAACCAAGGTCTAAACTCCAAGAAAACGTCAATCACTTCATAAAGGCTGGTCTTAAACATTTAGAAAAGGATCCCTTTCCTTGGTGGGAGATCACACTGATAATTAATAACATCTTAATAGCTGCCATTCTATTACATACATTCTCATCATTTTATATACACTTCATGTGGTTATGGTTCCTCTAAATACTGGGGGTTGGGGGTAGGAGAACAGATTTGATGATTTACCAGTGGGTTCTTCCATAGAATTTTAATTTTGAATTACCTTTTTGTTTCAGCATTTAATTAAATTCCATTTTAGAAATTCACCAAAATGGTTAAAAGAGGGGGAAAGATAAATGGTCATATGGAATTCAATGCTTTTTAATTACAGGAATCCATTCACTTTGTAATATCAGTGTAACAACTCCTTAATGAAATTGAATTATTTCTTTTAAAATTGACTTAATTAATGATTCAATTTACATTAGATTGATTTTATAATCTAATTTTAACTATCATAGTAAAGTTTAGAGTTCCTTAAAAAAGATACTTTTAAGAACTATTAAAATCCGAACTTCTTTGAAATGGAAGTCTATATGGAAAATAAGATGAGTTTAGTTAAGACACTCAAAATTTTACTACTCTATTTTGTTTAAGGGAAAAAATACAATAATTTTATATTATAATTAATTTTAGGGTTTTAAAAATCCAATTATTTCCTGAATAAGCTATTAAATGTTATTTCCTTATATAAGAGGTGAACTGAACGGCTTAGAGAAGAAAGGCTCCACAGTGTAACGGGCTTTTAGTCTATTAATCCCAAAACTCACAACCTGCCAGGCTCTCAAAGTGCTCACTTGAAACCTGCCTCCCCTTCTGCCTAAGCCTAGGCCTACACTTTAAATCTGTTCCTTTGTGTTTGAAGTCTTGTTCATAATCGTAGTTCACTAAAGAGTTACGGAGAAAATGAGAGGCATTTACTCTCTTCCCTAATTTCTCATAGACTCTCCCCAAGGAAGCATATATTGGCTGGCCCCTGGCAGCCAGTCTTTCAGAAACTCCCAGGCTTGGGATACACCTGAAAATCTCTCAGTAGGAAGAAAAACAGTGGCAAAAAGCCCTCATGAAATCCCCTTACCTTTCTGAAGGTCTTGCATATAGAAAAAGAAGGTGTGTATTTAACTTATCACAAATATGGAGACATGTGAAAAATTGTTGATTATTGATACAAATAATATTGATTCATTTACCACTTAGTCATTAATCATCCCTGTATCAGCTTACTATTGCTGCTGTATCAAATTACCACAAAGTTGGTGTCTTAAAGCAACACAAACTTATTCTCTTACAGTTCCACGGTTCAGATGTGTAAAATGGGTTGGCAGGGTTCATTTGTTATGGAAGATTTAGGGAAGAAATGCTTCTTTTCCTGCTTCTGGAAGCTGCCCACATTCCTTGGCTCATATCCCCACATTTGCTTCCATCTTCCCAAATCCCCCTCTGACTCTGACTTTCCCATCTCTTTCCCATAAAGACCCTTATGATTTCTTTCATTGGACCCACCCAGATAATCCAGGATAATCTCCTCATCTCAAAATCCTTAATTTATTCACATCTGCAAAAATCCATATTGAGAAGTTTCAGGGATTAAGATGTGGGCATCTCTGAGGAGCCATTCTTTAGCTTACCACAACTTCATATAGAACCCATCACAGATAATTGATTCTTTCATTTGAAAAAAGAGGAGAGTGGGAATGATTCCCACTTTCTTGGTCTTTTTCTGTCCCTTTTCTTAACTCTTTCCCTCTGTCCTCACACGCCTAAGGCTATATGTGCTTTAGCTTGTATACACACACACACACACACACACACACACACTCACATAAAGTTCCCCATTCCATCCTGGAGAAGCGACAGTCTAAGTTAAAGATGTGCTTCTCCTGATCTATCAGGGAGCACAGATATATTTAAAGGGGGGAAAACATTGATAACCTTTTCATACATCAAAGAACATCACTCCCCCTCCCCTACACACACACCTTACAAATAATACAAGATCCAGAAGAAAAGAAAAAAGAGAGAACAAGACACAAGTAAGATTCCACCCTGCCATCTCTAGTCACTTTAGGCTCCCCAGAACAGTTTCAATTATCTGTTAGTTTGCAGGATTCAGGTTTGGAAGCACTGGTTTAATTTATTTTGTGTATCACCTGCTCCCTTTTCTCTCCCCTACTAATCCCACCTCCCTCACAGATGCATTCTTTCTTTTGAAAGAAGCTAGAAAAGCAAGAGTCCCTTTGCTTCTCCTGTCTCTTACCTTGCTAACCAAGAAAATTCTGTCTTTTGGGGCCTCTTAGTGGAGATGGTTCTCTCAATCTTGCAAAACAGTTTTATTCAGCAGTAAAATAGACCTACTGCGCAGTTGTTCTTCAGCCCAACCTATGTATTGTGATCCAGGATCCCTCTTCCCAGCCCAATAAAACACTCTTTCTCCCCCTCCAAATCTGGAACCAGTTGAGAGACCAATAGACAGATGGAGGTCAAAACCAAAACTTCACTTCTAAAAAAGCCAATTAGAAAATGTGGTTTATTTTCAATCTCAGACAAAATGAGCATGCTATCTATTCAGCCCTGAATTAAAACTTAAAGCCAGACTATGCAGGCTGCTCTGACCATAAGCCCAGCTTACTGTGCATATATGCAGAACACAAGGAGAGGGGCAAAAAAAAAAAGGCTTCATGCCTTCTCCCACTCATCAGGTGAATTATTCTCTTCCCTTGGAATTTGTGAGAAGCTGGAATTACTCTCAGCTTCATGGGAAATTAGATGGTCAGAGCCCTCATTTTGGAAACAATATGGTATAGGTTGAGAGGGAAAAAGTGTTCCATTCTAAGAGGGAAATTTTATTTCCAAAGAATGACATATAGGCTAAAAGCGCTCAACCAGACCTATTAGCACAAATGTCTTTCAAAACCAAGCATAATGAACTAATTTTAAATTGTTGTATTGCCACATCAGAAAACACAGTGAAGGGGCGCCTGGGTGGCTCAGTCGTTAAGCGTCTGCCTTCGGCCCAGGTCAGGTCCCAGGGCCCTGGGATCGAGCCCCGCATCGGGCTCTCTGCTCTGCGGGGGGCCTGCTTCTCCTGCTACTGTTCCCTCTCTCGCTGTGTTTCTCTCTGTCAAATAAATAAAAATTAAAAAAAAAAAAAGAAAGAAAGAAAACACAGTGAAAAAAAGGCAAGAGGAAAGGTGACAAGCAATGTACAGTATGGAAGTAGTTGAAAGAATGATTTGTTTGGCAAAAGGCTCAGCTGCTTTAGGTGAGTCAAGAGAAGTAAAGAAAAAGAATTTCAGATCGATGAATAGATCCTAGCTGAGCTGTAATTTCCTTACGGGCAGATACTGAGGCTTTATTCCATTTGTGTATCCGACTCTTGGCAGAGCCCCTGACGCATGGTAGGTGTTTTATACATGTTAATGATGTCCAAAGAAAATTCAGAGAGCTTCACTTGATGGGAGTAGTCCATTGAGTAGGAAACCAAGTGTTCACAGAGGACTTCAAACCCAAACCTGGTAGAAAGTTCGGAGGCACACTGTTACAGCATGGCTTGCGAGGTGAAAATGAGGAACTCATTTTACCTCCACAACAATTGATTCTTGCAACGGGGGCTTCCAGATGGCTGGGGATTGGTTTAAAATGATGATCTTGTACCACTTTAGGAAGAGGACTTATGTTTTGTTCATGATTATCAGCATCATTCACAAGAAATAACCTACATTTCACTGACGTTCGATGTAAAGCTAGATGATGGTTTTGCTCAAACAGCTTAAATGTCTTTGTTCCGGGGATTTTCCAAGTCTTGTCTCCATTTTAATTTGTTTCAACAGTTAAGTTGACAGGTGTGGGATACTGCCCTCACCTTCTGAGGCCTTGTTTTCCCATTTTGTGTACAGTGTATCTATTTCCAAAAGCCCTATCATTTCTAAAATTTTTCTATTTAAGTGAATCTTCCCTTTTTTCCTCCCTAACCAGACCTTGCTAAAATTATTTTGCTTTCTTCCGAAGAGTTTTCCGACACCGTTTTTGTTTTTTAAATGTCTTTAACCTCATTAACAAGCTCCCAGTGAACCCTTTAATATACTACTTTAATGCCCAAATTCGCTGTGAGTTCCAGGAGAGAAAATGCTTTTGAAGGAAACCCCAGGCTGGGTTTCAGGTATTCTTAATCCTATCTACACGAGAAGCGTAGTTAGATAATTTCAAAAGCACACGCCTTTAGGTTTCAAGCTGTTAATGTTTGCAAACCAGACAACCACCCTTAATACCACTGCTGGTTTATTGACACAAACTCTTCGCTTCCCACAACTTGTAATTGAATCCCCCCACTGCTTAATTGGAACTAGAATGGCTCCACTACCAGATTTGAAACATCTTCTGAAGCTGGTAGGAACATCAGCTCTCCCTTTTAAAAATAAAAATTATATCATTAACTGTGTTAAGTGAAGATTGGTGTTCTGTGGAATATCAGGAAATGAGCACACCCCAGGACTGTCTGAATACAGGGCAGTTAGGGATGTCTTCGGTCTTACAGTGTGCGTACGCACGGCCTCCCTCCCACCGAAGCATAAAGGCTAAAGCTGGATTAGTCTGTACCCTGGAAAAGTCCTAATGTTTGCACTATTTAGATCCCTTTTAAAGATGTTTTCTCTTAAACTTACTCACATCCTTTAACCAGGCATTGCATTCAAACAATTAATTATTGAGTCCTTATCGCAAGTCCTGTGACTCATCGAGGCACAGGAGATCAATAGTGTAGGAGAGAGAATAAAAAGGAAAATCCAAGAAGGTAAGTTATATGTTGTTTGTATATTATATAGAAAATTATACTTAAATTCTATCAAATTATAAAGAGAAAATTAATCTTTAATTATTTTAATATTTTTTGGGTTTTGTCCATTTAAAAAATTTCATAAATTTTTATTGTGGCAAAACAGACAACATAAGATTTGCCATCTTAATGATTATTCGGTGTCAGTTCAGTGGCATTAAGTATATTCATAATGTTGGTCAACCATCACCACTGCCTATTTTAAGAGGACCCCTTTTTTTTTCCTATTTTTTTTTAAAGATTTTATTTATTTAATAGAGAGAAACAGTGCGAGAGATGGGACACAACAGAGGGAATGGTAGCAGAAGAAGCAGGCTTCCTGCCAAGCAGGGAGCCCGATGCAGGGCTCGATCCCAGGACCCTGGGACCATGGCCTGAGCTGAAGGCAGATGCTTAATGACTGAGCCACCCAGGCGCCCCTTTTTCCTATTTTTTTTAACTGAGGTATAATTGACATCCAACATGATACTTTTGTTCGAGGTATACAGCATAATGATTAGATATTTGTATATATTGTAAAATGAACTTGCAGGACTATTCATTGCACTATTGGTTGTAGTAATAATACATTAAAAACAAACTGATTACGAAGGGGATGGTGAAATAAATTATGGCATCTTTGCTAAGGTATTATACAGACAATACAGTAATAACTTCAGAGTATATTTAATGCCACGAGAAGCACTTAAGTAGAGGAGTACAGTACAACTTAGATATTTTATTTATTTATTTTATAGGTTTTTTTTTTAAATTTTATTTTAAGTAGGCTACACACCCAACGTGGGGCTTGAACTCACCACCCAGACATCAAAAGTCACACGCTCTTCCAGCTCCTTACTCCTCACCTGGTCTCCTCACTTGGACATGTGGGTCGGGTGCCCCCTCCTGCCCTGGCAGCATGTCACTGTCGAGTCCAGCTGTTCCGCGCTAAAATGCCGCGCAATGAGTCTGCAGGTGGAGGGGGTAGAGGCCATCACTTACTCTTCAACCAGCGACTCGCCAAGGCGAGATCCTGCACTTCTGGTCTCCGTGTGGTTCTCCCGTGCCTTTACCCTGCCTTTCCCTGTATGTGTGGATTCCAGCTGCCTGGCTCTTCGTTCTCCGGAGCACCTGCCAAACCGCGCCCAACCCACAGCCCTTCCCATTGCCAGAGCTTCTCCCTGATACCTGCATGATGCACCTCTGTCTTCCCAGGTGTCAGATCCAATGTGACTTTCTTGGGGATGCCTTCCCTGAATGCACTATTGAAAATGGAGGGGAGCTGGCCTCATTACCCTGTTTTCCTTCCGTTATAGCTCTAATTACTAACTGAAATGAGAGTATATATTGGAGGAGGCAGGTGCTATACAGGTCCAATCAACGTTTGTTAATCAATGAATCGGGGTTACAACCCCACCCGTGTGAATTGTGGATCACAAAATTCCAAAAGAGATGACGCACTGTCCCCCACCCCCAGGAGTTCGTTCAGACACGATGCAGTCACACGGTGACAGGAGAACCTTTCTGAAAGACGTTTTCTGTATCCAAGCATTTCATAAGCAGTCTAGTCAGGCAGCGCCCACTGAAGAAATGACTGCCCTTTCCAGGGCCGCCAACCCTATATCCTGGGGCTCTGCCCCCAAAATGAGGAGAATCTCTGTCTTCTGCTGAGCACTTGAGAAAGCTGCTGTGCTCAGACAAGCGGCATGTGTGGAAGACCTTCAGGGGGTTAAGGACGGACAAACAGTCGTCTGCCATGAGACAGACGTGGACACTGGCAACCCTGGTGAGAGGCCGATGTTGGCAGCCTCTCTAGCTTATTATCTAGCTTAAGATATTCCCTCTGATTGGAAGCCTCTTTAATATCACCTTGATGATTCCAACTCTTCCAAAAAAAAAGGGGGGGGATGTTAAGCTAATTCTTGAAGGCATGTTCCTTGGCACCCTGTTAAATTAACCATCCTGGCTTTGTATACCTCGTGCTGCTCCGGTTACACAAGTCACTGGGAAAATAGTGCTGCGAAATTTCTCAGAGCCTCACCGCCTCATCTATACAATGGGAATGCACACTCCTATCCTGAGGGGTAGTTGTAATAACTTTAATTACTCTCTATAAATTCCTACCCAGAGTAGATCCTTGTGAAATTTTAACTCTTCTCTTTCTAGACATAATCAAAATACTTATTTGGGGAAATGCGCAAGGATGGGCAGGGAAGAAGGATTTATCCTTTATAATCTAATCTCTTTTCCAGTTTCATATAGGGAATGGCTAATAACTGCTTCCGTGTTGCCAAATGCCTGAATCACATCCCTACATCCCCATTTCTCTACAGACAAAAGAGCAGCCTGAGGGATACCACCTGGTTAATAACAGCATTTTTCTGATAGGGAGTTAATAAACGCATAGCCTAATGCTCTTTTCCATGAGGAGGTCTGAATTCTTACTGCTTTAAGGATGGGGCAACTAGGGGAGCAGGGTGGAGAAGAGAGGGGAGAGAGGAGCGGAGGGAAGGGGGGAAAAGGGAGAGGGGAGGGGAGGGGAGAAGAGAGAATAAAAATGAAGAATACAGGAATACAAGATCCTTCCTATCCAAGAAAGAAGCCTGATGGGGCTGCTCCAACTTCCTGCTCCCTCACGGCTTCTGAGAAATCCTCACAGGTTCAAGATGTGCTACTGAGTATTCATTAGAGTCTAACACTTTTTCTTAAACCCACTAGCCTTGCAGAGAGGGCTCGCTCTGCAATTCGATACAGTTGCGAGGACGCCGGAAAACAATAGCTTTAGACACCAGGGGAAATGATATGCCATTCAACAAAAGCCCCCCTGTCATCTGCTTTGTGATTAGAAATGAGGTGGGGAGCAGTTTCCCAAATACTGTATATTACTGAGCAGATGTATAAGAATCAAAGGGAAAATGGTTGCCAGGGAGACAAGACACTCATGCCAACTCTGTTGCAGACTAATCATAAAATGTCTCCAGGGGGCATTTTAGAGCCACAAGCACAGACAGGAACAGAGCCAAGCCAGGGATCCAGATGTTGCCCTTGGAACTGGGCACCCATTTCAGGGGCTGGCATCTGCCTTCTGCCAAACAGAATGTGTGTGGCCGCATCTGCTCACTGCAGAAAGTTAACACACACTAAAAACAGAGGAAAGGTTGCCATAAAATAATGATTTGGCACCATGCATAGGGAAGACATTAAATATTAGATAACGCCTCTGTTAACCCTGAGCACATTTCTGCATTGCTCTTTCCTAACTCGCATCTCACCCATCTCCTATCGCTCAGCAATTTCCATTCCGTTCACCTGCGAACAATCTTGTTTGCAAATAATACCTGAATAATTTACAATCTACCTAAGTGCCTATGACAGCAAAGGAGAAAGGAAGTTGGAACGGACTAGTTTTTCCAATTAGTCCAATAAAATACAGCTTTTACTTTACAGCTCTTAAAGAAGACATGATATACATTTGTATCTGAGTCTCTGCTATTAAATTACTATCTCCGATAAAAAGAGTGGATGACAACAAGGTATTTTCAAAGTGTTTATGTTCACTTTCATCTAGTCTCACTTAGAATGAGGAGATTTTTTGAGCAGTAAGCTATGCTATTTTAACATCTCAAGAACTTTTTTTATGACCAGAGAAAAGTTCAATGAGGCATAATTTAAATGAGTGCTGTATCTGATTCTGTATATATGTCTAGCATTTTCACAATTTACAAGTCTTTTTTTTTTTTTACTTATTTTGTATGTTATTCCCAACCTACCTTTAGCAGTTGGTTAGAACAGGTACTATTAATCTTGTTGGGTTTTTTTTGTTTTTTTGTTTTTTTTTTAGTTGAGGACAGTGAAGCCAGAGAAGTTTAACGATTTTTTGAAAGTCAAAGCAGCAATCTCTTATTATGATCAGACTTATGACCAGACTACTACATGTGAACTGCCGACCGCCAATTTTTTGTTCTCTGCATTAAAAAGACCATCCTTAAGTTTTGAGGAACAATGATCAAAACTTACCCACACACAAATGGCAAAATTTTAGTTGGTCGGATTGAATTAGAACCATCCTACCTGTATTAGTTTCCAGTGGCTGTGTAACAAGTTACCATCAAGTTCGGAGCTTAAAATAACACTCATTTATTATCTCCTGTGAGATATAATAATAATTATATTATTAATTATTTAATTAATTATTGCTTATTAATAATATATTATTAAATTACATTACTCCTTATAATATAAGGAGTCTGGGCACAGCACTGCTGAGCTGCACTCTCTCCTTAGATCCTCACCTGACTGCTTTCTGTTCCAGAGACCCTGAGCGTGAACTCCCTCCCAACCTCATTCAGGTTGTTGGTAGAATCCAGTTCTTCGGAGGTGTAAGTCAGATTGGAGGACTCCATCTCCTTTCTGGCTGTCAACTGGGCACCACCTTCACCTCTTTGAGGCTGACAGAGTCCTTCTCACATGTCTCCTCCATGTTCAAAGCAGCATCATGTCACACCCCTCACATGCTTCAAATTTATCTGACTCCTCCTTTTCCCTCCAGAGTCTGCCATTTAAAGGTCGCATGAGATTAGATCAAGCTCAACAGGATAACCTCTTTATCTTAAGGTCAACTGACCCGAGGCTTTAATTACAACAGCAAACTCTTTTTCCCAGCAGTACTTAGATTGGTGTTTGATTGAATAACCAGAGTCCAAGAGTCTTGGCTGGAGAGGGGCATCGTTAGAATTCTGCAGAACACTCTACTCAAAATGTCCTCAGATCAACAGCAACAGCATCACCTGGGAGATAGTTAGAAATGCAGAACTTCAGGCCTCACTCCAGATCTAGTGAAGCAGTAATTTAGCAAGATCACTAGGAGATTCATATGCATATTAATAAGAAGCACTTGCTTACACTGTAATTGTTAGAGTGGACCATTCAGTTCTTTATTCCATCTTGTGAGGGTTTCTTCTCTCCCATTCTGACATGAAGAAAGGGGGTCAGATAAGGCCAAAGGCAACTTTATGGATCATGGCCTGACAGTGTACACAGAGCTATGTCCTGCTGAGCTGTGGAAAGAAAGGGATTTTTCAGAGCATTTGCAATGGAGCTTTTGATGGTTTATTACTCCTTAGCCTTTAGCATTCTTAGTGGCACTTCTTTGCTGCTGAGAGTGGACGATCTTGAGAATATTATGGAATCTTTTAGTGTTTGTTTATGGTGCATGGCTGAAATGTTTGAAACTTTAAATGAAAATAGATCCCTCCACAGAGCAGGGATAATAGAAGACAAAAATCAATTTTGTTTTAGATGGAGGGAATTATGCACCATCCGATTGCTACAATATGCTGCATTATTTAGAATGTATCTCATAGGGGCCAGCTTTCCATGAGTGCATATTGATTTCATGTCCACTTAGCTATAGGCAGGCATGAGACCATAAGGAAGTCCGAGTGCCATCGGTCAAGGGTTTTACACATATGCTTAGCTGCCCAGTGCTAATTAGCCTTACCAGGACTACACTGAAACAACTAACTTACCTCCACTTGGTGCCAGCATGCCTACGATGTGGCCACTCCTCAACGCTGAGTATAAGGCAGAATAAAGTAAAGTGGATATAATGAAAGAATGTTGATACCCAAGTTCTACTAGGACTACTATAGCCAATGAAAAAGTGAACAGCTGCTAAGGAAAAAAAAAAAGAGAGAGAGAGAGAGAAAGAGAGAGAGAATTCAGATCAAGAAGTGTTTGAATTTAGGATATAAATGTGTGTGTGTTTAGGGTAGAGCAATAGAGGGAGGCACTGAATGCAGGAAAAAGCCATAAGACCTTTTTAACAGTTTAGAGCCAGAGATATCTAGAATACATTTTGAAGAAGGGATATGACTCACCTAATATATGCTACGAATGCTTCTTTATTGCATTACATTAAAGCTGCACCATTATCCCTGGCATATGTAGGTATACTAAGATTTCTTCTATGCTTTATATGAAGCATAATGAGAATTTCTTCTTTGATTTCTGATTTTCTCCCTAATGGTAATGTGTCCAAAATTGAAATAGGAATGCCTCTCTAATATTAATGGTACTAATATCAGTGGGCTAATATTGTTGCATTTAACAAACTTAGTCTTGAATGACAGGTACCTCTCTGCCAGATGCCATGAAAGGTGCTATGAATACCAAAATGAATATGTCTTTGTTTCAAGAAGCTAGCTGTCTACAGGTGTAGACAGGCAGGCAGAAAATTATAGGATAATTTGATATGAGTACTCAGAGGCACATGAAAATTGTTAGGCGACCATGAAGAGGAATGGCCAAAAATGAGAGACTAGGTAGAGGGAATGAGTAAGTCTTCAGAGAGATGAGGACATTTTGATATGTCTTAAAGGACAAGAAAAACTCATCCAACAGAGCAGAAGACGGACTCAGCAAAGTAAAATAAGTAGGTTATTATTTTTTAGACACTTAAAAATAAGTATATTGGTGTGGATGAGTTGCAGCAGCTCTACAGGTCAGTGAGTAGGTGAAACACCTATTTTATAAGGAGAACAACGAGGAAAAAATAATAAAAAATAAAATATTGTATTATAATGTCTGAAAAATTACTTTATAGAGTCTAACATTGTGTAAGTGCTCTATCTATTGTCTCAGGATTGTCCCTCCATCCTGTTGGGATAGAGCAAGCAGTATTACCTACATTTTGCAGATATAAAAGTGGAGGTAAAATGACTTGCTCAGTCCTTTAGAGCAAGGAAATGTTAGAAACTCGAAGACCACCATTTCTACTATAATCAAAGACCTTGCACAAAATGAAATTCTCCACTCCGTGTTTCCTGGCTATTATTTTGTGGTTAATTCTCAACCTTTCAAACTTGGATGCAAGAATTATTAAATGCGGAGCTGGGGCGCCTGGGTGGCTCGGTCAGTTAAGTGTCCGCCTTTGGCTCAGGTCACGGACCCCAGGTCCTGGGATCCAGCCCTGCTTTGGGCTCCCTGCTCAGTGGGAAGACTGCCTCTCCCTCTCCTGCCACTCCCGCTGCTTGTGTGCTTGCTCACTTTCTCTCTCTCAAAAAATAACTAAATAAAATTAAAAAAAAAAAAAAGAATTAATAAATGTGGCGCATAGAGCACAGTATGTGCTCCCTGAAATCAACTGATAGATGTAAGGTTCTTTTTCTTCTTCCTTCTGAGGAGCTGCACAGCCACCACTTTTCAAATAAACCTTCCACTTGTTAAGGTGTGATACCATCAACACCTGTGCTCTAGGCCTAGCCCACTGACCAGCTCCCTCCACACTGGATCTCCAAATCAATCATCCTTAAGAAATGCCTCCATCAGTCTTTTGTTGGAAAATCTAGGTGGGCTTATTAATAATAACAACTAATGTTTATGAGAACATAATGTGTAGCAACCTCTGGGATGACCATTTTGCATATATTATCTTAATTAATATTAAAAACGATCCTTACGAGGTAGGCACTCTTATCACCCCTCCCTTTGGGTAAGGGGTCAAAGCCAGAGTGACAGGGTCAAATTTATTTACACAATAGAAAGAGGCAGGGTCCTGATTCATACCAGTCTATTTGCAGTACACAGACTCTTAACCCCTAAGCTTATGCTGCCTCCTGCAGTAAGCTGATGGCCCAAAAGGTAGAAATAAATATTTATTGGATATGCAGAGTAGACATAACACAGGTGAGGAGCTATAAACTTTGTCTTTTCTGACTTGCAATCTGAGCCAGGGAAGATAGAATTACATCCACTGAAAATGAAACTTTTTGCAATTTGGAAAAACCGCAGAACATTGCTCAAATAAAACTGTTTTCTTTTTTCCTTTTCTGTTCCTTCCTACCTTCCTCTCTCCCGTCTGCCCATCCATCCTTCCTTCCTTCTTCTTAATTTAAAATTAGAAGCTCAGAATCAATTGCTTTGCTTTCCTTGGCTAGAGTCACTTTAGAGAATAGGCATCATTATCTCCATCAGCAGCAGCAAATATGATCACTAGGCTGTAAATTGCCCTTACATCCATGGTCGTTTCCTAGTGCCGTTGGATTTCAACTTGGTTATTACATTACAAAATGGAATGTGTTAAGTTTGCTCAAGTTCAGCTCCGGAGTTTACATCAGAGTGCTGTGATTATACAGTATTTGAACTAAAGCTAAAATTGACATTTTCTTAGCATATAGAAAGATTAGATTAAACTATTTCCCAAAATAAACAAAGACTACGAAAATCCCAATCAGCTTAAAGGTCTGAGAATAGACCTGTGATGTCACACGCAAAACTTACTCTACGTGCAGCAGCTCCAATATCTAACTCAGAGCCACAGCGCATGCTGCCCGGTGATTGGGTTTGGTGCCAAGTGCTGAAAATGTTCACAGTTGAGTATCTACTCAACACAGACCTGAGAGTTGTTTAAGGTAGATACAAGGAAGTGACTTCTTGCTGTAGCAATTATCCGATCCTGTTTTGCTATTTCTTATTTCTGTCAATTTTGATTTTTTATGTAAACTTATTATTCCATCAATTACCAAAAAAAAAAATTCCATCAATTACAATGTCACTTCCATAACAGCATGATGTGGTGTAGTGGTTTTCACTTGCTTGTTCAAATGCAGATTCCTGGGTCATCCTGCCCCGCCTCCCCCAGAGATTCTATAGTTGTGGAGATAAGGCCCAGCCAAGGATGTCCCATGAATGACACTCCCTAAATACGTGCAAATGCATTCTGAGCCAGGAGTTTAGACCCACTGGTAAGTCTGCTACAGCTGATCCAGAACAACATTTTGAGAAACACGGGTCAGGAAAGAACAATGGGTTTGCAGTCAAAATGACTATGGTCTGAATCCCAGATTCTGCCTGTCAAGAACTCCAGGAATTGGAGAAAGTCTCTTAATCCCTGACAGCCTTGATTTCTTCATAATAGAGATAGGAATATTTATCTGTCAGGGCATCTGGGTGGCTCAGTGGGTTAAGCACCTGCCTTCGGCTCAGGTCATGATCCCAGGGTCCTGGGATCAAGCCCCGCATTGGGCTCCCTGCTCAGCAGGCCTTGTTTATCCCTCTCATGCTCCCCCTGCTTACGCTCTCTCTCCTCTCTCGCTTTTTGTCAAATAAATAAAGTCTTGAAAGAAAGAATATTTATCGGCCAGGATTGTTTTAAGGATGAAAGCGAATACACGTTCATCACCTTGTGTTGTGTTTAGGTGTAGTATATACTCAATAAAACAGTTTATTTAAAATGTTAAGTTAAAAAAATAAAAAGATGAGGATGGTGACAAAAACAGCCAAATTCTACAGTGCAGAGTAACACATTCTCCCATCTGGGAAAAGAGAATGCATCCCATCTCTACTGACTATCTTCCTAATCCAAACACACATGCACGTACATAAACACACTTTTAAACTATGTTTTAACTTCTAACAGACCATGAATTCCTTACTCTGTTAGAAATAAAGAGATCATTCTAACAAGTTCAAATTCCATAAACATCCGCATAGTATTAGTTAAAATGTAGTGTTCATTGACTGAGAAACCTAAACATGCATATAGATTATTAGATCTCTCTTCTAATTGAACATCCAACTCTAAACAATCTACTCGCACCCATCCTACCCTTGAGAAAGGGGTCTGTGACTCAGAGGCTGTGAATCTTATAACAGAACCTATACCTTAAAAAAATTAAATACAGGTTTTGAAAAAAAGGAACTAAAGGATTATTCCTCCACTTTATGATTTTTAAAATGAGAGTTAATTACCATGACTAATTCACTTAATTGATTTAATTTAATACAGATATTAAGAGTTGTCTATTAGCCAAAATCAATGCTAGTGGCCCTTATGTACCAAAGGGAATAAAAAAACATGATCCCGTTCTCTTCAAAATCTGGCTAGAAGGGGATGCTACATTAAGCATATTTTAACATGTATACAGTAAAATTTTTTTTTTAAATAATGAAAGGAAATTTCATTTAAAATGGAGTTGAGAATCCCTTAAAGGGGGGGCTCTCGGGCACTACCACTGGTGGTAGGAAGCATACCTCACTTCCCCGACATAAGGAAGCTTGCTTTACATACCCCAGTGGAAGGAAGAAAGAATTTCCCTGTGCAACAGTTTAGCCAATAAGAACTCAGGAAAACAGCCCTGCCCAGTTTCTTCCTTTCCCCTACAGCCTCTCCTGTTCTCTAGACTTGCTTTGTTTTACCATAGGTTGCCTGTCCTGAATTGCAATTCCTCTGCTCTTCCCAAATAACTCATTTTGCTGGTAAAATAACTGGCTCTTTTGTTTTTATAATGTCACCATTACATAACTAAATATATTCGCCATCATTGTGGCAAAGTAATGCAGGATTTCAGAGGCATATAAAACAAGAAGAACACACATACTTTGGGAATATTGAAAGCGGGACCTTTCATGAAACAATAAGATGAAGAGTTAGGGATCCTCTAAGAGTTTTGTTTTTTGGAATTTGATTTCATAGTAACCACTGAAATATTTTCTTGTCAAGAAAATGGCAAGAATATGCCATGCAAATGTTTCTGGGTTTGCTTTTAATCTGAGATTTATAGTCCCAACTTTATAAGAAAGGTAGAGGAGAGGAAAAGAGAAGAATGTTTATTTCTCTTGGTTTTTTTCTTTTTTTTTGTCCTAAAAAACAAACAAATGAAATGGAGATATTTTTAAAAGTGATTTCTCTGCTTAATAAGAAAATGAGATCTAGGGTGTTAAGCAGGCAAATGTGTAGAGTGAAGGTAGTCTAATACCTCATCATCAAATTCAATTTAACTAAAGTTATTTAATAACATGAAGGGCATACCCTAATGGAGGACAGACAAATCTTAGAAGGTAGTCTAATACCATGTGAGCTCTTTTCTTCCGGTTCAACTTAAGACCTTTGCAAGCTGATGTTATTGCATATCAATGACAAATTTCTGACATTTCAGACTGCAGAGTATAATTCACCCTGTTATCTTTTGCTTTTTGTCAACTGAAGGTCTCATGTTTGAGCTCGAGTATACACAAGTCTTAATTCATCTCCAGTATCTACAGATCCTCAAGCTCCTATGCAGGAATACAATTCTATCACAATGCAATCCAACCACCAAGTGCTTGCTACTCCTCCTCCATCTTTGTTTACCTTCCATGCACACGTAAGCATGCACATATGAACACACTGCTACTATACCATCATTTGCAGCTTTTCAAATATCCCATGACCTTCCACACTTCTGAGGTTTTGGAAATGGACTTTCTTGTGCCTAGAATGTCATTTCCAGTCCTTATTGGCTCAAAGAATCTCAGATGCAGATTCAAAACTTAGCTCAGGTCTTCACTTCCTTAGGAATCCTCCCTTCTTCCCACTAGACTTCCACCCTCTGGGGGTTAGGAAAACACCCTCCTCTATGACAAATCTACTCAAGTACATATTTCTATTGCTCCATTAAACTATGTCTCTCTTGTCTACTCAGGTCTGGCTTCATGGGTACATGACTAGTCACTTCACTCTCTCCAGAAGGGCTTCTGCTTGGGGAATGATACTCTATAGTTGCTATCTTCAAATATTTATTTTTTTTCTTTGAATTTGTCCATTGAATGATGGGTCAAAGCAATATGTGCCTGGGGCTTAGATCCTTGCTTCACTGGTGGTTCTACCTTCCATCACCTGAGAACAGATTCTCAGCTGTCCATTCCCTTACTCCCTAGGATCCTAGCCCAATCCAGCCTCCCCTTCCCACCTCTGCTCAACCACTGCTGTCTCTGTCAACTTCCTGCAGGTATGGGAAAGTCTGGGTGCACATACCCCATAGCTTCTTGGGGAGGGGCATGATGGCAGCCATTCCACATTGACCTGAGAGCACCCCAGAGTTTTGGGCAGGCCACAGTGGCTGGCCATGGGGAAGCTGCTACTTGTTGGAAATATGTCTCAGTCACCCTTATCTAGGTATCTAACACTTCCAAGCACCAGGCTTAAAGATCCTTGGGGAGTTTGCCCATCTGCCATGGTTGAGGTGATGGGCTCATGACAAAGGGGAGATGCTTAGGTCAAATTCCTACACCTCATCTCTTTGGCTAGGACACTGGGAATAGGTCTGGCAGCTAATATGAGGGGCAACGTACCTGCGAGAGTCCTTACTTGCTCCATGAGTATTCCCCTCCTCCGGAGCACTTCGTCCTGTCTAGGGCTCTCCTCTTTTTCTCCTTCCAAACTTTCTGAGGCTGGCTAATGTTCCTCTCTTCTGGCAAGCTCAAGGCACCTTGAAGGATGCACCATGTATTAAGAGTAGGTAATTTCAGCAATTCTGCATAAAGGTTACATGCTCTGATATTTGCATTTACAACTGTAACTGTAAACTATAAAGGTGAATGGTAAAATGCATGCTAATAACTTAAGATTTTAGTTTTTCTTTACTTAGAAAAGCATTTGCTAGCAAATTAAAAAACAAACAGAATACCATGACAAGTCAAGAAGGAGAGACCATGGAAAATAGAAAAAATATTTGTGTGTGCCTTTAATCACACCTTTTTCCTGCTTTTTTTCCCTTTTTTTCTGCTTTTTGAACAAAAGATCCCACATTTTCATTTTTCACTGAGTTCTTTAAGTTAGGGCACATGTTTTATCATCTTGCTATTCTGTATCTAACATAATAATATGGTATTTGTCAGGTGCTCAAAAATGCTTTTTAAGATAACTTACAGTAATTGAATTTGATTTATGTTATATGTGTATGTATAAATATATAACAAATATATGCATGTGTGTATATCTGTATAATACCTGACTATCTACATATTTATGCTTATCCATTTATATAGTATAAATTAATACATATACCATAAATATTTAATGATATATGCAAAAGATAGGTATAAAATATTTAGAAAACTGATTTTCAAACATTTTGGTCTTTCAGGGATCATTCTATATTAAGAAACTACTGCTGCAGTCTCCCTGAATTTAAAAGGTCATTAATCCAAATGCTAATTTAATCAATATTATATTTAAAAAACTATAAAAAGTAAATTAATATCAGGTAAGCAGATTCATTGCACTATAAGCTTTCGGAATGTGCCTAGTGTCAGCACATTTCTATGAGAAATGACTCCTATTTATGCCAAACAGAACTCACTTATGAAAACTCACTTTCTTCATTGTTTATACTTTGATTCATTGTGAAAGCTAAGACAAATATGAATACTCTTACAATTTTTGGTTTGTCTACTTTCTAAGTGCTTATCATTTTTTTAACACCTGTGGCTAAATGTAGACAAAACAGAATTTCGTGTAAGCAGATGTCTTTTAATAGGAATTTTTCCAGAACATTAGGCTCTAAGTAGCTTATTTTTTCTGCAAGCAACACTTTCATTTATTTAAAAAGGAGGAAGTATGTTTAATGGTGCACGTATATAGACATACAAACTTATACAAGTAGACACACACACGTAGTAACTATCCACACAGACACACACAGAAATTCACATACAGACACACATACACAAAGGCACATATATACAGGCACATAAACACATATGGATTAAAAGAGACACACATATAGACATGCACACATTGACACAAACACACATATACAGATATTATAGACAGACGCACACAGATCTATATATTCAGACATATGTATGTCACACATACAGACACATCCACACAGACACACCTCTATGTGTACACACACAGCTCACGTACACAAACTCATACATACACCAATACAGAGGAAGATATATACACACTTATGGATACATACAGACACAAACTCACATATGTAGACAAAGAGACACTTATATACACATACACACCAATACATATGAAAATCTTCTGCCATTTGCCTTTGGAATAGAACAGAATTATTTGGAGTGAAAGAAGAAAAGCTGGACAGGACGCTTCATTAAAAAAGAAGGATACAAGAGAAAAAGCAGGAAACAAAGGAAAAAGAAAAGAAAAAATATGAAATCATTACAAATACAAAGAAAGGTACTACCCCTTCCTCTCTGATAAATAAGTAACTTTAGTTAAGCATTCACTAAATGTTTCCTGAGCACCTATGTGACAGGTCCTGTCTCAATGCCATAGCTCACATGAAGCATGCAGCATATTGACACAGATGAGTATATGAGTCTTTGCTTCATTTTCTTAATACATTGCCAATTTATTGCAGAATTGTGAGAACACCATGATGTATCTGTAGGATTGCAAAATTTGCCATCCCAAAACATGTCCCTGTGGCATGTGGATTATTTAAGCTGATTCTTTTTAAGAAATAGGAGGCTCAGAAATTTGATCCTTTGATCCTTCTCCTAATTGCCTAAAAGAATACAGATTGAGGACCTGCCCCAAGAAAGGGAGCTATCACCACAGGTAACTACATTATAATATGAAACTATAGGAGGTAGACAAGGAAGAATTTAGCACAATCTGTTTGTTAAAATTCCTCTCTATGTCCCATTGTTTCTGTATGACCCAATGCACATTGTTTACCAAATATTTACTCTTTCTCATCTTCCTGTGACTCGTCTTCCTTCCTTTGAAGTCCTAGACTGTTACTTCTCTGTAACTCAGGATGACAGCATATAAGCTTCAACTGCCTGGTTGCCTGTGATTCTCAAATTCTTACGGAGCGCTGGTATGTATGCAGTTAAATCTGATTTTCTCCTGTTAATCTCTTTCATGCCAATTTAATTCTTAGACCAACCAAAAGAATCTTGAAGGGTAGAGTAAAATTTCTTCCTTTCCAACATGTCCTTACCGCTCAGAGGACGTAATGATGTTAAAGAAGACAAGATATGCCCATAAGACCTTCTTTCTCCACTTCGTCTTTTTTTCCAACTCAAAAGACAAACACAGTATCCTGAGAAACTGCAAAACACCTTTTCTCTCAGTGTGACTGTTCTCTCCCTGTCTTCCTTCCTAACATATCATTTGAACTGGTTTCTGGCCTTGTTTTGGGCTGGTGTCTGTATTTGTGTTTCTTTTTATTTTCTTGTGTTTTGTTTTCCCAGTGCAATATGCAAAACGAGAAGTTTAATATGTTGGTAGATAGATAGAGATGTCAAAGTCACAATATAGATTTAACAAGAATATACAGATCACTGTAGTACTCTAATGAGAAGGACAGATGAAAAAGTACAGCAAGTTCACTGCCATCCACTGGATCTTGTTTCTTCCCCTGCTTTACAGAGTATGGGATCTGAGTTTAAGAAGACAGAATGGCAACTGAGTTCTACAGAAGCCTAGGTGATGGATTCTGCTACTCAAGAATTAAACTCTAATTCTCTAACCACCAAAATGCACACACTCATAATTCCTCACTTGAACATGGGGACAATAATTAACTTCTCAGTGGAGTTGCTATAAGACTACATTGATCTGGAAATATATGTTGGATCAAATGGGATTTTTACTATAAAATTTTATCAACAACGTCTGGCATTTGAAGCTCTAAACAAAGTTTAAAAAAAAAACTTTAGGGGTGCCTGGGTGGCTCAGTCGTTAAGCATCTGCCTTTGGCCCAGGTTATGATCCCAGAGTCCTGGAATCAAGCCCCGCATCAGGCTCCCTGCTCGGCGGGAAGCCTGCTTCTCCCGCTACCATTCCCTCTGCTTGTGTTCCCTCTCTCGCTGTGTTTCTCTCTGTCAAATAAATAAAATCTTAAAAAATAAATAAATAAACAAATAAATAAAAAATTAAAAAAATTAAAACAAACTTTAATAAAATAAATATTTTCCCTATAAACTTTAGGGTTTATAAATTCTTCTAGAATAGTCTTTGGTTATCTATCTTTTATTTTAAGGTAAAAAAATCTAGGAGTAAAGGTATCTTTTCCATCTCCTTCCTTACAAGAAGTTTTGCCACTATATTTACACATCATACACACACACACACACACACACACACACACACACACACAAATACCTCATTTTACTTTTTAGTATCAATAGAATTCTCATTCAATGTTGGGTTTGGCCATCAACCCCTGAGACAGTGAATGAAAAGATTACTCTGGACACCTTAGTAGGAGAAAGGAGAGGCCTAGGGACCAGATGCTCTAGTGGCAAAAGGCCCTGTGCCAAGCTTTGTCTCCACTTTTACTGGGGTCTTAGCAATACATCAGGCACAAGTGCAAAACAAGGAGGAAAGTGTAACTGTAATGGTTAGGATAATAATATATGGCGCAGCGTATGATAAAGGCGAGAAGGCAAGGAGTCGTGAAGTACATGACTTCATGTACTTCTGGTGCCTGTTTTTCTTCCAAACTTAATCATTTACTCCCTAGAACCTTGAGCCACAGTAAGAATCTGGCCAAGCACTTCTCCTTTGCTTTTCAATTAGTCTCATCCAGGGAGGCATATACACGTCAGATTTTGTCTATTGAGGCTCTGTGAATTCCCACAGTTCAACAGAAAGGGAACAGATTTGGCCACCCCAAAATATGCTTTTTGGCATAATGATTATTTTAGGCTGGTTATTTTTTAAGAAACTGCAGACAACAGGGAAGGCTCTGAAAACAAAGTAAAAGTTATTCTTTTATGAGAGACCTTTACATTTTAAGGTAAATCTCCATTTGTAAGAGACTCCCTCTTTGTATCAGGAAGAGGAAGATGACCATATCTCTAGAAACTGTTATCAATGGAGAAGGCAGTAACTGAAATCTGCATAACAATCATACCTTTAGCTACTGTGCTTTGCCTCCCATAACTGGCTTCCCTGTTCCACAGCACCTTCTATCTTCAGGCAGAGGAGTATTTAAGGTGATGGCTTGGACCACTAGGGGAGTTACTTAGTCTTCTCGGGTCTCTTCCAGGAACACAGGATGTATAATGTTACTGAAGTTCAGTTTGTTGTTTTCATTTAATCCATCTTGTATTACAAGGAAGATTTAGCCAAGAACCTGGAAGGGTAACTGGAAAATTATTTTTCTGCCCTATACAACCAATATTAATTAAGTGCTGACAGTGTTCCAGAGACTTACCTTCTGAGGTTGTTCTGTCTATTAAATGAGAAAGGACATATGCATTCTCATGCTGATCTAACAGATAGAAAGCTGAAGTGCAGAGAAATTCTTTTGTGGTATCTCCCTCCTACCTATTCAGGCTAATCCCCTTTGATCATAACTCATCCCCAATTCTGCTTCTTGCCCCAACTCTCCCCACACACATATACATTCACACTGTATCCACCTGCCCTTCTGACCTACTCATAGAGTCTCTAGAGAGAATGTGAGAAATTGTAAATGACTCTTGGCTCTGTCTTAAATTTCCTGCAGCTTGAAATTTTCCCACTAATTAAGTCTTCATGCCTCAGCCGAAATGCCTGAAATGCTTCCACTTCTGTGAAAGTCTCTCTGACTAATACAGGCAAGTTTGGATTCTCCATCTCCCAATGATATTCTTCCTTATTATAATTCTGCCTATTACTCAAATTTATCTTCTCATAGAAATTGTTTCTAACCATTATCATCCTCCCCAGTAGACTAAACATCTTGAAATCAAGGGCATATCATGACATGTACTTACTTTGTATTATAAATGAACCAAAGGCATACCCAGGGTCACAGGGGCATAAATAAAGTTTACAGTGTTTTGTTGTTGTTGTTGTTTTAATAAACATATCACAGTGACCTTGATAACGCATTCTTATGTTGGCTTCTTCCTTTTCAACTGTTGTTTCCTCTCTATTAAAGGGACCTGCTGTTAGGAGAAGAAAGAGCCCCTGGTCTCATAATAATTCTCCACATGCTGGAGGAGCTTGTGATAAGGTCCTGGATCACATGTAATGTTGTTGACCTTTACTGACTCTATTCTGAACATCCACAGGAATTGTCTATAGAATTAGAGCAACTCAAAATAGAATTCTGTTCATTTAGTTCCAACATACATTTTGAGAGGTTAGTAGTAATAGTATTTAATTTGTCATTTTTTTGCTTTCCTTCCTAAATAATGATCACTTACTTGTGTAGTGCATAAATAAACAGAATTATTAGAGGGTAAAATGATGTCTCTTGCTTTTTCTTGCCTAAGCCCTAATAAAACCGGAACCACAGCTTTAAATTTAATCTATCATTTTGATATCATTAGGAGACATAAACTGAATCACTGATAAACTCACAATGATTCTTTATTCAGTGTTGATATCTTGATAACTATATATTCAGGTAAATCAGGTTACACGTGACCAGGGTAAACTTACAACCCAAGATGGGTCAATAACTTGGCCCTAGCTACAGAGATTGGTCAAACTAATGCCATGAAGCTCTAGTCAGAGGACTCGTGCCCCATTCTCCCCAGGGTAGGAAAGGCTCTCTATCATAGGGCAAAATGCTGCCCTCTCTGCATTTGCTTTAGAGAGAGACTGAAACTAAAAACTGGGAAAGAGTGTGAGGCGAAATGAGAGAAAGAAATAGGAGAATGACAAAGTTGTTTTGACAGGCCTAATGTCCCATCCCTGCCCTTTCTTAGGTAATGCTAAAATAAACAACACAATTCCCCTTTTTGGTCATCGTGGCAGAAACCAAACTCTGTCTAGCACTTTATTGGGTAGACTGTGGTCTTTGGAGCAGGAACACTGACTGACATCACTTGGGAGGTCTCTCAGGAAGAGCCTCTGCTCTAAGGCTCCACTTGAAACTTGCTAAACCAGAACCTGCATTTAAAAGAAAATCCCCCGGAGTTGCATGTGCACAGCAAAGGCTGAGAAGCAATGATAGAACTATTCTCTGTGTTCGATTCACACTGGCCTTTTTACAAATTTCTGCAACCAATTCCAACCACAGGGTTTTTGCAAATATTGTTTTCCCTGCCTTGAAAACTCTTTTCTGTTCCTTCTCTCCTGGTTAACTTATCTTTAAACTTGAGGTCTCCATTCAAGTATCATTTTGCCTAGGCATCTTTCCCAACAGGTTAAAGTCCCTGTTATATGTGTTCATATTCTGGGAACCTTTCAGATAAACGTATGCATATTAAGTAAGCCTCACGATTCTGAGGGGGAGAATAGGCCACCCTAAGACAGATCATTGCGGTGTATTGATTATTCTGACTTAAAGTTACCTAAGAAACAGCCAATGCAAGAAACACACTCTGACCCTCCTTTGACCTCCTGAAAGCAGAAAATAAATGTCCCATGTGAAAAGTACCCTCCCTGAATGGGGAGGAGGAGAGACATCCTTATCACCAGAGTAGGGGACTTCGGGAGCAAGAAGGACACACTTTGGAACTGCTTCACTAATTTACTACCCCAAGCCCAAAGCTTTCTGTCTTTTCAATTCTTCACAGATTCTTTTGTTTCTTTGCCTAAAAGGCATAAAATCTGTCTGCACTGTTCACTTCTTTGAGTCCCATATTTTTATGAGTTCCCATATATACAAAATTAAATTTGTTTTTCTCTTGTTAATCTGTCTTATGCCACTTTAATTATTAGACCAGCCAAAAAACTTAGAAGAAAGGGAAAGTTTTCCTCCCTTATAATTCATTGATAATAATGGATTTTTTCCCCTTACCATTGTATTCTTAGTACCTAGATTGCTACATACTACATTTTCAGTATATACTTGTTGAATGAATGAATATATAGATGATTGATGAATTTTACAGACAAATAAGCTGAAGCTCAGAAAAGTTGCTGATTAACCTAGTCCTAGAAAAAGCAGTAGATCTGAGTTTATATTTCAGGTTATTGCCCTTATGTCTCAGAATGGTATCTTTGGATTCTCCTTATTTCCCCTACAATTTGTTCACCTAAACTGAGAAAATTAGAAACAAACAGATGCCAGATGGAAAATAAAAGTCCAACCTTGGAAATTCATGAAAATGAGAAGAACTTCTTTGTAAAGCACCTTCTTTTCTTTCATCAGAAGGACTGTCAAATATCCTGCTCCTGGATGGGTGGCTTGGCTGATTCAAGTATATCCATTATCAAGTGAAGACACTTCTGTTTAGATGCCAAGTTCTTTGGCTGCAGAAAAAATAAAATGCAATGGATCAAAGTGAGATTGCAGCAGCTGATCAGCTTCTGACCAACTGGCAAGTAGGAAGTCCCCAGCAAGTGGGAACCTAGGTAATCATGTGATATATGTTCCATCCGTGGAGACCCCTCAGATACGGAACGAATACAATTTATCAAAATAAACTTGATGGCATTTCTATTTGGGGTACAGTGCAGTCCTTATGACTGGAAGGTTTTTATCCACAGAACAATGCAGGGAAGGGCTCATGGAAATTTAAACCAATCAATATTCCCGCATGCCTTGGTATAAAGTAGATGCAAAGGGATGAAGGTCCTTTTTATTATTTATTTAATCCTTCAGTTAGTTATTTCTGCAGCTCATCTGAACAACTATTTTTTTTTAAAGATTATATTTATGTATATATTTGACAGAGAGAGAGAGTGCAGCAGAGGAAGAGGGAGAAGCAGAGCAGGGAGCTCTCCGCTGAGCAGGGAGCCTGACTAGAGGCTCGATCCCAGGACCCCAGGAATCATGACCTGAGCTGAAGGCAGGCGCTCAAATGACTGAACCACCCAGATGTCCCCGAACAACTTCTATACTGTTAAAACTTACCAACTGGCCCTGTACCCTCAAAATTCACCCCCTCTTATGAATTATTCCTAAGCATCCCTACACTTAGTATAGTCAATATCCCAGAGAATTTCTCCTTGCCCACCTTGGATCCCCATTTTCTGAAGTGTTTAGTATTGTACCAGCTTCTGAACTTCTACTTTGTATCACAGTAACAGCCCTGTGTTTTTGTTGCTCTTGAACTCGGATGTTGGGCCACTAATGCTGTTCTCAAAAGCTTTGTTTAGGTATGCCTAAATTTCTGTCATTCTTGGATTCATTTATTCAAATATTTACTTCGTGCACACAAGATCCCACACACTGCCAGATGCTGGAAGATAAAACAGTACTTGCTCATGTGCATGTAGTTAATTGTATTCAATATACATTGTTAGATAATTCTAATACAAGGAGATATTCCTGTGGAGACACAGATTGCTCCTGGATATGTGAAAGACCTCAGAAGACCCATGCCCAACCCAAGATCCTGCCTGGGCACCAGTCGGCTTCCTCTGGGTTTGTCCCCATGCCATCGGTTTTAAACTTTCAGGCCACCCATTAGGTCCACCTGTGTCCTCTCCTTTCCACACTTTGCTTACCTCTACTCCTGTATTTACAAAAACAGAAAATTACATTAAATATCTTCGTGGAAGTGACTGTTCTCAATTCATCTTTATAACCCTGGTATCTAACACTGTGTCTTCCATTCACGGGCACTCAGTAAATGTTGAACTCACTGGCTCATTTGATAAATGCAAAACAAGCTTTAAGTGTCATTTTCTTCAAATGGAACTCAAAATAGGATTAACTTTGTCATCCCTCAGAAATGAAGCCATATCTAATACGCCTTCAGTGAAGGAGAAGAGGAAGAAAAAAAAAAAAAAACATTTTGCAAATTACAATAACTTGACAGCTGCTTGCGAAACAATACCACATTAATTTTCAACATTCTACACATGGCTGAGTGGAAGATCCCTTAATCCCAGGTCCCATTTTATGTTTGCCTCATTGTCTCTGTCCCTTCATTGTATCACTTGCAGAAATCACCAGTGGCTGTGTACTCTCTTAAACCTTATTATTGCCGGAGAAGTCCTAGACGAGGTTAATGCAGATCTGCTTCCCAGAGGTATGTTAAAATGGATTTAAGTTCTTTATTTTGAGTGATTGACTTTGAGAAATCCCCGTCTTTATCAGTTACTACCAGAGAAACAGAACTTTTCAGGAGTGACAGTAAACTAACCGCATATTCTTGAGTACTACAGGAATAATACCTTTTAAAGGGATTGAGATTAATATGGCCATTTATGAGGATGCATAATCAGATGACCCGGTGTGTTAGGGCCAATGAGACACTGTGTCAGGAGTTTAATTTACTGGCTGCTAAAGCCCTGTATTTGGGGAACTTTTCTAAGCAAATTCTCCAAGCTTTAGTCATGCCACTATGATTCTTTTGTTCTTGGCTTACTGTTTCCAACAAATGATTATCTTCAGAGGAAAGAGAAGGGAGAGTCTAGAAGGGGCTCTTTGCTTTTCAAAAAACCAAATTGCTTTATCTTATTTTTAAAAACCTAATAACTTGCTTAGGGAAAGTAAAGATACCTTTCAAATACAGAATATGAGTGGCACAAAAATCCAGTCTGAGAAGAGGAACGATAATTGGAATGGAGTCAGCATTTGGGTGAGTAAAGTGTTGCTTAATATTTCTATTCTCATCTAATAATAAATAAAGAGATTAGGACGATTCATATCTTTTGCTATACAAAGCTATTTTTATTGATTTGTTTATTTTGGCTTTCTCAAAAAATTGAGATATCAATAGGCATTTCAGAAACCACTGACAGAGCATATCAGGAATCCCATTTCTAGGAATAACGATGTAGGTTGGGAAATTATGAGCCAAAAAGGACAAGCTGATAGCATGAAACACAACTCCACATGAAAGCTAAATGGTACCTAAAGTCCTTAGAAAAGTCTCCTTTTGGGGACTAATTAAGCATCAGAATGCAACTGGTTTCAAGAAGCATGGCAAGATATGGAGGTGGCAAAAGTGAATAATGAGCCATGAGCCTTATCAGGCCATTCACTGAGATGTTGTGATTTTCCTAATCCTATTAAGGTCACTCTTCATCACTGCTCAAAATAATAAGGAAGGGTACAAGAAAATCTCTTTATCATCCATTCAAGTTTTGAGTACTGTAAAAATGAAACAAGAAGGAATAAGATCAGTCAAAATGTGACTATTTCTGTAAGAGGAAACAACAAAAATTATAAAAGGAAAGGAGGAAACAATGATCAAGATCCCTCTTTTGCAGGATGTCTGGCTGGCCCAGTTGGAAGAATGTGTAACTCTTGATCTCAGGGTCATGAGTTTGAGCACCATGTTGAGCATAAAGATTACTTAAATAAATATTTTTTTTGGAAAAGATCCCTCTTTCGTGAGCATGTACTAATCAATAAAACTGTAGCTTGTAACTTGTACTTCAAAAATATATGAAGCGGCACCTAGGTGACTCAGTTGGTTAAGGGTCTGACTCTTGACTTTAGCTCTTGATCATGAGATCAGCCCTGAGTTGGGCTCTATGCTCAGCGGGGTGTCTGCTTGAGATTCTCTCTCTCCCTCTGCCCCTCCTCCCACTCACATGAGCTTTCTCTCTTTAGAATAAAGAAATCTTTTAAAATATATATATATATGAACATATATATATATATGCATTGTGTACACATGTGTAATTATGTATATATATTGCAAATTATATCTAAACATATAGTATATATACTTATATATATTCATATATATAATATATGCAATTATATATTTTGGTTCGCAGACTAGAAACATAGACTTAAATGAATCAAATGCTTTTCATATCTGATAGATACTTTCCCTTGTACATGATAGCACTTCATTAATTTCTCATAACAAAAGTTGTGTTCTGTGCATTCGCTTCTATGGGTCACTGTCTGACCCCAGTCTACCACAGCTTTCTCAACCTTAGCTGTCACTCTCCAAAACAAACTGTCCTTTGTGAACATTAGAGCCACATGCAGCCTTTCAAGTCAAAAGGAGCCATTTCAAGTCCCGAGGGTGTATTTGTCCATCTTACTGTGGTTTCACCTTGTCGGCTGGGAAATTATGGACCTCACATTGTCCATCTGGCAGATTTCCACTCATGTTTCACGGGAAAAAAAAATACCACCTATTCTAGAGAACATTACAAACTCCTTCGGCCCGTGAAGGGCCATATTCTCAGTGCTTCACTAGCCACCTTTTCAGCCTGCTACACAAACATTCATTATATCACTGAAACTATGTATTTTCCCAGAATCTTCCCCTCTGCAAACTAGGAGACACTGGAGGGCAGGCAACATACATCTTTGATTCTCCTAGAACTATATTCTAGAGGCAGATTCTAGATTCTAGAATGTATTCCTATTCCACAAATATTTACTCTATGAATGGGCAACTAGACATGTGGTTTTCATTTAGGATTCCTTTAATCACGCTTCTATTGTAAACTCCATTTCCTTACATTTTAGTTAACGTCTTCCCATTCACAGGCATGAACTTTACCAAGAAACTATAAATAATGATGAAGTGGTGATCTGTACAAGCCTATAAATTCTTTGCCCACATAATCCCTCAGAGTTATCCTTCAAAGATATTGTATAGGTTTAAGATATTGTATAGTTCTTCATCTCCGACATTACTGGATTGAATCCAGAAATAGAAAATAAATAAAACTGTGTCTCCTCTAGAGAAGACCACAGGGTTTTTGTATTTAGAAACACACACCAAATCTTTTGTTTTGTTTTCTCTAATGGATCGTGCATTTTTTCTACCTTAACAGTCTAGACTACGCTCAATTTTCTTAGTAACTGTGTAATCCAATCTCCTGGATAAAGAGCAAATATTCTTATCATGTTAAATAGATAAAGTCTATCGCATGTCCTATTGAAACAGAAAGAACATTTTTTAGAGCTCTTTTGGTAAAGTAAAGATAAACTATGTTTTTTGGTGTTTTTTAAACTTTTCTAAACTTTGCTTTTCTATAACATAATAACCTAATGACATATATGGAAAATAGCCAATTAATTGTTTGGCACATGATGGATGTTCAATAAATACTGAATTCTGTATTCCTACCTTGTTGTAATTGTTTATTCTTTTGTCCATTTATCCTTTCATCCTTCTATCCAGTCATCTAACAATTCCACAATTCCACCTCCTTCCACCTTCCAATGCCCATATACATCAAACATCTTTTAGATTATGAGTGACTTCGCTAATTGCTGAGGATAAAGAGATAAAAACTGATTTCTGCCCTTAAGATCTCAGCCCAGTGGGCATGGCACCCATGATTCACAAATTAAACACAAATTTTGCTATGAGAGAGAAATTAATGAAGTGCTATCATGTATAAAGGAGAGTAGCTGAAAAACATTTGATATATTTAAGGCTATGCTTTCTAGTTCCTCAACCAAGCTGTGCTAAGCACTTGACCTAAATTATTGCATCTGGTCCTCACAACATCACAAAATTGTACTTATTTTAGAGGTAAAGATTCCGAAGCTTATGTAGTAAGCAAGCCACGTGGTCAAAGTTAAGTTGCAAGTATTAGATCTTGGACTTGATCCCCAAACCTGTTCTCAAAACTTGTGCTGGTGCCTTTATGGATAGGGGGCTTCAAGGCAGATGTAAAGAGCATCATTTTCTAAGAGTGAGGAAAAGCAGAATTGCATTCTCCAGTTTCATTATTATATTTTCCAGAATGGGGTGGAAAAAAAAAAGCCTGGATACATAATGATTAATGATACCCTCTTCCCACTGGGAAAAGACCTAAGTTCTTGAGAGCAGTGATTAGATACCTGAACACCAAACAGAATGAGGCAGACTAAGGGATCATAGCATCATAAAACCCATTATATAAACGTGCATATAATAGATGTATATAGTGTATGTAGAATATTGGCTCTTTTGCTAGTAATGGGTATTATACTATATACATGGAGTAGATCCTGATTGTGTTTTGTTGAAAGAAGCAAATTCAGATGAACCATGCTTTTTTTGTTGTCGTTCTTTGGGCATGGGCAATAATTTCTGTGTAGTGTAATGAAAAAGAACAATGTATTCAACATTATTTCAGCTAGCATCACTTTGGGCACTTTTCTCAAATGAAAGAAAATGATTTCTCTATGTCTTTTATTTTTAATGAGAAGTTACCATATGGACTTCTTTCTTTCCTCCATTCCTTTCTCCTTCTTTACTTAATAGTTCTGTCCAACAGCCACTAGGTGGGATTGAGTAAACTTAGGAGGGTCAGGGCCTGCATGGGAGTGAAGGATACCCATTTGGAGGTGAGTAGGGTACAATCGTGGGAGGAAGGAGTTGCCATGGTGGCCAGGCACAGGAAATGAGAGCTCCAATAGGTAAGAGAGGAATTTGTACAGGAGTGTTGTGAGCGGCCGCCGAAGCCACACAGGAGGTTGGAGCACAAAGAGCAAGAAGACTCACAAACACGACTTGATCAAATGATCAATGTTATTATCTTCAAAACTGAGACACATTGAGACCATAGACCACCTGCCAGGAGTCAATGACAAGAACAGAGCAGTATTTCTGTCACATTCCTCAAGCATTGTATAATATGAATCTAATCATGAGGAAATATCAGATAAATCCAAATTGAGAAAGATTCTATAAAACGACTGTCCTATAATCTTCAAAAGTGACAAGGTCATGGAAAAAAAAAAAGTGACAAGGTCACAAAAGTCAAGCCAAGAATGAGGAATTCCGAAGACGGAAGGAGACTATACAGACAGGAAAACTAAATGTAACACATGATCCTGGACTGGATCCCTTTGCTACAAAGACATTTTTGGCACAGTAAGTTAAACTTGAACAGAGTCTTGAATTAGAAAACAGATATTAATTTCACTTTTCTGACATTGATGGTTGCATCATGGTAAGGCAAGAAACTGTCTAGGTTGTAGAATATTACTTGCTAAGGTTTTCAGGGGTTATAATGCATCATCTCAATGATTTTCTCTCAAACAGTTGGAGAAACAGAAACTGCTATTCTTACAGGGTTTTGGTAAATAGTTTCATAATAATAATTCAAAAAGTTTTAATCTGCCATTAAGATGAGGACTGAAAGTCCAATCTCTAAAGTGTCATAGAACCATTGGTTTAAATTCAAGTCCATCCTTTACTACCTGTGTGATCCTGACAAGTTATATGACCTCCATATACATGTATGATGGGGGATATGGTTAAGTTTCAAGCAAAGAAAAAATGCCACAAGGTTTCATGTGAGGATTCAGTTCTTTAGCGCATGAAAAGTGATTAGAAGAGGGCATGACATAAAGCACCAAATCAGTTTAACTACTGTAATCATTATTGTTACAAATTATCATCATTGTTTTACTGAAAGGTTCAATTCTAAGAACTCATAAGACATAAGCTGGGATTTGTAGTCATAGAAATCTGGGTTCAGATGATCACTAATTAGCTAGGTGGCTCAGAGAATATTTCTTAACTTATGAAACTTCACTGTTTTCCATCAACTTCTGTGACCTCACCCTGAGCTATAACTCATCTTTGCTCACTATGTCCCATCTACACAGGCCTTCTGTCAGTTTCTCAAAAACATCTAGTTGTTTCCAGTGCTGGAGAATAATGCATTCTCTTCTCTCTTTTTGGAACACAGCTTTGCCCTTTCCTGGCCAAGATGGCTCTACCACTTTAGAGCCCTGCTTGAAAACTAAGTCCTCACAGTCTCCGATCATTAATCAATTCTCTTTCACAGTCTCTATTTTTTAAAGAACTTTTTAAAATTCATTATTTTTTTCCATTTTTATTGTCTGCTTCTTACCCTAGACAAAAATATTCCTAAAATTGGTGCTTAGGTCTTTGATTTCCCTGATCATTAAGCAATTCTCCTTCACAGTCTCCATTTTTTTATAGAACTTATTGAAATTCACATTTTTTTCCATTTTTATTGCCTGCATCTTAAGCTAGACAAAAATATTCCTGAAATTTGTGTCTAGGTCTATTGAGTTCTGTCGTATTTACCAGTATGTACCCAGGATATAGTACTGGACCCAGCATATGGTAGGTTTTTTTCCCAAATTATTTTACAATGAATTAACACACCAAAGAGCAGAGAACAGCACCAGGCACTTGAGATTCACTGTCTCAACTCTGCATCATCCCTCCAAGGCTGAGAGTAAAACAGGTACCAGTTCCACCATTTCCATAAACATAGTCTTGCTCCTTACCCCAGGCAAAAACAAAAAGTGTCAGTAAGTTTTGACAATTCTCATTAAAAAAAAAAAAAAAAAAAAAACAATTTTTCAGGTATTAAACATCCAGGCATTTGAGTAAAGGAGCCTCACCCAAATTATGTAAGGAGACAATGCTGCATACCCATTTCCAGTTCCCACTAAAAAATGAATGATTACCTCAGAAGAAAATAATTGCTTTGGCACTAAATGCAGCTGTTATTTATGTCACATTATTTATAAGACTGATGTACATAATATTCTTCCAGTCCTACTATAAATTAAAACAATTCAGGAACCTATTATCTACAGACACTTATGAGAAGATATGTTTACAGTGGCTACACTGTTGATTCTAATAAGAATAGGACACTTTCTCCAAGATAAAGACATTTTAGGTTAAAAAACAAATAACTTCATCATTGTCACACGGGAGTGATGGCCGACCAATGACCAAGTTACGTGGTGTGAAAATGTCCTCATGATTTTAAGTCACTTAGCTTTAGTTATTTAACTAAATAAAATATAAAGAATTGTAAATGGGCATTACAACCAGAAAACATGACTCCATTTCCAGCCGCTTGTGTATTAACTCTAAAACATGGGGCATATTACTCACCGGAATAAGCTTCATCTTCCCCATCTATAAAATGGGAGTAACAGTTACCCTGTAAAGTTGTTTGAGGGATTCCATGAGACAATGAATGTACACAGCTCAACGTTTTGGCTGTGATAACAAAACACTACAGACTGGGTAGCTCATAAACAACAGGAATGTACTTCTCATAGTTGTGGAGGCTGGATGTTTGGAGATCCATAGTTTTGACATCAAGGCACCAGCATTGTTGGGTTCTGACGAAGGCCCTCTTCTGGATGGCAGACTGCCTACTTCTCTTATTGCGTCCTCACATTGTGGAAGGGATAAAGAACTCTGTGGGTCCTCTTTTATAAGAGCACAAATCTCAAACATGAGGGTTCCACCTTCACAAACTAATCACTTCCCAAAGGCCTCACCTCCAAATACCATTAGATTGGGGATTAAAATTTCAACACGGGAGTTTTTTCGGGGGGAGACACAAAAATTCAGACCTTAGCAATGGCTATCGAGATAGAGAACATTTGACAAATGATCATGATGGTGATGAAGGTTTTGGATGAACCTATTTAACCCCTTTTCTTAAGGAGCTTGACTGGTTATTAACAACACCTAGTGTGACAGCAGTCTCAACGTACTCGCCAATTATTTAGTATTAAGAGGAGGGAAGAGAGCTTGATTTTACTTGGTGACCATGATCCAGAACATAATGAAGATGGAAACAAGATGAGAAAGATGATAGGATCTCGGCTATCATCTCAGTTTTACCCTCTCATGGATGAGATCTTGCCAGTGGGGACTGCAGCAGCTGAGACACCTCACCTACACACACCCCGCGTTAGGCATGTGATGTGATGAAATGGCGCCCAACCGCCCTGCAGACCAGGTTTCGTTGTCAGCACCCTATCCCTGATGAGGGAACTGATACTTACAGAGATTCAGCAACTTACCTACTGGCTGAGTGATGAATCTGGCCAGGGCCTTGAGGAATTGTTCAATAGTTTCTTCTCTGAAAAAACCAAAGGCGAAACTTGATTTCTAATCCTCTTCTGGCAGAAGCTAGTGATGCTGGCAGGGAATATCAGCTTTTAAGTGAGTTTAATGGTGTGCTCGCATGAAACAAGGTGCCTCTGAGTGGATATGTCTTCTTGGGGTGTCCTATAAAACAGATAACTAAAAGGCCCCTGAAGCATAAGTGTCTGCATGTCTCATCACAGCCTCTGCCAGACCACTCGTAACCAGCTAGAATCCAGACCCCCTCCCATCTACTACCTGGGCTTCACTGACACCCTTGCCTCGGGACCCTTTGGAGGTACACTGACTCTGTTTTACTTCTAAAGAAACTTATTCTCTTTTTATGATGGAAATTTTTTGGAGTAAGGATCAGAATGTTGAATATCTACGTGGCAGGTACAACATGTGTTAGATACATTATCTCTAACTCCTCAAACAAACCTGTAAATGAGATAAAGGGCATTGTCCAATGTTGTGGACTCTAAGAATGAAACCACAGGGTTAATTAGGTCGGTCTGACTCCAAACCCATGCTATCCAACTACAGCACAATACAAATTTATAATTATGCTAGTACTTTCTACCATCATTATTATTAGGGCAATTAAAAGCTAATAAATATTTTGGTGATTCACAGTGAATCATTCTGTTAATCTAATGGCACTTTAGATTTATATTATGCCATATAACTTATACACGCACTTATGCGATTTACATCCTTGGTCTTCACACCAATCTTGGGTTTCTAACATGTAGCCTCGTCCTACATTTACAGAACCATTTAGATGCAACTAGAGACTGGGAACTGAAGTTGTTGGTGTTTAGGATCCTTATTTTTCTGGCTGATGGGACTAATACCAGATTCAACCAAAGTAGGCCTGAGATAAAGAAGTAGAAAAGCTCATACATATTCTTTCTTTTTTTTGCTAAGTTACGCTTTCCCATAGCTAATATCAATTAAGAGCCCCTATTATAATCTAACTGAAACCTCTGAGCTAGCATTTGAGGTTTCTCTCACTCAGGGGGGTTATATGCCACTTGTGGGGAATTGGCTTACCCAGCTTCAACTAACAGATGTTAAATTGTAGCATTCCACTAGCTTATCCAATTTCTCTGTTATTTCCCTAAAGTAGAATAGATAGATGGATACCTATGGATATATAGGTATACAGATATAAATATATAGATATATATTGTATAGATCTATCTATGGATCTATGTACCCTTCCTTCTATCTAGCTAATAGGCAAAAACATTTTCACATTCATGAGATCAGAACTGACCAACAGATTTCAGGTGCGGTCTCAAAACTGAGTTCTATCATAGGAGAGAGATCAGGTTGCCTGGTGTGGGACCAAAACATAATGTGAAAGAAGGAAGAAAGGAAGAGAGATATGTGACTCCAGAGATCATGAGATGTGCATGTAAAATGCTTACAGACTTGCATATTTAAAAATAAATAAATATCATTTAACATAGAATGCCCATGATTACATCGTTCAAACGATCCGCCTTTACCCTTTGCTACTCTTAATTTTTTAAATGATGGCTTCATGAAAGAAATGCAAACATGTGAATCGCTCGATAATGAGAATAAAACTGGCCCCCATTATCTGGATTCTTCTGTGGGATCAAGATGCTAATGAGCAGTCAGTGTTCACAAAAGCCTCACCTTAGTATAATGAGAGATTAGTAAACTGGATTGCATTGCCCCTTGAACTTGTGCATTTGAATCATCTCTCCCTACAATGCAGCTCTTTCCAAATGACACATTCTATAGCAGGCCAATAACTCATTTCTGCCTCCCGGAAGGTTTTTCTCCCTATCTCTGAACCCAAAATGCATTACTCATAAATATTAACATTTTGTTAGTGTGGGATCTTGGGCCACTTTGAATTGTTGAGATTGGGATGTGATTTGACTTGAAAAGAGTAATGAAGTTATTGTGAGTTCAAGGATAAAAATGAGTTTTGCAGAAGAAAATATCTGGAATGGCGCATAAAATAAGTGACAACCCTTGGTTTCTTTAATTAAACTCCAAATAAGAAAAATCACAATGAAGATACTGGGCCCATTTTTACAGCCTTAAAATTGGATATTGACCCTTCAAACTCATTTTTTTCTCTTTTCCACAAGCCACGAGAATAGCCTTTTTAAAATTAAAGAATGCTTAGCACATATTAGCTACTACTATTAATATCTCTACATGCATCATCTCGTGACGTCTTCACAAAAATTTAGCTGGATAATTATTGGTATTATTCTCCCTGAGACTTAATGTCCTGCTACTTAACTTCCCTACAAATTGTAGAGGTGAGATTTGAACTCAGAACCATTGAAATTCAAAGCCTAGGATCATAGCCGCTAAGTGTATATATTGCTTAAAGTTAACAGTAAGAACAGGGTAGGGAAGGGGTGCCTGTGTGGCTCAGTGAGTTAAAGCCTCTGCCTTTGACTCAGGTCATGATCTCAGGGTCCTGGGATCGAGCCCCAAGTCGGACTCTGCTCAGCCGGGAGCCTGCTTCCCCCTTTCTCTCTCTGTCTGTCTCTCTGCCTACTTGTGATCTCTCTCTCTCTGCCTGTCAAATAAATAAATAAAATCTTTAAAAAAAAAAAAAAAAAACAGGGTAGGGAAGAAATCACTCTGTCCCTTGCTTTGGAAAGCTCTTCCTTGCTATTTAGAGAATCACTTTGAATTCATATTTCTCCTAGCTTAATGATGGCACACATCATTAGGCTCAAATAAGTAAACTTATACTATTTTTACATGCTTTTTTGGCAGACTAAGATTCTGTGTTAGACACCTTCAAGGCGGTATTTGTGAGTGGTGCACATCGGATATCTCTAAATGTCCCTATATTGATGGGCTCTTTGACTACTTAATGTTTTAAGGTAATTAAACCACAAAAACTCATTGGAATAATGTTTAGGGCTGACTTAAACCCTTAAAAGCCATTAGCTGTTAACTGCCAAGTTGCTCTGAGTCTCTGTCTGCATGAAATTGAATCATATTTGAAAGGTTTTCTGGCTGGTGGCAAGATTCATAAAACCCCGACAGCTTTACATCCTTCATCACAAACCAGGAAATCAGAGAGAAGGGAAACAGCCCTTGATTTTTTTCGTCAAATCTTTCTCTAGGATCTTCAACTAATTAACCCCATTTTGCATTTCATGTGGTAAAATTGCAAATACTCGTTTACCATTTGTTTAATTCAATGCCAATCAAGGAATATTGGTGCTATACCTGTAGGGATCAATACAGGGGACAGAGAGATTAATAAGAACGACCCTGCCCTCAGGCAGCTTTAGAGTCAGGAGACACTGGCAGCTGAATACACCGAATAAAAACGTTTCCTGTGGTGTGGTAAACTCACCAACAGAGGAATGCACAAAGCGAAAAGGGTTGGGGGAGGTGGATTGTGAGTGGGGTCAAGGAAGGCTAATAGGAGTTGCCAGGCACAAAAAGCAGCAGCTTTCAGACCGAAACAAACGAAACAAAACAATCCAAAACACACAAGAAAAAAAGTAACGGTATTTTTCACTCAAATTAAGATTTCAAACAAAGTACCTCAAACACACACGCACACACACATCTACGTTAGAGTAAGTTTCTGACTTTTGACCACCTGGCAATCTGATAAAGATCATCTGAATTATCATTCTGATACAGATTATGAGACCACCTGCTGACTCTGCTCAGCCATGACTCTGCAGGGTTGAAAATGCTTGGGTCAAAAAAAAAAAAAAAAAAAAAAAAAAAAGAAAATGCTTGGGTCACAGCGGACTGACACACTCACTACCCTATCCCTCCTGGCCCATGTGCACGCCCACCACCAGGGCTGGTGCTGGTACAAACAAACCCTTCCACCTGTCTCTCCAGGAAAGCTAAGCTCTCTCCCAGCAGAGACACTCCTGAAGACCCTTCTCTAATCACCCTGTCCTCAGAGAAGTCACAAGAACCTCAGGGTTTTGAATTCCCGGTTTAGATAGAGATGGTGAAGCCCATTTAGATTTCAAAGAGATTCCACATGATTTCAGCTATAAAATAGGGTAATATAGCAAAGAATATAACTACCATTCATGGTACTAGTATGATGGGAAGGCATATTCATTTCAATCAGTGTGGTCAGAACTTGGCATATATAAGGAATTGAGGTGTGGAGAAAAGTGTTTACCTCTGGGCTGAAATACAATTCCCCTACATTGTTTCACACTTCTCCCAGGGACTTGGTTGGTGTGCCTTCGTCTTTACAGTAAGGATATTAATGTTTACTTCCTGTGACTGTTACGTGGATTAATAAGATAATGTATATAGAGTACATCTGATATAGGCAATGCTTATAAGAGCTACACAGTAAGTACTTTTAGTTAATGCTCAGGTTATTATTAGAAGATGGACCAAATGAGGGGCCCTGAGTGGGTCAGTCAGTTAATCTTCTGACTCTTGGTTTCGGCTCAGGTCATGATCTCAGGGTGGTGAGACAGAGCCCCATGACCAGCATCACACTCAGTGGAGTCTGCCCAAAGATTCCCTACTTCTGCCCATCCCTCAAATAAATAAATAAATAAATCTTAAAAAAAAAGGTGGGAAAATGGGGTAACCGGGTGATGGGCCTTAAGGAGGGCAAGTGATATGAAGAGCCCTGGGTGTCATACGCAATTCATGAATTACTGAACTCTACATCTGAAACTAATGATGTACTATATGTTGGCTGATGGAATTTAAATTTAAAAAGAAGATGGGCCAAATGATTCAATGGCTTCCCTTTGTTGACAGAAAAAAAAAAGTGACCAAAATTTATCACACAGCTCTAATCTTCTACCTTCTGACAACCATTTGACTACACTCTCCTTCCTCAAACTTTCGTTGTAACTCAGCAAAAGTAGAGGGACTGACCTTTCCTGAATGCGGGATTGCACCTCCTCTCATTGTGTCTTTCAAAATTCTGTTAAGAAAGATTGAAGAAAGCACTGGACAAGTTGTTTTTGCTATTTGTGCTACTGCACTTAACCAAGACATCAGCCCAAGGTCCTTTGGTTGTTGCTTTGCCCTATGACTGCTTTTTATCCTTCTATCAACAGTCAATGACAGAAGTCTTTTTTTTTCTTTTTTTTTTTTTACTGAGTTCCTCAAGTCTAAGCTCCCCAAGGAAATAAATTTTGTAAGAATTCTGATAACCTTTTTTCCCTGGGTCCAGGTTAAAGTGTATTCCTGGAATATTCCTGGGGCCCTCAACGTTAAACAGGACCATGTTGGTTGCCCAACCCCATCGTCCCTGTTGACATTTTATATTTTAGGATAATGTTACCCATATGGAATACAACTCCAGTAGCCCAGCCATTGAAATTCAGTAGCAAATCACCCTTTAACCTGTACTATCTGTCTCTTTTTACTACCTGCAGAATCCTCACCATAATAGACAATCATCAACTCCGTAATCATTTACCATCTAGTTCCCATTCCCATATAAGTTGCTTAAAATTAGTGACCTTGTCAATATTGTCTAACACTTGGATTTTTACTATGTTCCAGCTACTGTGCCTGAGGAGAACAGTTACATAAATAGTTGGTTAAAGTATGACTGAGGCTTAAATGCAATTATTCATCTAAAATAATTTTTAAAATCCAAAATACCACGAAACATTACATCCTTTTTGTTAACACTTCAATTGTGCAATGGCTCTCAACCTTACTTACAGCCACAGTGCCTACCACCACCGTACCCCAGTTACCATTTATTGGATATTTGTCTATGCTTACCAGTTTACAGACATTATCCCATTAATCCTCATGTAATATCTATGACAAAGGGTTATTATTTCCTCCCCCACTTCCATTTTACAGATAGAATAATTGAGATGCATAGAACCTAAGAGATTTTAAAGGGAGAAGTGACAGAAAACAGGTCTGGAGAAAATTATCAGCTCGTGATAATTTCTCTATTTCAGAGTTCTAGTTCAGAGTTGGGTAATAGAGCAACACTGGATGATACCAATATATTTTTTAAGCATTCTCAGACTATGTGAAAGAAGAGATTGAGAAGAATGCACACACACACATTTACATGCTGTTTGTTCATGTATAGAACACAAAGAAGGACACAAACAAAACTTAGACTGAGATGGGAATTTAGGCTCCAAAGTGGAAAGGATCTGCTTTTTTTTTTTTTTTTTAAGATTCTATTTATTTATTTGACAGAGAGAGATCACAAGCAGGCAGAGAGGCAGACAGAGAGAGGGGGGAAACAGGCTCCCCACTCAGTAGAAAGCCCAACGCGGGGCTCGATCCCAGGACCTGAGATCATGACCTGAGCCGAAGGCAAAGGCTCCAACCCACTGAGCCACCCAGGTGCCCCAAGGATCTGCTTTTTATTTGATATCTTTTGTAACTTCTCAGTTTGTTTTTTTGTCACAAGCATATATTACTTTTTTTTTTAAGATAAATATGGAATGGAATGGAATGGAATGGAATGGAATGGAATGGAATGGAATGGAATGGAATGGGATAAAATAAGAAAAATAAAATAAACCGGGAAGGAGAACCAAGGGACCAATCCAGATCAGCAGCAGTGTGGAAGGAAAAGTGGTCGTGAATGCAAGGCTTCCACTGGAAACATGGTTCCTGTTGTGATTTTTTTTTTAATTTTTATTTATTTGAGAGACAGAAAGTGAGAGCATGAGAGGAGAGAAGGTCAGAGAGAGAAGCAGACTCCCCGTGGAGCTGGGAGCCCGATGCGGGACTCGATCCCGGGACTCCAGGATCATGACTTGGGCTGAAGGCAGTTGCTTAACCAACTGAGCCACCCGGTGCCCTCCCATTGTGATTTGAAATAATAAGAGTTATTGAGTCTAAAATAAAGACTCTATACTCCAATATGACTGGGAATACTATTGGTAAACAAAGGTGATGACTTCTCAGTAGCATCATTTTTTCAGGCCATTTAAATGTCTGATAGGTGTACACTTCATTGTCTAAGGATTTTTTTTCCCTATTGAGTATTTCATGGATATAATGTCCTGGACAAAAAAGAAAAACAACAAAACTTCAGCACATGATCATCTGGAGCAAGATTCAGCAAAGTACGGCTTGTGGACCAAATCCAGCATGATGCCTGTTTTCACAAATACGGAATATAGATAGTCATTCCCAACTGTTTTCATTGTGTATGGCTACATTGGGACTACAGCAGTGGAGCTGAGACGTTTCAGCAGAGACCTTAGGATCTGCAAAGCCTGACACCTTTACCATCTGGCCCTTTAAAGAAAAAGATTGCCAAGCTCAATTCAGAAGATAAGATTGCCAGAACTCGCTGGTCAACTAGAAGCAATGAAGGACATAAAGGAATTGAACAGACTTCAAAAACTCAAATTCTTACCAGACCCAGACAGGAAACACTAGTGAGTGAGGTGGAGGACGTATGAAAGGATAAACAACAGTAGAAAAGGAAAAGCAGACACATCTTAAAAGGAGCAGCACTTGTCAGCCAAAGCCATATAAAATCTGGACCAACTATTGCCAAATCTACTAATTTTCCACCAAAAAAAAATGACAATTTTCATATTTGTGTAAACTGCTCTGATTATATTCTTTTTAAGTTTGTGGCTAAAGAAAACCTAACTGTATATGGAGTACAGACAGTTGATGGCCAATTTGAAATCTCCAGTCTAAAGAGAATTCCAGGTTATTAGGTTGTTTAATTAAGTGGTGATGATGCTTTCATTAAATGCAATTACGTTTGAAAACTGTTCAGTAAATTCTAAGTATTTGCCACGGATTCTCCACATGTGTAAATACTAATACCACTGCTACTACTTCTACTACTACCAACAACATTAATAGTAAGTATGATTTGAGGATATTTTCTACTTCCTTGAGGGGTGAGTAGGGAGGGAATAGGTATAGACACTTTGCTGAGCTTGTTAATATGCTGATATTCTATAGTCATGAGAAGAAGACTGTTTCTAGCCATAAATCAGAAAAATGCTTAGTATGGAGGGCAAGGAAAGACAGGTTCCCTAGAAGAAAGTGTAGGGAGTGGGGAAGGACTTGGGCTGGAAAGTCTGGCAGTACTGGTAGAAAGTCAAAAGCAAAATAAGCAAGCAAGAAATCAGACAAGAATAAGACAAAGAAATGGAGAGGATAAAGAAATGGGAGGACAGGATAAATTTGAAACCATGATAGTAACCAAAGCTAAGGGCTGGTGGGAATATTGCAAGGCTCCCTTCAAAAAGAAAAGATTTTTCTTTTCAGTGAATACATGACAACCAAGACTTTAAAATGTCCTACTGGAAGTGCAAATAAATAAGAACAAGGGGGTCTGGCCTTGCTAACCTATGTTATTTTATTGGTAAAATGTTGTTGTTAGAATTAAAATGCAACTAGTGTCAGGAAGGAAAGAGGCTTTCCAAATGAAGAATCTGCTCCATACTAATGAGTTCAAGTATTTGAATACAATTAGAACTTTCTGGATTTTTTAAAGGATTCACACTCACACACACACACACATACACACAGGCATACATATAGAGATGTTTATATATACATGTATATCTCTATTACTTTCTTTAAGAGAGAGAGATTGAGAGAGAAGGGGAAATGTAGTCACTGTGGTATATACAAGAAGTACACAAGCAAAGAAGAACATTCTGGTTGAAATGAAACCTTCTCCATGAACATTGAATCCAGCTCTACCCACTGAGAAATAGAGGATTTCGTGTACATTATAAATGGGTCTAAAAATGAAAATGAAATAATCTTGGCCAACCACATTTTTTTAATCAAATTTTTTAAAGGTTCATGGTAATTGCTGAAATCCAAGTGCAACCTGCCAAATGAGACCTAGCTGGTATTAAACATTCCAGCTTTCACCTTGGGGTTGATGAATGGTATGAATTCCTCAAAATAATGTTGCTGGAGACATGTCCCTGTGTTCATAATTGGACTTCCATCTAGAAAGGTGGTTAATATTTTTGCAGTTGGTTTTCTAACTGAAGCGATAGCTAATCTGATCCCAAACTGAACTTAGACAGGTTACCCCTACCAGACAGCAGGCGTGGTTTTACTCCTGAATCTGATTTCCATGAACACTAACGACACATCTGTTTTCTCCTTAATTCACTTGAATAGAACCCAAATTTGTATAAATCCACAAGCGCAATGAAAATGTTTAAAATGTAAATTATTTTAATAAAGTTTGAATGTAATTCTCAAGGCTAAGATGGAGTTAAGTAAACATGTTATTGACAAACTTTGCCTAAGCACAATTTCATTGCATTTTAATTTGGGATACCTCAAATTCCGGAATGACAATTACTTCAGTTCTTGCATTATCAAGGTCAAATAGGACATTATATCAAGACCATTTCCTTCAAAAATTAGGACTTAAAATTATTATGATTTTAAAATATTTTAAAATATTATTTTATTTTATATTTTATATATATTATATTTATATATAATATATATTATATTATAAAAATATAATACATAAAATATTATTTTATATTATATATATTATTATTATTATAAAATTTTATCAAGTAACAAGTTTCAAAAATTCTTTTCCATTAATGCATTTTCCCCCAGCATGGGATCCTTCAAGAGAAGAAAATCCTATCATCAACACTAAATCCTTCTTAAAGTTCACATTGATCATAGCCTTAGAATAAGATGATAAAAAATAGTCCTACACTGAGATAATGTGTAAGAGCTTTTGGAAAATCTCAACATTCCATTTTAGATTACATCTAGCAGGTTTTCAGCCTCATGTTCCAGTCCATTGACAAAGATAGATTATCAGTGTTTGCCTCTTAATTAAGGACAAACAATACCTTTCGCTCCTTATAGCTGTCACACAAATACCATAACCTTTCCCTTCTGTATTAAAAATCCTATATTTGATCTATTTGTCATTTAAGTGAATAATACAACTATTGTGCCTTTAGAGAATCAGGTATTGACTTAAGAAGGAGCAATCTACCTTGGAGTACGATTGTGTTTTTTACCATGATTGGATTTAAAACTTTGCTACTATTGCCACTAGTTCAAAACTAACAAAAGAGAATAATTGAATTTTAAGTCAGCTTTTGATGGTAATAATGGAGATATAATTTTGTTTAATTAAAGTATTTTTAATTTGGAAAACAACAAGCCAATTAAAAAGACATTTCATGCTTTACTCCAAAATTACATAAGTAGTTCTGGATTAGAAGTGTTAATGATGGCAAATCTTCAAAGATACTTTTTTTTGTTGTTGTTATGTTGCAATATGTTGGTATCCATGAGCCAAAAATCAAAGCAATATTTACTCTTTGATAAAACAATATTTGTTCTTAGATCAAAGAATAATTTACACATGGAATAACCATTTAGCTCCACTATGATCTAGCACTGAAATATAAGAAACAATGTGTTAATCCACATTACAGACAGCATTTGATAACTCTAGAATCATAAAACGAAAGCAATTAATAGAGTCATCTACTATAACCCTATCTTTTTTCAGGTTAGCAAAAAAGAGAGAATGAGACCCAAGAATAAATGAATTATTCAAGGATCATGTTAACTGGAGGTGAAAATCCAGATGTTGGGGAAATTATTTTTGTTAGAAGAAGAGTCAGTACAAGGGGAAAAAATGGGGAGAGGGAGCCTCAATGCACCATAAGACCTCCATTCTGGTTAAACTCCTATGAAGAGGGAAGCGAAGAACACCCAGAAAAAGCATTAGGCTGCGGTACTATTGTAAGAAAGTTTTGCCAAAACAAGGGAGTCCTGGAGCCAAGGCATGAATCTTTCTATGAGAGAGTCCTGTGTCTCCCAACAACCAGCTTGCTTTAGTGTCTGCCTGCAGGTCTTGGGTCTCAGGATTGGGGTAGCCAGTGGGAAGTTCCACTCCATATACAAAAGCTATGAAGGAACTTGAGGCAGCTGGAGTTTGAGCGGGGCATCTTAATGGCCGCTACAATTCCCTCACCTATAGAATGCCACTTGACTCGTACATCTAAAGATTGTTCTCGAACATTCTCCACCTGGGCGGGCTATGCTTCCTGCCTTCTAGAGAGAGATTTTATTTTACAGTAGGTGACGATTCATTGCTGCAGAGAAACGAGGGCCACGTTGTTAGGAGGCTTTCCCTGGAGGAAGCAAAAAGAGCAGTAGATTTAGGTGATGGTGCTAATGAACAGGAACTGTGATCATTAGGAAGTGTTTTCTGTTCACTAGTTATTCTAACAGCCATTTCACATGAATTAACTCTAAAGCTCACATTAGTTAATAATAATTCCACAGGGGGTTGTTTTTTTCTCCATTTTAAAAAGAGAATAAAGGGGCTCCTGGGTGGCTCAGTCGGTTAAGTGTCTGCCTTCTGTTCAGTTCATGATCCTGGGGGTCCTGGGGTGGAACCCCAAGGTGGGCTCCCTGCTCAGCAGGGAGTCTGCTGCTCCCTCTCCCTCTGCCCCTCCCCACTCGTGTTCTCTCTCAAATAATAAATAGATAGAACAAACCCAGACTCTGTGTGCAAGGTCGCCCAGTCAGCTAGTAAGTGTCAAGTCATTTACCTTCCCTAAATCGGATTTCCTTATCTGCAAAATAAGATAATAAAACTACTTTCAAGGGGCGACTGGGTGGCTCAGTCAGTTAGGCTTCTGCCTTCAGCTCAGGTCATGATCTCAGGGTCCTGGGATCGAGTCCAGCATCAGGCTCCCTGCTCGGAGGGGAGTCTGCTTCTCCCTCTCCCTCTGCCATTCTCCCTGCTTGTGCTTCTCTCAAATAAATAAACAAAATCTTAAAAAAAATCTACTCTCAAGCAAGTGTTACAAGGATTCGGTGGTATGGTAACTTGGACTACAAATCTACTATATCTACCAGCTGCTTTTACACACGTCTCACTTCCTATCTCCTGTTAGATTACTGTGGTGCAGCCCTTATTCCTCACTCAGCATTTTCTGAACGATTGCCTTGCAGAAGTCCCTGAGAGACTGTCAGCTATTTGTATATGAGTCTACAGTTTTCTTTGACTAGAGAGCAATATCACAGCCCAGCAGTGAAGACAGTACACTTTGGAGTTGTGGAGTCAGAAAGTCAACTTTACACAATATCCCTCTTTTTAACCTCTAATTAATCTTCCTCAGTTTGACACAAGCTAGCTGTGAATTTTTCTCCTGTATTTTTCTAAGCCTCAGTTTCTTCATTTCGGATAAAGAAGGCCAATAATCCTAATTTTGTAAGGTTCTTAGGATTAAATACAGTCAATTCATGCAAAATGTGTCAACAGTAGGAAAGTGGGGACTATTACTATTATTATTATTATTAAGTATTTTTAAATACAGTACAAAGTCGTAATTCTCTGGTTCATAGTCTACAACTAACCTTGAATTCTAGCCTTTTCCTTATTCGTCTCTCTGGTTATGATAAATGTGAGTGCGCTAGTCAAGAAAGTCACTAGAAAAAAGAAAAACTGGGCACCTAGGTGGCTAAGTTGGTTGAGCATCTGACTCTTGATTTCGGTTCAAGTCATGATCTCAGGGTCAGGGAATCTAGCCCCACATTAGGCTCTGTGCTCAGCTCAGAGTCTCCTTGAGATTCTCTCTCCCTCTCCTTCTGTCCCCCCCACCCCCCCTCATGCCCCCTCTCTCTCTAAAATAAATAAAATCTTTTAAAAAGGAAAAAAGAAAGTCACTAGAGACACAGGAGCTACTCACAAGCGAATTCACCAAAACAAGAAACTATCCCCAAAACATGTCTTATTCATGGTAGGGCTAATCTAATGTTTCTTAATTTTAAAAGCTCAGACCCCCAATTTGGAAAAATCAAAATACTTCCTGGATATAAATTTTAATAAGAAACACCCAAGATTTATACATTGAATGAAAGCATGGTTGAAGGAAAACAATAGTCCAGCAACATAAAATCCATAAATTCAATCCATAATATGGTTGATTTCTGCAAACTTCTCCTTTTGTGCCATATGGAGAGCAGTGTCAATTTAATTAAAATGTGGACAACTGGCTGCTTTGGAGATTTTCTGTGTGTTTGTGAGACAGAGACAGAGAGAAGAGAGAGTGAGAAAGAGAGAAAATTCAAATAGATTTATATTTTTAAACCTCTTGAGAAGCCACTCTGTTTGTTTTTACATAAAGGCATCAAATTTTCAATAGTTAAATAGAAATATAAGGGAACCCAGGCCCGAGGAGAAAATGCACAACCAAAAACCCATTTGCTTTCCTTCCTATACCCAATTTCAATACTATATAATGAAAATAAATGTTGAAATGAGATTTGATGCCCCAAATTGCTCCAGGTTTTGAGGGAGCCTTCCAATGTCTCAGGTATGAATGCATACACTTTAAGAAATACGTTCCCTGGGGTGCCTGGGTGCCTCAGTCGTTAGGCGTCTGCCTTCGGCTCAGGTCATCATCCCAGGGTCCTGGGATCGAGCCCGGCATCGGGCTCCCTGCTCTGCAGGAAGCCCGTTTCTCCTGCTACCATTCCCTCTGCTTGTGTTCCCTTTCTCGCTGTGTTTCTCTCTGTCAAATAAATAAAATCTTTAAAAAAAAAATTCGTTCCCTAATGAATCTAGCTCTTACTCCACCACTCTCTTGTATGTTCTTTACTACAATGTAAGCTCCAGAGGCCAATTATCTCTGCCTAGAGCCTAGCAGAGTATCCACACCTAGGACAGTCAAATGCTTTCTGAGAAGGAAGGGAGAACGGGAGATAATAAGCAAGAGATGGAAGGAAGGAAAAGAAAGGTATGGAAGAGAGGGAAAAGCAAAGAGAAGGGCTAAGAAAAAGGAAAGAACAGAGAAAAGGAAAAGGCCAATGACTCGAGCCTCCCCCCATGTATTGAGAGGCTTGATTATTATTACCTCAGGGGTCCCCATCACCACTTGCTTTATCATGTTCTAACAACCCTAGCTTGCTTTCTTCATCCCACCATCCTATCTCAATGGCCTGTCAAGTCGCACTGTGGAAACCATCATTCCCTTCCTGTCCTAGTAATTCCAGGCTGCTGTGGCAGCAGGATTTACCAAACGTTTGCCGTGGCAGAGGGAAATTCTTTAAGGCAGACAAACCCATACATTGAATATAAGATTTCTCTCTCTCTCTCTCTCTCTCTCTCTCTCTCTACAAACCGATGGGTGGTTCCCATACAGAATTTCTCCCTGGGAAGCATAATTGTTTCCTACTTCGCCCATCTCTTCACGTCTCTTTATTCTCCTTGTTCCCAGAAAATGCTACCTCATCCCCAGTAGAGTTTGTCATTTGGCACAGTCATTTAGATCTCCTTCCTCCCGGTCCTGCTTCTATATTCATTTTTCTTCTGCTGCAAAGGTACTGCTTACTTACTTGTAATTTATTTATACCTTGCCTCATTCCACAAAGGATTTGTTGTACTGCAGGATCACCTGCAATAAAAAAAAAAAAAAAGAAAAGAAAATGTAAGTACAATATGAACACAAGATTATGATTAATCCAGTTCTGTTTAGCTGGAGTCAAAAATAGGAACAGAGCAAATTAGTTAAAATAAGAGATTAGGGCCTGGGAAGGTATACGTTAGAATGTGAACTCTAGACCTGGGCTGAATGATGAATAAAACACCAAAAAACATACTTACAGTAAATCTTTGGACTCTTGATTAACCCAAAGAGTTGGCTCTGAGCTTCCAGGCAGCCAAAATTTAAAGGCAAACATGGCCTGTTTTATAATATTTTTATTTTCCACATCCAGTGAACATACCAGCTCCTTGGGGAAAAGCCAAGCTTTCCCTAATGCTTATCTCTAAAATAACATTCCACATACATAGATACTGAGACATAATAAATGGAAGGTAGAGAAATTAGCTCAGAGGCAAGATTCCAGGCCTGAACTAATAACCTTGTGTTTGAACGTGTGAGTGAAGGGCTAATGGAAAGGACAAAGGGATGGATATGAGAGGGCAGGAAAGGAAAGGGGTGTCTGGTGAAGAGGGAATTTAAGTTTGAGTGAGAAGGCATCTTGTTCCTTTTGGATCCCTGCAGGCCCACACCTTCCCCCTCGCTTTTGCCTTCTGGCTAGATTCCTTTATATTTACATCTCAAGAAGGTGGGAACGCAGCCTCCTCACTGAGCCACGATCACTTACACTGGAACCAGGAGCAGACAGAGCTCTGGGCTAGAACTTTAATATGCCACTCACTGAAATAGCTATTTCCCTTAATGGTCTCTATCCAAAGAACAGCCCAGTGAAGGTGACATTGGCTATTAACCTATTCTGAATGTGGGAGGCCCCCACAAATGATGCCTGAATTGTTCTTCAAGAACAATTTGGGTGTGAATAGAAACTGCAAAATAGGCTCTGTCACCCACGAATAAAAGATCCCTAACATATATGCAGAAGTTACTCTTCAAGATTCCCTAGTTAAGTAAGCAGGCGTATAACCATGAGTAGATATATATGAAGATGATTTTTCAAACCAGTAAAACAAAAGTAACAGGCTTTACCACTGATTGTGTTTATTAAATTGCTCAGCATGACATTGTTAATAGTCTCAAAAAAACAATTTGGGTGTACAAAGTGACCCAGAATAGAGCCTATTATGATGCCTAAACTGTTTTAAATATCCACTGAGTGTTTTTTATGAGTTGCCCTTCAAGGAAGGAGATTTTAAAGGCATAAGAGGTAGCGTCTCTCCTGCCTCCATTGCTGGCTAATCTCAGACTAATCATTGAGACATTCACAGCTTTCCAATGAATATAGGTCAGGAAGGGACAGCTCAGTCTTAGGTCTATATCCCTGAGGGGAAGAATATGTGTGTAGTGTATGGGTACACACATGGTATATGTGTGATACAGATATAAATGTGTGCATATATTATGATACATGGACACATCGATATTAGTATATATACACATTTATTTAGATACGTGTGTGTTATTTGCAACGGAACCACCCGCACCTGATTCTGCAACCATTATGAATTCAGAAAAGGGATGAAAATGATCACTGAACTTGGGAAAATCTTTGTTAGGGAATATTCCTAATGACTTAGACTCAACCCATTGACTTGAATGTCAGAGACAGCTTTAAACAACAAGTCAGGAAGTAGGAAATTCATAGAAAGGGCAAGTGTAAGCTGAGGGGGAAGAGATGAGACTGTTTGGGGGAATGGCAGAAATCTTGCAGAGGAAAAGCTGTTTGGAAATCCAGTGCCCTGGGTGAACTCACACCGAAACACAGGGCTTTTCCACGGGGACTCTCACTGTTGGAAGCCCGCATCTCTGGGGAAACTAGAAATGGGTTGCACATTAGGGAGAAGGAAAGAGTCAAGGTCAAGGAAGGATGAGCACTTAATATGCATCCAGGATATAGCCAGATGTTTGCTAGGCACCTAAAATACATTACTTCCTGTAAGATAGATGATAAACTTCCCTTCTGAAACCCCAAATCTCTTAATAATACATTTTTGTGGCTTGTTCATGCAAAATCTGACCTGACCTACACTCACTGTGTGGTAGGACCTGACTGAAAGGATGTAAGTCAAAACTGTAGTACTTTAGAAATCTGTCTTAAGAGTCAAAAAAGGTTATTTAATTATTAATATGTCAGCACTCTATAATATGGAATATATGTTCAATATTATCCTTCTAAAATCCGGAAAAATAATTCTGAATTCCAAAATATTTGACACCAGGAGTTTAGACTGGATATCGTGGTCCTTTTTTCACTAATGTAAAGACCTCAATATGTGATACCTATTTTTTGTGCCTTTTAAAGTATTTGTTCATTTAGCCTTCATTACGCCTCTTTGAAGTAGATGCGATGATCCTTATATATACATATATATAAAGCTTATTGAGGATTATTTACTTGATCAAAGTTACACAGTTTACAAATATCAAGAATGTCATTCTGACTTTAAATGTCCTTCTAAACCCTATGATTCCTATCAGGAAAGTGTCTACATGAACATAAATGCAGAAGAAAAAAAAATCAAGAAAAGCGTAACAAAAAATAATTATTTCTGTGATATCAGCACTCAAGAAATTGATCCAATGAGCCCCAATGTGTTTTGTTTTTTTAAAGAAACAGACAAAAAGTAATGAATAATATTAGAAAATGAAATACTTCTCAAGATCTGGTTCAGTCATTATCCCAGGAGCATTAGAAGTTCCTATTGAGGTTCCTGAATCAGTTTTGCAAAGATAGCACCTCTCTTTGCTCTGTGATCCAGCAGTTTTCAAACCTTAATGGGAACAAAATCAATGATGAATGAAACTCACGTGTTCCTACCTTCCTATATATTTTGACAAATGTAAAATCAGCAACCTGGCTAACACTGTTCCCTCACATTGAAGGTACTTGATAAATATATGTACTGAATGTATCAATGTCATTTAATTAATAAGATCTCTGTTTGGCTCTATTTTTTAAAGTGTATCATTAAGCCTCAAAACTGTATTAATGGCAATAAATTACAGAAAGACCTCACAAACTGGTTGAAAAACGCCCTTGCAACCTATTACTTAGGTTAGATCTGCTTCTTTTTTTTTTTTTTTAAGATTTTATTTATTTATTTGATACAGAGAGAGAGATCACAAGTAGGCAGAGAGGCAGAGAGAGAGAGAGAGAGAGAGAAACAGGCTCCCTACCGACCAGAGAGCCCAATGTGGGGCTTGATCCCAGGACCCTGAGCTCATGACCTGAGCCGAAGGCAGAGGCTTTAACCCACTGAGCCACCCAGGCGCCCCCAGATCTGCTTCTTTAAGGATTAAAGCAGCACTTGCTTGGGTAGCAGCCTCAAAGTGGCATCTCATCATAAGGGTTTGGGGATGTGGCACGGTAGAAGATAAACTGGGGCATATCAAAGATTTTAAGAATTTATTTGAGCGAAAACCCATTGGAATGGGGCAGCACCAAACCACAAGTAGTTAGAAGCACTCCACAGACAGAAGCCAGGGGAAAGACTTACATAGAGAAAGTGCAGGAACTAAAGAAAGGAAATTAGTTGGTTGGCTACAGCTTAAGACCTAGTTGGCTGTTTGTGACTGGTTGTCCTCGAGAGTTTCAAGATTGCAATCTGGAAGCATGTATAGGCTTAGATTTGGGTTTGCTTATGTAAGCCACCAGGGCACTGAGCCCCCTCAGGCTGGCCTCCTTGTGTAATCAGCTTCGCAGGAAAAAAACACTGTATCTATCAATGAAGGACAACACACACACACACACACATGCATGGGTGCACACCCCCCACACAACCAAAGTAGAAACAGACCATTTCTATTTTTAAATGGAAATAAAATGATACTTCTTCACAAAGAAATCAAATGCTTAACAAGTCGCTATTTAGCAGAACACCGGGGTTTTGGCAGTCAGCAACCGTGCTAAACACATGGCACTGAATTAACTGCGAGTTATGCAGCATCTTTATGAGCTAACCGTTGGAACGCGAGATTCCGAGGCATCCTCCTTCTAGACGCCAGTGGTTTGGTTGGCCATTTAGTCCAATTAAACACAGAGCGTTCAGCCTAGAAAAGCACCCACATTGAGCAATCCAAAATCAAATGGCTGTGGTGATCACCCTCCCCCGCACAGTGGGACGTGACAATTTAGAGAGACAATGGGTATGTTAATCTATTCAGTGGAGTCTCAAAGTTAGTAACATTCAAGAGAATAAATGAAAGCATAAAGTCTACAGCTGTTTAGACTTAGGAACCAACAACAGAACCGGTGACCCATTCATTCCTTGTTAGCACAGAACAATTCCTCTGCCCGGTGGGTTAGAGCTTCCGTTTTGTCTTATTTATGATGACTTGCAATCTCGTCATTATTTTATCAACGGATAATACAGATCATGCATTAAGGGACAACTCTAAAAGTTATGCGCTATTGGAATGTGTCACTCTGCCAAGAAAAATTCCCATGAGAATTTTTAAAAGTTTGGTTAAGGTGCCTGTAGTTCCGGGCACCTTTTAGATATCAATTAATAAAGTTAATTGTAATCAAAGAAATCTGAATTATACAATTTCTGCCTTTTAATTTATTTTCTCCAGTCTAGCATACTGTCACATACGTAACGTTCGACCACTATCTGGAAAACTCGTACCAAATTTGTTGAGGGCATTGTGTTAATTACTTTTTAAGTGAGCATGTGCGTTATCTCCTTTAATTCTCAGAAAAAAACCCTAATGTTTGGGTACCAAGATTATCCAATTTACAAATCAGAAGCTGAATCATATAACAGTTAAATAACTTACCCTAGGCCACACGGTTCTAAAGAAAAGGGTCTCTATTACATAAAGGATACCCAGTATAATTTGAATTTCATATAAACAAACAAACAAAAAACTCTTTTTTTTAATATAAATAGGCCCCACACAGTATTTGAGACTTACTGATACTAAAAGGAAAGCTTTTTTGTCGTTGTTGTTGTTTATATGGAATTCAAATTTAATTGGGCATCCTGTACTATTATTTGCTAAATCTGACAACCTTGCTAAAGAAAGTAAATTGACCACAGTCAATTTCACTCTAAAGAGCTACCCTATGACCCTGCCATTGCTCTACTGGGTATTTACCCTAAAGATACAGATGCAGTGAAAAGAAGGGCCACATGTACCCCAATGTTCATACCAGCAATGGCCACAATCACCAAACTGTGGAAAGAACCAAGATGCCCTTCAATAGATGAATGGATAAAGAAGATACGGTCCATATATACAATGGAATATTATGTCTCCATCAGAAAGGATGAATTTTCAACTTTTGTATTAACATGGACAGGACTAGAAGAGATTATGCAGAGTGAAATAAGTCAAGCAGAGAGAGTCAATTATCATATGGTTTCACTTACCTGTGGAACATAAGGAAAAACAAAGGAGGACATTGGGCAAAGGAAAGGAAGGGTGAATTGGAGGAAAGCGGAGGGGAAGATGAAGCATGAGAGGTTGTGGACTCTGAGCAACAAACTGAGGGTTTTGGAGGGGAGGGCTGTGGGGAGTAGGGTGAGCCTGGTGGTGGGTATTGAGGAGGGCATATGTTGCATGGAGCACTGGGTGTGGTGCATGAATATTGAATGTTGGAACACTGAAAATATAAAATAAAATTAAAAAAAATAAAGCTAATAATCTCTATCGCTATCCTTTTTTTCAAAAGATATCTGATGTCCACCTAGTGATTCAAACCGTAAAAAAAATAATTTGACTTCCTTTCCTTGTCCTGTCAGAGAATCATACCAGTGAAGAAATATATCTCAGCACTCTTTTTTTTCAAAAAGATTTCATTTATTTATTTGAGAGACAGCACGAGTTGCGGGGGGGGGGGAAGGGGAGAAGGGGAGGGGTAAAGAGAGAGGGAGAAGCAAACCCTTGCTGAGCAGGGAGCCTGATGCATGGGATGTGGGACTGGATCCCAGGACCCTGAGGTCATGACCTGAGCCTAAGGCGGAGGCTTACCCAATTGAGACACCCAGGTGGTCCCCTCTTTTTTTTTGTTATAAAATTATTTCATGTTCTAGCACTAAGGGAAGAACTCAACAGGGTAATATGGGCACTTGAATAGAAAAGATGAAGACCTGTTATAATCTTTACTTTCTCCCCACTCAAACTGAACATGTACATAGAGGATGCTCTGGAGTATATAAACAGAAGAAAGCCAAGGCTCCTACTTAAGGACTCTTATGGAGGATACCATCCTAAAATTCCCAACAAACCTAAAATTCTGGAGTCATATACTTTCTTTTCAAAATGAGATTACTGAAACGGAGCGAGATGGGCTGAGTAATTTGCCCTAAACTTCAACATTATTTAGTTAAGGTAAAGCTCAAATCTATGGCTATTTAACTCTAACGGTTATGTTTATATATGTTTTTCATTCAGTCCATGGATATTATGCATAAACTGAGTGCCAATAAAGTGCTGGGCACAGCTCTAAACTCTAGAGACATCAGGGTAAACAAGGTGAAAAAGGTAAATGTGCCAGGGGCTGTGTGAATTTTCTGCTGCTAATGTAACAAATTACCATACACTGAGTACCTTAAAACAACAAAAATTTACAACCTTATTATTCTGAAGGTCAAAAGTTTAAAATGGATCACAGGGGGATCAAATCCAGGAGTCAGCAGGACTGTATTCCTTCAAGAAGCTCTAACGAACGAACGAAGAGTCTATCTGTTTGCTTTTCACAGCTTCTAGAGGCTTCTTGTATTCCTTGGTTGGAAGCCCTTTTACATCAAAAAGTCAACAAAGGCCAGCCACATTTCCCTCACATCACATCATTCTCATACTGACTCTCCTGCCTCCCTCTTCTTCCACTTACAAAGACCCTTGTGATTACAGGGCCACCTCGATAATCCAGAACAAACTCATCTCAAGGTCAGATGATTAGCAATCTCAATGCCATCTGTAACCTTCATTGTTCTTTTCCATATAAATTAACACATCTACAGGTAGAAAGTGGATACCTTTGGGGAAACATCATTCTGCCTACTATAGAGGCTTTCTTTATGAAGTATGGGAATACGGATATCATTTTTACCATGATCTAAAAGTCTATTTTGGATAATACTCTCCATGAAGATTAAAAAAAAATAAGATAAATTTAACATCTATGAATATAAATATAAATAAGATAGATGGTGAATTACAAGTGAGAGGACACAAAGGTGTGGGGAATTTCAAACTAGAAAAGATCTCTCTGAGAATGGAACGACAGGAAGAAGTTAATTAAGTAGATATCCACGGAAAGGGCACTTCAAACAGAGGGATTAAAAAGTACCAAAGCCTTAAAGCCATGAACCAGAATGAGTTTGGAATATTCTAAAAACATAAAGAATATGACAGAAAAATAGTGAGCTAAGGAAAGAGAATAGAATGAGAGTAATATCCAAACTCTTTAACCTGGTTTACATGGTTTTATGTGATCTGGTCCCTGCCCATTTCTCCACGTCTCCCCAAGTGTGACAGTAAACAGGACAGTAAACAGGACAGGCTTAAGCAGTAATTACACAATAGTGTTGTATCTTTTTTTTTTTTTAAGTTCACTTGGCTGCTTTATGGAGCAGGACAAGAAAGGAGTTGGAGAAACCAGTGAGGAAGCAACTGAAATGCATCATGGGAAAGAGGATGTAGCGCTGGCAACAGAGGGCGACGGACATACATTCAGTATTCTCCTGAGGTAAATTCTGCAGTGGGATTTCTCAACCTTGAAACAACTGACATCTTGAAGCAGATTACTTCTTTGTTGTGGGAAACTATTCTGTGCATTGTTGAGGAACACTAATGTACAAGACATGGCAAAGGTGTAAATAAAGGGGAAGGGGAGGAGGATCTGGAATGACCCCTGTGTGTCTAGCTTTCCTAAATATGGGCTTTTCCCAATTGTTCTCAGTACACTTAATGCTAGTTTTCATATTAATTAGGAGATTGGTGACATGAAGCCTTTAAGAGGAGAACAGTTCGCAAGAAAAGCTTAAAACATTTTTTTTTAAAGATTTTATTTATTTGAGAGAGAACACAAGAGCATTGGGGGGAGCAGTAGAGGGAGAAGCCAACTACCTGCTGAGGAGGGAGCTGAACTCGGGGCTCCATCCCAGGAGCATACCCTAGGATCATAACCTGGCCCAAGGGCAGACTATTAACTGACTGAGCCATCCAGGAGTCCCTAAAACATTTTAAAAACATAACTTCTTCTAATAATAAAATGGCACATTTGACTCTCTGGAAGTGAAATATTATGGGCTTCTTTTCTCAGACACAAAATAATCAGTTTGGGTTCTATTATGTCGAGGGTGATTCCATTTCTAACCTCTATCTCCAAGCTTCGAAACCATTTTAAGCAGAATTCACTTGGATTGATTGATAGAAGAGGAGAGGGGTAGGAATCTGGGAAGGAAAATGTCAATACATATATTTGCTAAAATTTCCTATATACAGAATAAGAAAATCACAGTTAAGTTATGTTCACCTGAAGCATAAGAAATTATGCTAATAATAACTCTAAGAAATAACTCTAATAAACACTTCTTTTTGCCTTTAAATTTTAGTCATAATTACAAGTTACAGTGATATGACCTGACACCAAAACTTGATTAGGAATTCCTCTCTAGCATAGACCACATTTTATTCTCCTTTTTAGCCATACTTTCTGGCACATAGGTTGTTATCATGCATATTCCTTGATTTTTGTGTGCAGAATAGCTCAGACCCATCCAAATGACCTCCAACTCCTATGAAATTCCCTTTCAATTCATGTCATTCCCACAGAAGCTTGCTAAACAAGGTACCAAGACTTCCTAGACCCAAGAGTGAGTCCATCCTAATCCTAATCTTAATCCTAATCTTCTAACCAGCATGATTGGTCCAACTTAAAGGATTTGTCTTTCCTTGGACCAGTCATCAATATTTCTTGATTCGTCGTCTCATAATCATTTTTAATTTGAGTTTCAATTTCAATTGTCCAGAAAGCATAGAATGCTAAGCTTTAAATCCCTGTATACAGGATTCCTATACTATGAAAAAGTTGATCTAAAGAAAAATTACATTCAGGGGCACCTGGGTGGCTCAGTGGGTTAAGCCTCTGCCTTCGGCTCAGGTCATGATGCTGGGATCAAGCCCCGCATCAGGCTCTCTGCTCAGCAGGGAGCCTGCTTTCCCCTCTCTCTCTGCCTGCCTCTCCGCCTACTTGTGATCTCTCTCTCTCTGTCAAATAAATAAAATCTTAAAAAAAAAAAAAGAAAGAAAGAAAAATTGCATTCAAAAAGAAGAGAAAACAAGAATTATAAAGTCTATATTTTTCTGGAGTCATTGCTAAGATGAGCTCTTTTCTAGCCAAAAAATTCTTCATGGTTAACTGTTTGAGTCACGCTACCGTCTCTTGCCAAAAAGAGCCTGCATGGTAAAGCGGGCAGTTTAAAAAAAATTATTGATGAAAACATTGGTATCAGTAAGAGTTTTGGTTATAACATAAGTGTTTTCCTCTCTTTCTTAGCTGGAGGGAAAAAAATGGAACAAAACTATTTAAAAGAAATATCTCATGAAACATCTCATTTATAATATAAGGACAAAATAAAGAGGAAATATTTAAAAGGGGATAGTATTGAAGAGATAAGAAATACAAAGGACTGAATAGGAGTAGATTGGCTCTCCAGAATTTATTTGGAAGCCATTCATTCACCGGAATGTTGATGAATGGGCTCCCAGTGGAGAACAAAGCTGGCAAACAGTTTGAAGACATCAAAGATAGAGAGAGGACATTCTCCTAATCATACAGAGCTTAGAGTATGACTGTTTATTGATTAATAATTTAATTGTTCATTCATCCATTCATTTATTCACTCATTCAGTAATTGTTTACACAGTGCATACAATGTGCCAAGAACTATGACAGATACTGGACATGAAAATGAACAAAAGAATGTCCCTGTCTTCAAGGGTCCCAGGTCTGAGATATAAATCCCACAGAGGGAGGCAAGTAATGCAAACTGGAAATGCCAGCCATTTACAGAACAATAAGAAACAGAGGCAAGTGAGAATTTGTGAGCCCAAACTCTTAAAAATATTCAGTATCAGTTTGTTTTTTGTTTTTATTTTGTGATATCTATCTATCTATCTATCTATCTATCTATCTATCTATCTATCTATCATCTATCTATCTATCTATCCAAATCTAGGGACTGGGTAAGAGCCTGCATAGCCTATGGATTCCCTGGTGTCCAACCTCTGGTCTTAATATTTAAGCAAACAATTTTAATATCATGTAACATATTCTCTTCCCATGTTCTATGGCAAGAGGGAATTATTGAATTCTCTGAATTCATTCATGAATGACATCCTGGAAGACGTGATACATCAATCCTAAAGAATGAGTAGGCCTTACCCAGGTAAATGGAGAAAGAATCCCAGACAGATGGTAAAGTATGTTCTAAGTTCTGGAGGTCAGGAGAGGTCTTGGAACACTGGGACTATGCAAAAGCTATCATGTGGCTAGAACACGGAGCCTCCGTGGATAATGAAAAATGAGGCTGCAGTCAGCTGATTAACAAGGTTATATCCAAGCCTGTATGGTCTTTGGTAAAACAGTTTAATCTCATATCTACCATATTTAAGATAAACAATAAAACAAAGGAAACTGAGGTATGCCTTCTAATGCTCAGCTCAGGCTTACAACACACTGCTGTCTCAAGAGATTTTCTTCTCCTGGTTAAGCCTCTTATGTTTGGCATAAAACAACATTGTCAAATGTAAGCTTGATTCTGGCAGGAAAAATTAAGATACTCTGGACCCAGTTATTTACTACAACTGTGCTGAAAACCAGATACCTACTCACCTGACAATACATAGAGAATGCCCTTTGGTTTTCCTATAAAGCTCACTATTTGGGTTAAGCACATTAATAAAATTGACAGAGATCAAAAGGAAAGAGTCTAAAGAGAGACAAAAAGAAAGTGGGGGGGGGGAATGTGATAGTCCCCCAACTAGATTATTATTCTTTTTCACTTTCTATTTATTAAAATCCTGATTGCTATTCAATAGTTCAGAAGGTCTTCGAGGGAAGAAACAATTTCTTCTTTCTATTCTCAATATATTGAACAGTAGTACTTAAAGCTGATTTATTATACGCATTTGGTGAATAGTTACTGAATTGAAAATTATATTAGTTACCTACTGCTGCATAACAAATTACCCCCCAAAATTAATAGCTTGAAACAACAAACATTTATAATTGTACAATTCCTGTAGGTTAGGAATCTGAGAAGGGGTAAGCTGGTGGGTAGCCTGGTGGGAGATTCCTCAGGATCTCCTGTTAGGAAGCAATCAATGTTGACTGGGGCTCTCATCATCTCAAGGCTAACCTGAGGAAGACACCCATGCAAATTCATTCATGCAGTGGTGTCAGGCTTGACAACATACACTCCCAAGCTCACTCATATGGGCCTCTCCACAGGGCTGCCTTAGTCAGTTTCCCCAGAGCAAGCAGTCCAAGAGAGAATGTAAGAGAACACCCAACATGGAAGTCACATTTCTTTATAACCTAATCTCAGAAAAGACAGCTTATCCTTTCTTTCATATTCTATTCATTGCAGGTAAACCAATAACTCCAGTCCACAGTCAAAGGCAGGGCATTATACAGGTACATGAATACCAGGAAGTGGGTTTCATGGTGGGCCATCTTGGAGACTGCCTATCACAAATATCTGAAAGAGAAGCTAGTGCGGTGCCTGGCTCAGGTACAGCATGTGACTCTTGATCTTGGGGTTGTGAGTTCAAGCCTCACATTGGGTGTGGGGCCTAATTAAAAATAAAATAAAATAATAGAAGAGAAGCTGGGAAATAGAACACATTGCTACTCTGAATAAAACTTGGATGCTCTTATTGAGGAAGAGGCTAATGAATATGGGAAAGTAAATTGTTATAGGTTGAGCAACTCTGCAGAAGGTCATGGCCTATGAGATGTGACCTCCCCTATGTCTCATAAAATTACCAATAAAAATCAACCTCAAATGGCTAGGAGCTAATAGATTTTTTTGGTGGAAATCAATGAAACAACTGACTTTTACGTGTAGTTCTTTCATAGCATAGAAGCAAGCCTGAGAAGAGAATACACAAGCCTAGAGGTAAAGCCAAGACTAAGGCAGCGTGTCTCAGGAACGCATAGAAATTTGAGGGAGATACAAGAAATCATACAGTTGAGTGGAATTTGAGTGGAAGTTTATTGCGGCCAGATCTGAGGAGCATAGAGACTTCCAATTTTTTCTCAAGTGTCTATTTATTTGTGAGATCCTATTTTTTTTTTGTGAGATCCTATTTTAATGACCATTTCTCCTGCTAGACAGAAAGGAGGCTCCCTGATGCCATGAGGTATACTTTATTAACCAATTCAATGGAATTGAGAATTAGAATTTCGAAGAAGAAAAAAAAAACCTGAAATAATCAAGGACATCCTTGATTTTTCTAGCTCTTAGAACACTGTCAGGTGCAGAGCAGATCTCCAACTTTATTTTTTATTTTTTTTGGACTGAAAGAAGGAAGGAAAGAATGTGTTTACACATCTTGTCTCTGCAATGTAGAGCTCTATTGTTTTACAGCTGCCCTCCCTTCTGAAAGAAGTAGCTGCAGGCTATTGCATTAGACACCATCACTTTCCATTGCCACAACACACACTGCCTTCTGACAAATGGCACAGAAGCCTATAAGGGACTTGGCATAATAGGCTTACTCAAAAGGATGATTTGCAGCCCAATCATCCTCCCACAATAAGAGTTATACAGAGAAGCAATTAGTTGAAGTCAGCAAAGAATAGAAGCAGAAGAGACAGTGACTAAGCTGCCTTAATGGAAAAACACTCGAGTAGGGACCGCTAGGAGACCAGATGACTAAACACTCAATGTATAAATAATTATAAGAGAGACTCTAACTTTTGGAAAGACATTCCAATTCTTAGTGAGAATTGACTATGGCTATCAAGGCTTTGTTTCATTCCTTTCTTTCCTTTCCTTCTCTTTTTTCTTTTCCTTTCAACACTTGTGACCCTGTCGACATGAAATTCCCATCACCTAAGCTAAAAGAATGTGTCTGTGGCTCTTGGGGTTTGTATGTAAGTGAGTCATATTATTATTGGAGCCCTGTAGTTCTGAAGAGCAAAGATCAAATTATATTCTGGGAGGACTTTCTTTAACCTTATTGTTCCCAGCAAGATGTTCACATGGTCATTTCTTTGTACCCCATACTAGATAGTAAACTCCGCAAGGGAAGGAAGTGTATTTGTGTAATTCACTAACGTTTCCTACATAGCGAAATTCCTGGAATATAGTAGGTTCTTAATAAATATTCATCAAGTCACTGTTTAATGAATTGGCATCATTTTCAAAGCCTCATTATAAACAGGATATGAATTTTCATTCTCTCTTGCCCTGATTTAATAGCTCAAATTCTTTTAATAAATCATGCATTGCATAAAAATCCTGTCACCAAAGACAAAGACACATCGTATTCTGTTTACTTTCCTCTTTTTTTTTCTTTCTTTTGAGCCATTGATACTTTTCTGCGTAAACAATTATAATATCTAATTTCACTTACAATTTCAATGGAATTGAGAATCAGATTTTTGGAGAAGGAAAAGAAATACTGAAATAAACAAGGTAATTAAGAGTTCTCCAATTTCGTATGGGAGGATAAAAGTGTTTATGTGACTTGCTTATCTTTAACCTTAGAAGCTATATAACTTTTCTTTATAAGGACATGTTCCAAATGCCTCTAGCACCCCATTTCTTATGCTCTCCACCTAATTTCTAACCTGACTATTTTTGCAGCAAAACAGCTTCCCACAGATATAACCTCATGGCAATTTTACCTGAGCTGCACCACTTAATTTTCCATGTCTGCCCGAGATCTTTTCTAGAAAGATATCTGCGTATGACTGCCAAGGACTTAAGACAATTTCTAGTCTAGAGGAAAGTTGACACCCTTTTTAGTCAAAGTTCTTTAGAGAAAGAGAACCAATTGTGTGTGTGTGTGCATGTGTGCATATACATATATACAGAGAGAATATAAGCAGATGTGTGTATGTTTATGTGTATTATATATATATAGTACATATTCAATAGTGTGTGTATATATACATATATAAAAACATATATATATAGACATAGACATGTGTATACATGTATCATATAACTAGGATATGCACATGTCTATGTATACTCATATAAATATCCTTTTTATATATATAGAAAGGTTTACTGTTAGGAATTGGTTGACATGATTGTGGAGGCTGGCAAGTCCAAAATCTGTAGCACTGATGTTTCCAGTTGGTGTCTGAAGGCCAAGAGATGCTGTAGAACCAGGAAGAACAATATCCCTCTCTAAGGCCTTCATGTTGGCTTTCCCTCATTGCCCATTTCACTCTCTGCATCATTCCACTCTTCCCTACATATCACTGCCTTTTCTTTCTAAAATAAATGATTTACACACAATATCTAGGTTCTCCTCTCCTGGAGGATAGGGACAAGCAAATACAATATGATCATTAGAATATTCTTTTTTCCCCAGCCTTACCGAGGAATGACTGACAATAAAAATGATATATTTGGCATGTTAAAGAAAGGTAATTATGTGAGGTGATTGGATGTGTTAATTAACTTGATTGTGGTGATCATTCCACAAAGTATATGTACATTAAATCATTGCATTGTACATTATAAAAATATATTCTTTCATAGATGTCTTGTTAACAATGCAAAATTATCTTTGATTTATAATACATTTTGGTCTTCCAAATGCTCACTACCCAAGCAGTGTCTTTGGAACTCATTTTCAAATATCTGCAAAGGAAGATTTACACAGAGAAGTGATAACTCCTATAGTTAAGTCCCACGAACAGAACCTTAAGAAATAGATTATATAATTCTTCATTAGACTATAAGCTTACTTAAGGCAGAGAATGAATCCATTTTGTTCATGGCTCATCCCTAAATGTTAGACATGTTGAATACAAGACCACAAAGCAAGTAAAATGAGCTAGAAATCAGAATGTTCTACTAGAAATCAGAATGTTCTGACCTTAAAGCCCAAGTTTACTTCTCACTGCCTGTACTGTGTTTGAAGTGTACTGTAGGAAACTATTCTTTGGCTTCTTTATGGGTTTACCCCATAAACTTAAGATTTAGATTAGATCACAAAAGCAGAATCATTGTGCTGATGAATACATACATTCATCCTGTTAAAATTAATCAGACATATAAAACTAACCCTCAACTATAAAATGGAAAACAAAATAATACACCATGCTCTAAAATAGTTAAGAAATCATAATGGCATCCTGTATTAAGTCTCGGACCCATGCTCTAGTAAATAATAAATAATAACACTAAGTTAGCATATAAAACCTTAGTGTTATCCTTTATACATTCATTCATTCATTCACTTATTTATATTTAAAGATTTTATTTATTTATTTGACAGAGAGAGAGAGAGAGCGAGAGCGATCACAAGTAGACAGAGAGGCAGGCAGAGAGAGAGGGTAGCAAGCTCCCTGTGTGAGCAAAGAGCCCAATGCGAGGCTTGATCCCAGGACCGTGAGATCATAACCTGAGCAGAAGGTAGAGACTTTAACCCATTGAGCCACCCTATACTCTATTTTTAGTTATCATGTTGATTGTACCTCTGGTAGAAGTTATTATTATTGCAGTAGTTATTATTATTGTTTATTAGTACATAGATTGACCAAGTTCAATTACCTCCAAGAAATTTCTTTGATTTTAAGAAAAGCCAATCAGAGTCTATTAGCAGGATTCAATAATTAGTGTCACTGCACCAAATTAATGTGACTTTAACTCAAAAGAAAGACAAAAGGCTTTAGAGAATTGTTAACAAATTTGGGTAGGCCTTCTGAACTCTTCTTTTTTTTAATAATGAATTTTAATTATAATTTTATGAAAGTTTAAAGTATGGAGGCTTTATGTTTGGAAAAGCTGACTACAAAGTCTGCAGTCAATATGCTGAAAGAGTAAATCTATTCCTTTGACAGAACATGTTGAAGGAAGATAACCTGGAGATTATAGTTTCATACAACTTTGATCCATTGTGTCTGTTTCCTCCTATCCCACTTACTCAGGCCCATGGTTATGCGACATCAAAGAAGCTACATTGTATATTTATTAAGAATAAGAATTTCTTGACTCTGTGGGTTTCCATATTGGTTTCCTCACTTATTAGTTAATTGACCATGATTGAGATACTTGACCTCTCTGTGCCTATTAGGGTCTGAATGTTTGTGTCCCCAGCATTCATATACTAAAGCCCTAACTTCAACTCCCAATATGACAGTCTTTGGAGATGAGGCCTTTGGGAGGTAATTAGGGTTAGACGAGTGTGGGACCCTCTCCCGGGATCAGTGCCCTTACAAGAAGAGACACCAGAGAGCTTGCTCTCTCTCTCCCTGATTGCTTGCTCAAAAAGGTGACGTGAGCACACAGGGAGAAGACTCTCATGAGAACCAAACCCACCATACTGGTATCCTGATCTGAAGCTTTTAACCTCCAGAGTGTGAGAAAACACATCTCTGTGGTTTAAGCTACCGAGTCCACAGTAGTTTGTGGTGGCAGCCCAAGCAGACCAAGACCTCAGATCCCTCATCTGCAAAATGAGGACAGCAATAGTATGGTTTTAGCCCGTGGTATTATTACAAGAATTGAGTAAGTGAGAAAACTACTTAATATGAAGGAAGAGACAGAATATGAGTCTCCATTGTTATTATTCCTTTACTTAGGAATAGATTTGAAGTTAATTTCTGCCTTTGAAATGTGTATCAGTTCAAAAAGGAAGATAGTCTCAGAATCAGAGTCTCTCAAAGGCTCTTATTTGTCTCTTGCAGAGCAGGAGATGTGATCACTGCCTTCTTGTTTTTTAAATTCTAAAAGATTTGAGAAAGCCGAGGCCTATAAATAAAATCCTTTGAGTTAAGTCCTCATATATGACTTGTAACTAGATTTCCCTATTCACAGTGTTCCAGCAGATCACACATATAATATCAGAAAAAAAAAAATATTCCAATAACATTGAGGAGATGCAGTGAAATGGAGCAGACGGAAGATGATTTCTTCTTGGCATTGTGTACATTTTCAGATGAGAAATTAGAGATGCACCATGCTTAACCCAAGCAGGAAAACAAGCAGGAGTTTATGGTGTGAGCCCACTTATTCTGGAACATCAAATCTGAAACTCCTGACAAAATGGCATCAGGCGTTAAGTTATATTCTAGAGAGGGGATGACACCGCAGCTACCTTGACAGTCCATCTGGTAAATGTGAATGTCATTTAGCGGTCTACTTCCCCATGAGTGGCATGCTAACATCTCAATAAAATAAGAATTCAGGCTGAACGTCAATCATCCCATGCCTTCTCAGTTTCTAAGGGATGTGTCTCATCTGTGATAGCATGGAAAAATTGCTCTTTCTCCTTAAGAGATGAAAATATTAGAGCAGCTGGAAACATAGCCCAGAATACCATCCACAAATTCTGCAAAGAAGGTGGAACTTGGAAACTAAGAGCTGACTTTTTTCTTGAAAAATTAATATAATCATGACCTTCCTTTTATAGTGAATCCTCTGTAGTGTATCTGGGGCAGAGAGAGAGATAGTCCAATAGCTATCACCCATTTCTTTCTCCTTTGCTGGTCTTTTACTGTGGAAACTGGGATATGCCCTTTACTCACTTCTCTGGCCTCTCTTAAACCTGTAGCCACGTCATGTATCAATTTGGGCTAGTAAAACATAATAGGAAGTCTGCTGACACCTAAAAGAGAGACTCACTCCAGGAAGAGGGCCTTTTCTCTTCAGCTTCGCAAACACACACACGCTGAATGTTTAAAGCCACAGCAGCCACCTTGTGACCACGAGGCAACATGCCTGACAGCGCTAGAAGCAGGACTTTACCAGTAAAGCTAGGAACAGTCCACCTCTCAAATGGAGACTCCCTGTACCTGGCAGGAATTTTGCGTCCATGAACTCTAACACACACCCCCCCCCCGCCCCGTCATACCTAGGAATATGTTAGTCGCCATGCCAAAAGACACTTCAATGATAAAATTTAGTCACGGGCTTTAAAATAAGGAGATTCTCCTGGTGGGTCCAATCTAATCACTTGAGCCTGTCAAAGCAGCAAGTTTCTCTGGCTGGGGTCAGAGAGATGCCGTGGAAGAGGAAGAGAATAGAGAGATAAAGCAGAAAGATTTGAAGGTAAGAAGGATTTGATCTGCCACGTTAGCTTTGAGTCAGGGAATGCAAGTGACCTCTAAAAGCAAAGCATAATCCCCAGCTGACAATTAGCAGGGAAAGGGGGTTGCCAGTCCTGTAAGTCACATGGAGCTGAACTCTGCCAACAACCTGAATCAGTACAGAATCCGGTTCTCCCTGGGAGACTCCAGACCAGAAAGTAGACTGGCCCAATTACTTAGATTTCAGACTTGGAAACTCGGTGCTGAGAAATTAGCTAAGCCAACTAGACTTCTGACCTATCGTTTTATGCCTGTCTCAGCTTATCTATAGTAATGCTATTGGCTAAAAATGCCTGCGGGCACTCACCTGGTCCCAGGGTAAGCTTCTCAAAGACAGGCCCCCTTTCTGAACCAGTGTTACCACCAGGCAGCCCCTTGTGGTTCTTAGGGTTGCAAGACTCCCTTCGGCAACAACCCTCAGGGAACTTTGAAAAAAACAAAGTTTTATTATTTATCAGTCCTGGAAATTACAAAACACACCTGGGGCCATCAGTAGGGTGGGGTGGGGGTGTATAGTGATCCCCTCAGGGAATCCTGAGATTCTACTTTTTATTGGGGTCAAGGGTGGGGGCCTAGGGTTTCCTTGGCTTATTCTTTAGGTGATTTTAAAACATTAGAGTGGGAATGTAGCAAGGGAAGAGAAAAGTCAAGTGGCCCAAATGGTCAGTTACTGAAATTGACCAAGATCTCAAAAACAGGAGCTACTTTGGGAGGGGTGGGCTGTGAGGGTAGGGTGGGGAGCCATCACTTTATCTGGTCCTAAGGCTGGCAATATGTGTGTCCAGATGGTGTCTTTGAAATGGATGCCTTGGTAATCAAAGCTTAAATCAGGTTCTTGTGTTACAAAAAAAGAAAACAAACAATGACCAAGGTTAGGGCTTACCCTATACCCTATAGAACTGTGAGATACTATGGGTGTGTGTTTTTAAGCCACTAAGTTTGTAGTAATTTGTTACAGGAGCAATAGAAAACTAACATACTCCCCTAAAACCAACTTATTCATTAGTATGTTATAGAACACTGGTCAATCTAGGAAGTCAGATAATAAAAACAATGGTGGTAACGACAACAACTCATAATGACTAGATGATTCGTGTTATGTGTCAGGCGCTGTCTGCCATGACAAACAAAACAGATGAGGGAATCTCCCTCAGAGTTTATATCTTAGAAAGAAGAGATAGACAGTAAACCCACAAATATACAAGAAAAAAAATACTAGTAAATGTTATAGAGGTAATTAAAACTGGGAATTTTAAGGCAAATTACTCATTAGATAATTTAGATTGTAAGGTCAGGCAAAGCCTCTGTGTGAAGGTAATTAATATCTAAATAAATTTGGATAAGAAGCAACAAGCTAACAAAACTTTGTGAGGCGGTTCACATAGACAGTTACAAAGTCTCAGTGATAAAAATAAGCTTGGAGTGTTCGATATAAAGGGCAGAATGATGGTGGATGGGGAAAAGATGGTGGAGGGGAAAGGCATGAAGTTTGAGAGGGAGGCAGGGCAAAGACTCAAGAGCATCTCATGGCCCTGAGCAGTTTATGTTTTATTCTTAGGGTAACAGGAAGTCAGTGGAGGGAAATAACCTGAACTGTGCAAAAATGGTCACTGATGATGCAGGCACACGTTATGGAGGTAACGAGGGACACGGGAACAGGGAGCACGAGATGAGCAGGGTTTAGGCTAAGGTGGCAAGGGGGGAGCTGAATGGTTTCCAGAGAATGGATAGTTCCAGATGGTTTTGGAGGTCAATCAAATGGGGCTTCCTGAAGCACGGTTGCGAAGATGAAGGTAGAAGCCGACTCAAGAATAACTTGAGCAGATGCATGGATAATTCAGATTAAGGAAGGAAAGAATGGAGAAAGCTTAGTGGGCAGAGTGGATAATTGAGAGATTAATGCCGCTTTGGCTATTTTCATTTTGAGTTGACTGTTAACTATTCTAATGAATAATTTTAACATCTGCTGGCTAATAGTCTCCAAACTTCATTTTTCTACATTACTCATATTTTTTACGATTCCTTTAAACTACCTGATGTAGAGAACAAAGGGAGAAGGAAAGGTAGATAAAATTAAGTGTTCTTGGGGCGCCTGAGTGGCTCAGTGGGTTAAAGCCTCTGCCTTCAGCTCAGGTCATGATCCTGGGGTCCTGGGATCAATCCCGCATTGGGCTCTCTGCTCAGCAGGAAGCCTGCTCCCCCCTCTCTCTCCGCCTGCCTCTCTGCCTACTTGTGATCTCTCTCCCTCTGTCAAATAAATAAATAAAATCTTAAAAAAAAAAATTAAGTGTCCTTATAACCTGCAGCCTATTGACAAATACTAGCGGCAGGCAGAACATAACTTTCCTCCAGGTAACTCCCAAATGCCTTAATGTTAGTGCCTAACTAGAGGGAAAAAACAACTTTAGATTGACAAAAGCATGGGCTCCAGAATCCTGTGAGTCTTCTTTAGCATACAAAAACCTTTTTGGAACTACCCTCCACTTTACTTCCCCCAACCCCAAAGTATAAAATCAGTTGCCCTTCAGGATCCCAGGGCCACAGCTCTTTCTGCCCACGGGTCCTGTCCCCGTGCTTTAAAAAAAACAATATTTTGCACCAAAGATGTCTCAAGAATTCCTTCCTAGCCCTTAGCTCCGGACCCCAAACACTAACAACACTACTCCAAAAACAACACATCATGACCCGCGTAGTCTCTTAATTTTTTTTTCCTAAACGATAACCAATTTTCACTTGTTCACTTTAAGAAAATGTTAAGGCAAATACACATTATATTCATTTTATTTTTGCAGTAGTCATGGAAAAGGAAGATAATCGTAAAAACGAAAGGACTGTTTAAAAAGATGCTTTGACTTTCAGTTTCTGTTGCCCGCCTTAGGATCTGAACATGAAGCCAGATGGTTTGATTGAGGTGTGTGTGTGTATGTGTGTGTGTGAGTGTGTGCGTACACATACGTCACTGGGTTGAGAATATATATGTGTCATATGTGTGTGAGAAAGAGACATACAAACAACTACTAATTAGATGCGAAAGTCACAGAAGCTAAAAAATGACATGTCCTTTCAGTTGAATTCCTATTGATTATCTCAAAAACATTTTTTCTCCATAAAAGATTTAAAGTGTATCATGCCGTTGTCACCTAAATTCCTCTCACTTAGTGCCTAAAATCATTAGGTGGTATCTGCCCCCCACTTTGGGAATATTGTGTATAGACCAATAGACATAAATCAATGCATGATGAGAGGGGGAGGAGTAATTATAACTCACAGTACACTCTATTTTCCTGATTCTCAAGGATTTTTTTTTTTTTTTTTTTGATTCTCAAGCATTTGAAGGCTACTGCACATATTGTCTCAATAAGTGGTGTTTTAAAGAGGGATCAAAAATTTATTACCTGCCAGGCACCGAAATGATACTTGCATGTTGTCATTTATACCAAGAACAATTTTTTTATGCTATCCAACTACACTTTTCCCTTACTATGTTGCCATGCTCCCCTAGTTTGTAAATCAGATTGGGTTTAGGCCAAGCTAAAAATATTTTCCATGCACAAAGCACTTTCCTAGCACATCAGTGCTTAAATCACAGACATGCTTTGTCCACGATTCGGTTCTTCATATATAGACAGGCTTGGGGGAAAATTTGTTTGTGGGATGAACCAAAAAATTCTCCCTCCACCAGCTGGACCCCATACCACCCCCACTGCTATTCAAAAAGCTCTTCACATGGTTTCTTTTCCCAGGGCATTTTGTACAAATGTATAATACCAGGCAATCTTGATTTTGTTTAATATAAAGATGCTGAATAAACTTTGTTAGAAGAGTTAAAATTTGCATCTGCTTTCTAGACATAATTGTGCACTTGTGTGAATGTGAGGTTGGAGTGGAGAGACAGGGTGCTGTAATTTCTGCTCTTTGAACAACTCTCCCCAGACCAACGAGGAAGAGAATAATTTCACCCAATATTTTGATGTTTTGCATCCTCTGGCATCTGCCCATTTGTCCAGGTATGAGGATGTGATAAACTGATTGGCTAAATAGAATTGACTGAACCAACTAATGGGAGGGATTAATAGAGTGGAGAAAGGGAGGTGTCAAAGCCTTGCTCTTTCTTCCCTTTCTTGAACACTTACTTGCACAGCAAATGCTTTGTAAGCTTCTGGCAATGATTTGGGAAACTAACCTGCTGATCCTGTCTTTAACAAGTCCATCCAACTCCTTCACAATGATTAGATGAATAAATCAGACAGAGACTGTGCAGGCATCTGAAAATTGAAGGAGTAGAGAACTGGAAATCCTGTTTCCTTGGAGACCTAAGGCTGATCTCTAATTTGGTTTTATCAGAGAAGCCCTCTACCCGTAGAAGAGGGTGGGGGAGGGCGGTGGTGGAATATGTGAAATGTGGGCGACCCGTTAGTAAGGAATAACATATATACTGTATGAACTGGGTATCTGACTCTGAAACCCACCATTCCATGCCCTCTAGGATGCTCTGCTTGGAGAGCTCTGTACGTGAAGACAAAAGCCAAATCCTTAACACTATCAGATGTTATATTTGCAACATATGCCATGTGCTTTATTTTTTCCTTTTGCAATTACACAGAGTCAACTACTTAAAGCCCATTGTGCAGACAATACAGGCTAAATCGTCTGACACCCTTATTATTTCCACATTTGTCTCCAAATGTGGACAAAGTATCTTTCTTCATAGACCTGTACCTCTTATTGCTAGGATCTGTGCTATTGTTGTCATTCCCTATCCAAAGCCTCATGCCATGAAACATATGCATGCTTGGACACATTTTGTTTTATATAAAAAAATATACTTGCAATCACAATTGGTAACAAAGCTGAAAATTAGCTGTGCTTCTCAGTCAGCACCATCATAAGCTAACTCAAAATGTTTATTCAGCAGCAAACAAATTTGGTGTGCAAAAGGCAATAGAGAAATATCAAAGTATAAAGGATGAAGGCTTGCTTTGTTTTGAAATCAATTGGCAGAAAATCAATGACCCATGATATAAGAACCCTATCCTGAACCCCAGAGACCTCAGTATTTACAATTCATAGGCACATACATATTTCCTCAAACAATAAACATTAACATTATAATGATGAGTCATTCAAGTGGCTCAAAGTTTTCAGCATTTGACTACATATGTCAAAGCTGACCCTGGATCAGCAGCATCAGTACCCCCTGGGAACTTAGAGTTGACATATTAGAAACTCGGGAACTCTGGGTGGGGGCCGACATCTGTGTTTTTATAAGGGCTACCAGTGGATTCTGATGGTCACTAAAGTTTAAGAAGCATCGATTTATAAAAGGTATAAAAAAGGCATTCCTTTTGCATCAATGCTAATTACAGAAATCTATTCTAAAGACATAATCATGGAACATGGGAGCATCTAAAGATTTACCCAAGAGGATATCTGTCACAGAACTCTTCATAATTGTGGTAACTTGTAAAACAATGAAGTTTCTATATAAAGAATAATTACCTGAAGAATATTAATGATGTGTGCCTAAGACTGTCCCAGTTTTCTCAAAATCATTCAAATGACTACATTCAAATATCACGACAGCTCATCAAAATAAGCACAATATCTAGAAAGCTGATCTATTTGTAGGATCATGAATGTTCCTAAGTTTCATCTTTATAAGAGTTTTGACAAACTTTCTATTACTAATATATGTATGTGGGTTTATGCCTGCATTATTTTTTATATATGTTTTCGATTACAAAGGTTTGGGAAACATTCTCCCTGGCTTTGCCTGTCTGAACTGTTACCACCAAGAGCCTTTTTCCTGGTTCTCAAAGTATGAAAAATATTCTCACTTAATATGAACGTAAAATTAAAGTTTACAACTCAAATTCATGTATTACACATGCCACTGCTTTATATTTGACTAGAGAATAATTACTTACTTACTAGAGAATAATTCTGATAACGTAGTTGCAATCGAGTACATACAGAACATGAGAATTCTGTTGGCATTACCCCTCATGGAATCTAAAATTTTGCTCTATAAATCAGGTTGTGTGTCTCAAGAAGGGGATGGCATTCAGAAAATGTTCCTAAGGTTGATGATTTATTTTGTCTGGTAAGTCTATGTTTTCATTAAAATAACACTAATTTGACAACTACAATTCCTCCACTACGTTTTCTTGGTTTTCCCTCTGTATATATGTGCTCTATGGAAGAAAAATAGACTTGGCAGAATCCAATATATAGTAATAGGGTTTTGAGGTTTTCTCTTTACGGTAAGTCATCATTATCATATCTCCAGATACTTCTAATTATCAATTGCTTTTTGTTTAATGAAAAGCATTCTTTGGAACGTGAAATGCCTGTTTGAATGCCAGCTCTGTTTTATGAAAAATTACAGTTCAACACTTTTTGTTCTATCCTTGACTGCATCTTTGGACCAGGCAGAATGATCCAGGGATGTAACTTCAAATGAATGGATGTCCTCAAGGCTCTTCACAAGTAACAAATTTTGTTCCTAGGCGCCAGATATATAGCTATGTGTTTCTTTGGCAGCAAATAAAAACTAGCCACTCTTTCCAAAACATTAAATAAAAATGAAAATAAATAATGAACAGCTCTCAAAGTAAGGAAAATAGTTAAGATTCAAAGGAATTATATGAAGTTTCTCATTTCTACCCCCGTCAGACACTCATGTTCTCTAAGATATTTTTCTTTACCGGTCCTTATTATAAGGATAGAGTCCAAATGTTGTTCATATAACCAAATTGCTTGAAAATCTCATATATGATGGTTGAGAAAAACCAGTCCTTTGTTTTCGACATTTTGGTTTAAGTTGAAAATGAGACCATGTTTTCATTTGTTTGTTTTTCTGTTTTTCAAACAGGAGGCACTGTTAAAAATAAATACTGTAAAAACAGAAGAATACAGTCTATTGTGATCATTGTTTTGGTCACTAGCAATGTGAGAAGACTAAAACTATCAATGGGGTATAATATATAGCAAGGAAACCAATCTTTTTTTTTTTTTACAAAAATTTTGATTTAAGAGACAATCTTTCTCCCCTTACCCAATAGATACAGGCTACACAGATATAAGATAACCAGAAAATGCTCAGGTTACCAAATATTATAGTTAGCCCAGGTCTAAGGGATTTCCTTAGAAATCAAGTGAGAGTTTCAGTGCTGAGATTTGGACAATTTCAGAAGAACCTGAGATGGAGAATCAGATGGAGAATGAGAATTGAAGTTGGGATAGTCCATGAGTTTCTATCCTTAGGAACATGGCCACCATAGAAGTAAAAGAGAAAGAACAATAACATCTTAGAGGCACTTGCCGGAAATACCAAGAAGAGGACAACATAGAATTAGCAAATCTGATGAACATCAGGGTAGGCTCTGACATTTTTCACCCAACATAGGTAAGAGTTCAAGCAAAACAAGGCAAATGTTGGGGGATCCTGAACGTCTATGGTCCCAGGTATCTTTGCTCTATGTTCTCACTGGTAGGTGACAGGTCTTCCTAAGAAACTGCAGGTAATGAAGTCTTTTTTTTTTTTTTTTAATTTTATAATATAAAAGATATGAGTCTTTTTTCCATTCCTTAACTTTGATGACTTAAATCTCCCTACCCCCTAAAACATACTTCTTACCTGCTGTAGCCTGCTGATAAGTGGGATTTCAAGGGGGAAAAATCCACGCTTTTCAATTATGATATCTAAGGAAACATTTTAACCTATTTTCAGAGGTTTACCTGCTGCAAATATGAGAGTGATTTTAATTCCCCTCTTATTATAGTCTAGTGTTCACATACTAATCCTTATTATATTGCCATGAAATTACAAAAAAGAATATCATAACAATTTTGTGTTTACTCTAAATATGCTAGATAAGCCGTTAGCATTAATGCAGCTGAGATTTTATTATTTTTCTTCCCAGAAAGAATGGAAATGAGTTTACTTAATATGGAATGATGGTTTCATATAACTGTTGTTAGAATTAGGCAATGTTGAAAAGAAGAAATCTTAATAGAAAAAAAATTGTTAGATTTTTATTCAGTGGAAATATGTGGACTTCAATAATAAGGTTGGAGCAGCTGGTCTGGTCTAGTCGTTTGCGGTAATTAATTGATAGAATGTTACATTCTGTCATCATCCTCTCCAGACCCCACTCAAGTCTGTAACATTCACAGTCTCTGATGGTGCCTTCTGGAATCTCATACAGTCTTTCTGTAATTAAACTTGCTTAGCCTTTTCACTGGAGAACCTTAAAGCATATTAAGTGTAATCTGACTGCACATGTCGACTTAGAGAGCCACTCAAATATACAGATAAGAAGAAACTTGGCATAGGCTAATACACGTCAAAAAACAATTCTTGGGGCGCCTGGGTGGCTCAGTGGGTTAAAGCCTCTGCCTTCAGCTCAGGTCATAATCTCAGGGTCCTGGGATGGAGCCCCGCATCCAGCTCTCTGCTTAGCAGGGAGCCTGCTTCTTCCTCTCTCTCTGCCTGCCTCTCTGCCTGCTTGTGATCTCTCTCTCTCTCTGTCAAATAAATAAATACAATCTTTTAAAAAACCAAACAATTCTTACTTATTCCTTGATAAAGAGTAAAAGAATTGCTTGATTTTAAGTGATTTGTGACTCATGAAATCAGAAACATCTAGGTTTGAATCCTTATTACACCCTTGTCCTATGGGACCTAAGATGCTTCTCTTATCCTTCCGGAAAGTTCCACCCTTGTACTGTGGGACCTGAGATGCTTCTCTTATTCTTCTGGAAAACAGGGATAGTGAGGTCTCTCTTAACTGTGTGGTTGGACATCTGTTAAAATCTTCTCAATTCCAAAGGCCAACACCCTTTCATTATGTAACATTCTTTGAAATTAATATGTATAATGATGCATAATGGCATTTTCCAAAGTGACAAAAAAAAAATAGTCTTGCAATTCTATCTTCTTGTCTTTTTGGGGTACAGGACACCTGCAGCGGACAGTCTTAATGAGGTCAGGTTGGGATGAGGAAGAAGGTGAGGTTACTAAATAACTTATTTTTCAATGTTGCCATTGAGCTACGGTATAAAAAATTCTGACTGGAAAATAGCCCTTTGGAAAAGCATTCACTAAGACTAACCCTCCCCCTTTTTAATCGAAAACTACTGTTTTCCTTTTGTTCTCCAGATAATTATATCGGCAGTCTCCTCTCCAATTGTTGGTTCTTAGGAGGTTTCTTACATATGGATTTTTGTGAACACTCATTTTCATTGCTTTGGAGTGAAAGGGTTGGGTCCCAATGCAGATATCTGTTTAACTTTATGAGAAACTTCCTGCCAGTTTCAGGGAAAGAGAGCCACCCTTTTCCGAGTGCTTACTATGGGTGGGACACTGGGCTATGCATTTTACATTGATTATCTCATCCGATCTTCTTTGAACACTGTGAGCTAGGTTCTATTTTTATCCCTGGTTTACACAGCTACAAATTGAAGTGCAGAGAGGTCAAGAAATGTGACCCAATTCACTGTTAGTAAGTTGCTCTAGGTATTTGAAGCCCACACATCTTGCATAGACATTAGTACGAACTAGGGAGAAAAAAAAAAACAAAAACAAAACAGACCTAATTTTTGCCCCACATGTGCTCTGCTCGTGTGAAGTTCACTGAGCACCCGTGATAGACCCTAAGGTGTTCTTAATAAAATAACTTTGTGGATCTGGGAGGGAGTGATTTTTACGTATCTAGAGCAACATTTCCATTTCTTAGGAGTTACCCTTGACCAGTGACATGCTAAAGCCAAAGGAAATGGATGTCGCAGCATTAGTTTATTCTGGATTTGGTGGAGGCAGTTTTTCAGTCTCCTCTCTGCTATTTCGCACAGCCCAGCAGGCCTCACCACTACCCTACAATTAACCTATCTGAATTAGGCTTCCAATTACTATCTAAGGAAGCTGGCAGTGCCCTTTGGGTATTCCCCATCAGGGGCTGAGTTAAGCATACATTTACATGTAAATGGTCTCCTTTTCTCCTTCTTCTTAGCCTGCTAATGAAATATTCCGCAGTGCGGTGCATGCTGTGTTACACACACATTTTGAATAAAAAAATGCTTGTGATGAAAAGGAAAATTAAAGCAAAACTATACGTAAGCAAGCCCTTGGAGAGAGCCATTTACCATTTGCTTTCCATTTCTTCCATGACTCAGTGCATACCTGAGGACCTTCCCTGTGCCAGAGGCTGGGCTAGGCGCTGGAGGAACACCACTGATCAGGGGCCCGAGACCTGACCTCAGGGAGGTTACCGCTGGGTCCTGAGGGCATCAGTCCTCGAATTCACAGGCACGCCAGTAATTTTGTTGAATTTTGAATTGTGGTGAGTATAGGGAAAGGTAAACACAGGGAGCTGTAAGAGCAGTTACCAAGGAAATGCGACCTGGTCTGGAGGGCTGGAGATCTCCCAGAGGAAACTGCAAGGCAGGTAATTGTTGAAAGGGGTCAGAACACTACCTCTATTCCTTGGTGGCCGTTACCGAGGGTTCACTACGTGCCAGGTACCGCACCGGACACATTACAGGGGCCATCTCCACAGATTTCCGCGGTGGGTCTTGTTATTTTCATCATTTCACAGACCGGGGATACGGCGCCAGGATTCAAACCCAGGCTGCTCGAATCCAAATTGTACGCATCCAACCACCAAATAACCACACAGCTCTGGCTGCCTTTTCTTTTCCTTTTTAAAAATTACTTCTTTCTGGGGCGCCTGGGTGGCTCAGTCGTTAAGCGTCTGCCTTCGGCCCAGGTCAGGATCCCAGGGTTCTGGGATCGAGCCCCACATCCGGCTCTCTGCTCTGCAGGAGGCCTGCTTCTCCCGCTACCAGTCCCTCTGCTTGTGTTCCCTCTCTCGCTGTGTTTCTCTCTGTCAAATAAATAAAATCTTTAAAAAATAAATAAATAAATAAAAATTACTTCTTTCTGTATTTTTTTCCCTCTGTTTTCAGTTGGCCTGATTACTATTTCATGAAAACCCTGAATTTGTCCCTTGATTCGAGCCTACGTTAAAATAGTCCCGATATGCACAACTTGTTACTTTATAATTAAGCAAAGGTGACTTTTGTTTTCATTTATCAGCCATTAATATGCACCAGGTACTATGGCAAGTGTTTTCTCCCAGCACTTCTTTGGACATCTTTAACATCCCCGTCCCAGAGGAGAGAAATTTAGGTAAAGAGAAGTTTATTGGTTTGCCGGCCGTCCCATGCGTGGAAAGCCCGGAGGAGCTGGGAATGGAAGCCAGGCCCGCCCACGCTGCTGCAAACACTGGGCCGCCCCTCTGTTTGTTATTAGTGGTTGACTGGCCTCCAAAGAAGGCTGCACAGATACTAGGAAACATCTCTACTTCTTGGGTACCCCAACAATGACCAGCACGTCTCCCGCTTCTGTGATAAAATAAACAAGTGCTGATCAAATGAATGAAATGATCCATGAAACCCTTCCAGTTTCTTTGCCTTGGTCATCGATTCCCCAACCAATATTCTGATGATTAATTTTTTCCCTGATATCGGAAACAAGCTGGCCTGAGTGCCTTCAAAAAAGAAATACTTAGTTGGCTTGGTTGAATGCTTTGCACCGTAAAGGTCCATAATCACTTTCATATCCGGTTCAGGCTCCCGAGAATGGGGATGGGGTGATTTCCAGACCCCTGATAGGAAGGTCCCTGTGCTCCTGCCATTTATTTTTTTCTTGACATTTTCCAAAAACTCTCTTTATTTTGTCTCCATACTTCACATTTCTCTCTCTCCAAAACTTACTTACATTTTCCTACTCATGCCTTCCTGGGAGAACCTCTTGATCTCCAGGAATCGTAAGGTAACACACTGTGGCACGACGGCTCCTATTTCGAATACGCAGAGCCACCGTCCCCCACAAATCCCCTCACCTGTCAGACCGCACATCCTGATGGTGGACGGAGAAAACAGATCTCCAGCAGCTCATGCTGACATCTCTCTAGAGCCAGTCCCTAGGGAGGGTCTAAAAAAAAAAAAAAATGCAGAGAGCACTGCGGGTGATTTGGTATTCTGCCTTCAGCTCCTCACGCGTCCTGCCTGTTCTTCCACAAAGGGTAATTTCAACTCCACAGACTTCCCTTAAGTGCTCTCTTTTGCTTGGCCTCACATCAGATCACCATCTAATCTGGCCCAGAGATTTTTCATTAGGTTTCATTACAGGACGTTACAGTTTTCATTGCACGGCTGTGCTCTCCACCGAGACTTTTCACTGACACCATTTCGAGAAATTAAGCGATCTGAAGTGCGGCGGTAGCGGCACCTGTTACTGTCAGGTTTTTAAGCCAAATGAAATGGAAGAGATCATGTTTGGAATGCTGAGTGTGCCAGATAGGATCCAAAGACACTTGGGTAAAATAATAACGATGATAATGATAACGAACAAGAGCAAAAACCACGGGTTTCAAAAAAAAAAAGTTCCATTTGTGCCTTCATTCAACATATATTTTGTTGGGGACCTGCTATGTTCCAGGCCCTGGCATCGAGGCAAAACAAAAGGTTTCTGTACTTTTATCATCAGCCACACAATGTGGTAGGGGTATTTGATGATGTTTGCCTTATTTGAATATCACAAGCTTATATAAGGGCAAACGTTGATGTCTCTGGAGTGCCACATACCCACCTTGAACAGAAGCTTAGTGACCGGGTCCCTATGGGACTCCAGATACTCCCTGTGCCTCCGTTAGGAGAAGCCTCAGAATATTTCCATATCCAAAGACCACGGATCTGATTCCAAAAGTACTGCTGACTAATGTAAAATGGACCAAACTTTTTTCTGAGTAAATAAGTGATGCCACAAATCATTTGTCAAGCAAAACTACCTAAGTATTTATTCCACCATCTCTTCTTTTCCCCTTAATTTGTTCCTCTGAGCAGCTAAGGACTCTCACTCATGCTTTCTCTGTCTCTCTCTCTCTGTCCCTCTCTGCCTCTGTCTCTCTCTGCCCTCTCTCACTCCCTTGCTCTCCATGCTCTCTACCCCTATCTTCTCCACTCCCCCTTCTTTTCCTGCCTTGTCTGTCCTTTCTAGAGCTCTGCTGCTAGACATTGTCCTCTTGACACGCAGGACTGAGTTCCTCAGTTGGCTCCTCTCCTTATCCTCTGCGGGCCAGAGGTCTCCCCACTCAGCACAGCAAGGCATCTCTCCCATACCCAACGTCCTCGCAAGACAGAGAAGAGACTCTCTTGGTAGTGGATATTATTTTTAATTCTTAGTTCTTTTTTCTTTTTTTTTTCTATACTTCTTTTCATCACCTCCATTTTTAAAAGCAAAATTTTATCAGTATACCCACAGAATCCCAAGAGTACCTTTTCTTAAAGGTGGCAGCCTGATTTTAAAAATCATAGTAAAAAATAATAGCTTGGAAACCTCCAGTGTCTATTTATGCAAATTTAGTTATTATTCACTAGTGAGACAATCATTGTGGGAACATGATTTAGTGCTTACAGACAAAAATGTGATTTCTCTAAAATGCTTTCCTGATAAATGACAAGTTGATACTTTTGTTAATAAAGTATCAACCCAGGAAGTGAGCACTGATTGCAAAAATACATTTTTGTAAACTCCACTGCTTGACAATACCTGTTTCCATTCACTTCAAAAGTAACAGCCCAAATTTTCCATTTGGTCTAAAGTAATCTTCATAATATCTGAAATTGTGCAAAAACTATACCACATTCAGCTTCTAAGTGAACTTGTACTAAAATGAACACTGTAATCTAATGCAACAAAGATATTTTTATTTCCCTAAAGACATGCCTTTCTCATTTCCTGAGACATGTTTTGGGATTTAACAAACTTCTGGTGTGGATAGAAACAAGATGGTTTCATTGTACTGTAAAGTTTAAAAAAAAAAAAAAAACAAACCTGTAAATAACTCTAACCAAGCTGTATGGTATTTTTTTTTTTCACAGCTGGAATACTAGTTTTTATTACAGCTCAACTGGCATTGCAAATTAAAATTCATCTCTGTTTGTTAAACTGCTACTTAAAATGGCTTCTGCCAACTGTTACAGTTGGATATTATGTTGTCATTTATGCATTTAGTGGGAATGGTTCAATAGCATGAATATTTAAAAACAAGTACACAGAAAGTACTTTTTTCCCCCCACTGGTTTTCAATAGTTTACTAACTGAATTATGTTTCGAGTTTTTGGTCAAACTTGGCTTAATTTCCACTGGTGATAAGGCAGCTGTCGGCTGAATTAATTAAATAGTCTTTATAGGTACATTATAGCTGAAGCTCCTGATTATAGCCAAACAACTCTGATTTGTTATTACTTCTGTTACATTACTCTGCAGATTTGCCACTTACAGAAACCAAATTGACAATTCAACCACCTTCACACAAATGACACATTGTTAACGACAACAAAAAGGCACTCTTTTGCTTTGTGCATTTCACATTTTATTTTTATTGAAAACAAAGGCCTGTGGGCCATCTTGAATGAATTACAAATCTAGCATTTGAATGTTCACTATTCTAGGGAATGTGTGTTTACAACCACCTATATTGTATGTATTAATGAAATAAACCCATGAACAACAACACTCAGGGTCATGATATATCTTCATAGGAAATCAGCCCTATTAGTTCTCCCTTTAATACTGACAATCCTCATTACCTTCTTTGGGAAACATTTACTGTCACTCCAGACAGAGTAAATCATGTTCTTTTCTGAGTTACTCTGTAACTCCTGAATCATTCACTTATCTTTCTTACTAGAATTTTTTTTTAACTCTTTGTTTATATGTCTATCACAGAGATAAGATCATAAAATGTATCCTACCCTTTGCTATATATGGGAAGGCCTAGCAATTTCCTTTCTCAATAGGTCCCCTTGCTACTAAAATGCCAAAGTACAATTTTGATGGCTTCTCTGAACAATAAGGAAAAATGCTTAAAAATGCAGCTGAATGATTCTATCTAAAACTCCCTGTTGATACCCGATCTTGAAGTTATGATTCAAGTTTGTTTATTTTATCATCTTTCCCACTTAAATAGCCTCTCTTTTCCTGAGGAAACAGAACTCCATAGATGATCATTTATTTAAAAGTAAATGTAATTTCATGTTCATTTTTTTTCTTATGATTTTCATACATTAGCTTCAAATGGAAAGAAAACAACAGCTTATTATAAGTTGTAAATTGAGGAGAGGGACTTAGATTCAAAGACACAAATTCATAATTTTGCTTCAGAAAATAAAAATGTGGTTACAATTAACCATTATTTTTTGCAGGGTCATCAAAATTGCAATTCATCTACTATCTCATAGAGCAAAGAAACCCTACCTCATTATGTAGATTGTTTCGTAAAGGATGAGATTCTTCATAAGCATTTAACACTGAGAAGGGTACAATACATGTCTAATTTATAGTCCACTCATTTTTCAAGTGTTTTATCCTAGGATACAACATAAAAGGTGGCAAGAAAGGAGGAGAAATCTTTGTGATAGTTTTATAGCTACCAGTAAGAAAAATGTTAACCTTTTCTTCTTTAATATCTTGCTAGGACAACACTTTTTACCTGGCATTTATCCTCTTAGCTATCTTAATCATATCATACATTGTGAATTCCAAGAAAAATGTGTATTCGATGTCCTTAGTAAAATGTCATCTGCCTGGCAACTATCCCGTGACTTACCACTCAGATCTTCAAAAATTTCATGCATTCTAACTTGTCATATTTTTGAATGTTAGGGAAACAGAGGAACACCAAAGTTGTATGACAAACAGCGTAGTTTACAAGGAAAGAGCAGCAATTGATACTTTTGATGACTCTAAAACCATGATATTCGATAGATCCAAGAAGTGAACTTTAATTTGTTAAGGAATGCTTATATTCCTTATATAATATCCCTTTTTTTAAAAAATGAAGAATGTTTATGTCCTATTAAGTAAAAGAGGACAGTTAGCACTAATTGTATTTTATTTTTTTTAAAAGACTAACACATTCCTTAAGCTTTGTAAAAATGAATTTTTCAGCATTAATATTTCTCTACTCTAGGTACTCTAGGTAAGTACTTTCCTATCCATCATATTTCATCAAATTAAAAAAAAAAAAGGAGCAGTTTTACTGCTTACCAACTGGGAAATAGAGTGTCCAATCTGGAGGGTTTTTCTTCTTCCTCTTTTTTAAAGATGGTTATAAAGCCTTCTGAGGAGTTAGTTGCAACTTTATAACTTCATAAAGTCCGATTATCATGTCATATCTGAAAGTTAAAAATAAAGATCATTCTGTAGATGGGACAAAAGGAAAATTTTTGCTTTATTAAGGAATATAATAAGTGTAGTTGGAATCCTAGGTGGGATTTTTATATGATTATCTTTAGGATATATTAGATAAGCGTCTTCAAGTCTGTCCTTTGAAGTATCTTCTCTAATCTCAGTATGAATTCCTAACATGATTTTCACATCATTTTTTTAATGCTATTGAAAAAAAGTGTGTCTATGTAGAGAAAAAGGTAGTCTCACACACACACACACACACACACACACACACACACACACACACTCTCACAAATCTTTCCTGTGAAAATTGTCAAGTACGATGCCAAAATGGTACAATTCTAGACATGCCATAGTGGTCGGGTATGGGGTTAGGAGCACTTATCCCACCCCAAAATATGCCACTCCAAAATATGCCCCTTTGGCATAAGCATCATTTTGAGCTGAAGGCAACCCAGAAGAAGAAGATATTAGAATAGCTCTCGCTCGGGGCGCCTGGGTGGCTCAGCGGGTTAAAGCCTCTGCCTTCGGCTCAGGTCATGATCTCAGGGTTCTGGGATCGAGCCCCACATCGAGCCCCACATCAAGCCCTGCATCGAGCCCCGCATCGGGCTCTCTGCTCACTTAGGGGCCCACTTCCCCCTCTCTCTCTCCGCCCGCCTCTCTGCCTACTTGTGATCTCTCTATCAAATAAATAAATAAGATCTTAAAAAAAAAAAAAAAGAATAGCTCTCTCTCCATGTTCCTAAAAGCAGAACATAAATTTAAGAAGGTGTGTTCCTCTCCTTCCTACCAGGAAGGACAAAAGTTAGTCATGCAAGAGAACTTTAGACCTTTATCAGCAGGGAGACGGCACCAGAAAAATGTGCATAATAGACTTCACTGATTAGCTTCTCTTTACCATTAGTTCCCATATATTTGCCTCTTCACAATTTGCCACTCTGGAAACTTAAAATCCTTTTCCTTTGTCTTGCCACTTCTCTAAATACGTGTTGTTCCTTCGCTAAGATGCTGTACGAGCCCAAATTCTAAGCAGTCCTCGGTTGCTCCTCCCCGAGTGCTCTCGCGGACAAGCCTGACACACGCATGCTAATAAACGTCTGTTTGTTTTTCTCTTGTTAATCTGCCCTTTGTCCATCCAATTTACAAGGCCTCAGTGGGAGGATCTAGAAGGGCAGTGAGAAAGAGAAAATTTTCTTCTCTATAGCAGCCACTTAGGAGTACACGGTGTCCCTTAAAATTGGGATGTCTTTTTTTTTTTTTTTTTTAATGACACTTGGTTTCTTTTTCTTTCTTTCTTTCTTTTAAGATTTTATTTATTTATTTGACAGAGAGAGAGATCACAAGCAGGCAGAGAGGCAGGCAGAGAGAGGGGGGGAAGCAGGCTCCCTGCTGAGCGGAGAGCCCGATGCGGGGCTCGATTTCAGGACCCTGAGATCATGACCTGAGCCAAAGGCAGAGGCCTTAACCCACTGAGCCACTCAGGTGCCCCTAAAATTGGGATGTCTTATCCCTGATTTAAGTTCTTCTCTCACCTCCACATCACCTCTCACCTCTACCTTTTGCAGACTTTTTTCCCCAGCCATATCGTCTATCACTCCATCTCTTTGTGTGATTGTACTTTGCCTGACAGAGGTTAGAGCAGTGGAGATTTGGTTACTAATACAACTCCATGTGCATTTGCAAGTTATGGTAAGAATTTGAAAGAAAGGAAGAGAGGTTTGTGAAAGCAGAGAGCAAGGAGATGTGGCCCAGTGTAAATGAAGGGGAGGAGCACGTCAGATTTAGCAGACCTAAGGAGATGAAATAACTGAGTTCTGGGCTTTGTGTTCTGTACAACATGGTAGTCACCAGCTCCTTACCTGGCTATTGAGCACTTGACATATAGCCTGGAGTGAGTAAATTGCATTTTTAATTTTATTCAAATGCAATTAATTAAACAGCCATATGGAGACAGCATAGTTCTAGAAATACTACAAAACTCATCTGGTCCAGGGGCGCCTGGGTGGCTCAGTCGTTAGGCGTCTGCCTTCAGCCCAGGTCATGATCCCAGGGTCCTGGGATCGAGCCCCACATCGGGCTCCTTGCTCGGCAGGAAGCCTGCTTCTCCTGCTGCCACTCCCTCTGCTTGTGTTCCCTCTCTCGCTGTGTTTCTGTCAAATAAAGAAAATCTTTTAAAAAAAAAAAAAAAAACTCATCTGGTCCCATTCACATGGTGCTCGCCTGTTCCTTGGTGTTTTGCATACCATAGCCTTTTCCCCAAAGACAAAGTTTTCTGGTTAAAGTATAGTCCAGGAACCTACTGATGACTAAAAGGATGTAAGTCAGAATTACAATTTAAGACCATGTAGGCCTTTCCATCTCATCATTTAGCTACAGGTATCACAATTGGCATCTTGAGGAGATAATAAAAAGAAGGAGGAGGCAAAACTAGAGTGGGGGGAGGCAGAGGAGAAAGAAAAATCATAGTTCTTTAGTTTATCTCCTAATAGTGTTATAGAACCTTGTTTCCACTCAGGGTTAAGAGACCTAGTGATGTAGACTATTTATCTAACGCACATGTATAAATTTAACTTAGAAATGAAGTCAGAGGACACAAAGGTTACAGGATTCTGATAATGATGGATTTCAAGCACCTCTCCAATGAGAGCTGAAAGGGGGACTTTGCTACAAAGTTCTAATGTCATCCTGAAAGGAGGTTTCCCTATAAATGTTTTGGAGTATAATCGCTCTTGTCTAAATAAACAGTGGTTTTTAAAGGTCTTATCTCTTTCCCATGTAAGCTATAATTTATTGTCCAAACTAAAAAACCTCAATTGTGCTTTTGCAAAAACAGCAACCAAGTCTTTCTACAAACTGTTAAAAAATTAGAATAAGAAAACTATAAGTAAAAGTTAGGTTGGGGACACCCTAATATGCACAAAGTTGGATGTGACATTCTGATCTTCTCTTTCACTTTTGGAATTCAGCACATTTCATAGGTCCAGAAACTATGAGTAAACGAATTTGTTTACATGAGTGGCATTAGGTTGCTCAGAAGTGGGATGGGGGAGGAACAGAGATAAGGACAAGGCAGAGTTAATCAAGCCTCATTCTGTCCTTGCTTGGAAAGACTATAATAATTAGCTTAGTTATTAATAATAATTAGCTTATTTATTAACATACTAAGTATATTATGTTAGCTATTATTAAATATCAGTTACTTATTTAATTCATCATCAATTTATTCAGCTTTGTGGCTGTTACAGAGTGTGCAGGGGTGATGAAGCTCAGGGTTTATCACAGAAAAATAAACATCCATGTGAAGAGGGAAGTGGCATGTGATCATTTAGAAGCACAGAGGATGGTTTCCTGCAACAGACCAAGAAGCAGGGAGGCCAATCACAGTGCTTGTGCCTGAGGACATGAGACCTGAACTGAGTTCAGAAAGTGCCTGGGAAGATGGAGGCAGGAGAGAGTGGAGGTTTCTAAGTATAATAAACAAGTTATGTAAAAGTGAAGAGGAAATAGATATTGAATTTGATTTCGATCTTGGTAAACAGTTCATTATGGATGCCATGTAGAATAGGAGAAAATTAAAAAGGAGACAGAGATGAATTTGGAGATGGAGGCAATGGCTAGATAATGAAAACCCCCGTAACACTAAAGGGCTTGGGGGGGGGGGGCACCTGGGTGGTTCACGTGGTTAAGTGTCTGCCTTTGGCTCAGATCATCATCCCAGGGTTGGAATGGAACCCTGTGTTGGGCTCTCTGCTCAGCAGGGAGCCTGCTTCTCCCTCTCCCTCTGCCTGTCTCTCCCCTGGCTTTTGGTTGCTCTCTCTGTCAAATAAATAAAATAAATAAAATCTTTTAAAATAAAATAAAAGGCTTGGTGTTAATCTTAAAAGCACTGTGTAGGGGATATTTTAATTTTTGCCATCCTAGAAGGATTTCTTTTAGAAAACACTTCATCCTCCAACCCATGGAATGCTGGTAACACCATCAGCCATGAACCATGAGAATTTCAGACATTCCTTTTGTGATCCATTGGGTACCTGCCCATGGAAGTCTCCAGTAATTAGCCTGATATGTGAGCCTGACTGAATATTTGACTGCTACCAAGGTGCCCAGTCACTCTGGCAAGTGTAACTGTCAGATTTGCAAACAAAAGTATGCAAATGGAAAAAATAGAATACAACTTTACAATATGTACTGCGAGATATTAAGAGATCTCAGAATTGCATAGGATAAAGCAAATAGTTTTACCTGGGGGTGGGGCAGGTCACAGCCTCACTGATAAGGGACATTTAGCTGGACCTTGACAGAAGGATGTTACTTATCAACCTATTACCTACAGATCTATTATCCACCCAACCATACATACATACTTACATAGATATATACTTTTTTTTAAATAGAGAGAGTGAGCCATTCCAAAGAAGTATGGCATACAAAGGCAGCTAGTCATAAAAGAGTTTGGCATCTAGAGATGTTATCCACTAGGAAATGAGGACTCTACATAAATGTTTGTAAAAAGGAATAGCGCATTTATTTATTTGTTTGTTTGTTTTTTAAGGAACTTATTTATTTATTTGACAGAGAGAGATCACAAGTAGGCAGAGAGAGAGAGGAGGAAGCAGGCTCCCCGATGAGCAGAGAGCCTGATGCGGGGCTCAATCCCAGGACCCTGAGATCATGACCTGAGCCGAAGGCAGAGGCTTTAACCCACTGAGCCACCCAGGCGTCCCAAGGAATAGCGTATTTAGATTTATGTTTTCCAACAGCAGCTCCCATAGAAATATGGGAATTTGTTGTAGTAAAGAGAAACTATTGATAAGGCATATATTTTTGAGAGTTAAAGTGAAATGTAATAAGGGAGTAGTCTACTGGTTCTGTAAACTTTTTGTCTTCTTTCTCTCCTAAAAATAATTTGGGCAGGCATTTAACCACACAGATGTCCAGACCTCACTCAGAAATTCTATTAACTTTAATGTCATAGATTAATTCCTAATAAATAAAAGCAGTGGCAGATTCAATGATAGAAATGGCTAAATTTGTGACATTTCTGTTTGCTATATTGAGTATTCATTCATTTTTCTAATATTTTAATCACTTACTATGTATATAAAGCATTTTCCTAAAAGCTAGTGATACAAATTTAATGTCATGAACTTGGTCCCAAATACTTTATGATCTAAATGTTATTTTTCTCACAGTTTGGTATATAGACAACCTAGAATCACCTGAGGAACTTGATAAAAATACACCTTCCTATGCCCCAACCCAGACCAAAATAATAAAAATTTTGGCAGAGGGAGAGAAAATTGACATCTACAGGTGCCTCCAGTCAGTCTCATGTATGTCAAGTTTGAGAATAATTGATCTAATGTGATGACAGGATTCGGGGGTGAATATTGGTATATATATCCAGATTGTTACAAGTAGTACTTAGAAAAAATAGGTGGATGATGATTCCATTAACTGAAATTGAGATTAGAAGAGATCATGTCACCACTGGGAGAAGATAAAATGTTCTGAAGTATTCTCAATTAGATGAATCCAGGAGACTGCTGGAAATAGATATTTGTCATTTAGGAAAATACCAATAATTATTTGGGCATCATCAGTACAAAGATTGCCATTGAAACCATGGAGACTGGTCATATTACTCAAGAAGAGTATTCTTGAGCATAGTAAAAATTTTCTTAATTTTGTAAAGAATAAAACAAAAGATACTCAGGAAAACTCATACTCCAAAGCAAGCAGAGAACATGAAGTAATCAAAAGCAAGCAAGGCAAATGAGGTATTTCAAAATTACGTAAGTTAACATTGGAAGAACTGGTCTGTCCTCAACCCTGGTCAGATTAACAGATACTTGTGATGACATCAAGACAGGATTCTCCATTGCCTATTCCATCATTTTTGTTGACTTCACTGACTACCACATTCTCTTCTGTGGCCCCATTAAGACTCCAGCATCTACAGATCTCATATTTTCTCATCCATAAGCTCTAGTGCAGAGAAAGGCTACTCTCTCCCAGTGAATAAAACAAATTCTGGCCCTATCTCTCATTGGTCCAAGTATGTCACATGCCCACACATCAACAAATCACTTGGAACAGGGAGGTAAAATACATTGATTGTTGCAAGTCATTCTGATCCTAGCTAAAGGAGCAGAGGTAGGGTTAAATGCCATCACAACCACCGCTACAACCACCAAATGATATGACCTGAGATTCAGAAAAAGGATAGATTTAAAAGAAAATATGTAATAGCCTTAGGAAGTAGAAATGTAGATTAAGCAATCACATGTGACAAAAATGTCAACTTTATTGGGTATTAATGTCAGAGCTCACAGCTCATTGTTTAAGGAATATAACTTTTTTGTGTTTCTGAAAATCAGGATGTCGCTTTTCTGCCCTTAATCTCCTGTTCCTCTTCCACTCCCTATTATTCTTCAAAGATCAGTGGCTTGGCAATGTAATTTCATACTTATTTCAATACCCTGGGAAGTCACAAATCCTGACTGGGATCCTTGAACTCATTTAAGACCTCTATTTTGGTGTCATTATAATGTATACACACATCTAACTGTGAGATGCATTAAATATAACTACTCATTTCCATGATCATTCAAGGTTTTGCATTGTACTAAATAAGACTCAGTGATTTTTTTTTTTAAACTTCTCTCTGTGCTTTGTCCATGGAAGAATGGTGTTTAAAGGGCAGCCTTAGATAATTCACACAGCTAAAGGTCATGAAGTTGGAAAAGGAAGAATGATAGAGCTGCTCATAAGTGAAGGCAAGTAATATTAAGTTGAGGCTATTTGAGTGTAAAGAATTCATTGAATAATGAATAGGAAGAGGAAGTTTGATTGAAAAAAATATATATATCTTAAATGTTAGTATATTACAGTTATTAAAAAGTAAGCATTATAAAAGAAAATATATATGTGTGTGTGTATATATATATATTTATACTCATGAAAAAATACTGGAGAGCAAAATACTGAAATTATAATAAAATTATATGGCATAATTATTTTATCCTTAATACCTTCCTCTATTTGCCAAACTTTCTAAGTACATATTGCAAGATTATATTAAAAGAAGATAAATGTTTTTTTATTCCTTTCTACCTCTCTCATCAAAAATACTAAATTTTATTTGCTTAACCCTCTGAATTTTCTTAAAAAAAAAAAAAGCACAATATCCTGAGGTCAAATCTCAAGGCTTCTGTCTGAGTTGATCCAGAAAAAGAGTAAAAGAAATAAAATTAAATGAAATTAAAAAATGGACAATGGCTGTTCCACTGTTTTCCAGATGTCAGTGACTCAGGAACTTCAGCTATCCAGAAAATGTCTGGGGAGGTACAGGGAAATTACAGCAAAGACACGGGAAGGTATGAGGAATTTTGTTATACATAAACAATGCATTCAAAATTCCACTGGCTTGGAAAAAATTATCACACGAAATATAATTTGTTATTGTTGCCTATAATATTTTTAATACATTTATGCTGTATTCTGAGTGACCCAAAATTTTTTAAAGTAATAATACAACAAGCACATAAATCAATTCTAAACAAAAAGAAACAAGGTTTTCATTTAGGTCCATATATGCCTGTGAAGGAGGTCAATTGAGGTATGTGCCTTACTAAACTTGTCCCTCCATGCCCTGTCTCTCTCCCTCTTTCTCTCTCTCTCTCTCTAGGGATTTTATTTATTTGTTGGGGAGAGAGAACACACACATGCAGGGGGAACAGCAGACAGGAGAAGCATGCTCCCTGCTGAGCAAGGAGCCTAATTCAGGACTTGATCTCAGGACCCTGGCATCATGACCTGAGCTGAAGGTAGACTTAACCAACAGAGCCACCCAGGCATCCCCCCGTCTCTCCTCTTGCACACATTTCAGCACATTTGCCACTCTTTGGCTAGGCCAATGTCTCTCTACCTTTTTTTCTCCCCATTAGAAGCCCCTTAAGAGTACTTTTTAGACATATTTTTCCTAATCGTCCTCCATGAAATCTTAATACAACAGCAATACCATTATCTGTTCAATGATTGGTTGAATATCTGTGCTTTACACATAACAAGAGGAAGATTTTTTCTGCCCCTTAGAAACAACTTTCACACCCCTGGAGGTAATATCACTCCCACTGAGAATGCATGTCTTAGACTATTTCTCAAAAGCAAGGCTATTGGTGTTTAGAGACATAAAAATTTTCATTGTACTATAAGTCAAGCAGAGAGAACCAATTACCTTATGGTCCCATTATGTGCTGAGCGTAAAGAAAAACATGGAGGGCATTATGAGAAGGAAGGGAGGGGTGAATGGGGGGAAATCAGAGGGGGAGATGAACCATGAGAGACTGTGGACTATGAGCAACAAACTGAGGGTTTTGGAGGGGAGAGGGGTGGGGTTTGGGCGAGCCTGGTGGTGGGTATTGAGGAGGGCACGTACTGCATGGAGCACTGGGTGTAGTGCAAAACAATAAATCTTGTAACACTGAAAAAAAATAAATAAATAAAATTAAAAAAAATTTTCATTGTACAGAGACAACCCACAGACTGTAGAATCCTTAGCTTCCTTGGATCCTGCTTGATAAATATCGGCAGTATTTGTAGTCATTATGATAATTTTTAAAAATGCTTCCTAAGAAAAGAGACAAAGTTTCCTTACAGAAGGATTTCAGATAATATATGGAGATACTCCACATCTAGGAAGTGGAGCTTCATCCCTCCTCCACCGCTGCTGGACTAGACTTATGATTGGTTTCCAATAGATTGAGTAGGAAAGGAAAAAACTGTAACTTTATAGTGGAAAAACCAGGCCCACACCATCTTAACCATGGGATGAAGTATATTATCCACCAGTACTGTCGTGTGGATATCACGTATCCCTAATTGTCTGATGAGAAGGGCACTTGGTCTCCGTAATACTTTTTCAAGAAAGATATAACTCTGATCTCTCCATGAAAAAACATTAGAAAAATCCAAATTGAGGGAGATTCTATATAATATCTGATCAGTCAGTACTAGTAAAACTGTTAAGGTCACAAATAATAAAGAAAAGCAGAGTAATTTTACAGACCAGAGGATGTGAAACTGACATGACCATTTAAGGCAAGTAATAAACTAATTTAGATCCTGGCACAGAAAGAGGGCATAAATGGAAAAACTGGTGACACAGTAATGAAATCTGAAATTTAGTTAATAGGAATGCACCCGTATTAGGTCTAACCAACGGATATGTATGGTAATACAAGCTATTAACAACAGGGAAAATTTGGAGAGAGATAGATGGAATTCACTGTGCTAATCTTATGAATTTTTTTTTTTTTTGGCAAATCTAAAATTATTCAAAAATAAAAAGGTTTATTTTTTTTTAATACCCCCCTCCAAACACACAGTATACTTCCAGACACCCCCCCTGAGTAACAGTGCCCTGAATGGAGAAGAAACTATTAGACTAAGCTTTTTAAAAATGCACATCCAGGGGCGTCTGGGTGGCTCAGTCATTAAGCGTCTGCCTTCGGCTCAGGTCATGATCCCAGGGTCCTGGGATCGAGCCCCACATCGGGCTCCTTGCTCAGCAGGAAGCCTGCTTCTCCCGCTTCCATTCCCTCTGCTTGTGTTCCCTCTCTCGCTGTGTTTCTCTCTGTCAAATAAATAAAATCTTTAAAAAAAAATAAATGCACATCCAGTCATGTCACTTCCTTGCCAAAATTCTTAAACGGCCATCTCCTCTTATTTGTCACATGAGACTCACAGGACACGGTTTGTGACGACCTTTTCGAACTCATCTGTCTCAACCACACCTCAGGTGCCCTTTCCTTACCTCACTACCCCTGGCTCCTTGCATTTCTCCAAGTGCATCTGCTGTTTCATGCTTCCATACCTTCAAACTACCGCATATCATGCTAGTCAACGTGATTTAGAAATAGATTACAATGAAAATTTGTCTGAGTTTAAGAAAGATTAAATGGGCCAAGGAGAATGGCTGTTTGTGTTCATTTTAGTTATTCCCGGCTACCTACAATAGTCATCCTGTCTGACAGAATCTTTTGATCCACGATCTAGTCACGTAGATTATTGCCTGCTTGAAAAATGGCCTATGGTGCCCCCGGAATGAACTGGAGACAGAGCGGCCCGGAGTGCGTGCAGTATCAGACCTCGCTAGTCGGCGGCTCAGCTCCGTTCATAGCAAAACGTTGACAGATGGCTCTCAGAAATAATACATTTAATTTAAGCATTTGTTTGTTGTGATAATGAGAGGATAGTCATGATTAAAACACAGGTTTAACCTCTCAGGAGACGGGAACTAAAACATAACTTGTGTGAGAAGCGACAGACGAGGTTTGTTCTGTTTGTTGTAAAGACATTAGTTAGTAAGATATATCGGTTTATTATCTTTGCATCCTCTCTGATCCATAAACAATTTGAATCTTTATGGATTCAATGAAAGATTCACACTGAATGAAAATCAAAACAGGACTGACTGCTTAGCCATCATTTTTCAAAGTAGAATTATGTACGGGTCCTATGGTTTTAATAAATAATGCTCTTGCACTCACACTCTCTCCCAAATAGTTCCACTTAAATAAATACCTAGTTAAATAAAAATTAATGTTCATAGGTCAGGAGATTATTTGCTGTTTGCAAACATTATAGTATATTTCTATGAAAGCATGAAAACTTAATTTACGAAATATGTCTATACCTTCCTTCTCAAGCTGTCAAATGAGTAAAGTTATTGAGTATAGATGTTTGCTGTGGAAAAGTCCTTTTCTGGGATGCTAAAACACAGAAGGCAGAAAGCAATGCAGGATCAGCATGTGCTGACTCACTCATCCTGGAAAAGGTGATGATGTACCATGATTAAATAATCTGGTTTCAGGGACATGAAAGTCCAATGATTTTAACCAATATTAGTGTAAACAATCACTAAACAATTTATATATGAAAGAACAGTAAAGAAGCAAGGTTCAGGGGCGCCTGGGTAGCTCAGGGGGTTAAAGCCTCTACCTTCGGCTCAGGTCATGATCTCAGGGTCCTGGGATCGAGCCCTGCATTGGGCTCTCTGCTCAGCAGGGAGCCTGCTTCCCCTCTCCCTCTGCTTGCCTCTCTGCCTACTTGTGATCTCTCTCTCTCTGTCAAATAAGTAAATAAAATTTAAAAAAAAATATTGTTAAGAAGCAAGGCTCGGATTTGTGGGAAAGCAGTAAAATTCATACTTCTCATTCTCTGTCAGTAGGGGTAGAAATCTACTCAGACTACCCAATGTCACCAAAACTAAAAACCCCACTGGAGACCAATGAACTAGAAAAGCTATTATATAATCTACTGTCCTGCCATCTCTTTACATACCTTCTTGCTATCCAGTAACTTCTATATTATTGACTAAGTTAGCTGGAAACTTCCAGTTTTGCCAGTCTGTAGCCACATAACGCCACTATGTCAGAAAAAAATAGGAAGAAACAAAGGAAACTCATTAGAAGTTGCTTTAATTAGAAAAATGAAGATTAAAATTGTTGTAGAAGAAATAGTTCTTCTTTTGGTAATGACAAAGTAGCTTGTATTAGACTAATCATCTCACAGAGAGCAATTATAAAATCTTGACCCAAAAAAACCCCAACTATGAGAACATCCTGGAATAAGAGAAAAACTGGTCAGAAACCAAAGGAAAGAAGGAAACTGCACTGAGTAAATTTCGGGTTTATGTGACCCCAGTGCACATTCCAGTTTGCCCCAGAGTGTGTGGCTGGACTTTAAGCAGAAATCCATAGACTTACAGTCTTGAAAAATGGAAGGATGGAGTTGGAGTCTGTCAGACTGTGTGGAGAGTGAGAGAGAAATCCCAGAATGGTGGGAACAACAGAGGAGAACGTTCAAAATCTGCTCAAGAACTCCACTCGGATCCCTGGCTAAGTCCTGAAAGTAGGCATACTAATGACTAATGCATTAGAAACGCCATGTTTTTCAGTAAAAGCAGTATGTGGGAGACTGGGAGGAGAAAGAAAGAAAGGAAGGAAGGAAAGGGGGAAGGAAGGAAAGGGGAGAGAAAAAGGGTGACGTGGAATGTATGTGTGTGAGAGAGAGAGAGAGAAAGAACCTTAGATACTTCATCGGGTTCCTACTTCAGAGAAGTAGGAATATAGCCATGAAGTTTTTTCTAAACTGCTAGGAAAAAAAAAAATCAACATTGTTCAGAAAAAGAGAACATAATCTGGAGCCTCTCCAGAATATGTCACCTGAAAAGGCCTGTAAACAATTAAAAAATAATTGCCGCACGGGCAGCTCAGTGGATTAAGAATGTGCCTTCAGCTCTGGGCATGATCCCAGGGTCCCAAGACTGAGTCTTGCACCAGGCTCCTTGCTTCGTGGGGTCCCTCTGCCTGCCTCTCCCACTGCTTGTGCTGGCTCTCTCACAAATTATTTTTTTATTAATTAATTAATTAAATTAATTAATTAATTTTATTAATTTATTAAGACAAATAATAAAAATCTTTTAAAAAAATAAAAAATACTAGACTTGCACAGACACAGAAAAATGTAACCCATGTTCCAGGGTAAAACCAAACAATAAAAACTGATAACTAAAAGACCCAGATGTTGGTATTTGCAGATAAGGGCTTTAAAGCACTTACCATAAATATGTGTAATAACTCAAAGATAAGTTGGTTGAATGGCTAAATAGATGTGGGATAATGAGAAAAACAGAAACAATGAAAAGCACTAAATGAAAATTCTAAACCTATACAGTACAATATTTGAACTAAAAAATAATCCCCCACATGGGCTTACAATCAATTTTCAGATAGTAGAAGAAAGGGTCAGTGAACCTAAACATAGATCAATACAAATATAAATTTTTGAAGCTAAAAAACAGAAAAAATGTATTTTACCAAAAAAAGCAATATAACATCAATGAATACAAAACCATGAAGCTGTCTAAAATATATGCAATTTGAGTCTCAAAAGGAGAGAAGAGAAAGAATGGAACTGAAAAAACAAATAGAAAACCACTTCAAAGAATAATTTAAAAATTCGAAAATTTTGTGAAACACACTAACTTAGAACAAAACTCATCAAACACCAAATAAGAGAACAAAGGCAGCGGTACCTGGGTACTCCAGAGACAAAGACTGAAAACCAAAGATATAGGGTACACGACCAAAGAAAAGGGCTGGCTATACTTAACTAATGAAAGTCAACAGGAACTCAAACAGAGGATCTCATAATCAGAATTACGATGTTCTCATCAATTCTTTAAGAAATAAATAGAACTACCATACCACAAATAATTTCAACTTTATTATTTTCATATAACATGGCCAGATCCAGAAGTGAAAAGTGAAATTGCATTATATACATGCAGACAACAATATGAAATATGACTAACTTCCCATCAGAATAAAATAGTACCTATAAGAATGGTATAACATCTTCACAGTGTTGAAAGGATTAAATATCTGTCACATCAAAATTCTAGATCTTGAAACTATACATTTCCAAAAGAAAAACAAATTAAAGCCATGTCACAATAGAGGAATTGTCACAACAGACTACAAGAAACACTAAAGAACCATCTTCTGGCTAAAGGGAAATGGCACCAGATAGAGCCATGGATCTAAAGTGAAAAAAATGTGAAGAGTATCAGCAATGATGGATATGTGTGTAAGTGCAAAAACAATATATATATTTTTTCTTCTCCTAATTGCTATATGAGATATAGGTCTACTGATTACCGTAAGATATATAAACCCTGCCATAGCATGGAGATTATATACTATAGATCTGCTATACTGTGTATGACAAAAACAATACAAAGAACGAGGGACAAATAGGACTATATAGTAACTGTCTTTTCCATTTCATGTTAAGAATATGCATAGCATATGCATATGTTAAGAATATGCATAGCAGAGCTATGCACCAGCGGTGCCTTCAAATAATAAAAACAAAATTAAGGTACATTTTTATTCAAAATTCTGGCATATAATAAGTCACAACTATGGAATAGATATCAGGCTAGGTATTAGGTATCCTTATGAAAAGAAGCAGGAGGGAAACCAAATGGTGAGAAAATAGAAGGAAGAATATGGCAGAGAAGAAGTGGCTGCTCTTTTTCTAAAACAGTTACTCAGGACATATGAAAAGTTCACCAGATTTTTTTTTTTTTAATCTACAGATTCCTGTGGTGGTTAATGAAACCAACAAGAGACCAATGATGCCATTATTTATGCTGTGGGAAGAAAACTGATGAGATGAAAAGTATGACTTCTGTCTGCAAGTAGTTGGGCATTTGGAAGAAAAAATTAATCCTGGTGAAGCAAAAGGATAGCCATGCAAAGTTCAATCAATGTGATTCAGATTTCTCCATATAGCCTCAGATTCTTGGCAATAATATCTTTCTGAAAGGATGTGGTAAGTCTTTTTCAAAATAGAAAGGACATATTTGAGCATAGCCTTACTGACAGGCTATGATGTTTACAATGTATATATAAAGCTACATATCAGGAATAACCAGAATGACATGTATAAAAATATAATGCAGAACAGAGATGGTTATTTCCATAATAAAACCATTAAGGAAAAAAGTAGGAAGGCAAGCAAAAGCAAGTCATACTCTGAGCTTTGCTTGAATAAAGCAAACCTGGCATTTTACTACAAGTTTGGCAAGTGAACGTGATATGTGTCTCTGTCTCTTTCTTTCTCCCTTTATAAAATACCAACTGTTTGAAGTTTGAAGAACTGACTTGCTATATCCCACAGTTAATTCATTAGTTTGTATACATGACTGTTTTGAAGATTTAACAAAAAAGTCATGTTAAACAACTTAGCATAGTGCATGAACATTATATTAACCAAACGAAGGGTTTTTGTTAATGTTTTATCATCAGCAGCAGTAGCAACAGCAGCAGCAGTCTTTGTGTAGGAGAGAAATTACCCAATTAATCAACTACAGAAAGAGGAATATCTTTATTCATCAACAACACTTATTAAGGGCCTACGAACCAGTCCCATCCTGTCTGAAAAATGTTGTGGGGCCGAGTATGGCTGGGGCAAAGTAAATAATCAGATATACTTAACAAATGAAAGGCAACAAGAACCCAGACAGTGGATCTCATAATTGGAGATACTGAAGTCCTCACCAATTCTTTAAGAAATAAATAGACTATCTCTTTCAGTCCCGTCCATGTTGATACAAAAGTTGGGTATTCATCCTTTCTGATGGAAGCATAATATTCCATTGTATATATGGACCATATCTTCTTTATCCATTCATCTGTTGAAGGGCATCTTGGTTCTTTCCACAGTTTGGTGATTGTGGCCACTGCTGGTATGAACATTGGGGTACATGTGGCCCTTCTTTGTACTGTATCTGCTTCTTTGGGGTAAATATCCAGTAGTGCAATTGCACGGTCATAGGGTAGCTCTCTTTTTAATTTCTTGAGAAATCTCCACACTGTTTTCCAAAGTGGCTGCACTAACTTGCATTCCTACCAACAGTGTAGGGGGGTTCCCCTTTCTCCACATCTTTTCCAACATTTATTGTTTACTGCCTTGTTGATTTTGGCCATTCTAACTGGTGTAAGGTGGTATCTCAGTGTGATTTTGATTTGAATCTCCCTGATGGCTAAAGATGATGAACATTTTTCATGTGTCTGTTAGCTATTTGTATGTCTTCTTCGGAGATGTGTCTCTTCATGTCTTCTGCCCATTTTTTGATGTGATTATCTGTTTTTTGAGTTCTGAGTTTGGGGAGTTCTTTATATATTTATTCAACAAAAAAAAAAAAAAAGAAAGAAAGAAATAGACTATCATACCAATAGCATTTCAACTTTATTACTTTTCATAAGATGTGGCTAGATCCAGAGATAGTTTTTGCCATTCTCAGTCAATAGTCTACCCTTCTCCTCAAGTTCTGGTGCCTGTTTAAACTTAATTCTTCATCCAACATTAGGATTACCCAAAATGTTTCCTGAACATTCAAACCATGTTTAGAATAGAATGGGTTTGAGGGGAGGCATAACAGTGACAGTTATAGTCAACCTTTGAGCAACCAGATGGTTGGGGCACTGACCCTGACACAGTGGAAAATGTGTGCAAAACTACTGACTCCCCAAAAATGTAACTCCAAAGAGCCTATTATTGACTAGAAACCATACAGATAACATATCCCGGTGATCAACATATATTTTGATATTATATATATTATATACTGTATTTTTAAAAAGATTGTTATTTATTTATTAGAGAGAGATCACAAGCAGGGGTGGGAGAGTAGAGGGAGAAGCAGACTCCCCACTCAGCATGGACCCTGATGCAGGACTCAATCATGACCTGAGCTGAAAGCAGATGCCCAACTGACTGAGCCACCCAGACACCTTACATACTGTATTCTTGTAATAAAGTAGAGAAAAGAAAGTATAAAGAAAATCATGAGGAAAGCAAAGACATTTATAGTACTATATTGTACTTACAAAAAAAAAATCTGTGTATTGTGGACCCATGAGGTTCATATCTATGTTTTAAGGGTAAGCTATACTTAAATTCCAGTAAGTTTCAGAAAAATTTTATATCGGTACTGTTTATCAACTTATTTAATCATCACAAGAGCAAGAGGTAGAAATGAGTATCCTTATTTTGTGGATAAGGAAATCAGAAGTCAGCGAGGTTCAGAATCTTGTCCAAGGACACACAATTAATAGGCAAAGGAATGAAAGGGGAACTCCAGTCTGTGTAGTTCATAGTCAGATTTCCACTCTAGCACCAATTGTCTCTGTTACCCATAAAAGATGCCACGATCGTGATCCATTACACAGAATTATTGAGTCATGTAGGTGGTTAAGTATTTAAACCTTTATGGCAAAGTTCACTTGATGCATCATAATTAGCAACAGAGATTAGCTAATCAAAGTACTAATGATAACCTAATTGGTGCAGTGTTTGACTGCTTACAAAGCACTTTCAGGTAATTATATAATTTGATTCTTATAATGATGATGTGTGGCAGAGATTTTCCTAACTTTACAGGTGAAGAAATTAAGGTTGAAAGAAATTTAGTGACTTTCCCTCAAATTATTAAACTTCCAAAGAAGTTAAGTTGGGAAATGAATGAATTCCAGCTCATTATCTT